>JAECXF010000001.1:592500-1192500 GCA_018151655.1 Drosophila bocqueti
ACTGGGACCAGCGCCGAGCAGAGCAGAGCAGAGCGGGGCGGAGCATGTGGCTAAGCCAGAGTGGCTGGCTCATAGGTAGATGGATTTGCATTCCTATGCTCTCGTCTATTCATGTGCCTGGGAGTTTATAAAAATTAGTTCTTTTTGCTTACACTGCAAAGCCGAAAATATTTTTAAGGGGTCGAATTTAGCTATACAGTGAACGACTTAGAAAAAGAAATTAAAGGCGGAAAGCCACTGGGGAACTCTAGAAAAAATATGTTGATTAGGAAATTTAAGTATCTGATATTTATGTTTTCTGATTTCTTAGATCGAAATGCGCTAGAGTCAAATTATAAAATCGGGTAGGATTAATATGGATTAAATTGATAAAATATTTCTACGGTTTTTACGGTTCAACGGTTACGGGACTTGATAATTCTAACAGCAAGTTTTAAATGTTTGAGGAACTTAAATTTATTGATATAAAGTAATGGAACATCCTAAGATCAGAAATGATACATATATCAGAACAAAGCTTTTTATAATATGTTGCACAAGTGACAGAGTTATGCCTTGCAAATTTTTAAGTATAAAACTTTGTAAATTAAAATTATACGTATTATATAGATCTCACATAATAGATATAAAAAAATATGTTTTAATATTTTTAAATATAACAAAATTAGAAGAACAGAGTTTCCAAATTTAAATCCTTAAGTGTAACACAGACCCTTAGTACCGGTAGGCCCGAGCCCTAGCCAGAACCCATAGCTGGAACACCCTTTCTGTTCGTTCTTTATTATGCGCCGGCAAGCTGGCTTTTTTATTTTTATTTGCCGCTCGGTCGCTTTGTCCTGTCTGAAATGTTTTTGTATTGTCATCAGCAACAAAACTATTTGTCTATTCACTGCCCTTCCTTTACGTGCCTCGCTGTGCTGCGTCCGCTGCTTTATTATTATTATTATTTGAGAAGCTCCATCTCTCAGTTGGATTCTGTTTGTGGTGCTAGCACCGGACTGACTACTGACTACTGCGCACGGACCACTGAGAACTGGGCTTAGCCTTCACCTTTTTGCGGGTTGGCCAAGTTATTAATATTTATTCTCTCGCTCCGGAGGTCACTGAAATGATTTGCTAAAAATGATATTGAAAATTTTATTACGACCATTGTCTGGCGGGCTTAGTGACCGGGCATCGCCATGATGAGGCAACTTGCTGACTAGTTTTGGGTCACAGTTCCGATTTAAAGTACTCCGTGGTGCCTCGATATTCAGTGAGTAGGCCCATCTATTGGCTGGAACTTATTTGCTTTGACGCGCAGGCCGACCATCAATCAATTTGATTTCTCTCCATCGGAGCCTGCATCTGAGTGCCCTGTTAATGTGCCGAAACGGAGCTCATCGGGCATATTTCATGTGTTTATCAATGCCTGGCCTCGTCTATTGAGTGACCCTTGCTCGGGACCCCGAGATTTATGTGGCAGCCACTTGAGAACGAGGCCATCATGTGTTGGCAAATATTATTTCGGTAATTAGTTGACCTCGAGAGGAGGCGTCTTTGAAGGTATACTGGCCAGCTTACCAAGTGGATAACTGGTGGGAAATTGCAGAGCATTTAACAAGTCGAACCCTTGGCCTCGAAGCACTTTTCCCAAAAACCTGAGCTTTTCCATTTACCTGTGCGTTGCCATTGGGAAATGAACATGCTGTGCCTGCAGGTTTCGGGTTTCTCCTTTCTGGCCAACTCAACAGTCGAGTACGAGTGTGTGTTATTCTTTCCCATTAGACATCGGTTGGCTCCTCCACCTATGTAGCAGCTCCGGTTCCTGCTCCAGCCCCGCCTTTGACTACACTACATTTTGGGCAATTATTTCAATTGTTCTGCTCCAGCTGGCTTGACCGGTGCCAGCTCAATGGGCTGTGGTGATGCTCCGTCTCTGGAGGCAAGTTTTCCAAACGGATTGTGGATTGTGGATTGTAGATGGCTTGTGTGCCGCTCGGTGTGCGGTTTGGCCTATTGTCTATTGTCATTTCAATTTGGGTTTGCACAAAACTGCATCAATTCGGTTTCGGAAATGGAATACTCGCACTCCCGGCCCCTTCTAGGCAAACACCCCGCAAATTACTTAGCAATTTGTTCTCAAGCTTTATTAAATTTCTTTCGAATATGCACATGTGCAAATTGACATTGAAACCGTTTGCATTTTCTTTGCGACTCATAACAAATTTAGAACTTGGAATTTCTGCTTGATTCAAGCTTTTTCCTGCCGACCGAAGTGAGATTGCCTGTGTAGCCTCTCTCTCCACTTGAGTCCTGGGAACCGACTGTGACTGTGCTTTCCTTATTCCAATTATTAATCCGAAAACTATAACCGCTCACCGCCCGCCTTCCGTTTGCTCTTGATGCGATTTGCGATTGGTAAATTGAAAATCGGATTTGCCTAACTCGAAATGCAACAACTGCAATCCAATCGACGATGTTTGGCAAAAGTATTCAGCCGAAACTTTTGCAGCAATTATAACTTTGCCTCGTGCGGTAGGGGATGTGTGCTGCCTGCGGAGGCAGCAGGGAGCTCTGCTGCTGGAATTGTGTGAACTTACATAATTAGCCAGCTGTTGATGGCCAGGACATCCTGTGAAATAACGAAAGATTAAATCATTGCGACAAACCAATGCCCGTTGGCTGGCTGTGAATGATTTTTGGCGGCGCTTTGTTCTTGGCAAGCCAGCTGGCAGCCAATACGAACAACAGTGTCGTTAACTTTTAATTAATATGCAAATTTCGTTAATGCGTACACATTACAAAACCCGGTCCTGTGTCGCTCAAGGATCCGGTCCGAATGTCAACAGGCTGCTCGAGTGAGGGCATAGCTCGGGTGTCGGACTGGGAGTATGCCCTCACTCGATGAATTTTGTGGAAATTTGCATGCGATATGTGACTGCGACCTCAATTTGTCGCGGCCTGAAAAAGAGATTTTTCCCGCAGAACATTTTCAGCAAACATTCCAAATAGCGGGCGAACAAGATCCATTCGCGGTGGTGCGATTCATTGGCAATTTAATAAGCAGTTTGGCTGGGTCATTAGCAGGGAGACCGTCATTAGTGTAAAGTATTTCAATTAGTCGGCGGGTCGCACATGGAGCTCGTCGACACATTGGTGTTAATGTTTATGGTATTGTTAGCCAGCTTAACATTCGAAATTTGAAGGGATTTATTGATTCGCCTTTTAAATTTATGAGGTCAAGAATGCAAGAATGCAAGAATATTTATTAATTAATAACAAAGTCGAATGTATTTCATGAAACTAACTAACATTAATGGAAGGCCCTCATACAAAAACATTTAAATATTATTATTCCAATTATGATTCTGGTATTCCCACTATTCATGCAATTCACTTCGAATAAAATGTAATATGCCGCTTGTCGCTGTTAATGGAAACGCCGAACTCTCGGCGTTTATCCAGCAAATTAAACATAGCAATTTCCGGTTAATTGCGATCATAATTTCCATGTTATTTCTGTGGAATTAATTTCATTTTCATGTAGCCTATCTTAAAGCGCTCTCCCGACGCACCTGGCAGGTGAGCGAAAGCGCCTTGACCACAAAATTACGTGCTGCGCGATATCAATGCCGCAAACCCAGGCACGGACGCAAGTGCAGATACGGGACATGGACGCAGACATGTGGAGCCAGGAGAAGAGGAAGATCCGAGTACGGATGCGGACGGAGACGCGGACACATGCGAATATTTCCAATTAAGGTCGGTCGTGCACCATACGGTAAATTAAATTGCGCGATTGCCGCGCATGCAAACGATGCGTACTTAAGCGCCGCTCGCCGACACCGCCGCCAACAAGGCAAGCGCTTCAAATTGAAAATAAAAGCAATTGCAATTCATAAAATAATAAATATAAAATTGATTTACGGCTTGTCTGCTGAGCGAGAGTACAGCGAGGCGATTTTATCACTTTTTGGAAAGCGAAAATGCACCATGGCTGCACAATGGATTTTCTTGCCGTCCGACAAACAAGTGAGAGTGAGCCACGCCATCGTGATGCAGCAGCACAACAAAGGTAAGGCCGTCTGCCGGGCTGGGAGGTTGCACACACAAAAAGTTAATGTCAAGAGCAGTCGCACTGAATCCGCGGAGAAATGATTTTTATTTAAGCGGAATGTTCCGTGGCTTGACAATACAGACCAAGTGCAAGGAACTAAAGACTGTGGCTGCAAGATACCCGGTACTTGATACAAGAAAATAATTATTTATTAAAGAAAATATTAACTTACATTGTTTTTAAAATTAAAAAGTTTGAACAAAATGTATACTTTTATAAAATTTCTAGTAAACTTTATAAAATAATAACTTTCTAATTGATTGGGAATCCATAGAGAATTTTGTGACACTCATTTAGTAGTTTGCTTTAAAAACTATAGGTTCTGATGGGCTCTATTATTCTCCTGGAACAATTGGTTCTTTAACTCAAATATTCACAAATCAAGATCATCCAGGTGATTTCGAATACTCTCTTACCTTAAGAATAAAGGGTAATTTAATGCGAAGCAGGGACACACCTTGGCTCACGCATCAGTCTGAAGCAGAGATTGCAAAATATTTGTCATAATACATTAAGTCCATGCCGAGCGGAGATTATTTCTGTGTTCCGGGGCCTTTGATTGACACATGTCAGTGGGCCGAATGGACTGGCCTCAGCCCCCATTTGTTGTCCTCTTGGATACGAAGTCGCCCTCTCCAATTCGGTTCGTGCTGTCACAGGGTCAGTTGTGTATCACGGCGCTGGCAAATTTTTTATTCAAAAGGTAGCCGGGAGAGAGCATCAAATAAATAATTGTTTGGCATGTCGGCCATCGGACTCGGCCTGTGAAAATGAAATGGCAGCGGTGCCCTGCGTTGCGCATGCCTTTGGTGCATTATCACACATCCTGTCTAGCCTGTGAGGGCGGCGGAGGAGAGGGAAGCGAAGGAGGAAGTGGGCGTGGAAGAGGTTCTGCCCAGCCGCCGAATGATAAATGATTGTCATAAATAAATGCGTTACTGGCAAGGCCGCCTTTTAATCGCTTGGCACATTTTATATTTCTTTTTCATTAATCATTCGTTTTGATTTTCGCTTTCCCTTTTACCTTTTACCTTCATATATTTTTAATATATATATATTTTCTTTTTGGGAACATCAGTCCCCTTCCACCTAGTTTCTTTAAATTTATTAAAAAAGTTTTTAGGCCGAGGCCATAGGTATTGACAAACTTTGGCAAGTCCTGGCATTAATTATGCATCTGAACAACGGATATGAATGCATATTAAATCTAATGCATTTGGCTTGTTGTTCAATTAATGCGTTTGCCACATTAATATTTTATGCAATTTCGCCCTGATTGTGGCTTGCATGTATTTATTGCGGTTAATTTTGATTTAAATGTGCTGAAAAGGGAGGGAAATTGGGTGGCTTTCTCCTTTTCATCGTTAGGGGTTGTTTTCTGCCCTTCGGACTCGATTTTGAAAGGGGAAATCGAGCGGCTAGCTACATGTTGCCATGTGCCCGGCTCTTTCGGAGTAAATGTTGCAATGTTGAGGGCTACAACGCAGACAGAAAATAATTGTACTTTATGCGGTGCAGGTTAAGGGAGAGGTAATTATAATTATGCTCTTTTTCAATACTTTCGAAGCTGGAAATTGGTATGGCCTTAATCAGAATTTAAATTGCGTTAGTTTCAACCTGCAAATAATTTACGAGAATACTTATTGTTGTTTCATTAATATTAATACAACATTTTACAGGCCATTGACTACTCATTTAATTGTTATTTGTGGAGTTTTGTATTCGGTTCGCTGATGAGCAGTTTAATAGAAGCCATATTTAATCTCCGCGTCGAAATTAACAGTTGGAAAAGCTACTGAACAATTTTCCAATTTAGCGATGAGAATATGGAAAACAAGTAAATTAACATTGATGCTGTGTCGTTTATTTCATTAAGTTGTATTATAAGTGACAATTATAAGTGAATGTAAACAATTATGAACTTATGAGATAATTAACTGCAAAAACAAGGTCATTTGCATAAGTAAGTCAATAAGCGACGAGTAATTATAAATTATAACGGATTCCGCTTTGTTTATCTTATGTAATCAGCTTTACGGGCTTAAATAATTAACTTTGAATACGTTTTAATTAATTATGTAGGCAAACTAACGAAAATGTATTGAACGGGCGGCCTGGTTAATCACAACCGAGTGGGGTGGGGGATCAAACAAACAAGGATTTTTAAGTTTTTAATCAACATTTTAATGTAACATTATTATCAGCAGTAATTCGCTGAATACGAAAGTGATATTTATAGTAGATTATATAAAAATCAGTTACTAATTACAGTATGACACTTTAATATATTGTATATATTTCTGTCCTGCATAATCTTACCCTGTGCAATTGAATTTTTTATTATCATTTTTAGTTGCATAATTTTAAAGTAAAAAAGGAGATTTTAAGTAAACAGAATTTCATTTTTTCGTTTTAAAATAAAGAAAACTTATAATATATTTTATTACATACTCACCAGAGATTATGCATTAGTTTTTGTTTAAATGATCCGTTCTTTTCATTGTATTTGTTAATTATATAGTATCATTAAAAATTCGATTAATATCATTTAAAGCTTTCTATGAGCCTAGGGTTATACCAGCCATTATTTCTTTTTTGGTGGTAAACTAATAGAAAACACCATTGCGAGTTCGTTGGCCATGCTCATCTATATGGATCTCTGGGGCAAACTGTCATAGAAGGGTGCTTCCTCTGGGAATCCCACGCACTGCCCACCTCCAATCCGATGGCACAGACTGTATTAATGCGCTTCATATGTCAGGACGGGCCATTCATCATCATTATGCTGATGCCAACTGGATGGCTGGCTGCTGGGAAGCTCGTTTGTGCCAAGCAGCCAAACACAGACACACCGTGCGTAGAGTTTATGAGAGGAGCTCATCAGCGCAGCCAGAAGAAGTGATTTCGATACAGGCCCTGCAAGGCTGACTTGGGAGAGAAAAAGTTGAAATAACTTTTGCCCGGCTTCATGTCGCAGCATTTAAAATGAACAAACGTTGTGTGTGTATGTAAATTGCCTTCGGAGTAGGGGAGAAGTCTGTCTACCAACTTACTTACGGCCTGTTGTTATGTGGGCCCTGTTATCAAAACGCTCTCGCTTAAACTTTATTAGTTTGACATGTGTGCTTTTAGCATTTTGGGCACGTTTGATGAAACGTAATCAAACAAGCTGCAGAGCATTTTTAACATTTCTTCTTGATTTTGTGCCAGACTGTCGCAGGCTTTTGCTGAATTTAAAGGGAGCAGGGTGCAGAGCCACTCGGCTGCCCCCTGAGAGCACTTGAGCTAATACTTGCCGTAAGTTACAGCTTGTAAGTAAGTGTAGCTTCACCAGAGCGCAGACTGATGCAAAACTTTGCTCGGCGACATGTGAATCCTTTGTGTCCCCACTCCGCCGACCCAATCCGTTGCGATGCGCTGCGATGCCATGGCAATAGTTAGGGCTTAGCCCCAGCACAGAGTGTCGCTGCCGCTCAGTGAACATTTTAATCGGCAGGAAATGATGTGAAAAAGTTTTTAATCCCTTTAAATGCCAACTTTTCAATACCGGCGCACCGGGAAGGAGCTTAAAGCGAGCGAAAAGTCGTGAAACTTAATTATCCACTTGCCTCCCGGCTACCCAGGCAGGTGTGAGCTGTAGTTCATTTAAATGTGCCTTAAAGCCAGTGTAGGGAGGTATGTACCTAGGTACATGCCCAAGGGTCCTACCCTACACATATAAATAGTAGGTACAGAAGTCTTCAGCATTTATAGGCCGCCCGAAGAATAAATATCTTTTGTGAAAATAACTCTTATTTTTATTCCTTTCTAGGATGCACTGATGTAATACCAATAAGATTTTAATACATACAAAATTGATATGCATATTTTAATTTAATAGATTCGATTTTTATCAATAAAGATTGAAAGTTTATCTTTGGGTTTAGCTGTATGTCTTTCTAAGTAAATTTGATTATTAATAAGAAATAAGTACCTTACAAAGATATTCTAATTACAGCATTTGTACCTTTCCCATCCCTGCTTAAAGTCTTCCAAGGCTATTGTATTTATGGGAGACATTTGACTTTTGTGCTGAAGATTTAGTGCTTTGCAAATCTTTGATGATAAATAAAATTTGCAGCTGCTTAAATCTTCAACACGAAAATTCGCACCGAGACGTACACACCTGCAGATACGTATGTATATTCCGGCCGATAAGCACCTGCATATTCATAATTCAGATAAGTGCCGCCGGCCGGACAACCTTCGCATCCGCCCAGCGGAGCATTAGAGCAGCCGAAATTCATGCAAATTATGTTAAAGTGCAGGTGCTCAAAGGTAAAACTGAGCGCTGGCAGTGGAAAGTGGGCAGTGGGCGGTGCTGCATGGAAACTCGAAACTGTGTGTGTGTTTTCATGCTCGGACATAAGCGTGTGTGTAAAACAATATTTTTGCACATTCTACGCCTTAAAACCATAAAATTGCATAATTTATAAATATGAATATCCTCACACATAAAACAGGGTTGGCAGGAGCGGCAGAGTGGTATGAATACATAAAGGGTCGGAGGACAGGAGAGAACAGAAAATAGTGAAATAGGAAAATAGGCATGTATGCCACAGAGTCAAACGTTATTGCTTCAAACACAATTTTGCCAGCCGAGGCAGAAGGGGAGGCCAAAACAATTTTTCCTTCAGAGCAGTCATCAGAATTTGTGGTCTCGCAATACACCGAGCAATAGTAATTGGAGCACAACATTTAAAATGTTGTAAATGCCTTTCTGCGTTGGCCAGAACAGTAACGAGCCTGGCCAATAGTTATTAGAAATTGAGAAATACCTCTGACTTATTCAAACGAAAATCCCATTGACAGTTGATGCTGATTTCTTGATTACACACCACACTGGAAGCCACATCGTTCGACTGCCCTCAGCCTGGGAGAGTGAACTAATAATTTTTGATTTATGGCTTACCATTTGCTCTGGTCGTCTGTTTGCCAATTTAATTGATTTCTGCCCAGCAGCTTGGTGCATTTCCTTTGAATAATTTCTACATCTTGCGGCTGGACTTTGAGGGCGCGGCGCAGCACCGAACTAACTTTGCGGCCACGCCGCAACTTCCATGTTTATTTTTATCGCACTTCCTTGACGCGTCGAGTTTCCAAAGTTTTGTGAACAGACAACTGCGAGGGTTTCGTTGTAGTCCACGTGTAAACACACGAGTTTGATTTTTCTAAAGTGCTGTGTGAAAGTTGCCAGGCGGTGGCGGTAACCTCGACATGTTTATGCACACCTAAACTATTGAGTTCATGTACTGTTGCCGCAGCCAGTAAATTGATAAAACTTTCAGTCCTTGCCGCGTGCATAAATGATTTTCCACTCGCAGGACGTTTGGAGTTTTCCTTCAGCCCATTTCTATGTGAGGTAAATTTAAATTATTATTATACCCAAAATACATTAAGCTTAGACATTCTATCAAGAATATTAACCCTTTATTAATTAATATTCACTATCAAAGACAAGTGTCAAGCCACTTTTACATAAAATCAATAGCCAAGTGCATAAAGATTTTCGACAGCCCTTACTTTTTGTTATCGATGACATGCCATCAACAGCTCTTTTATGAATGTGAATAGTAATTATTATTTACTGCAGAGCCCTTTCCAGTTAGTAGTGTCAACGAATTCGTTTCGTTTAATTATGTCGACGGCCATTTCGGGGAGTGAATTACACAAATATCCGGAATACTTCGGGACCTTAATTGTCCGACAGTCATCAACTTGCGGCTGCCTGCCAATGTCCAGATAAAGTGAATGTGTGGCAAACTATTGTCTCGACAGCTGAGGACCTCGACACGCCGACCCTGGAGTGCGTGCTACCGCAAGTATTTTAAATTGTTTTGGTAAGTGCTGTGTTACACCCATCTACGCCCACTCCCATACCCAGAGCCATAGCCAGCCCCCCCTTGTGGAGCTGGCTGGCTGGGACCTGGGACCTGTGGCCGTTTGGCAGCAGGTGATAAAAGTTCAAAGTCATGTAAGCCACGTGGTCGGGGAATCTGCTTTATATTTGAATTTTCCCACCACTCGCACGCAACTGGAGTGTCGGGACAACAAAATGGATTTTATCCCGTGGACTCGAAGCTTCATTTTTCAACTCGTTCAACTTGGCGGCTGGCGAAGTTGAAATGTTTCAAGACAAAGGCAAACAGACTGCGCTTTTCTGGGCTGAACCTCCTCTGCTCCCCACAAAGGTTAAGTCAAATGACGGCTTTTCTTTTACACGGCAATAAAAATAGAGAGATGTTTGCATCACCCTTATCCTTTAATCACATAATACCAATAAAAAGAAGAATTATATTTTATATATAAGAAATGGTACACAAAAATTTCACATTTTTCCTCAGTGTACGATTGTCAAAAGACTAAAAGCGTTTACCAGCAAAGGAGTTGACTTAAGGACACCACGAGTGCATAAAACCAGAACCTCGCACTCAACGCTGCGGCTCAGTCACTGTCCTACTCCTCCCAAATGGCAGCGTTTTCCAGCAGCATTTACCCAGAATGCATATCCCGGATGTGAGCCTCAGCTTTTTTTTATATTGCACGCGCTGCATCCTACCTCGCAGTGTCTTTATAAATTCCCCCCGCCGAATAATCCCATCGCCGTCGTGGTCGAAGATGGTGTAGATCACAGCCATGAGGTGCGGCGACAGCTCAACGTCAGCGACCACGTGAGCGATGTGCTGCAGCGTATGAGGGCGGATGTCTGCGCCGGCTAGAAAGTGGAAGGTTAGCGCCATGTCCACAGCTTCCACGTCCCGCACCAGGCGGGAAAACGACATGAATTCGTCCAGGCTGATCCCGATCTTTTGCTTACCGAACTTCTCCTTGACTCGCTCAAGTGCTGCGCGACGCTGTCTTTCAGACTTGGTGTAGGCCAGCAGCACCCTGGCAAAGTCCAGTTCTGTGATCACGGACCTTTCGAAACGGACGTGGGAGGTACGAGGGATATGATGGAGATGCTTAACCCTTACCTGCAGTCCTTCCGCAGCATCTCATACTCCTTGACGAGAATCTCCTTGTTCAGCCTCTGCAGGAACTCCAGGAACTCGTTGATACTCAGCTTTTTCTTGAGTCGCGGTCCGAATAGGGTGCCCTTCAGATGGGAGTTCACCATGGAGGCCTCGCCCATGCTGATGACCAGCATTATATGCTCTAGGTCCTGCATGCTCACCGTGCCATCCTCGTCATAGTCCAACAGTTTCAAGAGTGTCCATACATGACGTTCCGGAATCGACAAAAGGATGGTCAGTAGCACGTAGTCGGTGAAGTGGAGCAGACCTGTGTCGCCCAGCGTTAGGAAGATGCTGTCCTTCTGGGCGCCAGACCGCCACTTTTCGACCGCCTCTTCGTCAAGCAGGCGGTAGCGGGTCAAGGTCAGATGCTCTGGCTGCCTCAATCCCGGTAGGATCGATCGGAGGAAGTCCTGGGGGGTCATGAACACATCCCACTTTCCACTCTTGCTCTTCATTTTGATGGTGGCAAAGTACCGGAACACCTTCATGGGGTCCGAGTGGCGTCGCAGCCGATTCTCGTACGCCAAGATAGTGTTCTCGCGAAACGAGGCCCGGTGCGCGCTTTGTTTCTTGTTGGTTTTGTGATTCCTAAAATCCTTCTTGGTCAAGGCGTTCAGAACTAGAGAGTCCGGCCAGAAGGAAAGCTTGGCTTCGTCGTGGTTGTCAGTCCAGAGCAGAGAGATGAACCCTGAATTGGAGCGGGTACAGTGGAAAATCGGTGGCCAAAAGCGGGACATGTTTGTGATGAAGTCAGAATTTTGCTTGGGGTTTTGCTAAAACGATTCTGGTTTGCTCAGAATTTAGGTCAATTTTTTTTCGTGTTTTTCGAACTGATTGATGTGGCCAGGCCTCTAGCTGATTTTCCGCTTTTCCCCAGACCACACACACACCATACACTCGATGGAAAGCATTAAAAGTAATCAGCAGCGCAAATGTTTGCACTACAGAAATACTAGTGGTGCTGGTGGTGGTGGTGGTGCATGGTGCTTGGAGTTTATAAGGCCCCAGGGAAATTTGCGAACAATAAAGCGGCAGCAGGGCAGAGCGGAAACGTAGGGAAACTTTGCTTCGATTTGTGGATTTCCTCTAATTTCTGCACTGGATTTCTATGCATTTATGGGTGGTCAGCCGGCAATTTCGCCTGCCATTGTGCTGAGGTGCTCGGCATTTTTGCAAAAGTTGTCCTCCAACTTCTTTCCCTGCGTCTGTCGAGCACTCTCGACAGTAAGTTTCGTATTCGAGGGTCCTCGTTTGCTCAAAAAAGTTTCGATGGGCCTTTAAGCCTTAGGCTAATAGCATTAGCTTGGGATGTGTCTTAATGCATAAATTCCAATGGGAAATAAACATCAAATATGTGATTTTAAAATGATTTAGATTCGAAATATTATCAAATAAAATCCACACGCCTAACTGCATTTATTCAAATTAATTCTTTACAAAAAGAATTTGATAAAAGGCTCTGAAAAGCAAACAAACCGAAATCTGTACAATTCCTCCATGGCTTTTCATTTATAAGTAATTAACGTGAACGCCTTTGTATTAGTAAATGTAAATAGGGTTATATTGGGCCTCATTAAATTTTTAGTTGCACAACTTGATTAATTTTTAGAGAATGGGTTTTAATCGAAAATGTTATTATTACTGAAATATCCAATCCCAGCTGTATGAATATTTATTAAAATAGCTTAAAAACTGGAATTGTTATTCCCATTCATATTGTTTTTTCCGCATACATTGATTGACATCCGGATTGATTTCGAGTCAACGTTTCAAATGTTAATTTAGACATAGTGTTTGACACTTGATTAAAGACTGGCACTTTCCGAGGAAATATCTTTGCTGCTGCGCTCTCCTCACGTGCGTCCTGGAAAATTCCCAGGTGACTGCGATGGTGAGTAAATCGTGGCCAACCAGGTGAATAATGCTCGTCGTGGCACTTAAGCAGAGGCCAAAAGTTTAGGCTTCCCTTTTGTCAAACGGCTGTCAACCCGAAGCCCAATCCTTTTGTCCGTTTCGTTGGCCTGACATCCTGCCATCCAGGCATTTGCATATTCGGTGTGTGTGTGGCGCTGGCATAAACAACAATCAGAGCATAAACAAAGGTGTCGCCAGAGTCAAAGCCAGTGGAGCATTTGGGCGCTGCCGAAAATTAAGTTAAACAAAAAACAGTCGCAGCCGCAGTGCAGTGAAAGTCAAACGGAAACGGATACGCCCCCGGGCGGAATGACAGAAATTGTCACGTAGCCGCTTTTTGAATGTGTGTGACAAATAAGGCGCTCATCCCACACCACCCCCAAACAGACACACACCATACACACCGTACTCACATCGTGTTTATAGCTTTGATTTAACATCAATTGTAAACTGCTTGCGTTTGTGATTTGTCATGTGTCACAACCTGAAAATGAAAGTGGGAAAAGTGGATTGTAGAAGATGGAAAGCGGAAAATGAAGCGTTGGTGTGGCCTACTGAAATGTGCGCCAAATTAATCTACTATGTACTTTGCGAGGTAATTTGCATACACAGGGAAAATTTTAAACTAACTGTTAAAATATTGAATAAAGTTTACTTTAAAAAATGGAAGTTTACATGTATGATTATTATAGATGATGTATATTATTTCAGTGAATTCTCAGCGATTTGCGATATTCAAATTGCGAGAATTCTTCTAGTGTTTAGCGGATTTGTCATGACCACTTCACGCACACAAACGCTGATTTCCCTTTCATGATTCGGAGGCATTTTTCGAACTAATATTTGTGACATATGCCAAATGCAGTGAGGGGAACTTTCACACTCACTGTCACAGTCACACCCGCTTTTCCTTTTACTTTCACCCACTCATTTTTTATCGAACTGGTGCACAGTAACGGCTTTCCAGGCGACTGAGCGGAAAAACCGGGAAATCGGTCGAGGAGTTGTCTCTCGCCGAGTTTTATTTTCCTGCCCCTTTGCTGCCTCGCTTCGACTCGCCTTGGCGCATTGCATTTCTTTCACTTGCCTGACTCCCAAGACTTTTAATTTTATAAATTGTCTCGCATGTGTGCGAGGGTTTTCCTTTGTCAACGAGACAGCCATTGTCGTCAGCTTAAGATTTTGATAAGCCATTGAAAAGTGTGTCTATAAGCACTCGGGCATTCAAGTGTCGCTCACTCCGCCCGGCTCGGTCCGCTTTGTTTGCCTTAACTATAAATGGCTTAATAACAGATTTCATAGCGACAGTTGATGTCTTCAGCTCTTCGTTCCTTCCTCCATTTTTATAATATTTTTTTGCACTCACCCTCTGCACTCCTCTTACTATAATTTGTTTGCGTTTGCATGTCGATGGAAGAGGAGAATTATTGAAATTTGAGTGGACTTCAAAGCGATTGCAAAAATCGAATTAGAACGCAGATGGAAGGCAGCAAAAAAAGACAATGCGAAGGGCTCTTGTGCGTTCAGCGTGAATTATGTGATTTATGGCGGCGGCTTGTTTGCCAAACGCTTCGCAATTACATAAGCACTTTCCTACACCCACCCAGCCTGGACTTCTGTTTTCCCTATAAAAAACCACCCCCGAAATAGGCGTAAAATATGAAATAATAAATGCTTTTCCAAATATGTTTGCCAAGAAACTTTTCGCGAGGGTTCGCCCTTTGGGCTCATTTTCCTATACGTGTGGTGCCTTCTCCAGCCCCGAATGGCAGGGTATTCGCCAGCCTCCATCTTCCATATGCTGGTCGGAATTTTATTTTTTGGCAAATTTGTTGCCTCAATGGACACACAGCGCACTTCCGCTTTCTCCCTGAGTTTCTTTTCTTTTCTGAAGGTTTTTTCCCCTCTTTTTTTGTTGTTTTGTGCTTGCTTCCCGGGTAATAATTCTAGATTTATGAAAATTGTTTTTCCGTTAATGTTTGCCATGTTTTCGACGTTTTTATGTTGCTGCTCCAAGATGAAATTTACCCGAATGCACAAGTACACATACTCTGCATAGAATCAGTTTCATTCCGGGAAGAATATGTGTGCACAGCAGAGCTCGAAAAGATAGGTCCAAGGATATACTTAGTAATTTTAATTCTGAAGGAAATTAAATTTATATTATAATATGAACTAATGTGCGAAAATATTTAGTAAACTTTATTCTTAATTCCTATTCTTATCTAGGAAAATCAATTGAAAATTTCTTATTGTTTTAGCTTCAGTTGTTGGTGGAGTATATTGTATTTGAAGGACATGCTCCTGGAGTGAGCGGTCGGCATTCCTGGCCGTGGAATGTGATCCCCGCAATTTTCGACCATTTCCATTACGGTTCCACTCCTTCCCCGACTTCTTATATGAAAGTTTTCGCCCAGGCTCAGTTTGCAAATTTCCAAATTTGATTTCTGTATCCCACGAAAGGGTTGTTTGGCGTTTGATTAAATTTCCACCAGCCCCCCGCCGGCCGCCTGACATTCTCATAAATCTTACATGACTTTGGAATGGCGGCGGTGGTGGGGCCTCGAAAATTGCTGCATACGTAACTGGGTTTTATGGGGCGTGTGCAGTTAGGAGAAAGTGCGTGGTAATGAGAGTTGGCTTAGCAAATCCTCCATTGATAAATGTAACGAATGCCAGGACCTAAGCCCAATACACAAAGTGGAGTGTCTGCCTTTGTTTCTTCTTGTTTCTGCAAGTGAATCCTCTGGTCTCGTCGCTAATTAACAGTTAACCCACCTGCTGGACAGAGGTAAGAGCTGGTCCTGGTTTATTCGTGTGAGCAGTGCCTGCAGCCGTTGCAATTATTTCTGCATGCAAATAATTATTTGTGCAAATAAACAAACGCAATCAAATTTAAATTGATAATTATGGAAGGCGTGCGGTTGGTAATTACGGCAGTCTGGCTCTGATTTTCCTGGCCAGATTACTGATTTGAATTCGAATTTCCATCGAGTAAAACAATTACCATGCTCAGGGAAGGGAGCTGCTTTGGGTTTTTGCCTCAAACTCCGTCTAATTCTCTCTCCCTGTGGCCAGCAATTTGGACCGCAATCTGTTTATAGTGTCAATTGTGAAAGTGAATTTATCTAAATCCACTTCTCCAGCAGAAGTAGGGGCAGAAGTAAGTCCATTGCCTGGCCAAATGCAAATGTAACGAGTGGCATTTGCATACATCGAGGCATCGAAGGATCCGGAGACCGGAGTTTGTGCTCCGCCCCTTATCCTGGCTGCTTCGCTTCTTGTGCAAGAGTGGCTGGAGACAAACAGATATCGATTCTCTTGGTGTGAGTGCGTTTCCTGCTAGTTTTGCACTTCCGCTTCCGTTAGTAAATTCGCAATATCCTTTCGGCGTGGCCAGCCTTGAAAGAAGTTGACTTGGCTGCACCTCCCCATTTGGAAGCTGCCAACCCAATCCCATTGACTGTTGACCAATCCCGCTTTCAAAGAGCCTTGACGTGGCCGTTTGTTTTCCGTTGGTCATCCTTGCTTTGAGGCCCCGTTTCGGCCTTTCTTGTTTTTCATTGTCTTTCCGCGCCTGGAAATGCACAATATTGCAGAGCTACAAACAGAGCTTGTTGCCTCCGGCTCGCCCATGGAATGTCATTTCACATTCTCACTTCGCCGGGCCAACAGGCGAACAAACACTTTGCATATTTTAACCTTAAGCGGATTTTGCGTTTGCAAATCAGCTAAAATTTTCTACCCCTGTTTGTAGCTGTTGCCAAAAGACTGCTACAGTTTCGGGTGCTGCCGGTTACTTTCATTGTCTGATGGCAACCGCAGAGGGGTGGCGCAGCTTCTTCTTCGGAGGCAGTTGGGTTGAGTGCTGCCTGCAAGCGGCAGCTGTGCCCCTGCGGTCTTTATGGGGACTCCCTCCACCAGCCAGACTGCATTTTGTCTCCCTAGGATCACTGAACAAAAATCTAGCTGGCTCTGCACATTACCTTCATTAAAACTGTTAAATGTAACAAACTGAAAATTAATTAGTTCAAAACAATGCCAAATCCTCGATGTATAAATATTTCATTCTATGGACATTTAATTTTTCAGTGCAATTGCATTGCTCTCCGAAGGACACCTAATCGCCTGTGTCTCGGTGCTTTGGAGGTTCATTCGCTCGGTGGTCTGAGGTGGGTGCAGCTTGTTAAATTTTGCATTGAATTGCCATCTGCCCTAGCTGCTTGTAGTTCGCCTCCATGTCTCGCACGTTCGCCGGCTGCGTTTATATTTATGCAGTTTACGTGTCAGTTGGCCGGGGATAGTTCTTTGCAAGGACCAAGGTCTCGGGGCTGTATGTGCAACAGCATTTGTCATATTTGGCATGATGGTAACTACTTCCGTGTGTTTTGTGTCCTCCCCACCAACCCTGCTGTGGCTCCTGTTCCTCCGGCCGACTGAAGCCAGTGCATTACCTTCGATTGCTCACGTCGCTCCAGAAAATGTTGATTTCTGGCGACCTGAAAACACAGCCAGCACAAGCTAAAGCAGGAGCAGGAGAAGCAGCAAAGTCGTCTGGCAAATTAAATTTAAACAGTTGAGACGTGCAAAGTTGCTGTGCGCCACGGATAAATAATCTCTGGAAACTTTGTTCGCTGAAAAATTCGCTTTCTTCCCAATAAAAACACCCACATCTTTACAAAAACATATATTTACATATTCGCTACACAATAACAGAATTTTGATACTTATTAGAAACGGCTACTTTTGATATTAAAATATCGAAGAAATCAATATTATAATTATTATTATTCAATATTTAATATGGTCATCAAGTAGACAGGAAGCTCAATCCATTTAGCAGTTTGGTTTTTAAAGTATTTTTTACATATTATTATAGTAATAATTTATTAATAATAATAATAATAAACTAAAATGTACAATTTTAAGAAGAGTATTTTGTTTTCTGTGCTGAATATAGACTTTGGTAACCGCATGGGAAGCGCTTATTAAACGGAATAAATTAGGAGGGGCTCACCGCTAATTTTCGAGGCGCCTGCAAGGTGACACGGCCGCAGCGCAGATAAATTTCAGAGGGCGGCCATTAGTGGTGCCGTCTATCAGTTGCCATTAATAACATTCAACATCCAAGATGCACATGCGGCCTTCGCTCCGGAGGAGGCTGGCTGAGCTGCTCCCAAATTGCACTTGGCACTTTGCGGCACAAACAGAAATTGGCCCTAGCCATAGCACGGGGGGCTCAGGCGGAGTCCGAGCCGCTCTTGTTGACTCTGGATTGCCTTGGCTGGTGTTGCTGCTAAAATGGCTAAGCCAACAGACAGCTGGCAGATGGAGGCCAAGGATTACCCGGATCTGGTCCTCTGGGCGTGTTTTGACCAGGCCATCATTATGGTCCATCTGTGGGTGTTTGGTTTCCCTGGGGCTTGGGATTGAGCCGGGTTTTGGGTGTGGGTTTGGGCTTGTCATTTGCATTTGCGTTTGCATTCAGGGCCTGAATTGCTGGTCAACCACCCGAATGGGAAAGAAATGTTTGCAATTATTTATTAATTTCATTTGTTCCGCTTGCAGGGCGCTGTCACGGCAGGCACTTAAATATTTGATTGAACATTTAAATATTATTTTAATTAATTTTGCAAGTTTACCTTTACGGCATTGTTTGCATTCAACCAGCTTATCTGGGGTCGATTGGGCTATTTGTCCTGGCATTGCCAATTCAATACACAATTGCCCCGACCATGCATAATTTATTTAGTGGTTTATTCCGCTGCGGTCAGCTGTAAAATGGTATAAACTCCTGTCGCAGGACGACTGGCTGGCCCAGACTGGTAGTCCGTGCGCATGTACATATAATCATTATGACCCGACCGCAATTTTCAATAAAGAGGGATTTTTTGGCTTGTCGATCAATCATAAAAGCATCCCACATTGGTTAATTTCAGCAAATTGTTTAAATTTTTTCACCCCAACTGCGTCTCTGCAGGAACGCACTTGCATTTGCTGCAGCCGCCTTAATTATTTTACCTTTTTTCCCACAGCCACTGGCAGTGGAAATGCGTCAGCAGCAGGTGAGTGGAGTTGCAATTAGTGCCAAAGCTAACTGAAGCAAGAAGGTGGCCACTGGCGAAGAACCACATTGGGGTGTGTGCACAGCGAACAATTTGTAATTTCGGATGCTTGAATTTGCAGTTACCAAAATATTGCGGATTTCATTTGATTTAATTGATAGTTTCAATTAATCGAATTTAGAATTTGCCTTATAATTTTTGTATTATTTTATTGGATAGTATATTTGAAGCTCTAAATATCTCACATTGTGTTCTCTAAGGATACTTATTATGTTAATCACATTTAATACACGTACTTATTATATTAATATGTTTTACATATTTTTTCCTGGATGTATGTTCTGACCGGAATGCGATCAAATACGTATGCACTCACACCCACGCACTGTGCAAACGAAATATACTAAAGTGGCCCTGAGTTTTGGGCCCGGTAGCAGCTGCTTTTTGAGTTTTGGTGTTTAGCTTTTAGCGCCTAAAACTATGCTTTAGTGGTCAAGTGGAACCAACAACAGGATCCAGCCGGAGAGCACCAGGACCAGCCCAGCCCCGGCAAAAGCAACAGCACGGCCAGACTAGATGGCCTGCAAAAATGGGCTGTAAGCAGGGCTGTAGCAGATGAGGGGCAGAGTGGCTCCACCGGTCTGTAGGTGGTCTGAGGGCCATGAGGGCTAATGGAGGGCCCACGTCTGGTCATTTGCAACATGGTTTATGTGCCGGACAATGCTTTTTGCACTCAATGAGAACCTGTACATGGAAGGCCATGTGCTCTCGGGGTGCCGGACCCTGCAGCAACGGTATGATTTACAGCTATGCAGCTTAAATATTAAATGAATGAATAATATATGTGGTGTCGAGACTGTTGCTGCTGCCCCTGCCCCTGCTCCTCATCCTAATACTCCTACTCAGCCACTTATATACCCTTTTCACCTTATCTTGTGGAGCGAAGCAAATTTTATTTTAGGCACAGGAAATGCTTATGCATTTTTGATTGGATTTTGATTTAAATATTATATTACAGGATATTTGCATTACGGAAATCAAATAAATAATTTTAATGTAAATAAATTATTATAGGAATTTAACAGAAAATATGGCTTTAACTACTAAAATAACTTATTGTATAGTTTTTCCAGTGCCTTTTATAAGCCTTTATTTTAATCTCTTGACTCTTCCAGTTGATGTTGATTTATTGCAGAAATGTTTCACATTTTCCAGTCATCATGAATTACGCAAGGCGAGCCCGAGCAAAGTGCTGATACTTTTAGGCCGCCAGTAAATATTGAAATTTCTTAAATTCCACTCGAGCGGGAGGAAACTCTTTCCACTTCCCCCAGCATTATACGTATTGCTATGCAAACGAGCTGTGAAGTGCACATTAAACTGCAAATAAACGATTTCGCCGATGAAGCCGAAAGAAGTGCAAAGGCAAATGGCAGACACGGGCAGCAAGGACACTTGGCTGGGCGATTATTTTTTGGCCAGTTGGCAAATGGAAGGAGAAAAAAAAGTTGCAGCAGCAGCGAAACGTTTAAGAAAAAATGTAGATGAGAATCCTCTCCATTGCTCGGCGCGTGCTTTTTGAGTGCAATCATGCAGGCTCTGAGTGTCCTGGAAGGAACTACCTACCTGCTGGAACTCGGCTGTCTGCCTGTCCTGTTCTTCCTCCATCCCTGCCCTTAATCGGCGCTTCGATTTGTTGATTTCGCCTGGGGCAGCGATTGAAAAATTAATTTGCAACTAATTGACTTTCGGGCACTCAGATGTCTAATTTACGGCCATGCAGGGCCATTCGGAATGTCCTGCCTGCAAAAAACGAAGACCCCCAAAAGGGTCAGCATTTTGGCCAGACTCTCGGAGCGGCGATGGCAGCAGCGTTCCATTTCCGTTCAGTCTGCCGGCGTGTTAATTGCATTTGCGTGTTGCAGACTTGGCCTGCGAAGGGGTTTTGATATTGGGCTCCGTCGGTCGGTCACTCTGCGACCCCTGCGACTTGCACTGCAGCAGCCATTGGCAGGAGCAGTAACAGCAGCAAACAACGTTGTAAATGCCAGTTCGGAGTCAGCGGGGACACAGACACTGGCTAAAGTGACTTCCGCTTACACACAAACCCATTCCGCACACACACACCCGACACACACACCCTCACTCGAACTGAGCCGCAGACACATGAGTTGGTCTGTCAACGAGAAGGCTCATTTACTTTGTCCCATCATAGTCTCCAGGAGTGATGGAGCTTTGGCTAAGTTAAAGCCAACTTTTCGATTTTCAAATCTGTGATAATTTGTCTCGATTTGAAGGGTTTGTGTGTAGATTGAATATTTTATCGAGTAATAATAGTTGAAATAATTAACGAAATGGTATATTTCACATGATTTTTACTACAAACTTGATTGCCTGCAAGTTCATTTTCAATAACAAGAACACCATGCTTAGTTTTAAATTGAAGCAAATTTATTCACAATTCTTTTTCCAACGAATTTGTAATATTTATTTGCAATAATTCAATACTTTTGTATTAAAAATACTGATTTGAATTTACTAGCTTTTCGTACGTCCTTTTTGACCACTTCAAGAAATTTCCAGTGGGCAGTACTGCCCGCCAGGACCTGGCCGAGTAAGTGGCTGTGGTGCTGCTGGAGCTCAGCTCAATGCACCGTGTGTCTTTGTGCCTCGTTTCCGGTCATCGAGCTGCGTCTCAGTCCCGGCATCATCATCTCCAGCAGTAATTGCCTTTCAAATAGCGCCAAACTACGAGCTAATGAAGGCCTTGAGTGCATGCGTAATGGTGTAATAATACCTCCTGGCTAGCCTGGCTGCCAGCAGGCCGACAGCCACAGCAACGACCCCATCATGGGCTCATCCCTTGTAGTCGGCTTCGGTGTCTACGCCTGGCCTGCCTTTTGTTTTCCGGCCTGCTGACCCTCTTGTTTGCTCATTGGTGACGCAAAATTCTTGAGCCTGCTGTCTGGGGGCAAATTGATTGCCACCGACACACTGGTGTGGCACATTTCACTTTTATCGAAGGAAAATTTGTTTACCAACGGGGCAGCAGCCGAATCCCCTTTAATTAATCCACAAGCCCTCGACGCTCGTTGTCCTACTAACTCTTTGCGACTTGACGTATGCATATTTGTATGAGAAGCATGCAGACTTCTCCATTTTGTCGGCAATTAAGTAACTCAAATGTTTTTCTTTCAAAGGTCCATGCATTTGCACGGAAATTCAAATATCTGCTCCTTGGGCCACCAATGTCGATGGTCGTAATTGCAGACATTAAAGCAAAATGAAAATTGCTTCTAATGCGGCAATTTTCAGTTGCTGCACCGACGAATGCCCGACCAAGTGGGTTCAATTAAATATTTATTGCTCCTCAATGCTGAAATCCTCTTTGTGGGAACGAGGGACTGCAATTTGATATTGAAGCGCTTTCCTTTGGCCTGCCACTTATTTTTTGTGTTTTTTATTTTTTATTTTTCTATTTGCCCGGCTCGCACAAACGATTTTTGTCATTTCACATTCTAGGGGAGCATGAGGAGGAGCAGGAGCTACGCACACAATGTGTCCTTGATTGGCCGGCAGGACACCGGGCAGCCGGGCTCGCTATTGTGTCCATTCCAGCCATTCCATCCGTGCCGTGCTATCCACGCCATCCACGACGCTCTCCATTCTTCGACGACCTGAGAGCGTGAACCTGTAGCAGCCGGATTGACCCATCGAGAACAATGGCCGCCCTCCCAAGTCGTTCTCAGTCCGATGAGTCTTTAAATGTTAAATATTGTGCAAAAGTACTACAGCGCCGTCGAGGGCTGATCACTTTCAGGTGTGGACCGCCCACGAAACGATTACATCCTCGCACGTAGCGCGAACTCGAACGCGTTCAGATAAAGTGCGTGGGAGTGGGGGCGACAGGAAGCTGGCGCGTTACATAACCGCAGTCGCCTGTCTGCTCCACTCCGCGCCTGCTGGTAAAGTGCCAGAAAAGTATGTTAATCAGTTGATATGCCGAATTTCGATACTGCGACCCCAGAGAGGCGCCGTCATCAGCATCATCGGCCTCATCAGGCGGTAGTGCAGTGCAGGTGGTTGGAAGATGAGGCACTGCGAGAAACGTTCAGATACTAAAAAGCAGTTTCCTTTTATTTAAAATTAATAAATTAAATACCCTTTTTATTGATTACAATTTCAGTGACTTTATTTTTAGAGAGCTGATTTGTAATTGTTATTTGTAAATTACTTCCAACATTTAGATTTATTTTTCTAAAATTTTGATAGATTTTCCAAGTGCAGGTGGGACCTGTCGTTTTATGTTAATCATACGCCACGTTGGGCGATAATAACGCGGCAAACAAGCAAACAAGATGAAATACGCGTGCCGCATGCGTAATAAATTTTATCAGCATCCCGTCCAGAGCGCATACGAAATGAGTGAAGTTTTGTTTGCCACTTGAAATGCCATGGGAATTGAAATGGATTGGGAATGGGGCAGGGAATCCGAATTGGAATTAGGACTGGGACTATCTGTGAAATGCACTGACGTTTAGTTTATCGGCCAACAGGACAAAGTCAAAGTCGATGGCGGTGGTCGATTGCCTTATTGAATTCTGTTACAATGTGCCAGGTCTGTGGCAGTAAAGTTGATAAATATTAATGATACGGACAACGTTCTTTTGAACTGGGGAGCATTGGGGCGATTTATCGATTGCCTGCAGAGATTACTTGTGCCGTGTAATTATATTTCTTTTATACCTCGCTTTGCGATTTTATTGCTCCAATGAATTTAATTGCCAGCAAGGATGGGATGCGAGTGGGACTGGGAAGGGGAATGCCCGAGTGCGACAATTTGAGAGCAACATAAATTTTCGCCGAATGGAACCCGGAAGTCGCTTGTCACACGTACTTAAGCATTATGTTAATTTATATGCACACTCATATAGACATATACACACTCGTGAGCACAAATACAGGCACACACTCGCGCTCAAGCGACTATGAAATTTGAAGCGACAGAGCGGCGTTTAAGCCGGAAACAGACAGCAGGCAGCAGCAGGCTGTGCCCGGGATGGAATCTATGCATATCTGTATATCCTCTCCTGGCATTCTGGTTGCTTGGCAGCCATGGGAATCGGAGTCTCAAGCACATGCAGCTAATTCCAGCCCCCGCACGCAGCCACATGCAAATGAAGACGCAACGCACGTCGCCATCTTGGAATGGCTGCGGATACGGACACGGATGCGGACGAGAACGCGGACGCGGCTGGCAGGAAGCTGCCTCGCCGATCACTTGTCGGTGCGTAGCTGCGATTCTGGTACAAGCAGCATATAAATTTCCCCTCGAGGTGACACTTGGCAGATAAATCTCTGTTAGATTTACCCGAGACAATATCTGCGATGTGTATTTATCGCGGGCACGCACTGTATCCGGTGGCCCAGAGTCAAAGTGAGTCTGCCTGTACAGGCCATGGATATTAGAGCCATGTATTGGATTTCGTTATCATACTTATTGCCAATACACGTGCCTGTTTAACTTTAAACCAGAAATGCAGTTCAGGACAACGCCACGTTGATTACCTAAAAGCAGGCCAGAGACTAATGAGTATCTCTTAGTCGGAGTACTCAAGTGCAGAGTCGTCTCTTCTGTTCCACTTGGCCTAATCCGGGCGTGTGTGTGTGGGAGTTGCTAGCAGCTGTTGCTAAATGCCTTTGATCATTATGCCATGCGCTGCATAAAAAATGACAAGGATTTCTCGGTAAACGAATCGCCCGAAACCGAAATCTTGACCCCTGCAAATGGTTGGACATAAAGAAAACTCATTAAATCATTTAGGCAGGCGCCTTTGACACAGTTCCCGTGGTTGCCGAAGCCCCAAATGAAATAGATGAGCGCACATAAACCACAGCACTCGCTAACTGGGAACGAAGGAGGTCCTCCGCCTGTGTTCTGCGGTCAAAGGAAGATTGCCACAGGTAAAGGGAAAGGCAGTAAAGCAGGTAACGGCGATGAAGGTAGGTGGCAAAGGTAAAAGGACAATGCTCAGACAATGGCCCCAATATTTCTCTTGCTCTGACCAACAAAAGGCAGTCCACGTGGCCTGAAAAATCACCAAAAATAAATTTCAAATTGTTAATAGAACCCTTTGTCCCCACCTTCGTTCGCATCCCTTGCAATAATTACGACCGGAGCTCCGGAGCTCTGGAGCCTCGAAGACCAAGGATCCCAGCGCGTTCGCCTAGGGTCCATCGAATCCAGGGAAATTCAATTAGAGCGGCACACCAAACAAGTTTGATAAGCAAATTTTAAGACTGCCACAGACAAATACAATTTGTGTCGCAAACAAAGTGCAGGGAAGTGCTCAAAATTGATTATTAAATGCCCAGCAATGGCTTTGACAAATATTTAGCCAGCAATTCAATGCAAATTTCATCTGCCGGAACAATGCGAGTGCTGCCATCATGGACTTAATGCATATTAAACCATGCGCCATTAATAAAACGTGCACAAATGCCAAAGCCTGGCCGGGCCGTAGGTTTGTATGTCTGGTGGAGGTGTAGGTGGTGTGGTGGTGCGGCGGCCATCGTCAAAGTGCCATAAACAGCAGACAAGACCGGGTCACAGTCCGATTGAGTCCTGGCCCTGGCACGGACCATGTGTGTTTGTTATGAATAGCTGCAGACGTGGAAATACATGCACACGCTCCGAAATTAAGTACAAGCAGAACACTTGCAAAATTGATTTAGTATATGGCAAGT
Organism: Drosophila bocqueti; assembly: GCA_018151655.1. NCBI lineage: Eukaryota > Metazoa > Arthropoda > Insecta > Diptera > Drosophilidae > Drosophila > Drosophila bocqueti. The sequence continues at coordinate 618,381 of JAECXF010000001.1, forward strand.
TATTAAATGCTTATGGTGATTTGGTTTGCTTAAAGATTAATGCCCTACAAGCTTGAATTTTCTGTTTACAATTGCAATACCATCCAGAACACGTTCGAAATTGTTTTTAAACGTATAATTTAAAGAACTAATTGAGCGTTTAATTCATGTCTGAATAGTTTTCTGTAAGACCAGAAGAACTTTAAATGTAATTATATCTTTACATTACAACTTTTTCCTGCGTAATACTATCTGAGTTTTTCCCAGTGATTCAACTAATAGCTTCCACCCCAAGCCCAAACCCCGTTCTTACCACGCGTCCTTCTGCGTAGGCGCACGTATGCCTGACCAAGTCGGTTGGCCATCTGTCGGGCTCACCTAACCCAGTTCCCTGGTCGAGGGAAGGGGAAGGCGCTGGGTTAGAGGTGCTGTACGCACGTGAGCCTCCTGCCTGATGGCCCATAGAAAAGTGCGGCTACCCGCAGGCCAAGCGAGCGTACGTGGAATCGTAGCCACTCAATGGACTCGGACTCGAGCTCAAACTCGAACCTGGTTCCGGATCCGGAGTCCGAGTTCTGCTCGTTTTCGGAACGCATTTATGCACGAGCCCCAAGTGGGACATGTGATTATTTATGTCGCTGTTGATTATGAAGTTGATGACCTCTCGGCTCCATTGGCAGGCAGTTTTACGTAATCTCTCCGTGCATCGGCCTCAATGGGAATTATGGGAGGTAGGGAGGGTGGCAGATACAGCAGGGATTGACATGTGCACTTGAACGCTGTTATGTTTCAAACAAGGAGTCCTTGTGCCATGCAAATTGATTGATAATCGCCTTGAATTTAATGCATTCGGTGCATGTTCCTCGAGAGGACTTGTCCCAGTGAATGGCTTATTTTAATCTAAATCTGTCGCACGTGAACATATTGATGGAAGCCCCTCTGCCTTGAACTGATTTCATGAATGGTGTTGTCAAGTAGAAAATGTATACACTTGCAAGCTAGGCAGTGAAATCGGATTTAGCTCAACTTATTTTAATTTTTTGGAAAATTAGTAATCAAGATAATGTGGTAAATTATTGTTAAGGATTTCGCTTAAGTATTATTTTAAAGCCCTCAATATTTATGCTGGAAAATAGCCAAAGGACCACCACTGAACATGGTTGATTATATATATACGAACACATTCAGAGGACCTCTCTACAATAGTAATCAATGTCGGTTTACACGATGAGTGAAATTGGATTCCCGTCAAGGCACATCCCCTCGTCCTTCCTCGGCGGTCTTTCGCATCCTGTTTATCTGACACTTCTCATCAATGCACTACACGTCGTATGCGTGTTGGGCTGCTCGGTGTTATCTGGTTGAATATATTGAATAGACTTCAACTGCAATGCCCCACTCTCCACGAAAACGCAACTTTGGCCTTCAAAATCGCGTGCAACTGAAATCAGTGCGGTGCTGCGTGCTCATTAGTCGATTTACGATTTAATTAATTTTGCTAAATTGGATTAATGAGATGCTTGCCAATTAGAGATTCATTTCGTGTTTAGGGCCCCCATTGTTGTTGCTCATAATGCGAAATGGGAATTTACATAAATTAATTTGAAAGTTACAGCATTTACATATGTACACAAATAATTGGAAAGTCTCGATGATTTGCCGATAAGCGCTCTGTTCGCTCTCTAATTGAACCACTGCACAAATTGGTCAAGTTCCTGGGAGCCTGTGGGTGGCACAACCCATCAGACCCCCATACAAGGCGCACACACACATGCGACCCCACAGCCATGATAATTTGCTCGACGGCGAACTCGTAAAAGTGCCCGCCTCGATAGCCACAGAAACATTAGTCTATCGGAAACTCGATATTTTATTGTTTTCCCAGTTAAGCTCTGGACGCGAGGACATGCTTCTCGAGTCTATATCAAATCAAACAGACACTGGCTCACCCACACGGTCGCATAAACAAACCCATTCGGGCATCGGACATGGGCAACCCCCAGAGAATGGTCCACACTGGGGAAAATAAGGGGGCTTAAGGCACACAACTATGAATATCATCTACTACATAAAATATAATAAAATATAATTCAAAAAGGGGCCCCTCTAGAGGATATGATAAAGTACAAAGATATTTAAATAAGGAAGAAGAAAACATTAAGCGAAATAAACATTACAAAGAAGTTTAAAAAATCATAACTTTTTCAGAGTTCCACAATTTATTTCAGATTCGTTTTTCTCTCGATGTACAGATTTTCTCCCCTTGACAGAAAAGCTTATGAAACGACTCTGGACTGGACGACTGGATGATGGTTTTGTGGGACTGGGGTCTGACCCTCACGATAGTCGATGCCAACCGCATAGACTTGGTAATGTTTTTTTTCGGCCAAAAGCCCTGAGACGCACATTTCAATTTATTGCAATTTTTATTGCTGAAAAGTTCGTGCGAAGATTTTTATGCGTCGTCAAGTGGCAACGGGCCAAGGGGCTAAAAGGAGCTGAACGGATTCGAAAGGATGGTGAAGGCAGTGAATAATGCGCTCTGCACTGTTCGGGCTGATAAGAAAATAATAAACTTGGCCGGCAGCAAAAACATTTCACAATTATCGTACCCGGGTTAAGAGGGAAAACTTTTCCACCCCTCCACCACCCCCAAGAACTACTTTCGATGTCTGTCTGCTTGACTTTGACTCTGTTTTCCAATTCGAATTCGGTTTCCCATTCGTATTCGTATTCGTTTTTTTTTCCCACTGCAGCTTGCACTTCCGCTTGGCACTTTACGCAGACAGCCAGATAACGGCACTAAGCATATAGAAATATGTGCCCGATATACCATTGTTGTTATTTCGAGAATTTTTGTTATTTCCGCCTTAAGCTTTGCCCACTTTATGGGGCTGACTTCCGCCGAGAACGGCTGAAAGCAAAAGTTTTCCAACTTTTGTTCTGTTCGGCGTGGGCGTGGGTGGTGCACTATTTTCGCGCTTACATTGACATTGAAATATCTCCAAGGTGGCAAGCAAACCGCAAACCAGCAGGCGACAAAGGACCTGGCTTTTTATGGACGGATTGCCTTTCTCCTGCACAGAACGAAAATACTATCGGTACGATTTGTTTATTTATTTTACCCTTGAATATACCCTTATTTTAGTCAGAAGTTTGCAGCGCAGTAAAGGAGTCATTTCCGAACCCAACTCTTGTACAAAAATTGCCTTGCCTTCTTTTTTATATTTGGAATATTTTCTTTATATAAAAACTGTATCAAATGCCAACCTAACGACCTAGACATGCTTTACTCCTGCTACGATGCATATAACTATAACTATTACCTTGCCTTGCTTTCTGATGAAGTTTGTTAATATCAAAATATTCCTAAATTAAAAGGAGATCTCAGAATATTACTTCCCAAAGGAACAAACCCAATTTTTTTCGACTGGGCGAAATAGCTTGCTTTTGAATAGCAATCGATTGGCAGTCAGGGCGGAAGGAAACTGTCGAAAGTACAACCAAGCGAATATGTTTAATTCATCAACTGCACTAGCAGACAACCCCATTGTTTGGCATTGTTTTGCCGACCCACAAAAGGGAAACTTGCTCTGCTGTTGTGGCTATTTGACTTTTGAATTTGCCGGCTAACCGGCAAACTTTCGGTGCATTCCCCGGGACATTCCTCTTTTTGGGTGGCTCTCTCCGTCTCTTTTCCATTTTGATTGTCATGGCAGTTAGTGCTGCTCGCTGGCTTGCTTGAAATTCATCATACGCCGCATTGGCTGGGGAACGCCACAACGCAGAAACGCAGCTCAGCCCGGCTCAGCTCAGCACAGGAAACCGAACGCAAACAGTCATCCGACCTGACAGATGAAGCCAGCTTAAGTGCTCCGAAGAGCGGCGAAAAAACTAACGAAACTGCAAACAAGCGAAATTAAGAACACGAAGGGAAACTTTGCGAAACATTAAACAATTAAAAAGTTTGCTCTTCGTGGCCTTCCTAGCTTTTCACTTTCTGCAATTTGTTCTCGTCGGTGTTTGTTAGTGCGAGTATCTTCGGCTATTTGGCCGCAAGGTGCAGCTGCATGAACTGAACTCCTCACTTATTAACTGGCTTTCGCCGGCCGCGGAGGTCCTGGCTCCCAGCTCCTCCGCCAATTAGCTGATTACACTCTCTCTCTCTCTCTGAGTGGGCGGCAATATTTCAACTTTCCTAATAATAAAGTTGTTGCTGCTCTTGCAACCCTTCGACCGGCACGCAAGCGGCCCGACGACCCAAAACAAGGACCGTCGCTGATGCGAAAAGCCGTTAACTGGCCAACGAGCAGCATAAAGTTTGCTAAAAATGTTTGCCTGCCAAAAGTTGGCTTGCTAAAAACAAAGCCCCGCCGATGAGAAATGAGCCCAAAGTGGGACACACAACATGGCCAGGGGGATGGCTGTAGACGGATGCGAGGGTCGGCCGCCGGTCCATGCAACATGCAGCTGGCTAGGAAAACCCAAAACCCAGAGCTCATAATGAGGACGCGACAACGACAGCGAGGAAGCTTCTCTGTAGCATGCACTACCGAGGCAGAGGGTATATAGGTTGGGAAGGAATCTAGAATAGAGTTAATTTGTTTGCCAGCGAAAGCATACAATATTTTAGATAATGATTGAAGCCTTAAAGTCTTACAAGAAATCTCACGGCATTAATATACTTAACCACTTATGTGAGAATCCGATTTAAAATTGCATTGCAAACAAATCCCGGGTATTCTGTAGACTACGCCAGAATCGTGGTCTTGTTTTTTGCAACTTTTTGGCAACACTTGGCTCTAGGTTCGAGGCGACAACGACAAAGGCAACACACGCTCCAAATGAGGACGTTGGCAGTTGTGCCTTTGCTGGCGGTGTAGTGCTGCTCTCGGCAGTCCATAAAGTCCAACCAAAATGAAAGGACCTGGAGGGGAAAGTATGATGTATGCGCGGAGAGTCTGCCTTTTGACGACAAACTTTTTCGGGGGCATAGTTTGCACTATTTCGTTTTTTTCCCCAGCACGAGGTCTAGGGCTGGCCAGCCGAAGGAGTTTATTTTTCGGCATGTTTACAGATATTAAATACTTTTTAATTAGTTTGGCACACACTCACTGACAGTGAGCGAACATATTAAATTAGTTGGCCGTAAATTCAAGGGCCGCTTACACGCTCCGCTGGCGATTGAATCGCTGCATAAATTGGTCAATACTTGCAGGCGGCCTTCCTCCTAGGCAAGCACTTTGGTGTGCGAGCCATCAATTTCGGCATCGAATCGCAATAAATTTTGGTAGAAACACAAGCAAACTTGGCCAGAAACTTTTTCAATTTACACACACACCCACCAATCATGTGGCATTAGGGCGGGCGAATGTGTGTGCGATGGGGCAGCAGGTTCCCTCCTGTGAGTGCGGTTTAATTTGCTGTTAAATTGCGCTAAAAATTCAACAGCATATGCAGCCCTTCCAGCTCGTGCCCCTCATCATCGTCATTGCAATCGCCGCTTTTGCCTGTTCTTTCGAGTGGCTAAATGCGCTCTTCGGCAACAATTTCTGCATGCACAGCCATAATTGTCTGTGAGCAAATTAGTTCAAGTAGCGCCGGGAAAAGAAGTCAACAGGGCAGGGCTCGGGCTCCCCTCAGCTTTGCCCTACCGAATGCGAATGCTAGGCTGAATTTGCATATTTACATGTTAATTGGTTGGGAAGTTGCAAAAGTTTTAAAAGCAAACAAAAACAGCTGAAATTTGAAATTCAGGATTTTCTTGTAACCCTTTGGAACCAAACATGAAGCAGCTGAATATCCAAATCCAGATAGAATTCACCTTTTCGTTTCATTCCAAACAAACACTGCATAAAACGCGCGAGATCCAATCAAATCAAATTACATTACTGACGAGTTGATAACTTAATTAAATGCGAAAATTGTAAAAACTGGGCATGCGTTTTAAGCGCATTTTTTAAGCAGCAAAACACTGGCAACCATGAATGTGAGTCTAAGGCAGAACTTTTTTGCAAATCCACGAAGGGAGATCGTTCATATTTCATCGGGTTCAGGCTTTCCACGTAGCAAATCCTTCGCTTAACCATAAATCCCCATATTCATAAAATTTCGACAGAAATGTTCTTCGCGGGGGGAATACAGACTGGTGTTTCACGAGTCCACTTGCATTATTTATCTGTGAAAAATTCGCATTATCGTTTTAAAAATGCTCAGGAACGACGTTAAAGGGCGATATTTCATAGGCGCAGACAACTGGAGGGTGGGCGACAGAGCAGCGAGGAGTGTGCAGCAGAAGCACTTTGGCCTTGGCCACCCGTGGAAACCCTCGAAAGAAAATATTCGAGCAGGCGCCGATGAGCGGCTTTCCGAGGCCTTCGCATGCCGCACTCTTGTAGCTGAGGATGGATACAACAGGGATGTCACGGTTTTTAATGAAAATATGTTAATAATAAATATAATAATAATTAAAAATAAGAAAGACACAATTTTTGACGAATTAGGACTTATAAAATAAAAGATACATATTTTATTTACCTCGAGAGGAACTGTCAAATCGAGTGCATTACTTAAAGGAATAAACACTCAGCATAAGTCATTGGGAAACTGCCTCAATTGTCTACATAGTAAGTACCCGATATCCTTCAGTCCTAGATCTGCCTGAAAACTAGTTAAGTTTCCATCCCTGCTGTGCCCAGATAAATTTCCGAGCATGCGTTTAATGAGCTGCCGCGATGCAGCTCGGATGCCATTTTGTGGGCAGTCTGGTTAAATACTCGCCGTGGAGGCCACTATTTGGAGCAGGCAACGACAACCGCGACAGGTCCTTGAAGAGGCCAGAAGTGGGCGAAGGAAAGGGAGGAGCAGCAGCAGCAGGAGGAGGTCAACAATGCACAGATAAGCAAGGAGACAACAACGCTAACGACGCCAACAGGCAGAAGAGCCAAAAAAGAGGAGGAAAAATAGTAAGGCGAATGGCACAAAGCGAAGGGCAAACAACTTCCGGCCCAGCGACAACTGCGATGGCGAAAATGCGTGGAAAATGTGTAAATGACACCGAGCAATTTACAATAATTGCTGGTCGCGTCGCCGGCAGACGGCACAACCTTGTCTCCAGATGCCTTAAAGTGCACTTGAACCTTAAGCAGCCGGCGAGGCACGCAGGCCGACCGAGGCGAGGCCCCTGGGAACCCAGTGACCAGATTGGAACCAAGTGGAATACATAAAGAAAATACGGGGAGGACCGGACACGAAGCTGGAAAGCTGGCATAAACGACGACCAGTCGTAGAAATCTTATTAAAACTTACGGCTGCAATAAATAAAATAAATTTATTCCATTATGTTAACCAAACACGATTTACGGATTATAAAGATGATTTATAATCAGATCCAAACACCGTAATCCACTTGCATAAACAGGCAGTGGCGAGCGGAAAAGGGGGAGTCCTGGCGTCGACAACAACTTGGCAAAAACATGAAGCATAACAAGCAGGCGAAACCACCGACCAGCTCAGGCCAGACCCCACCGAATCCCCCAGCCGAGCGCCCGAGACTCCTTGGAGGTGCAGGATGCCGCCAGTCAGCCGCTTACCTGACTTTATGGGTAAAAGGGGGCCGCGGGCGGCTTATGAAAACTGAATCGATTTCAATATTTACACAGGAGCCCGGCCAAAGGCAAGACGTCGTCGTCGTCAATCGAGCGAATGTCGGAGCACGGAAGCGGAAGTGTATAATTTAAAATTGACCCCAATGCGGTGGGCCAGGGGGAAAATCTGTGCAAAAGGTTAAAAAGGTGCAAATATGATAAGCACAGGCATCTCGCCCAGCAGGTCGCTCGCATTTCCCTTTTTGGCGATGAATGGTCGCGCTTAAATAAGCTACGATTTGGCTTAGTTGGGTTGCCTCTCTTCTTAGCTGACTGGAATTTCACTAGATTAGCCACGCCACCACGACTGGCTGTGCATAAAGGAAGCCAATTCGAAGCGATGGCTTTGGCTAAATGCATTCGAACGAGCTCCAGTCCCAGGACGAGAGTTACCCATCAACGCTGGCATACTTACACTGACGGATACACTTCAAAATGCTAGCAAATCGAGATTAAATGAAAGAGTATTTTTATAAATAAATTAAAAAAAAAGTAGGCCTTAAATAAACAGCAATGTATTGGGGTCGAAGAATAATATAAGAGAAACGTTTGTATAAGTACAACTTGTGGCATTCCGGTTCAGTTTTAAGCGTTAACACATGACGCTTAGAAACTTATCCATACATTTTCTCAGTGATTCCTGCCAGGAGCTCCTGCACTTGTTGTGTGTGACGGAAGTTTGCCAAATGACTTCGGTGCTCTGTCCGCCTCGCTGCCATGTGTACGGCTGTGTTTGGCTGCTGCAGCTCAGAGCGGCTCAGCTGAGATTGAAATGAGGTTTTCTGTGTGGGTCCCCGATGAAATGCGTGTGCCAATGCCGGTTCGAACGGAGTCCGTAGTCAGTAGTCCGTAGTCCGTACTCCGTAGTCCGTAGTCCGTGGTCCGCAGTCCGGGCCAACTGATGCTGGTGCAGCTGAAAAGGGCACGCTATTTGCATATCATTACCTGTGCGCCAGGTTCGCTTTCCCGCATGAACTTATGTGTGCATTTGCGTGGGTGTCTGGGGGTCCTCATTTCCACGCCATCAATCCGGGACACTCGATAAATCAGTTTGACAAATACACAAATCGATCAGATTGAAATTATTCGCGAGTGTGCAACGAGATTTGAGTTGGCGATGAAAGGGTTACAACACTTGGAAATATAAGCTTAAATACTTAAAAGGTTGATTCCGATTTAAATTCATTTATTGATCTTTCTTAATATATTTACATATAAATCCACAGTAGAGAATTTCTTTTCGTGTTAAGCTATTAATAGGTAATTTCAAAGTAACCCAATAACGAATCAGCTCAGACCAGCGGGGCCAGGCTAACTCTCCAGCTTCCAAGAAGGTGGTCTGCCCGCCCAGTTGTCTGTAACTTTATGCGACTGCTTGTTTCTTGTGATTTAATGAACTCATTAACATAATCTTAACATCTCATCAACTCCTCAACTAGCCGAACTCACGCCAAGCACCACCCATGTGAGTGTGTATCGGCCAAGTTTGGTTAACAAAAGCTGGGAGGTGGGCTGAAACGATGCCTGTGGCAGACAACATGTTGCATGCGTACATGGCGGTGGCATACGACCCCCGTGAGTTATGCTTCGGAAATTGCGCTCATGTAACCATGTAATTATTGCATTGCGAACCAAATCAATACACTTCCCCTTGAAGATGTAGGCGAGCACTCGGAACAATTTCTAAGACAACGAAGAACCTTTGAATTGAGTGATGAAATGCATTTAATATTTTTAAAAAAATTTTGTCACATTAAGTTTCAGAAAGCCATAAGGGTATGTCTACAGTTTGGGCGTATGTTATATTTATACTACTATATATTTGTTTGAGTCATAAAATGTGCTTTTAACCTTTTTCTACAGTGCAGTTATTAGGAGAAACTAGCACAATAATAATCATTATGGCCACAGCCGACAACTGCCGAGACATTTGAGACAACCGGCAACAGGATGAGGTTGCGGTTGAGTTTCTGCTGGAATTTGTGGAAATGCTTAACTAATTGGGAGCACCACCCGATAAGCGGAGGGAGCAGGGGCTTCTGAATTCCTGTTGCGTTGCTTGTTTGCGGGACAGGACTGGCAGTTCGCTCATCAACAATTTGGCAGGCTTGTATATCGCTTTTCGGTAGGTACTTAATGCTCAGCCCGTTTTAGGGCCCATAAAATGTGAGTTTTGCAGTGCTTTGACTGATTGCATGATATTGCTCGAGGGCTGTAAATCACGAGCGGGCGAATTAAAACTCAAGCGCATTAGGGCAATATCTCTGGCTGGCTGGCATAAGCCCTGAATGCGAAGTAGGGGCGGTCTAATAAATCTCATAATCTGCATAAAAAAGACGCCCACTCGGAGAATTTTGTAATCAAAAGTACAGAATGAAATATACACGCGCCCGCATTTAGATTCTTCTTGGATCCGGAGCGACACCAGCTTGTTGAATACAATTATGGCAGCGCCGGCGGAGATTGAGGCCGCTCCGAGTCCCGCCCCCTCGAGATGATGAAGTTGCCACTTAGCTAGTAACAGCGGCAACAATAACAGCAACACAAGTGCCACATTAACAAGGCAGCAACAGCAACAACATAATCTAGGGACTTTTTATTGCCCGAGCAGGCGGCAGAACGAACACTCTGCTCCGTTCAGCTCCGCTCCCAAAGGGCAAAGTGCTGCAGCAAGTTTATATTTAATTTCTTGCGCGGGAGGCTCAAATGTGTGGGGTTTCCCACCCACGCGGCACCACACACCTCTTGCACACTGACTTAATCTGTTTCCCTGAAATTCCAGTGAAATTACCATTGCATAAACATTTTTGTTTATGAAAATTAATGCGTAATATTTTACTAAGAAAAAATAACGCCACACATTTCTGATGTTTCGCTTCCGAAATTAAACGAAATTCTATTAAAGCTGGACAATTTATTATTATTCATTTTTACTTGGTTGGGTAGTGAAATTAATGCTCTATTAACCAACTTTGTATTTGATAGTTGCGTTTTTTTAATTTAAACCAAGAGTATTGGCCAACTAGACCACTGTACCTGGCACGGTGCAGGTGTTCTGGCAGTCAACGTGTCGCCATGGATCAAAGCGACCTGGCAGCGGCGGACAACTCGTCGACGGTTATGAAAAATTACCAGCATGAAAGGACTCAAGGAGCCGAGACACTGCGACAAGTGAGTCGAGTCGAGTCGAGTTGGGCTGAAGGGCGTGCGAACGCGCGAGTGAGCAAATAAGCATGGCCGAAATGAGTCCTCGACGCGGTGTCGAGGAGGAGGAGTCGTTGCGGAGAAGAAGACGGTGGAGATGGGGACGGAGGCGGAGGCAAAGGACCCTTGCAGATCATGGGCACGAAATGGGGCGGGTACACTTGACAAAAATCAACAACTTGAGATGAAAAGAGAAATTATAGTGAAGTTATCTCTTAGCAGGGCCTTGAAGCCACATTAAATCGGTAATCTAATAGAATTAAACTTTTGATGACTTAAAAGAATGATGATAAATGCTTTATTCTGTTTAATATGGGTTCAGGGTTTCTACTCTTATTAATAATCATTATAATACAAATATTTATTGTCATACAAATAAGTTGGTAATTGAAATTCCCTTAATAATTTTGTTTTTTGTTGGATACATAATATTTTCTACTGTGCAGGGATTTCGACTGCTGGCAGGAGGCCGGCCGTGCAAAAGACAATAAGCGCATAAATTACGCCCGAAATGTGCAGGGCGAAAGGTGAAAGGTTGAGGGCCATGGCCCCGCTCACACATACCACATACCGACTCTCACACGCACGGCCAAAGACAGACTCACACTTCTGTCTTTACTTGTGAGGTTACAAACGTAATGAAAACGTAAATCCCTGCGCGGCATTCACAACTCAACGCAATTTCGTTTGGGCCGGCCAACGCATCGCCCGCCGGCTGAGCTTAACTGAGGCTCCAGATCCGGACACGGGCCCGGACCTGGTCCCGGTTCTGGGTCTTGGGCTCAGGAATTTGCGGTGTACGTACGTACGCATCCTGGAACACAAGGAACAATAATTATGTTGATTTAAAAAAAAAATAATCAATATAAATGTAAAAGAGTTTTTGTAAAAGAAATATTTAAATTAATATTAACAATCAAGTATCTTTAAAACCATTTTATTTACCTCTGAGTTTGATTGGGCTATCATTTTATGCAATATTTTAATTTTATTACAAATGTTCTTGGGTTTTCCCGCTGTGCATGCAGGGATATCTGTGACCCGGACTCCGTTCTTCCCAAAGATCCGCGGACGCCGCCTCACTGAGCCCGTGAAATTTATTATAGTTGGATGGCAGGCTGGCTACCTCCACCTGCCCCGTCTCCAGCCACGCCCCCTTCCTCCCAATTCCCGGCTGGGCGGCGGCGTAATATTTTTATAAGTAGGCGAGGGTCTTTGCGGTTGCCGCACTCCTTGAATGTATTGCAGGATCTTGCCGAGTCATAAAGTAACTCGTCTTTTCCGCTTATACTTTTCGTATTTCTCTGGTTTTCTTTTTTCATTTATTTCTTCTGTTATGCCATAACGGAAATTACATATTTCTATGTTAATTTACAGAAATAGAAGTGCAGGTGCCTCCGTGTTCGCGCTATAGTTTCCCAGGGCGCCGTGTATTATGCGTAAATTGCCGCAGCGTTAGCGACCGCAAAATGTGTTGGGGGAACTTGCCTAATTAGAAAATCACAGCGACCAGGAGCAGACTGAAGCGTTGGCAGCAGATTGCACGCCTTTCCAGCTTTCCAGTTTTCCACTCCCCCCTCTCTCTCCCACACTCTCCTCTACTCTCTATCTCCGTGTGTTTTTCCGCAAACCCCTGGCTTACGGCATAATTTCGTTGCGTTGGCTTCGCTCTGTGGCCCTGACTGGCAAGTGCTAACAGGGCTAACAGGGTAACAGGTTAATGGGGAGAACGGGCAAGACCAACCTGCGGCTTTCGGCGACCAATTTGGCATGCCAGGGGGCGTGGCAGTTATGCAACTATTTTTTGCCTTGCTTTTGCTCCACAGGTTGCAATGGAATTAGTGCATAATGCGGTATTTGCACGCATTCCCGCTGCCATTTGCTGTTAATGAAATAAATAAGTTTGTCCGTGTGGCCACAACAAAGACAGCAGAAAAAAGTACTTCCGCCATATTTGTTAAACATTAAGCAGCGACAATGGCCGACGACATGTTGTTCTGCGCCCTGTGCCCTGCGTTAGGCAACAAAATATGTTTGCCGTTGACCGCGGAACCGAAAAATTGATGTTGCCGCCGCCGGCGAAAACAACCAGAAACCAGCAACAAACAGCACACAACGACCAACAACGGCGAGCGGTCAAGAGCCATTTCGACGGGACATTAATGCGTTAATTGCATTTTCATGTTGTCCGCCGACTGTTTATGTATGCGTGTGGGCACGCATGTACGCTCAAATGTGTGCCACTGTGTTTGTGCGGTCGGTTATGTGCTGGGACCATCCGTACACTGGAGCAAAAAGTGTTGCAAAAGTTTAAAACTCTTGATGTCCTTAAGTGCTCTTTCAACAGAGTCCTTCAGGTGTCATTTACAACTGATTATAATTAATACATAATGTTAATCAATCGTCATAGTGTGAAAAATCACCATTCGTATGTAAGGATATACTTGCATTAATTGTATCTTTTTTTATTTTGAAATAGTACATCTGTTTAGCTCGAAAACTGTTCAATCACATTTCAAAACATATTTCTACATTTTTGTAGTGTACACTTTTGGTCTGGCAAAAGACGGATGCCACCGTGGCACATAATGCGTTAATGAAGCGCACGGGACCGTTGATCTCCCCCAGCCCCATTAGCCAAGCGGACCTGGCTGCGATTCCTCTAATGGCCTAATGAGTCCGCAGGCCGTACAAACCCAATGTGAAAGCAAACAGATTGCTGCGCCAAGCCGGCCACCTACTATTAGCTGCTACTGCATGCCAAGGCCTCGGCTGGATCAGGATCCGGAGCAGGAGCATTTGCTAGGACGAAGAATAACAACAGTTGTCAATGTATCATTAGCGGGCTCGTCACTAGCTGTTAGCCAGTTACTGTGGCGGGGAAAACACGGCCGGCTATACACCGACTGATGCAATAGATTAGCCATATCAGCAAATGACAATTTCCATCGTCGTCCTTTCGCTTTCGGAATAATTGCCAGGCCCTCGGGGCCGGCCCGTCCGGGATTCCTGCATGGCTAATGAGTCTTGGCCGGGTGCTTTTTGCACAGATTTCGTGGCACTTGTTTGGCCCTGGGAATTGATACAAATACGACAATTGGATTTCACGCTGGGATGATGAAAACTTTTCACTTTTTTAAGTGCAACCCTTGCAGATGTCGCAGTACTTACACTAGTGAGCAAAATAATAGAAGTATAGTGTAAAAATATAGTATGAAAAACACAATTTTTCATCTATTAAAAATTCCCCTAGGTATAATTTTATAAAGCGGAAATGTTTACTTTCCAACCTCCACCCTAAGACTATGAAAAGAGAGACTTTTGATAGGCACTAGTATCTTATCCCTTGGTGTCCATCAGCCCCTGAGTGCTACTCCAAGCTGTCAATCCACCCCGGCTCGTTAATGCAGCTCAATCAGTATAGAAAGAGTGGTTTGTTGCACCAATTGCTCGCCTTATAATTGCGGGGTGCTGGAGTGGTGAGCCTGTCCTGTCAGTTAACCCACTGAGTGTTTCCTTTTTTGGTCCTTTCCGCACTTCAAAGGCGAACCGTTCGCACCTTCACTCCGTGGCTGTTGTTGCGCGGTTGTTTGTTGATTTTGCCATGTCAAACACTAAATGTCTTGAGGGGGTTTCCCGACGTCGCTTCACAATTTCGTTTCGTTTCATTTGTTCTGAATTTGAATGCGGCTTCTGTTTGAATTGCTATTGCCGCTTGGTAATACCCGGCATTTCATAGGGTCCAAAGGGAGTATGGAAATCGCGATGATGTCGAAATAAAAAGGGAGAAGAATGTGTACTCGTATTCGATTATTTTAAATGTATTTCATGGCTTTCCATGTTCAATCTTTTATTGCTGTCTTGCAATATTGTATTTTTGTATATAATTATAATTCAATATAGTTTCAATGATTGCTAAGTAATCAAACAAATTTAAAGACAGTAGTTTTAATAATCATAATTTGTTCAAGATTTAAACTACCGCGAACTTTTGCAAAGATCCCAGTACATGGTACTCCACTATTCGATCATTCTTCTTCCCTGGTACGTTAGTAATGTTGATGTTGCTTTTGCTGGTAGTTGGTATTGTTGCTGCGTTTGTTGTACGTTTTGCTCAGTTTGTTTGCCCAAAAGGCAATTTGAGTGGCAGCGTTTTGCCGACGAGTGCGGAGTGTGTGTGCGTTTGGCTTGTTTGTCTATTAATTATGCATTTTTGCGCCCCGAACATAAAGGGCTGCTGTGTCTAACATTTGGTGTCAACATTTCCGTTTGATTGGCCACGCCCACTCGATATGGCTTCCGCCACAATCAGCGTCACGCAGTTGGAAATTTTAATTGTTTATTTGCATTTAATTTGCATTTTAATTTGGCCATATGTTGCCAAAAATCATGGCCATTTTTCCACTGGGGATTCCCATCCCGCCCCATTCTCGCCGAAGCCCACCGCCGCCCTTGGGGTGTACGTACATATTTATGCTTTAATAATTTAGTTGACTTATAGCTAAGCACACACACAAGGCTGCCCTGGCTGATTTGGCCATCATTCAAGTGGAATCGTTGCTTCATTGGCATTTTGTCAACATAGAGCGCTTTTTGATGTCGGCAAAACGAGTCAAAAATATAATAATTCCAGTTGACGGTGATTTATGCGCTGCTGCCGGCTTATTTCCCATAAATTTGCAGTTCCGAATATGCAAATTCTTAGCTGCAGAACTCATAGGGATTTTTGCTAATATTTGTTGCATTCATTTGTTGTGGCTACTCAAATCCCGAGCATCTTAATGATTGCTTGTGCGGCGCCGGGAATTAATCACTTAAGACGACATTTATGATTGAACTGCCATTGGGATTTGGGCCTCAATCAGGAACTGACCCTAAGCTGGATTTTCGCATCCATCAAAGGAAACACTCTCGGTAATTTCCATAGACGGACTGCAGCTGGAGGGGCTGATTCGGCTAATTGAGATAAATACCCAAATGTCCCCGACTTCCATTCACTGCGTGTGCATGCTGCAAATCGCTGAGAGACATTCTCAAATTCATTTCGAATGGCAAATGAGTCAAAACAATTCAACTTTGCCCTCTGAACTGCTACCGACGGGAACTGGGCTCCGTTCCCCCTTTTGCTTTGTCTTCTTGATCTTGTTGGGGTTAACTGAAATAAATGCTGATTGACTTTTATTGCTCTGTCATTGTTGTTGCTGCGCAGTTAATAGGGCCATAACATTAACGCCAGCTCCACGATTTACTGCACTTTTGCGATTCACTTGAATTATTTAAGAAATGCCCGACCCAAGGAGGGGTGGCCAAAAGAAGCCCAGCGGTGGAAATCGAAACTGCAAATTGCTGGCAAGCCCTATGATAAAAGTGCCACAGCATATGTAGTTACACTGGGAAAATACCCCTAGAACAAAAAATTAAATTTTGTTTTACCTTTTAAAATATTTTGGATTTCAGTTAAATTTTATAAAGACGATCTATTAAGTACAAAGCATCTTCAGTATGAAGCCTCACTTAATTTGATTTTCTTCCTTCCAGCTCTTAGAATCTATAGGCATAGTTTGTGCCGAGTGTATCCTTGCTGTGATCCAACCCCTGCCGACATGAAACAATAACAGTAAAAGTATCGACTGGATTTTCCGAACGGTTGCATTTCATAAGAGCCTCTATTGTGTGCTTCCCCTGGCAGGGGTTGCAGTTTAAAGTTATTGGAATCTCTCGACGCGCAAAGCTGCTTTCGGCCCGCCTTCAATCTGTAAATTGCTTTAATCTTTGAAGTGAGCGTGTGCTTGGGATTTATCTCCGCGTCCCTCCCGAGATGTTGATAAGCTGTGACAAACTGCACTTGGATCAGCGCCAAGTCCGC
Source organism: Drosophila bocqueti (assembly GCA_018151655.1). Lineage (NCBI taxonomy): Eukaryota > Metazoa > Arthropoda > Insecta > Diptera > Drosophilidae > Drosophila > Drosophila bocqueti. Next base: position 635,076 of record JAECXF010000001.1, read on the forward strand.
CCGCAGTCATCAAATTGTGTATTTTTATGAACTCTTTTCAGTTCGTGCGCATTTTTCAATTGCCGATCGTTTGTCCGCGATAATATCGAATGTCAATGTCAGTTGAGCTCCGCCAAAAGCAGCGGCAGGGTGGAGTTCCCTTAACTGATGATGTGAGCAAACAGCTCGCTCCACACTTAATGCAAACCGTGCTCGAGTTGAGGCAATTTTCGAGCGATTTGTAAGCGATTGTATGGAATTTATTGGCCGCAGAGAGAGACAAGGGGTTGTGTTCGGCTTTGCAGGGCCGACATCCTCCTTATCCTCCTAAGCCCCAAAACAATTTCAGCAACTTTCATAATTCAAGCGCCGCTCTGCGAATCAATTGCTGCAAAAGTTGAGTTCGGGCCACAGCAAGAGCCAACTGCTCGTTCAATTTCCATTAACATCCACGGGTCGACCGGGCCAATAAAATAAAGAAAATATGCAACAGCAGTACCACAGGTAGCACAAGAAATGGCAACCGCACATATAGTCGAGTTGTAAGCAAATGCGCCAGACAGGTGGGGGTGGAGCCTTCCCCGGTATGTTATTTGTTTTCTAAACTGCCGCCAAATCCAGGGACAGGGACAGGGGCTGGGGAGTGTGCTGTGGTATCTGCACTTAAGTGTATTGAAAATTATTGCAAAAATATAATTGAATTGCCTCGATACCCATACGGGAATCGCTCGACGTCGGGCGGTTGAATCGAAGCCCGGACACACGGACAGGAGTTTGTTGGTCCTTTTTGAGTGGCGCTCCCCTTTGATTTATTTTTTTGTGGGCATTTTTAGCAAACCTCGGGATGTTGGCTTAGATTTTTTTTCTCCAGCCACTGGCTGCACTCAAATTTGCGCTGCGTGTGTGATTTTTGTTTTCCAGAGTGTGCATTTCCAGGGTATGTGCATTCCCGCGAGTAAGTGTACAGTGTCCAGGAAATAAATAGTAACTGTGTAAGGTATACGGAATAGACTCTAGACAAATGCTCGTATTTAAACCTTAAGATTTTAGTTATAAAATGTTGTGTTGGTTACATTAATCGGAGTCAAAAGAAAAGTATACATACATATCTTAAGATTAATACCCAATAAATATTAAAACTCTTAAATATGAATTAAAGTGAAAAGCTAACCAATTGAGCATTAAATGCATTCTTAAACTGTCTTATTATTTTCGGTCAAAACCAGGGTATTAACCGGCTCACACTCCTGGTTTTGTTGTTATTTTTCCTCTACGTTTTTTTTCGCTTTCAATCGTTGCAGTTAGCATATTTGCTACACTTTCAGACAGAGTAAAAATTCGAACGCAAAATTGGAAAATTACCGAATGAAATATTTACGAATGAGCGGCTGTGGCGTTGCTATCGGATATATGGGCTATTAGAAGAGGGCTAATATGGCGTCGATTTCACAGGTTGCCGCTAGATGCAAATGCTCCCGCTTTTATTGGTAACATTATTTATGAGGGTCGTGGGTCACGGACACGGGGAACGACATCTATCCCAGCTCGGCTCGATCCTTGTGTGAATTACGCGCCAAAGGGTTCAGCGCCTTAATGGCTTTATGAGCGCCCCGGGGCCAAACGGCAAACGAGGCATTATTATTATGTTTACGAGAGAGTCGGCGGCACCGGGAGCAGCAGCAGCAGCTCGCATGACTATTTACCGCCGGGCCGCCGCACAGAGTGCTCCATTGTTGGATGAAGCCGGGAACAACTGGATCTGCCGTCATTAGCGCCGCCCTGTCTAATGAGCTCGCTCGCCGCCGGGGGTTGTCTATGCAGAGCCCGCGGGTTGCGGGACACTGCCACATAGTCCTGTCCTGTCTCTTATCGATTCAACTGCAACTGCAACTCCGGCACTCCTCCTGGCGTTCACCCCAGCGTTTTGTTATCGGGCAACTGCAATCGACACTGTGCCCCATTATAAACTGCGACTAATTTGGTTTTTGGTGGCGGCAGCAGCAGCAGCAGCAGCAACAGCAGCGGGGCGGCTTTATGAGGATGTCGTGTACATCGCACATTCATTAAACTTGGCCAAAAATCGGGGGTGACGGGGGTTGGGTGAGGCTGAGGGTGAGAGAGAACCACTGGCCAGGCAGTGCCACTGCCAATGGCCCGTCTTTATTGTTGCTGCCGACGTTTGTTTCAATATTTCAATATTTTGACATACGCGCCGCCGAAAGTCATGAACCGCCTACCCCCCAACAGTTCGCCTGGAAGACCGCACCCTTGCGCCCCATTGGAAGCCCTTTTCGGTGGCTTGGACACTGAGAAAATATGCGAATCAACTATCAAATATTCAGATAATTGACTTTGGCATTCAAAAAGGAACCAATATTCTTTGAGCCCTAAAAAGCCCCAAGAGTCATCTCTAAGAAAATTTAAATGAATTTTTCAGTAGCTTGTTCAAGTAATGAATGAATTCGATTTTGTTCTGTACCATATATTGGACATAATTTTTTTTTTTTTCAGTGCACCTGAACCCTCTCATTACGGTTTGCCGGAGACGCCGCGGGATATAACCGGCGACTGCTGACGGCTGCCGCTGGTGGTGCTGATATCGCTGCTCCGGCCGTGGCTATACGGCTATAGCTAGCGCCATGGCTGTGGCCGCTGAAGTTGTTGTTTGGACGACGATTCCTTGCCGAAATTAATTTTAAGTAGGTGGACAGCATTTCGCCGCCGCAATAATTCTTCATGTAACTGGCGCTGCTGTTATTTTGGTTGGTTTCCCTCTGCGTTTCTTTCCTTCATTTGCTTTTGTTGTTTTGCTTGCGCCGAAAATTTATAGCGATTTCTTTTCCGGTCTTTTGGCAGGATCTTCCCCACCGCGTCCCGGTCGCTTTCCGTAATGAATTTTTATTGTGATGGCGCGTTTGGCTTCACTTCCTGACTTCCTTCCCCGTCCTCAAGTCGATTGCGCTTTATCCCCGGCTGCTGCTGTTGCATATTCATGATCTCTATCTTGGCTGCTGCTTTTCATTTTAATGGCCCTGCCTCGCGCACAAATAAACATCACTCATTTTTGGCCAACTTCGACCCCTCCAGCTGGGGAGCCTTGCAGCCATCCAACCCTGGTGGCCAAAAATGTATGTATGGCCGAGAGTATTCCGTCTTCGCTTCCATATGTCGCACATTCCGGGCGGGTTTTCCTTTCGCTTCCGTAATTGTTAAATAGGCAAACGGAATCGGCTTGCAAGTACTTAAGGCGGAGACTGCCCTAAAAGCCATTCCTTGCTTTATGCTGCGGCATATTTCTCCATTAGGCACACTTACACTCGCCGAGTGCTCGAGTGGAGACGAGGTGAGTTTCCGGCCGGGGCGGCGGTGCAAATAAATATTTATGCCAAGTACATGTCGGCATTAGAGCAATAATCTTCGGCCCCCGAGCAGACCAACTGTCCGGGGCATATACTCCTTTTGCTTTATCCCAATCCTACTCGGGTTTAATTTCCCATTTTTCTATCTATCCATTGAATTAAAATTAATGATGCCTGAACACCGAAAAGGTGTAAAAAGCACACAAAATAAAAATTTATTGAACACGAAATTAAAAAATCACGAAATTGTACACTGCGAACAACTGATGATTTCAGTTAAAGCCTTTTTCTAAAAAACAAATGATGGTAACTTGATTGGCATAATATTAGAAATAGATTTGACTACTTGAATTTCTCTCAGAGAAGCTGTTATTATTTCTTTCGGTGCATTCTAAAATCGTATTCAAATTTGTTGCAAATTAAACGTCAGCGTTTTGACTGGCATAGAATTCGAAATGATATTGTGTGATGGAAGCTGTAGAAGCGCTGTTGAGCGAGTCACGTGCCGCTCATTAAACGCATCACTTGAAGTCTGAAAAATCAGCTGCCAGCCGGATGACTGGATGGCTGGGAAGCGATTCCCGCTTGTCAACAACTGGGGAACTCAATCGTCGCACGTTGCAGGGTCCCGGGCCGCTCGGCTTAATTACCGGCGCGTCGCAAATCTGCGGCTTAATGCATATTTCAGGACGCGCGCGGCACAGGAGGCAACCCTTCTCGGGACGCCCATCTTGGTCCTGTGGAAAAACACGTTTAGACTTGAAGTGCGTTTGAGCGCAAATTAATTAGACCAATTAAAGCGGCTTAATTGAGTTGTTGCGTGCCAGGCACAAGGACACAGTCAGCAGTCAGGAGCCGGCTTCGGCCCAGCATCTGCCAGCCGGTTGAGGTCCTTGCCGCCCACTTACACCCCAGGATCCCCCTGATCCCGCGCACAGATTTTCAGCCATTTTGCTTTTCCACTCCGCCAGGTCTTTGTTTTATTGCCGCTCCTGCTGCTCTTGCTGCCGTTCCTTGTCCCATTTCTATTTGGGTGTTGCCTTACTGGAAGAGTGGCATTTGACAATCTGCTGCTGCATTACTTAAGTCGTTTGGGGAACAAATCAGTCCAAGTGCTGGCTGCTCATCGCAGGACCTCAGCCAGATCAGATTGTTCCTTTTCAGCCACTCCCAGCTAATTGAATTTATTTGGGACAGCTTGTCGTGGACTGCTTGAAGGTCAGATTAAACGCAATTAAAATTACAAAATCCCAATTTCAATCAGAAATCAGTAAATTTTTTCGGTATTTATATTTTCTCAATTAACAATTAACACTAACAAATCCATAGAAGAGTGAAAACATCCATCTTAACTCTCTAAATTAAATAAAAATGGGTTAATCCTGAAACTGGGTTAATCACCGCCCAAATCTGGGGAGATATACGATTGAGCTGATGCCACAACGACATGTCTCTCGCAACATTAGCCACAGCGAGTTTCTCAACTTTTCACTATCGATATATACATCAAAGGCGACATCGGCTGGCGTTGCACTAGCCGCAATATCTTCAAAGGCAGTTCGGTGGCGGAGATGCGGAAGGAGCAGCGGCAAAGTGGGAAGATGCTGCTAACAAAGTTCTCGAAAAGTCAAAGGAAGCCAAAGTGGCAAACGGGTTGAGACTGAGACACAGGGATATAAAGCCGGCCAAGTAGAGGATGGAGTCGAGGGCCGTCAGAAATTCCCCAAAGTCGCATAACTCCAACCAGGCAGCAGTCGCAAAAGAAAAATAAAGGGTGAAGCTGAAGGAGCATGAGAACGAGCAGGACGGGGGGCGGGACCTCTGCCGATGGAGTAAATTCTAACCAAAAGGAAAGTAGGAAATGTGGCGCGAATCCTTTCTGCTCTTCGGCTCTGCCACAGCTTTTTGTGCGTCACCAGCGCCGCGGCTCTGGAAAAATGGTTAAAGGGAACTTTTCACATTATTTTTGAGCCATTTCGACCTCATTGAAGCGCAACACAAAGCAGCACAAAGTGCCACCAATGCCGCACACGAAAAGCCACCATAAAGTTCAGCGTTAGCTAGTCAGTGTTGTCGGATTCACGTTACAAAGAGCAGCTAAATCTGGCCAAGTTTAAATATGAACGAATAAATTGTAAGTTCTGTATTAAGCATTGAAATATTATTAAATATTTAGCTTGGTTGTTAATATTATTTTAATATGTTTAACCCCTACAATTGTATAATTCCGTTGCTTACAGCTTGATTTTAAAGTTTCTGTTAAATTTACACAAATTTTTATCTTTAAATGAATTTTTGAAATATGAAAACTAAAAATATAGATAGACAGCAAAAAGGACTTCCAGCTCACCTTTGTCTTTAAGGAAGCTAACAAATAGCCAAGTTTGCCACTCTGATAAAAGGAAAGGAGCAGAAAATGGGGGCGTGGCAGGCGCCAGTTCCCCATTTGGGAAATGGAGTCGGCAGCCTGGGAGTTTCGGCCAGAAGTCTCGCAAGGAAATCTATTTGTGATTTATATTTAGCAGTGGAAGGAGTCCAACTTGCTTCCCCTTTGTTGCACGACTCCCATAACCGAAATTGTGGCTGCCATTCGAGGGGGATTGGTGGAGGCAAAAGGGACCGCAAGACGGCGCTGCAGCCACAGGATAGAGGACCAACTACCACGGGCCACCTCGAAGTGCAGGTCAACCCCCAGGAATCCTGGGCAGGAGCTCCCTTGCGATGACGCCTAACGACTTGTGAAGCAATCGAGTTGAAAGCTGAGCTCACTGGCGAGTTTTGGGCTACAGTTGCGACATGATTGCGCTGCCGTTTGTGTTTATGCAACTCAATAAATCATGGCCCCATCCGCCGGCTAAGTGCTCCGCAGGACCCCCAGCCCGGGCCGCCGGCCAGCCAGTGAAACGAAACAAAGGCAAGCCGTAGAAATCGAAGAAACAACATCCGCAAATAAAAAAGGGGAAGCGGACAAGCGAAATGAAAGCCGAAACTGAAACTGATTTCACGCCGTGCGAATATCAATTTCAAATTTGCCAAGCCCACAAACGCAGTCCGGACAAAAACACAACAATAAAGGGCGGAATCCCGGGCAGACAGTCCGGGCAGATCCTGCTCCTGCTCCTCCTCGTGCGACGAGGTGGCAAAGGGTTCGCTTCCCCGACCCTCGCACGCGTCTAATGAAGTGCCGAGCGTGTGCCGAGAGCTTGCAGCTTGTCAAGGACCCTTGAACAACTCCGACTGCATCCAGCACACTGATCCGATAAATGTTTGCAAAAAATATTAAAAATTTGGACTTTTATATGGTTTTTTAGCTTTTATTCTATTACTATTACTGCATCAATAAAATGTAGAAGAAAAGAGATCTTTGGCCAGCAGTTACGAGTGTCTTTTTAATCTTTAAGTATAAATATTTAGTTTCGTTTTTCTACATAACACGTATTCATGCCATATTTATCTATTCAATATTCAATAATACAAATTTTACTGTAAAATTTGCTTTCCAGTGCACTGAAGAGCTGCTGCATCAGCAGGAGGCCGCCTTGTTTTGCCATAATTTGTTTGACCTTTCAATGGGATTTGGCCAAGTGCCGTCGGCGAGCGGATGCAGCGGCTGTTTGGCCGTTTGCCTCTGTTATCTTTGGCGGTGCCCGTTGCGCGGTCACGTGGCACGCACAACATACGAGATACTCTCAGGGATATGTGCTACTATATACATGCGACATAGCCGGACGGAACGCAGCGGATCAACTATCTCCGGCAGATGCTCGGGCGGATACCAGCTCTTGGCACAGCAGCATTGTCTCGTTGTCGCCTCTCGGCGGCGTGGAAAATAATCAGTTTCCCATAAATTCAAATCAGTTTGTGTGCGCGCTAGCGAGAGTCTCTATTGTTTTGCAAGATTTATGTGTCTGGGACGGAGGAGACTGAAATATGAAGCACACACTCGTACGTAATAATTTGGATTTTTTCCATTGCTGCGATTGCACTTTTGGCAAGAAAGTTGCCAAGACAAAGACCACGCACTTTTTGGTCCCAGCCGCCGGAATTCAATGAAGACGCTTGCCAGCCAGACGGAGAAGACTCTGCCAGCAGACGACTTCCCGTCCTCCACGTTCACATGCAATCATAATCATGAGGCATCGTCAGCCTCATCCTCGGCCTCATCCTCCTCATTGTTGAGCTCTGATTTATGCGCCACTGGCGGCTTTCCAAATTTAATTACAAAGCGTCGCTTTGAAGCGCCCAAAATAGGCAGAAAATTGATAAACAATGAAAATTGAATTGCGCGCCGCACGCAAAGGAGCTGGCTGAAAGGAAAAGCCGAGCGAAACGAGGGTTGCGACCTGCGTTGATCGCGGTCTCGAAATTTTCCACAGCGAAAGTAACAAAGGGTTGCCGGTGCCGGTGCCGTCGCCCCTGCCCCTCAACCTCTGTGTTCACACACTCCACTCCACACAACTTGTTAATAAAATAAACAAAGTTTATGTGCGCACAACCCCCGCACAAAACGCACGCACGTACACACCCACAAACCCCTTAAAAAACCCCACACCTTAAGTCATATTTTCGCGTTGAAAGTTGAAACTCCACGGGGAGAAAATTTTACGGATTCCTACCTTTTTATTTGTAATAAATATACTTTCTTAAATTACGAGATGTTGAATTCTGGAAAACCTTTGTAAATATTTTTTATATCTGAAATATTTTTAAGATAGAATTCCTCTATAATCAAAGTCCCTTTAATTATTCTCTTGATTACGTTTTCATGTTTAATTTGCTATAAGGAGAAGATCTCTATTTGGTTATTATTTTTCGGCAGTGTCCTGTTGTATGGCAAATACGTTTGTCGCCCTACAAATAACATAATCGCTGCCGTCGCGCGACTTTCAATAATCAAATTTAAAATATTCCTTCTACACATTTTTCACTTTTGCGCGGGACAAACTCCCTGTGGGGGTGGATTTGGGGGCCGGATTTTTTTTCCGCAACTCGCGTACGTACTTTTCCAGGACCACTTGCTGGCTGTTTGTTTTGCGACGCTCGCATTGGATTGCCGGAGCTGGTTCGCTTTGTTGTGCGACTTTTATTGAGATTTATTGCAGTTCATTGGGAGGCGACATGCAGCCAGCGACCCCCGTCGAGCAGGTATTTTTCATCCGCTCCCATTTTTTGCGGATACCCTTTTAAACAAACTAAGGAACTTCATAAACTGAACGCGTCAAGGCCACAAAGATAGTTCTGACGCGGTTAAAATATTTATTAAGACGGTGGCAAAGAGCCTGGCTGTGTTCCTGATTAGATTTCACACCGCCATCAAAGGGTATTCCCGCTTCAGCATTGCCTGGCATGCATTTTTTTCCAATTCTATATTCACTTTGTCTATGCTTGTGTATAATCTCTGGTTTATCGAACATGTGCGCAGCATGGCAGCCGCCGTGCGGAGAGATTTATGAGCGTTCCTCCGTAGTCGAGGATGAGCCGAGCAGCTCACCTTTAAGCATACGAAATTAAATCATTGCCTGAGCACTGGCCGAGGGAGTCTCTAATTAATTTAATTTGGGCTTCAACGAACTCGAACGGGTTGGGTCCGGCCGGAGTAATATCGGATTCCAGTCGCGACTTGATTTGACTTTCGACTGTCCTGTCATTAGTCCAGCAATCATTTGTTCCGTACGCACAGCTCGTTTCATTACGGCGTTCATTAATTTGTCTCCCGTTTTGGGTTCCGAAAAGTTCCCCCTTTTTTATTTTGGCTGGGTTTTGGGTTTTCGGTTTTGGTTCGGCTTCGGTGCGTGTTTAAATGCTAAATGAGAGCGCGGAGAATGCAGGTCGGTCTCGCTATGACGGCACCATATTGCAGCAGTCGTCGCCCGGCAAATGAGGGGGTGGGTTCCACTGGGGGTGGAACCGCTGACTGGCTGACTGACTGCCGGCGCCTTGCCTTGCCTTGGACGGTGTCTCACATGCAACGGTAATTTGTTTTCATTTAGCTTAACGCTTGTATTTGGCAGTTGGACATGCACACGGCGCACGGGCCAAGGGTTGCGCCAGTGCTGGAGATGCCAACTGTGGATTACGGAAAATAGCTGAAATATGCTCGAAAGGTAGCTAAATATATTACATTAGAAATATTCCAATTAAGAAATATTTATTTTTATTTATTAAAAGGTTTTTCATACAAATTTCTTACATATAAATTATTTCCTTGTATTTAAAACCTCGCACTCCATGCACCCTTTTTTCCTTAGCACTTTATTTTCCTTAGAATTATTATAAATATAAATGCATATTTAAATAATAGCATAATTTACATCTGTACAAAATCTTTACAAAGTTATCTGGGCACCACGAATGTATTATATATATTATTCCGATTTTTGCCCCATAAAATTGATTTAAAAATATTTAAAAAATGGCTAAATACCCAACACTCTTTAGCCTTTCCGCATTTCAACATTTTCAGCTCTTCGACTTGTTCGGCCGCGTTTTTTGGGCCGCTTCATAAATGTCATATGAGCGGTACGTTTCAATTAATATTGTTTGTGGATCGTTTACACTCGTTGGGAAGGGGCTATTTTCGGCTTTCCCAGAACTCGCGTGCTCTGGATGTGATGAATGTGGCGTAACATTTGCCGTAAGTGATAGACATTTGTACACAAGGCGACTTCGCTCTTATATTTGGGAGTATTAGGGAGTTCCTGGTATCCGCTTCCGCTCGCGTTGTTATGAAATTTTAATCCCCAGCTATGCGCGGGGCCCGCTCGCGTCTGCGAAGTTTGATTCCCAATTGTCTCAAGTTTATTTTCTTGCAATTATCATGCAGACGCAGGAGGCACTGTGCTGACAAGCCAAAGACGAGGCACCAAGTCGGGGACCTGGAGCGGGCTCCAATGAATGGCAAATGTCTGAGGAAAGTTCGGTCTGCCATTCGGCGGCGGAGCAGCCCCAGGAAACTGGTCCTGCCGGGGAGAGCAGGACCAGGCAGGAGTTTTGCTTTATTTTTATGCTGCTAGAGCGGAAGCCGGAAGTTGCTGCTGTAAAATATGGAGAAGAATATGCAGGAAATGCAAAGTTTTGCATCCAAATATTTCGCCTGTATTTCGGTGGATGCCTTAGTCGTAGAACAACAAAGGCAGTTGAAACTAAAGTTGAAGCCGAATCCGTGGATGGCAGATTGAACGGCGAAGGTCCGCCCAGCAGGAGCGGGGATTCATTAAAAACATTTCAAGTTTAATGCAAAAAGTTCAATGTCACAAAACAACGCGAGGTCCAAGTGTGTATTGTTTGTTTCCCTTTTTTTATTTATACCCCAACTTCCGTTCGTAATGAAAGTTTCTGGTGTTTTTTCCCGCACTTTCTTCGCACATAAAAGCCGAAACAACTCAAACTCCTTGGCAGGACAACTTTCTGTCTGTTCCGTGCTGTTGCGAGTGTTGTGCATAATTTTCGAATTCACTTTTATGTGTTTGGGCCAACACTTTTCTCGGCACAGAAATTGACTCCTTCCTGCCAGGGCTGGATTTACTCCCCGACTCTCGCTTATATGTGCCTAACATGGCATCGTCCAGTCCGGCGACACCCTCCTTGGGCTAATCATAACGAGATCGGATGGCAGGACGACTAAGGAAAACCTGCCGCATCATTGCAAAACATTTCTTGCTGCCATTTCGCATTTCCCTTTAACACCCCCGAGTGTTTTCCGGGGATCTCGTTTGTTTTCCACCTTACTGCAGTCGCAGGCGGCTTCAGGGGCGCCGTCGAAAGGGTCAGGATACTCGCTATCCTGCTCGAGTTTCCCCCGGACACGCCTCTGATCCGAGTGCCACATTTCGGGCTACTTTCAGTCCCCGGTGCCGTATTACCTTTTTTATGTTTATGTGGCAAAAAGTGCCGAATCCGATTCCAGCGGCAAAACAACCTCTCCCCATGCCTGCTCCTGGCTCTCGCCTCCCTTTTTATTTATTTTTATTTTCTTCTTTTTTTGCCGGGGCGGAAGTTTAAAATGTTCACATATCTGACAAATATCCATTATCACGCCACGTACTCGAAGTTGTTGTGCCTCAATATTCGTAATTTATAGTTGATGATATTGCAGAAAATGTACGCCTCCCTTAACGCCCCGTCAGAGGATTCCAGTTTGGTTTTTTGCCGCTCTCGCCCGGGTCCCTTTTGCCAATTCAGCTTTTAATTCGTCAATGCTATTTAACAGCGGCCAAAGTGCGGCCCACGTGTCTGGCCCTGTCCCTCGTACTTTCCCGGGATGACTGTCGATACTGTCGGCCGGCGAGGAGGTGAGGGAGCGACAGCGGAACAGACGGAGACGGATATGGACAGCGGGTCTTCCACTTGGAAAAAATGTAAGTACATATGCTGAGAACTAAATGAATATTTTGTTCATTTTATTAAATTAAAATAGTCAATAATTTTGCTTTGGAATAATTTTTGGTTGAAAAATATGTCACAAACTTTCATTTCTCTTGTGATTTTAAATTGGATTTTTTTATTGTCTTTTATAACGCAAATTGTAAGCGAAATAAATGAATTACAATGAAATTAAATTGCATAAGCTACAGCTTACAATTATTTTTGCTCAGAAAATCTATAACGTGGACTAAAAAATGTGAATATTTCTTTTTGGCAACTTAAAAATCGTATTTTCAATAGCTCTGTTTTTTAAGTGCCTTTGTCCTGAGTGTGACAATCGAAATATGGTGGATAGACGTCTGGCCCGCATATGGGGGCGCGTACGTGCGGAACATTTGACGATTGGACGCCATGAGTTGCGCATTCGGCGCCGTGGGATGCGTTTAAATCTCGATGGCCCGGGCAGAGCTTGGATTTAAGCCGATGAGCAGGCAGAATGACGCACAATTAGCACGGGCCACGGCCCAGCGGTGGAGCCGAGGAGTACGGTCATCAATCGGGGCTTGGGAAAATCAGAAGGCTTTGATTGAGTGACCAGCTCCAAAACGGTTAGACGGATCTAGGAACTATAACTAGAAGCAGTCAGGGGCAGCTGCTCGCTGAGAAATAAGTTGCGCCCGAGGATGAGCTCTTGTGCACTTTTGCGCCCGATGAAACCACAAAGCTAATTAGCTCTCAGCGGCACATTTCCGCACGCTTTAATTTTCCAATTTCCTTTGTGCCAGAGCGGCATCGCCAGGCAGCTAGGCAGCAAAAACTTAATGATTTCCTTGCACAGGCCGAGCCAGCTTTCGATTTGTATTTATCCAGGGGGCTGAATGGCCGGGTGGTTCTCGGATCAATTAAACTTATCATGCAGATATCTGTGTGCGTGTATGCGGCATGAACTCTTGCATTTCCCACATGGGTTGTGTCTACCGTTGCGTATGCGTAATATTTATGTTTCATTCCGATCCGAGCGCACAGAGACGGAGTGCAAAGGGGGCCTGGCTGGTTGGGAAACTCTCGCAGGCAAGCAAACAAACAATTAGGCAACGAATTTCCATGGGTACACTGAAAAATCAACTACAAAGGCAGATACTTATAACTCCCCACAAATAAACCTAATCCTTTGTATGTTGCATTAAATTTGCATATTATTTGAGTATTTTGTGACCCAGACTATCTTATATTCATTCAAATAATTATTTTGAACAGTACTTTCCTCGATGAAGTTTAAATAATTCAGTATTAGCCGGACGGTGTACGACCAGACTCAACCGGAATTATTGCCAGCTAAAATTTTGCTCCATCGCTACGTATATTTATTACAAATGTTTATGCTAATCTTTGCCGGTGCTCTTCGTTTCGATTCCCGGAAGATGTGAGCATCAATTAAATACTTTGCCAGAAATCCGGCCGCAAACAAATTGCCCAAATGAAACGAAAACAAATCGAAGACAGGTCGAAGATTGAGGCAACGTCAAATTGCATTTGAGAGGTTTCTAATTGGATTTCAGAATAAGCAAAGGGATTTGCTCTAAGAAAGCATTCGAGTCGTAATGGGGCCATATGCAAAGTGCTTGGAATGGGGCTGGCCGGACCTCCGTGGAGTCCCCCTTGGAATGGACGATGCCTGCACGTTGGCAGGACTCGACATCGCCTAATGTCCGGGACGTGAATTGCATAAAATTGAGAGTACCAGACGTCAATGTCGACCCCGAGTCGCCAGCGGAAATGGTCTCCATCTCGTCTCGATGGGAAGTGCAGCCGAGGAAAAAGCATTTAATATTCGGGAAAAAGTTAGCACATCCTCGACGACATCAAGTGCCAAGTTGATGGCTGATATTTCCTTTTATGGAGCTGACCAATCGCTGTCTGCATACCAAATTTCCCCGAACCCTGCCTCGAGGGCGGCTTAATTATTTTTAAGCAACATTTAATAATCTCTTACGGCAATTGTTCATCTTTATTCACTCGAACTTATCGGCCTGACATGTGTCAGCTGTCATGCAGACCGCAAAAAAGCTCCTTTCGCTGCAAAGCAGGATGACGGGAAAATCAATGCACAAAGGCGGCAAAAGGACGAGGGAGGAGGACTCGTCGGCGGAGGGCATTGGGGAAATCTCCTGCCAAAGATCAAAGTGCCATTGTGAAGTACAAGGACCTCGGGTTGGGATTCGGTCTCCGATTCGATGGAAGAACCACTGCGGGGCCGACAGGCAAAAGACGGAAATGGCAGCGGCAGGATAATGGAAAAGCGTAATCGCGTAAAATTTGCCTTGTACCGCGGCGGTGATAAATGATTGTCATAAATAAAAGCTCAAAGCGGTCAATGCCAAACGGTGGGGCCCGAAAACCGATGGATATTGATGCTTAAGAATTTTTATCGCACGATTTTGTAGGACTCTTCCCTTCTCCATTTAGAGTGGGACAACTGCCTCTGCCTTTGCCTCGGTCTCGTTCTCGGCCTTGGTCCTTGCCTTTGCCTCTGCCTTTGCAGCTGCCTCTGCCTCTGTCCATGTCATTAATCACAAATCGGCACAGCGAAAAGCCAAAAAACGAATGCCATTTGTACTATTCCCTTGTGGCAGCCGGGTTTCGGTTTGTCTTGGCCCCCTGGCCGATTAAAGTTTTAATTGTAGAGGGTTCAGACTCGGAGGATGCAGATCCAAACTGTGACTGTAGTAATGGAATTTCACAGCAATTCGCAGTGATTATTAATAAGGAATTGATTTCTTTTATAATTTTCAGCCTTGAGAACCGAATTAAAAAGTTTGTGAAACTAGATATGCATTATTTATCAGGCTTAGCATTTCACCAAATGAAAGGAAATTGTAGATTCCGTTTGTGGTTTTGGGTCAAGAGCTCATAGCCATTTCCATAGGTGGCTTGAGGCACACACACACAGGCGCACAGGCACGTACGTGCTGGTGGAAAAGCAGGGAAAGTCGTCTTCTTAATCTTAATTGCGGCACATTAGCACAATAAACCAAACGAATGGCCAAACATTATCATAAATAATAAGGCAGCTTGGCATGGCTCAATGCGCGCGGCAGGACATCCGCCTCTTTCTCTTCCTCCGGGGTGGCGTATGGAATTTGTGTCCCTGCCGGGTCTGGTCAGTCGTTGATGCTTGGTCCCCTCACTGACTCACGAAGGTCCTGTGCTAAAATATGAATAGTGTAATGTGGCAATATTGCCAAAATGATCCGGCCACGCCCAGCGGAAATGAGATTCAAGGCAGCAACCGCACACACACACATGTCATTAATCGATGCTAATGCATTTTTGCTCCTTCGAGAAATTCCCGAGTTTGCCTTATTAAGTATTAATTCATAGTTCCGAATGCAATCAGTTTTCTCAATAATTCAGTGGCAGGGAATGCCAATCACAATAACATTCCAATAGCAACGGTTCGATGCTTTTAATTGATGCAGGACATTTCCGCAGCGTGCTCCTCTACGACGAAGGAGGACTTTGGGGGAACTCCATGCGAATTTCCATGGGTGTGGCGCACATATGCGATTTTATTGGATCTACATTTGATTGATGACCCTGCGAGGGCGAATCTTTAATTGATCTGCGAATTAGCCAAGCATTGTAACAGTTGAGGGTGCGTAAAAAATGCAGGGCGTAATCATTGGCCATTAAAAGAAGGGAAAACCTCAAAACAAAATTGCAATTATCGCACCGAGAGCAAAGCAAATACGGGGACAGACGGGTCTGGCTGCACACAAAACAGCTACAAATGACAATTCTAAGCATATAAATTATTGCCTTTTAACACCTTTTTCACCCCCCAAAAAATGTTTTGATGCTGCAATGCTGTTTTTACTGCTGATGGTGGTAGATTTTACCTTCCTGCCTCCACCGTCCCTTTCCCTCTCCGGTCCGGTGAAGAAGTCAGGGTTGCAACATGAAAAACTATTAGCACTTTTAACGTTTAAGCGGATTAAGTGCTGCAGGAGCAGGCTCAACGGAGGACATTTAAGTGCGAGCGGAGCACCAGAATGCCGTTGTCCTTGTCGATGTTGCCATGGCTGTTGCATGTCGCATGTGGTAGAGGCTTATGCCAGAAAGTGTCAAACAAAAACTTTCAACAGCCTCCACACCCTTTTGGCCAGGCTCTTTCCCAAATTCAACTAATTTGCCAGCACACAAACAACAACAAACACCAGCTGCTGGTAAAAAACAGACAACAAAAAAAAAACGCAAAAACAGCAAAAGTAACCACAGTAAAGCAAATAAACAATGGACAACGGCAAACCCAAAAAAGAAAAAGGAAAATGTGAAAATATGTGAGAGTGTCGGTGGAAGGCCGAGGGCGGCGTCTGCGGCGGCTGTTTACATTGCAAAAAGCATTGGAGTGCAGTGAAAACAACACACGAAACAGCTACCATACACTGAAAAAAGTGCGGAAGGTAATGGTAATCTAAATTTAAATTTTTAATTATTTAAATATATTTTTCCACATTATTTTTCCTCAACCCTACAGCTCAAAAGCTAATAAATACGCAATTCTTAAGAATCAAGGATTTATATTGAGCATTTTGAATTTTTTCCCAGTGCAGCAGCTACTCCCAGGCCTTGGAACAGATTGGCCATCGCTGGCACCCTGCCTGCACGCATATCCTGGCCGGACTTCGCCGAGGCATGCTTAATGCTATCAACACCATTACCGGTCGAGTGAGCGGCCCTCGAGCAGCAGTGCCACCGAGGCCACCACTCCGCCAATCCGAACCCCAACCCCTGGACCCCGGTCCAGGAATCCCGATCCTGGTAGTCCGTTGTTGTCAATTCAATTCAATTGTTTTGCCTTTTTGCGCAAATGTTCTGCAATCACGGCGCGGCCTGTTTGCCAGCCGCTTGTTTATTTGTTTGTTTGTTTGTAGGTCTGCCGCAGCCACTGCACGTCCTCACACCACCCCCCGACTGTGCCACCCCTCCGCGAACTTCTCAACTGTTGCCTGTTCGTAACGCACCCGCATGGTGACTTCCTGGCGGCGGCAAAGTAAATCGAATCCGAATCGTAATCCGCTTCCGGCGCCCGATGAACAGCTGAGTGCACTGCCGTCACGTTCCCCGCCTGCGTTTATGCAACCAATCCTACCCCAGGTGACCAATCTTAATGTTCAATATTGAGTTTTCACACAAAACCTGCAACGAATTGTGAGTCTGCACCTAATTGTGGAATGTTGCAATAACCGCAAGCATGCACTTGCAGCAGCTGCGTGATAAATCCTGCCATCAATGCCATAGATCAACCCTAAGCATATAACATTCATAATCAAAGAGCAAACTCGCAATTTACAATTAATTACGATACAGAAGGAAATCAATATCCCAAACAAATGCAAACACTTGATGGTGTATTCCATATTAGGAAATTTTCCCTTCCAATACGCTTCTTGAGGATTAAACGTAAATAAGCCTACATGACTTATTATTTAGTTTATTCAAAGAAGTTAGTTTATGATTTCAGGTTGGCCTAAATCCTTTACCTGTATTTAAACAGAAATTAAATGTCCCCTTTATAACTTTTACAGAAAGAAAGTACATAGGATTTCTTTTGTTTTTGGTACATAATCAAGACCGATTATTTTGTATCGGATTATGCATCTATGTACTTATTATGGAAATTCGACATCATTTAAATGTAAAAGCGTTAGCCTCTTAATAAAGTTCTTTGGAAATGTTGACAGGCGAAGGAAAACAAAAGATTAAGTAATTAAATCGCTTCAATTTAAATAAATCGATTGTGCTCGAAGTCAATATGTTCTAAGGAAATGCCATCAGCTTACGTAATTTAATAGAGTCTTTAAAGTGCCCCTAGGACGAAAGCTTTGTGTGGAAAGTATATACATATATGCGCACATAGATGTGTTTGAGTTCACAAACTCAGCTCATTTCATGCTGACCGCCTCAGCTTGTTCCACTAGACAGGGGCCAGATTGCGTAATCGTTTTTCATCTCCGAGGACCCCTGAGAATTTGGTCCAGCCCCCACCTGTTTCCCCTGTCCTCCCTGCCCACCTGCCCACCTGCCCACTGCCCACGGCATGCTGTGTGCTTGATGTTCGCATTTTCGAAAAACAAATTTATTTTCAAGCGCGCCCAATAAATTGAAACTGACTGACCCGCCGCCACTGCTGCCGCCTGTTGACCGTTGACTCCGCAGTTGTTTCTATTTCCATTTTCCGGAAAATGGTTGGGGGAGGATTATGTCTTTATGTGCATATTTTGGAATTTTATAACCGTTGCGTTGCTGACAGTTTGCGAGGTGGGGAATGGACCGCGGAACGTGGAGCGTGGAGCGTGCGGCGCGGACAGATTCCTGTTTTTCACTTTTCAGCCAGATTCTGCCATTACTTCTAATGAAGTCAAAAGCCCCGTTGCTACAACGGCGGAAACTGAAACAAAAACAGAAATAAAGCAAAAGACAAAAGGCCGGGACAGCGCGGAGCGGAAAAAAGGTTGGAAAATATTCAAATTAATTTCAGGACGTCGCTCCCCCAGACGGATGGTGTAAGTTCCTTTGACCAGGTTGTTGTCGCCATATTTTGCGTGTCGCTGGCCATGTCCAATGCCGCCGCTGCCGCCGCCGTTTTTAATCCTGACTTATGGACTCCATATTCCGTTTCGTCATCAGCGTAATACGTATCCATGCACTCCGTTGGTTTTCCCTTTGTTTTCCGCCGGTCAAAGTGCTGACTCGCTTTTTACGGTTAGCGGGATGACCATGGCCAGCGGGTGGTTCTTGCTGTTGATGTTGATGTTGCTCCTAGTGTTTAGTTTTAATTACACGCGAGTCTGCCCTCGGTTGTCACGCCTCGATAACTTGATTTTCCAGCTGTGTAGCTCTTCCTTGGCCAGCGCGATATGTGAGAAGTGACAGCGTTCCACCTGGGGACTTGCCACGTAACTTTCACTCACCGAAATTAGCAGGACATGCCGCAATTTATCTTCCAGCTCGAAATGTTGCGCCACAAATACTCAGCACTCGAATGTTGCCGGCACATTTCCAATGCGGTGAGAGCAACATTTTCAAGTCGCCAGAGTCAGAGTCACCCCTTCGTTTCGGAGAGAAATTCGGAGTGGCGAATTGGATCGAAAAATTGTAGGGGTAAGTTCCCAGAGAGTCTCTTTGGGGATGTACGCCGTAGAGTAACGAAGTATCACAATGATCACACTGTTTGCTATGGTTTGTCACAGGTTAACCTAATACTTATTTCCAGTAAGCAAGAAATGTTAATTAAAGACTTTGAGGCTGTGAGTTAAAACACCCCCAAAATTAGTAATTTAAAAGAGAGCTGAATAAGACACTTCAGTTTTTCTTCTTAAAATTTAAATTAATTTGTTGATATTTTTAAAGTAATCTCTTAACAACATTAATTTAAGACTATACTTTTTTGGAATTAAAATTCTCCATGGGGGAACATTTAAAAATTTAGGTTAGGTGTTTATATACTTTTTAGATTGATCAACATAGATGGGGATTTTATTTGAATTGAATTTAATTAAATGAATTCATATGCAAATATAATATAAAAGAGTGGCAACTATCGTAGGGAAGACTTTATAGTAAATAAAGTCGATATTTTAAATGATAATGTTAATCAAAGCTGAAAATATAATATCCAAGCCAATATGGGATTAATTTCAGTTCGGAAAGCTCTTCTATAAAATTTTTATTTGATAAACAAATCAGCATATTAAATATAAGTTTGAAAATATTGATTTTTTTATAGACTTTTTGACAATTTCATGACAAATTATGCATTTGTTTTTTCCAACACGGCTAGATCGACTCGTCTGCATCAGTTGTTCTGACTAAAACTAGAATACTAAGGGAATAAAAAGAAGGATATACAAGTTATCAAAAAGACCCCGTCCTGCTTTTGCCTTGTGAACTTTCTTGAATTAAAGTACCTAATCTGGCGACTTGAGTTGGTAGTTCCCAATTCGCCGTGGCACACTTGTCCTGCGGCGAACTGGGAGAGAGCCAGGACCTGCTCTCTCGGGCGTTCGTGTGTCCTCGTCTCCGCAGCCGAGCAGACCCGAAAGCGCCCGAAGCGGCGACCCGAAGCCGAGTGCGGGCGCAGAGAAACGACAAGCGACGGCGAGCCAACGGCGAGCAGCGATTCAGTTGAAAGTGAACCATTCGACGCAAGTGACACGAATCGCGCGCGACTCGCAGAGCAGTCCAGAGCCAGAGACACTCAGCAGCAGCAGGACACCATCAGAAGGATTATAGTTATTTGTGCAGTGTGCTTACCAAAAATTAGCCAGATCTCACTCTGCAAGTGAAGTATTAAAGTGACTACATCGCGGATAAACTAAGCGAATAAACAGATTACCAGCCAGGGAGATACAAGTGAAGTTATTGCGGGCAGTAAAGGACAATCCGACAGCGATCGTTCATCACCTGAGCTCCGCTCGCAGGCCCAGGTAATAATTTGCAGCATATTAGTGAATTCTTTTGGGAGCTGTTCGCCCCGAAATATTTAAATTGGCAGCGACTCCCGCTTAGAATAAAAACGTGTACGTGCTGCAGGGACAGGCTTGTGCCAGTGTTTACATTTTGGATTTTATGCGATAATACTTGACGCCATCAACAGCAGACGCTGCTGGTCTGGGGCCTCAAGTGGGCGGGCGTGGGTGGAGGGATGGCTGTGCGGTTGCCTGGTGGCTCCCGCTCCCTGCTCCTGCTCCTGCTCCTGCTCCAGCTGCTGCTCCTACTCCGCGGCAGCTGCCAAATAAATACAGCAACAATAACAAGGCGGGCAATAAAAAGCCACCGCCAAGGGCTCAGCCACAGAAGAGAGTCTGCGAAAGTAAGCAAAGTAACAAAACCAATTTTCATTGTTTTGCGGTGGCTTCCAAGTCGCACTTTTCCGTGGGCTCCCAGCCCGAAGAAGAAACCAAAAAGTATAACAAAATTTCCATCAACATATAAACACACTCCAGGCACACACACACTCCAGCCCGCCCGCACCCACTGGGCGCAAAAACAAAAAATTGTGCAAAATGCCAACATGAAATGAAGTAGAACTTGGCATGTGGCGTCTTTAGTTGGTGCCTCTGTGTGAGTTTGGGTTTGTGTGCGGAGGAATGTTGGTGAAAATGAGAAATGAAATAAACACATGCAATGGCAAAGCGGGGCAGCGCAGAGGTACGAAAAAATCCGCTGAATTTAAATACTTGAGAGAGCGTTCGGCGAAAAGGCATTCCTTTCGACTCTCATTTGGGGTAAAGTTCGCCCCTGCCGCCGTTGGAAGAGGTAAACTCCGAGAAGCTGTGTAAATTAGGATTCAGGCTCACATAATCCGACAGAAGCGGCCATAATAGGGATATCATTCCTCCCGCAATGGGGCCAATTCATGGCGGAAGGGAACGGGGCCTGAATTCTTTTCCGGCCCGATGCGAGGCATAAATAAGTCGTTTGCAGCTGTTCGTCGGCATTTATTTGGCTGCCTGTTCAGGCCAGCACAATTGTTTTTGGCGTGCGGCTGCAAGTATTCCGTATACGACGTGTACGCCAATTTCGTATGCTAAAATCGGCGGAGGAACTAGCGCAGGAGTCGGCGTCCTAACCACACACGATTCGACGGCCGAAAAGGGGCGAAGACACGCGCTAGCTGCCATTTAATGCAATTGATTTGTGTTCCCTAATTCGGTTAGACGTGCTGGTACAATTTCACTGGGGAGGAGCTACAGTACAGTACAGTAAAAAAAATTGTAGGCGGTTAAATTTAAGTTTGTATGATTACTTTTTAATTGAATCAAAATTGTAAAAGAGTACAGTGCGAGTGTTGTTTTTATTTTATTTATTTTTATTTATAGGTCACTATATTCTGGACTAGGCTTTTAAAGACGGATTAAAATAATTATCTATGAAAAATATGTTAATTTTTGTTTAACTGAAATTCTTATATGTATTTAGAATCCACATAAAACATAATATTAAAAGCGATACTAAAACAATGTGAATTAATTAAAAAACAAGAAAGTAAATTGTAACAAGTGATTTTCTAAAATATACCTGGCTCTGTTGCAAGTTAAATAAAATAGTTTACTTTCGTTTGTGTTTAAGTTACGTTAATCTTTTATTATATACCTATACTTTATTATACAAATTTACTAATTGCGAATAAAATTCAAATAGGGTATAGTAAACTTCCCCCAGTAAGCAAGTGATCTTTCACTTTTTCCTGTGCAGCAGCCATAACACTTGGAAGACAAGACAAGACAGCCTATCAAGCAATTTGGCCCCGAAATTGCCAGTTTTAATTCCATTATTGGAGATGGGGTCGGGGCCACTTTACTCCACTCCACTCCTAACCGTTCTACTGCGCTCGGCTCCCCAACTTGGCCGCCTCCATTGTTTCTGCTTCTCTGGCAAGGGGATTTCGCACTCGTACTCGCACTCGCCCTCACGCACACGCCCCAAAAGTTGATTGATATTCAATTGGTAGGCTTTGCCGGCGAGAATGCCCCGGCGTCTCGTGTTCCTGCCTCCTTTGTTGGCCGCTTGCGGTTTGGATTTGCTGCTACACGATACGCTTTAATCTGCTCAGCAGCCCAAAAACCGGAGGAGGCAATGCCAGAATCGGCGAACATATTGCCGGATTGGCTTCGACACACCGACCGACTAAGCGACCGACCGACTGGTCACGCCACAAGTTGTTGGCCCAGCTCCTTGGGTTTTTGGTCCGCTCTTTTCGTTTCTTTTCTTTGGCCCGGCCTTAAGCGCTTTAAGTAATTTATAAACGCCTTTCGACCAGCCGAAACAAAAGCAATAACAAGTTTATTGGATTTGCTTCTCCGCCATGCACTTTGCCCAGTTGCCTTTTCTTGTAGTTGAGCTTAGTTTTCCTAGTCTAGTGTTGTGTGTTAATTGAATGCGATTAGGCGGCCGGCAGAGTGCTTGTTGGTGAATGCTGGTGAGTGGTGAGTGGTGAGCGGTGGCTTGCCAATTGCACAAGATAAAATGTTGTATCTAAGCCGGGGCTAACGAGCTCCCAGCCGTTGTCAAGGTGACAATACACCGAAGCCCTCCGTCCGTCGCCCGGCGTCCGTCGCCTGCCACCCGGTAAGCCACCCATCAGTTGCCCGGAGGGACAAGGGAAATTCATTGGAAATTCAATGCGGTCGCGATATCATTTACGACATCGCCCATTAAAAGCCAGGAAGCAGGCATCCAAAGATTCCGTGACCACATTTTTAACATTTTAATTATGGCTCGACGTAACGCGATATCTGTGTGTACTCATATTCCGCGGGGTCCAAAGATAAAGATGGGAAAATCAATAGCCAGCCGGGGCTCTGCGCAGTGCCCGAGAATTCGCTGACAAAGATGGGGAACTTTAAGAGCGCCGTCGGAGAATATTCGAATTCCTGATAGCATCGCCGCCCCGCCATCCTACCCCAACTCGCCCGGCAGTGCGGTCGGGGCACTTGCTGCTCTCACTTTGCACAGTTTTTCCTGCCAATTTGCTCAATTTGTATTTCAAATCATGCCGGCAATTTAAATGCCTCTAGAGCGACTCGAGGGGCAGGGATACACCGGGCCAACCCACGCCTAAGCTCCCCCACGAAACTATGCCTTCTTCCGTATTTTTTCGGTTCCTTTTTTGTGAGGCATTCAAAGTGATATATATTACAAAGACGTGGTTTAAGTTCGGCACAAAGTGGCAGGAATTTCATGAATTTCATTTGAATTCGTAATTGGTTTTCCTTCGGCCCAGCCAGTTTGCCGCATCGGAATCGGGAAGATGCTGCCGAGGCATCGCTATTTTCAGCCATTTTATTTATTTAAATTTGCGCTGCTGCCTGCTTTTTACTTGCCCCATTCTGCCTGACTTCGAGTTCTAAGCGAATTTTTCAGCCCAGCCAGTGCTCAATACCCTTGGCGAATTTAACTAACTCCAAGTTCATAGTTCGTTCGTGGGAATAGAAATCAAGCGGAGAGTCTGTGCACTGCGGGAAATGGGTCAACATTTAGGTCAATTTATGTGCAAAAGTGTGCAAAAACTTGACAAAAAATAGAAATAAATTCAACTTATTCTACATATTTATTTTGGCATTTTGGTATAACTAAAAGTTTTTAATTATAAAAAAAAACATTTAATTTCATTTGATAATTACTAAGCTATTCATAGATTTAATCTTGGTTTTATTTTATATTATTTTTTATATTTTTATTACTTTAAAATTTATATTATTTTTTATATTTTTATTACTTTAAAATTTATTTTATATTACTTTAAAATATGTTCTTAAAATTATTGCTTTTAAAATATATAAATAAATACATTTCTTACCATAAAGTTTCTTTATAATTTCGAACTTATTCTTCCCTGTGCACGTCTTGGGACGGCCTCGACTTGTGACTAGTAACTCCGATTGCCTTCGCCTTGGCGTACAGATACCAAATTTGCTAAAAAGCCGGGTCTTTTCCTCACGTTTTCCGCCTGCGCTGCATTATGTTGTTTCATTTTCGAAGGCGGCGCACGCCCCACCGTTGTAGTTGTTGCAAAGTTTTTAATTAAATTTTATGTTGACTTTTGTGTGTCTGTCCCGCTCCACTCAGCCCCGTTCTGTTCGGTACCGATCCGTTCCGTAGGTTCGAGCGCCTCGTTTCTGTAATGTATGCCGCCTCTTGCTCCAGTTTACACACATTCTGCGCCCTGGATGCGCCTCCTCCAGCACAATCCCTGCGCCCCCTCAAGGAGGAGCTCCTTGTGCCGAGCCTCGGCTGTCATTATTGCAATCTTTGTAAATGTTCAACGACTTTACACAAAATATTTAGTAGCCTGGTAGAAATTTGTGTACCAAAATATTTGCGTACAAATTTGTTTATTGAAAGCGGCGGCTTCTAGGACGCCGAGGACGTCGATGGATGCCTGAAATGTTTGTCCAATATTCCAGCTCGGCCGGATTAAGTTTTGTTGGCTCCAGTTTGGAGACGGAAACTTTGCCTCAACTTGGGATCCATTAAAAAGTCTCCGGGCACAAAGACAAAACTCTGATTGGGAGAATCCTCGCCCGCTGATAACTTTCATTAATTTGCCTTGGAGCTCCTCCCGTTGGCCTGCTTTTCCCTCCTCTATATCTATGTATATGTATTCAAAGGAATGCATGGCACACATTAAAACTCTAATTATCTGCATTAGTAATGGCTTACGAGTGCTGTGAGGAAAAAAATGAGAACATGATCTTGATAGAGCGCAACGCTAATGGAACCAGGAGCGCACCCGGCGAGTTAATGTGACTTTTGGGCGAAGGGAATGGCGCCGCTCTAAACAACGCAGAAGAGCTGCCCCTAGCCTGGGTTGTGCGCCATTTTCACGCCCAATTTCGGGCAATTTTTCATTGCCATAGCCAAGGCTTTTACTAATTACTCGCAGCGTCGCTCCCCTCGCTGAAAACTTTGCTTGTAATTTAACAAATCATTGCAAGGGTTACACATTTCACTCACTTTGAAGCCGGCTGCCGGCTGCTGTCGGGGGAGAAGTCCCTCGAAGGAATCCTTTTCGCCGTCTTTGGCTCCGCAAAAGGGTCTGCGTGCCCTGGCACTTCTTGCCGGGCTGTTCGTGCGGTCCTTTGCCGCTGTTTGCATTTCTAAATGCGCAAATAAATGTATTCAAAATGTGTGCCATTGCTTCCCGGTGTTTATTTTGCCTTCCTTTCTGCTGCATACTCTTCGGCGTCCTGAATTTACTTTCTGCCCCTCGGTTCGCCTTTGTTTAAGGCATTGTTGTGACATGAAAATAGTTTTATTTGCATTTAGATTATTTCCCTTATTTTTGGCCCTGATCTCCGAATTTCACCATTAGCACTTTTGAGGGTGCCGCCGCCCGTCAGGTGAAGAAGGTGCCATTCTTTTCGGTCTCCGCTGGCTTTTGTTGGACTTTCACAAGACCAAGTTGTTTCTTTTTATTTCTCCCGAACAAGAATAACGTTATCTTGGCTGGCGAAAAAGGGTTCGCCATTGTGTGTTTGAAAAAGATCAAGCGCCGATAACAGTTTTCACTTTGTGGCAAAACATCTTTGTCGTGGGACCGGCACACAAAGGGAAGCCCAAATTAATCAAAATATTAAAAATAGCCAGTAGGGCAGTGGGGCTGGCAGTTGCAAATTTCATGAATTGTGGCCACAGAGACATTTTCCCCAGCGAGCGGACTGCACTGGCAGTCCCTGGCCCTTTAAACACTGACCTCCTTTTCCCCTTGTCTCGTCCCCCGAAAATTCGGGGGCTCTCACGAAGCTAAGCAGCTGCGAAATGAAGAAAAGGTCTGCCGGAAAACCTCAATCACGCAGAAACAATTTCTCTGGCCGGGCGTAGAAATAAAGAAAAAGGACCCGGGCAGGCACCCGAACGAGGGAACCAAATGAAAACAAAGGCTGCGAAAAGCATTTTCCCAAACAATGGCAGGCCACCAGCGGTCGGGTTTTTTGGTGGGACTCCTCTCCTCTGGGCCTACTCATCTGGAGCGGCTTTTGACGCGCATTTTGAGCTGGGAGCGGCCAGAACAAGGACGAGAGCAGGAGCTAGAGCCGGTCCTGGGCAAGCTGGGGATTTTTTATCGGCCCTGAAAAGTGCTAACTGGTCTGGCTTTCAGTCTGGTGTGAAATTGATTTAATGAGTTTCTCATGGCCAGGAAAACGTTGTGTTATGCTTAAATTAAAGTTGCAAAGCTCCTCGGCCTTCTAAGGCGTTGGTGCGCAATGAATCCAAAGACCGGACAGAGTGCCCCAGGGCAAGTATGACTTTGACATGCTCTTTGAATTTCAACCTCTTCCAGGAAAATTCAAGTAGATTTTAAGCAGCCACACACTGTGGAAAATGATTTAATTGGGATAGTTATAATATTCATTGGATTGCTTTCCAAGGCTTAAAGTCAAATGACTTGTTCGCAAGTCAATGTGTAGAAGAAGGGATATTAAATACAAAATATTCTTTCAGTGCAGCATCTCTGCCGTAGTGCCAACCAAACTTGATTTGTGGACTCAAGGCAGACCTAATGGGCCGCCAGTAAGTGGTTTGTGGGCTGTCTAATTGATAGCGCATAATTAAAAAGCCATCACAACGGAACAAAATGAGGCGTGAGACAGGAAGCCAGAGACGGGAGACGAGTGACGAGTCACGAGTGGGCGCGGAGCTGTCACCCTGTTTGCCTAGCTGACTTCGCTAGTTAGCTGCCATTTGCATGCCGAGCGGTAATTACTGCAGCCTCCGGCAGGGTGGCCTCTATATACATACTCTACCTGTAGTACCTGTAGTACTCGCAAACAGTTCACCATTTTCCGTCGCCAGATGCCTGCACGTGAAGAGCCCGGGCTCCTCCTCTGGCTGCCACCTACGGCTCCCATGTGCTCTCTGTTTTGTGCTGCGAAATAATTGATATTATAATTTAGCAGCGAGGCGACTTTTATGTCTGCAACGTGTGCCGTCGGAATAAAATACTCCAAAGAGACGGGCGCGCTGCCCTCCTCCCGAAACTCTCCGCCAGGATGTGTGCCGGCGGGACATGTGCGGGCTGAATTGAAATTAATTTCAACTACTTAAATGGCAGCGGAGGCGACGACTCTTGCTACTGTTTTATTTATTGCCTTTGTGTGTGCCAGCTGCAGAACCCACATTCCGCCACAGTCTATGTTTCAGTTTTCAGCTCCCTAGTCTCCGGCTTCAGCTATAGCTCCATCCAGCTCCCATCCACATCTATCCTTTGTGACATTTCCTCTATGGCGTGTCATGTACTCGCAGTCCCGTCTACGTTATTAATATGCTAAATTAGCGCTTCACGATTCTTTAATTAAAATTCTGTCAACGGTGCTGACTTTATAAGCATTCATTAGTTTATTGAGTTGCTGTCATGCGAGTGTGGCTTTTTGTGCGCGGCACATGGCATTTCCCTGATGAAGCCATCGGCGGTCTCAAATTACACTCGTCTGTAGGGTGTACACAGGGGCGAATATGGTTACTATAATTCCTTTATTTATTTTGAAACTAATAATAAATCCTTAATACCTATTTTGTTCGTATCTATTATGTTGGTATTCCTTTCTCAAAGCATACCAATCATAAAAAAAATTGTAATGAAAATAAAGTCACTCTGAATTTTTCTCTGTGCACCCCCCTTATCCAACTGACAAACGGCTGATGCCATTAGCCAGAGTTAATTGCCAGTGGAGGAGTTCGGAAAAAGTCAATATGTGCAATTTATTTCATCGATTCGATTCGAGGCCGAAGCCGAGGGAAGCCGTCACCTGGATGTCATACATTAGGGCTAACGTCGTCCAACTTTTACCAAACAAAATCAAAAGCAATCTAAACACTAAACACATTTGGTGAAATAATTTGTAAGCACTCAGACTTCATTAAAGCCACCAGCAGCAGGTCACAAAGGGCGCGTGTGGCGCCCGCACATATCCTCGCCGGAAGATGGCCCGAATATCGGCAAAACTTTTCCAATAGTCCACCGCAAACAGCGCAGGACACGCTAGCAAACGGGCGACAGAATGGAATGTGGCCGAAGGAAGAAAAAAAACTTATAATTGAATATTAAGACACTTTGGCGTTTAATGTGGTAATTAGAGTTAATAACGCTAAAGCAGGCCAACGGCTTGGAAGAGGCAAAAAATGTATCACTAAGTCGTCCCACAAAGGGCCCAAAGGCAGTGCCGGGCTGCCGGAGTGCCGGGGACAGCAAAGTATTTTCAAAAGGAAAAGTTTCTGGCCTTCGGCAAGTCTGGCGGAAAGGCATTCAGCCAGCGCCTAAGCAGAAAAGCAAGCAACAGCTTTTGTGTCCGCTCGCACTCGCACTCAGACTCAGACTCTTACTCACACTCACACTCACATCCAAAGTGCACGCATATTCATAAAGCAAATGGAAACTAGCCGGGAAAAGAATGCTGGCAAAGCGTTTTGCTGACGACGCCCAGGAAGTCGGCCTGCCCGCCCGAAGGCAGCCAAGTTAAACCAGTTTTCCAGGTCTGCACTGGCAGAACGCATTTTTTAAAAACCATTGCCTATTTGATTATAAATTTAATTGTTAATAGGGAACTAACTGAACTAAGTTTAATTAAAATTGAGTATATGTATATTATAGAATTAATTAAATAAGTCCTTTATTATACGCTTACTTCCCACTCAAGTCATATTTTTTTCTGTGCATCCTGCCACGAAGGACCTGAGCTGCTAAACTATAGAATCCGCTCCAGGCCAGACGCCGGCCGCAGTTGAAATTTCAAGACAGCAATTTTTAATTGCCTGGGCGGTGTCTTAGCTGACAACCCAACCCCGCGAAGGTCGTTGTCATTTATGGGGCCGACAAAACCATTCACAGCGCAGCCTGTCGGCGTATCTCGGGCACTCTGCCGTCCCCGCGGGCACGGCAAACAATTAAAGAGCACAAACAGTAAATTAGATGTTTACTCCGAGCAGCGTGAAATGGATCCCGGCAGCTGGAGGCAGGCTTTGAGAACTGGAGAAACTTGGAAACTGGGAACTGCGAACTGGGGAACTGGAGAATGGAGAACTTCGAACGGAAACGTGTCACTAAGCCAATATGCCTAAGCTTTTCCTTTGGCCATTTTTTCGAAGTTCAGTGTCCCAGTGTTCAGCCACTTGCACTTCCATTTACATAAACAATTTGTCAAACTGTCAGTATTCTGTGTGCTTTTTGTCTCGACCTGTCGCCGAAGACAGCTGGCGAGCTGGCCTCTTGGTTTGCCCGTGCCCGTGTCCGTGTCCGTCCGCCAACTTGGTCAATTTGCGTTGTCAACTGTGATGGAGGCGGCGGCAGAGTCGTCGGCGGTCAGTAACCCAGCGCCTTCTGCAGGAAATTGCAAACGAAATGAACTTGTTCGCACACACCGCGCAAATTAATGAGCGTGACAACGGCAGCGGCCGGGGTCAGGCGGTCCTGTCCTGTCCTGTGCTGTCCATCAGCCAGATGGCCATCCAGTCGGTGTGGCGGCGGTGCCGGGGGCGGTCTTCCCATCGCCTCCGTCAACATGCGTTGACATTCTAATGACACTTACTTGACATGCTGTTTGTTAATGGTAATCAATAAATTATCTGCCGTGCCTCCGTGGCCCTGCTGCGAGCCGTGTTCGGTGCTGTGTAAAGGCCATGTTTTTGTGTGCTCGACTATAATTGATTTGGCCCGGCCGAGGGAGTGGATAAGCCAGTGATTTATTGAGTCGCGTCTTCGGCTCGCCCGCCTGGGTCTTTATTTGGCCAAAGGTATTTCAATTTGTTTATTAATCACAGCTGGGCTCGGTTATGGTTTGACTTGGTTTTGTCTTGGCTTTTCTGTTGACAGAATCGTTGCATGTCACCCGGGTAAACCTGCGTCTCGAGTGGCTCTTCCTTCTGCCTTTTTTGCTTGTGTTGTGTTTTTGGGCCGAAGCGAAGCCGATAGTTGGAAAGTCATTTGGGCGTTAAACAAAGAACACCTGCTGCTGCTGGCTGCTTGCGTGCCCGTCATAAGCCGTCATGCGAATTTCCTGGCCAAGAAGGAAATCCTAGCACGCGTCTGGCTGCGGATGGGAGCCCCCTAATACAGGCAATCAATATTCCCAATAACGTATTATTATTGCCATTTCTGCCAGAGGCATTCGGCTTTGGCCCTCATTCTCGTTCCTGCCCCGGATTTAGCTCGGATCCGGCTATGACTTCGACTTGGCTTCATCCTGGCCAGCTGACGCCAGCGCGGGAATCTGGGAGAACTGACACATAGACAGGGACGGGACTGGCGAAGGGAAATATAACTAATACGGCCCGGAATCCTTTCGCTGCGATGTTTTCCCATTTGTTGTGTGTGCATTTTTGTCTGTTTTCGCATGTTGCGTATTATTTTTTATGTCATACGAGGATTTTCATTCAATCTCGTTGTCTTGTACATTACTGCTTCTGTTTCCCCTTCTGGTGTCGTAGTTGTAGCTGCTGCTCCTGCTGCTGTCGCTTTATGGCATAGTCAACAATTTTATTCGTTACACATACGACCCGTTGCCAGGATTGCGGATCCAGCCTCCCGAACCTTTTCCATGTTGCGTTACGGCCTTTCTGTGTTTGCTCTGTTCACTCCCACCTTTTTTTTGAGCTCTCTGTTTGCTCCTGCCTTGTTTACAGTATTTACTCGTCCATTTATTTATTTGTAGGTGTCGAAAGGTTAACTTCCATTGCATATCGCCCCTGTATTGTTCTATTATTATTATTATTATTGTTATTATTGCCTTGCTTTTGTTCTAACTGCTGATTGCCATTCAAAATGCGGTTGTGGATTTTTATTCAGCTCTGCCCTGGGATTTTTCCCTTGCCTTGCAATGTTAGCGTACCAAAAATGGCAAAAATGGCGACATTTCGCCTCTCGCTGTCGATTTTTTGACTCCGAAATAATGGTTTGGCCTGCGGTTTTTTGTGTTTGCAATTTTTCATGCTGTCATTTTATTGATTTGATTTATGGATTTCGTGTGCATCGAATTTGTTACAAATGTCGCCGTGCGCCAGGGCCAGAGGCCACCAAAGACCGGCGCTCAAACAATGCGACGCTGAAATTTGAATTTAAACTGCCCCAAAATGCGTTCAAAGCCCCGCATTTAATTCCCATTCGAAGGCTTATTTTTGTTTAATTTAATTGTGGGCTCTGAAAATATTTGTCCGGAGTATTTTGCATTTAAGCGGTGCAGCTCTTGCGTCATCCTGTGGATTAGACACAAGACTGACAGACTGGCACAGAGGAGTGGAGGAGGAGTCAGCCGTAGGCCTTGTTGCACAGAGTTCTTCCATGCAAGAGTTTGCATCGGGAGCGAAAGGGTAGAGGTGGGGCCCGGGACAAAGGCCCTTCGAAGGGGAGGAAAAAATGTTGACGGCACAAAATAGCAGCACAAGCAGAAATTGCATCCCCGGGCCCCGAACGGGATAATCCATTTCGGCATAATAAATAAAGCAGTAATTGCCAAGTGAATACCAGCCAGGATCTATGAACTCCGGCCCGGCCCAGCTGCATGTCCCCACGAGTCCCCATGTGTGCTCCGTCCTGCTCCGTTCGGTGCCGTTCTGTGGCAGCCTGCATAATAGACGAATTATGTTTGCCTCAGCAAAAATGCAAAGTATCAAGGACCCAGGAGCTGCGATGCCTGGCTGCATATTAAAGCAGCCGTCAAATGCCTTAATATATGCGGAGATTACTTTCATATTTCATGTACGGGCATTCGGGCTGCCTGTCCAGTGGGCTCGGAATTTAATTTTCACTGCCTGCTAGGAGATAAGGCAGAACTTAGGGCCCCGCCCCGGCGGCCGGGAGATACTCCTATCCTGACCTATCCTGTCCTGGCCTATCGTATCCTATCCCATCCCGTCCTGGTGTTTGCCAGCATGAGTATTCATTCAAGTCGAGTGCTAGATGGGTGCTTGACTTTTGCTTGTGCAAAATGTCTGTCAACTTTGTAGACCGCGCACACGTGAGCCGAGGGCCGTCAAGAGGGTCCCAGAGTGAGTGCAAGCCCGGCTCTGTGTGTGTGTGGGCTGCAGATAACCTTTGAACCTTTGACAAACTGCTGCAGCGAACTTTCGCCATTCGTTTGGAAAATTTTAATAATCTTTTATCGAGCGGGCCAGATCCAGATCTTCCTCTACTACTTCTATCCCAACGTCGTTCGTCTTGGTCCCATTTTCCCTCTTCTTTTCATTAAAACTTGTCAACTGCATATTAGGTGGAGGGGATGCCGGTGCGTGTGTGAGCTTGAGATGGGTTGGAGGATGGCCATGGCCGCCGTCCTGCCACATTGTTGCCGTGTCAATCCGTCGGAGTTTGTGGCAAGTGCTCGGCTTGAACTTTGCACGCAGCGGCTTTGGTGTGCATGTATTTGGGGGTTTTATGGATATTTTTTCGCAGCCGCCTTTGTGCTCCAAGTTGGCAACATTGTGCCCCGCCTTGTTAATCATTTCGGTGACAATGTGGCTCCCCTCCAGCATCTGAATTGCAAATAATTCACTGCCAACGCCTGGTCGCCGGATGAAAATTCCCAGGGGTAAAAGGGGTGAGCGTGTGTGTGTTTCTATTAGATACTGTATGTTGGCTCGGAGCTACGCTTTGATTATACGCTCCGAGGATTTCCATGTGCCCGCTGTTGTTGTATGAAAAGAGTCTTGTCATCTCTGTGCTCCTACTTCTAATTCACTTTCTTGCCTGCTAATATATAGAGCTTATGGATATACTTTTCATAAATTATTATGCAAATAATTGATCAAGATTTAATAAATAATTAGGCATAAGCATATTTCACTTGTTAACAAAAATTAAATAGAACATAAAATATTACAATAATTTGTTAATGCTATTATCCGTTATATAATAAAGTCAAATTTCTAATTTATACTGAACTCATTTAAGAACTGTACTGATATAATTGATGATACCATAAATCTTGCTCATATTTCGTAGAGATTTTCAGTCGGGAAGCAGGGCCACCAGAGTGGGCAACGCATTTATTCTCAGCCTTAATTCAAGTAGCAGGTATCCCGCAGTCGTGGCCCTCGAATGCGGCTTCTCCACTGGCTTTAATTATGCACTCGTCTGTTGCCAAGGGAATCTGCTGATGGAATGAGCCACACAGCGAGAGGGTGAAATTGCAGATTTATAAATAAGCCAAAGCTCAAATCGAATCGCAGCAGCAAGCTGGGTCGTTTGTAGCCGCTGCTCAGCTGTCTTGTTGCCCTCTTGCAACTTGGGCCACTTGTTTGCCATTTGTTCGTTTAGTTTACAATGCAATTAACCCATTTTAAAGTTCTGCCAGTCAACCGCAAGGGGCGGAACCGAAGGCAGCGGCGGTGGCGGTGCGGCTAAGGCCCCGGCTGACAAAAGACGTAGCTATTTCTTTTCCTCGGATTTTGTTTCGCCTCTGCGCCGCCCGTTTCCCTTTTCCACCCGTCAGGCGAAAATCAGTTTCACAGCAAACCAGCAAAAACTAATTACGACTTGCTCTGGCAAACTTGCAGCTTGAAATTGTACCGCAAAGTGCAATTTAGAGAAAAGTCGAGGCATCAGCATCAGCAGCTGCCTCAGCGGGGGGCAGAGCGCGAAATGCGAAAGTCGACTCAAGTTGCGACGCGGCGGCGAAACAGAGCGCGTAAAAATTAAAACCGTCGGCGTTCGGACGTGGAAATGTTGTTTTTAAATAATTAAATCCGCTTTATTAGAATATTAAACTTTTACGGCGGCCACCAAGCGACCGCAGCCATAGCAGCGTCGCTACAAGAGCCCGATAAGATGTTAAAACATTTAGCCAGAGCTCTCTGACCAAGCGACCAGCGACCGCCGACCGTCGAGCGAGATCAAATTGCAGGTCTTCAGAAATTTGTAGCCGCCATGCGAAGCTGGGTCGGCGGTGTCATAAATAAGGGAGCAGCGCACAGCATGTGGCACACATATAAAAATCTGTAGGCCAAAGCCCCATAAAACCGATAACCTTGGTCCTCGACAACAGTGGCTAACGGCGGCAGCTGCACTGAAATTAATAAAGTTTCCACAAACTGAAATCACCAAGGCCATATTAAAATAATATATTCCTCATGCAAATTATTAATGAGCTGCTAAAATATTTATTTAATATAAATTGATTCTTTATAATCCAATTTGGATTTGCATTACAAGTCTAGCTAACTCTTGTAAAAATAATAATAATAAAAGGGGCTTTAGAGTTACTGGACAATGCTATATATTTTTTCCCGGTGCCCATCTTCTCCGGTTAATGCCCATTCAGCGGTGGCGATGACAACAGCGGCAACCTGGGCCTGTCCTGACGCGTCTTTTGTTGCCGTTTTATGCGCCGCCCTGTTTATTTACGGCTATTTACCGCCTACATGATAAAAGCCTTTTGCCGGCATCGCGCATAAAAGCTGTGCTATCCTATCCGCCGTGCTATCCAATCCCCAAGATCTCCGGCAGTAGGTAACTTTTTGAGTAATTATATGACCGGCGCAGATTTGTAGACCCGCCGCCCACGCGACCTACATCGCCACGACTTGGCCCGGCTGCTCTGGGGTCCGGTCCGGGATAGATACAAATATTTTATTGCCCCTCCAGGACATGAGCCGCACATAAGCGCACCACGTAGCGTATACTTGATGCGGGGCACTGGATGCCCAGGGTAATAATGAAAACGATAGATAATTATGGACCAGGTTCCGCACTCTCGCTCGTTCTCTCCCTGCGCCTTCGTGGCTGCGACTTTTAATGGACTTTTCAGGCTGCGGCCTGGAGTGAAAGTGACTCGCCATCGGCGGCGGCGGCTGCATGGGTTAATCTAAATTTATAACTTCATTTTTTCAAGAGTAGTCGCGTCCCATTCCACTGACCACTGAGCGGCATCCTGCTGCCTGGCCGCAGTTTGTTTTTATGGGTCTCGAGCACTCCTTTTTTCGTGTATGTAGTTTGCCCTGCACGAAGGCGATAATGAAATAATTTGAACTTTCCGTTTGCTGATTTTTCTTCGGCTTACCCGGCTCACTACTCACATGTGTGTGTACCGGGCCAGGATAACGCAGCAAACTCATAAAATTATGCAAAACTTTGTCATTAAATATGGCACAAGGGGGCGGAGGCCTCCCTTCCTAGGAACAATTTGTTATTTGGCTTTGGACTTTGCTCTTGAAGTGTTGTTTACCCGGCTCGCCTGCTCCACTCTATTCCCTGCTTTCTCCGCCTTTCTCCGCTTCTCCTTTCCTTTCCGGCCATTGTCGAAATTTTCATCGCACTTGTGTGCTCAAGAGCATGTGTGAGTATGCGAGTAGAGGGTGGGGGATCAGCACTGAGGGAAAAGGTTAAAAAACGGAACTTTTATAATTTAACTTGTGTGCTAATTGCACTTTGTGGGGTAATTTTGCGTGTCAGTGAAGTTTCCCAGACGCATTTCGGTGCATGTGTGTGGGCTTATGGAGCGCTTGCGAGCGAACGCTTTAATGCCGGCTCTGAGCACCAAAACCATTTTCTGAGGGCTGCACTTGAAACTTGTGCGGGGTTCAGTTTAAAGATCGCATAAACGCCCAGGAGTTTTAGTTTTGTAATACCTTTTACCCTTTATTTGGGCCAGGAGGGAGCGCAGCAACCTGATACGGGCGAACAAACTTTACCACGCGACTGCAACTGAAAAATAATAATTATTTATTTGTTTTCCACATTTCCGTTGCAGATACCCGGGCACAAACAATTCACGGAACATTTACTTGGCGCGTGGCATACATACAGTGATAATAAGTTGCCTGGCTGGCGCAACGACAAAGAGCTGTGCAATAAAAATTAATTAGAAAATATTTCACATCACACAGCCGCAATTTGTCAAGGGGAAAAGCGCACAAAAGTATGCTTGCGGTCTCGCGCTCAATTTCTAATTAGAGAGCTGCTCGCCCGCTCGCGGAAAAAACCCTCGAAAATAAACTGGAGAGCTGGAAATTAAACAAAGCAGCAAAGCGACTATGCAAAGTATGCTGGCGCTTAGCCATATGAAAACTTAAAGCGCGCCGCACTCCCACAAAGGAACCAGAAGCAGGGGCAACTCCACTGAACTCAACGGGGAAGCAGCACGAGGAAAGCCGGCAGAACTCCGTACTCCGAACTCCGCCGGGCGCGGAACAATGAGAATCATTTCGCGCAGCATTCGTTCAGGCGACTCCCCACTACCCACCACGGCTCGGGGCCTTAGGAAAGGCAACCGCGCAGCGCTCAAAATGAATTGCCCCATTCTGATTGTAATTAGCCTCGGCTGGCTGCTGCACGCTCACGGCGGAAGCGGCGGGGGCGTCGTCGAGGCCGCCATTTCAAATCGAGGTAAGTGATTCGCAGCCTCGCTTCCCGGGCCCAAATATACTCCAGGTACTGCGTAGTACCAGTCACATCTGATCTCGAACAATAGCAATGTTCATTCAATACGCAGAGAAAAAATTCAAGTATCAGCATTGATTTAAGTCAGAAGTCTGCTGGAAAAAGTAAAGTCTTGTTACTGCTATCATAGAAGTCTGGTATTATAGAGTACGAGTATAAATAAAGACCTTCCATTTTCTCTGTGTATTTGTTTCTACATCGCATCGCCGTCATCGCTTTTTATTTCGCCCAGCACTCAACGCAAGTTGCATTTATGTTTTTACATAATAGAGATGGTGAGAGGGGGCAATATAGTTACAGCCGGGGCCAAGAGCGCTGGCGGGGGTTAAAAAAGAATGTAAAAAATATAATAAAATACTAGAGCGGGCACACTTCCCCCGTAATCCCTTTTTGCTATTTTAATGCCGATGTAACGCTGCATAAATCCAGGCGCCGGGGTCCTCGAGCACGTTGTGGTGTTTAATGTCGGAGCCGGCAGCGCAGGGCGCTTAAACAAAAAAAAGTTGAGTAAAAGCTTAACCAGAGATAGGGAGAACACGCGGGGAAACCGGACGCAGCGAGGTCATTTGGGTGGCGGTCAGCTAAAGCACTACTCTAAGCCGAGGCGTGGTGGGCCGCCCACTAAGCCGCAAAATTAATAACTCGTTATGGCCGCGGGAACTTAAGCAGTTGCCGTTGCTGCATTTAAGCGTCGAACTTTCAATTGCACAGTTTTTAGCCCCCCAGGAAGAGGAAAAGGCACCGCAATCTAAGCTGGCGAAAATATTGCAAAAACAGTTGACCTTTCGCGGTTCTCGAAGTCCATTGTCTTCCAGTGTGCTTTCCTTCTATTAGGCCAGGAAAACATTAAATAAATTGAAAACTCAGGTGCGCCGCCAGCAAGCTTAAAGCCAGGAGAAATTGAGAGCACGGGGCGTATACGCAACCAGCCAGCAGCGCACCCATAAAAACAAATTCACCATCCAGGGCTATATTTTCCTTTGGTAACTTTTGCCAACCAATCGATAAATTTAAGAGCACAACATTTGTCTCCATTATCGCAAAAATCCGAAGGCAAACACTGTGCAAAAAATGCGGCTGAGGGCCACAGCACGAAAAAAAATCTGAAAAAATAAACGAAAAACTGTGGAGCGCATAAAAGACCCATCGATGCGTGGCACCGGGGGCTCCCGGCTCCTGGATTCGGACTTTTCCAAGGTGGGCGGGGCTTAGAGTGGGCTACCACTCACCCAAGCCGCCTCCCATAACAACAGCCACCCTTCGACAGAGCCGCAAAGGGGCGGGCACAATAAAACAGAACAAACCAAAGACAGACCTGTTCTTATCCCAGCTACATCTGCAATATAGAGTGGAAAAAGGGGCAAAGGCAGTAAAGCTATATCAAAGGTGAGAATGTGCTTTTGTCACTGATCATAAATTTCTTACTTCGCCATCTACCTTTAACGTTTGCTTTCGCTTTGGGTCCGTGCACGGAAAAAAATATGCACTGAATTCTTCGAGTTAAATTTGGGAATTTATTTTTAAATATAAGCTACACGTCGATGTTACGATTACTTAAGCCCAATGTAATATACATATTATTTGATTTAAATTTAACCTGAAATATATTATATTTTAAAATATTGTTGTTTCGTGTGGAGTATTTTTAAACTTGTTCCATCATCAAACGAATTAAAAGCCACTTTCAACATTACATTAGTGATCATTTTCCTGCAGTGTGAAGTGCAAAGAACGAGGCAATAAAACGTAACAATTGACATTGGAACGCACTGAAAAGGGATCCGAGTTCGAGCTCGAAAAGCAAGAGTGGAAAAAGGATGCTGCTGGCTCTGATAGCAGCAAATTGGCGGGACATTCGAAGGGAGTGGTGGTGCGAGAATGGGTGCGAAGGTTGCATCGCCTTGACAAATGTTTATTGAGTAACACGAGCCATAAACTGCAAGCGCCCCGCCCCACTCCGCCCGCTGGCCAAACTTTCCGCTTTTGACCCACTTTCATGGGCAGATCCGGCTCCTCCGCTCACCCCGCCCTCCACAGATTTTCTCGCATCAGTTGCCTGTTTGAAAATCTGGTGCACGTGATGTACTTGAAGGATGCGCAGAGTAGTGGCTCACAGCCAGCAACCATTTTATAAACTGACAACAATTTTTCATAAGACTACAGAAGCAGAAAAACCAGGAGCAGGATCAGGAGCTGGAGCAGGAGCAGGAGCAGAGCTGCATCAGCATCATCAGCAGACAGCAGCAAACACAAACAACAGCTGTTTTCCGCCTCGAGGGTTGCCAGCGCCTGCTTTTGCCAGCCAGCCCCTCGCACAACTAACACTGCATTTTTGCATATCTGGCTGTTTTGTTTGGCATTTTTAGTGATTTCACTTAAATTTTCATAACAAAATATGCACAGTGCGTGCTTGCAGCTCAGTTTTGGCTCAGCGAGGGGGCGAGGAGGGCGCCGGGACAGCGGGCAACATGTTCTGGCTGTCATATATTTTTTCAACAGATTTTTTTGCGCCAGCCCCCAGCTCCCTATACGGATACGCTCTCTCAGTTCTCTCAGCGGCTAAAACCGCATTTTGTATGTTTTCCAGATGCTTTTGGGAAATTGTTCATAGGGTTAGTGTTCCCACCCGCCAATTCGTCGTCCTTCCTCTCAAACAGTGAGCCATGTTAGTGCGCCAGCGGGAGGGCTTCAGTAGGAAGGGGATCGACGCTCCGGGCTGGCAAACGGCCTGACACGAAGTACGTGTTTGTATGCAGTCCTCGCCTCCATTTACTGATCCCACACTGAGAAAAATCCATATATAGAGCTTTCGTGGGCATTAAAGAGGGTTTGTATAACAAAAGATTAAAATATATTACATTTAGGACCTTACTCAGTGATCGCCTTAGCCCAAAAGGTTTATTTTCCAATATATGAGAACAGGCTATTACAACTAATGGTAATATGTAATTGTTTTATTATGTATTATATGTATATAATTATGACCCATATTTTTCTTACAATACTTTTTAGTTATTAAAACATAATTAATCATAAAATCCATATTTGCCATTTTATTTTATTTTTTTAATGGATCTGTATCTAAAGCCAGAACTACTAAGTCTGAAATAAGACATAGTTTTCCCCATGTTAAATAAATAAGACAAGCATTAATCTAAGTATCATAAACTTCAGCTTAGCCTGGTTTCTTTATTTAGAAAATCTTTATAAAATAATCATAAAATAATCCCTAAACTATTTTCTCAGTGGGAAGCAGCGCCTGCTATATCCGCTCCCACTGTAGTATTATATTTGTGAATCCCTTTGGGTATGTTGCCAGCAATAAATTTCCATCAGACTCCGTCGCGTAGTCGTCGTCGTTTGTGCCATGCGATTTTTCCAGCCTCTCGCTGGCCGCGCCTCCGTTTCCATTAACTGGGAGCGCTATTGCTTCTGCGAGTGCGAGTGCCAATGCCAATCCCTTCTGCTCCTGCCTCCTGGTTACTGGGGAAACAAATCTCTGGCTCAGCTGGCGCATTCGTTGGTTTGTGTTGCGGTTTTTTCGAATTCGTTTTGATTGTTTGTCATATTTCCGTGCATACAATTCATTTTCTATTGCCCAGAAAGCGGAAGCGGCTCACCGGCCCCCCTGGTGTAAGGCTCAATTACGTGACCAGGGCGACCCGGGACAGCTATTCTCCACTCTTCCACTCTGCGGGTTGACAATATTCCGGGCTTACACGGTCTCGGGCTCCCCTGCCAGATGTAGCCGACTACGAATACACATTCGCTGTCATGTTTGCCTGGCTGTGCCTCCGCTCCGCTGGAGCATCGTCGTATCAATGAAATATGTTCCAAGGGATCGGGCAAGGCGGGAAAAACAGGAATATGAACGATTCCCCCTGAGGGCCGGCGGCGCATAACTTAAAACAAATACGAAACTGCAAAATATACGAGCGGGCAAATGGAAATTGAAAATATCCTATTACCAGGGGATTGGCGCCGACAGCAACACCGCCGCCTGTAATTGAAGGCTTCACTTAGCGGGGATTTCGCCAGGATCATGTAGGAGTAGGCTGCTATGTACACATCCTATATATATTCGTTCGAATATTAGCATAGACATTTGCACGCTGTGCGTCCCTGGGGCGATTGCCATGCGATAATTATGGCAGGCAACCCGAAAAAGACGAAGCGAGAAATCCCCAAGAAATTTATT
The DNA here is from genome assembly GCA_018151655.1 of Drosophila bocqueti. Taxonomy (NCBI): domain Eukaryota; kingdom Metazoa; phylum Arthropoda; class Insecta; order Diptera; family Drosophilidae; genus Drosophila; species Drosophila bocqueti. The sequence continues at coordinate 675,907 of JAECXF010000001.1, forward strand.
AATTAGCACCAGCGTGGGAGGACGCAGGGCTGGAGGCGGTACCAGTAGCACCGCACTCATGTTCTGTGGCCCGGGCTCCACTCCGATCCCTCTCTTACCAATTAAAGCCAATTTCGCCATGTTTCCCCGGCCGGGCGGTCGCATTCAAATGTGTTTTTCCTACTCCGCCGGGGAAACATGCTGGGTTGGTTTCGAAAAGTGGCCTGGGGGGAGGAGGGGAGCCGCCGGGTCGGTGGATCGGAATGGGTCTGTAGCATCCACTAATCGCATTATTAACGCGCCGTTAACATTTTGCGACATTGACTTGAACTTTGGAAGTGACTTTCATGGCTAAGGCATACAGGAGTAGGGTGGGGCGGCGAGGTGTGGATTTGCTTGGCATTCAAAATATGCTTAGAAGACATGGCCAGGGCCACCGTTTATATAATACCCTTGAAGTTTTCGGCATTTGCCAAATTCCGCTTGAACGACCGCCGCCAAGTCCGGGGACGGGGGCTTCCACGAAAATGCCATGTGCCATGGCAATGCCAATCCGAGACGTAACGAAACGAGGCCCACTTCCGAGTGTCTTCGGACGGGCCGTAATAAAAATAATTAATACCCATTTACCTTATTTTGCCTGGAAATCAAGCCATTATCGCCCATCCACTTGCCGGGGTGATAATTAGGGCCGCCCGTGCACAGATTGTCGGCTCTGCCGAAAATTATGCACTATATACTAATGGCAGTCCTCGGAGGTGCAATGTTTCGGGCGGTAGGGCGCATAATGAGTGCGCATAAAGTTTTATGGCCCCACCCGGGGATAGTGCGCGGTCGTTGAACGCCAAACAGGTGAGCCATCGACAGGTGCACGAGCAGAAAAAAGAGAAACCCAATCAAAATATTCCTAAATTCCTTAATGCAATCATAAACTTATATTCCACATAGTGAGGAATAATATTGCTTATAATTAAACAATACAATTTACTTGAGTCATAGTCAGATTTATCTGAAGTAATTGCGTTTTCTTGCGGTGCATGACTGCGTGCCAAGCAACAATGCCATTGACAGTGGCCAGGAACTTGCGAAAAAAAGGGCGGGAATTTCTCCCTTCGTTGAATGCATATACTTTTCAGCGTTTTTAAATAAAATGCCAGAGGAAAAAATATCGGGCCAAATGACTGTAATTTGCATTGGCAACTCCAACAAAGAGACGCGGCGCAGTTTAACACCTGCACGAGTGTTGGTCGGCGGGTGTTTGTGTTGGGCCTTACAATTTAACACACAGAGAGTGTGTGTGAGTGTGTGTTTGCTCGGACTGTTTGCAGCACGTCACAAAAGTTTCCTGTTGAATTTCCCTTCATTTCCTGGCCAAAGAGATTATTATTTTCATTTCACGGCATGGCCAACGACACTGAAAGCTTCATATTAAGCGGAGGCATAGGGCGGCGTATGTATGTATATATAGTGTGAGCGAGGGGGGCCGCGGTCTCATTTTCATATTTATGCTGTCGCCCCGAAAACTGTTTACTTGCCAGCCGTGTATCGCCTTCATTAACGCTTCATTCGCGGCAGACTTTTAATTTTCAGGGCGAGCTGTTAAGGCCAGGGGTTTTCAGCTTTTCGTGTTTTCCTTCCTACTTTTCTCTTTTCATTGTGCCGGGCAACTTGCCACATCCGAACAGCCGTATATCCGCACATTCGCACATCCGTGTATCCGTATATCCGCATCCTTGTGCTCGCCTTCGTCTTGGCGACCCGTCGTCCAGTCGTCGTTCGTCCTTCGCGTCGTATATTTGCATACTTCCGGTGCGCGCAAAATGATTATCATTATTATTTGTGTTGTTTGCTGTTGTCGTTACCGCGGCCATTACCGTTATTGCAGCGGCACGTCGCTCCTTGCGCCTGGCTCCTCGGAGCTCATTGGACGGGATGTCCTGGAGCTCCGAAAATGGGCGTCGATGCCGCTGAAGGGGAGCCGTGCGGTGGTTATGGCTTATTTGTGCAAATGAGCTGACGTCCATTACATTGTCCGTGGGGAGGCGAAATGCAAATGATTGTTTTGGCGCTGACTGGCTCAATGTCTGCCACACAACAAGGTCACCGAAGGAGCCCCAAGGACACTCGGCCGCGGCCACACATGAACGCATCAATTGCGACCGGAGGACCGGCAACCGGACCTCGCCCCGGTCTCGAGTGAAAGTAAGTGATGGCCTCGATCGACTTAGTCCACGTGGCATTGTTTAACGATGGCCGCCAGTGCAAGGGCCACCTGAGTGGGCGAATGAAGCGTAATTCACCGGGCAGATCCCTGATTGATTCGCCGCTATAAATTGGCACATTTACTTATCGAAATAAACTGGGGCTCTGGAAACTTTCGACCACAAAATGCTGGCCAAGTTAGCACGTTGCGCTAACAAATTGCACCTGCTCCGCTTTGATTGGCCACCTGCAGTATCGCCTGCTTTGCAAGCCAGGTCGTAAAACACTCTTGCCTATTTCGCTGAGTTGGCTTCACTGGATGCTCCTCGTTCAGTTCCACTCCGACTGCTCCTCCTCCAGCCGCTGTTGTTGTTTTTAAGAGCCATTTGTCCGATGCCCGCGGCTATTTACAGCCATTGTACAGACTTGGCGAATTTATCAAGCATGGCGGAGTCGCTCACTGGGTCACTGGATGGAGCAAGTGGATGCTGGATGCCGGATACTAGACGCTGGACCGGGAAGGAAAAGCGGAAGCTGCAGCTGGCGTTTCCGCACACTGCCACTCCCATTTTTGCAGCTCTCTCTTTCTCTCTGTCGCTGTCGCCTCTGTCTCTTGGCTTAATTTCAAAACAGTTGCGCTTATATTGGCAGTTATGCAGCAAATTTATTGGCATGCTTTGTAAACTGGGTTAGTTGCATGTATATCTCACAGCCGCAAGCTGCGAGCCAAACGATTAACGTTGAGTAACCCAAATTGATGTCGCTACCAACCTCCCATGCACCCAGTGGAACATCATTTTTTCGCACTCAGCTAAGTTTCGATGGCGGCTGCTTATAGTCCATAAATTCCCATACATTGTCAAGTAATAGCTAAACCCTGGTTACCCCCGACAGGCAGAAGTTCAAAGGGATATAACTTACTTCCTAGAAGCAAAATAAGTTAGCATTTTTTCGACACAGAACGGAAAATCTAAAAAATTACTCTTCAACAGCAAATAAAGCTAACACAATTTCTTGAAGCTGATCTAGAAGTTTGCAATCAGATCAGAGAGCCGAATTGGAAATAGATCATAACTAAGCTAAAGTTGCATTTATTTAAATTCGATGAGTATTTCTTAGTTGGTTAACAAGCGACAAATACACAAGCAATTAAATTCATTTTATTCGTTCAATGGTAGAATCGAGAAGTGTGTCGTTGAGTCCGGTTTGTAATAATTAGAAACGTTCTAAATTGCAAATTAAAAATGCCAAAAAAAAAAAAACAAATGGGAAACGTGTCTAGAATTTTATTATGTCGAAATAGGGTAAGAGAAAATGTTATGATTGAATGTGGCATTATATTATAGTCCCGATGCTCTTTTCTTTCGGTGCATTTGAGTGCTAAACTTATGCTGGCCAAAGTCATCAAACTGGCGACATTGTATCTCCCTGGAGTGCCCGTCTCCGAGTGGCATTGCCAGTGCAACGCCTGACTCGGGTTAATCCGGCGTGCGTGCTGCTTCTCATTTGGAGGTTATTACCATAGCCAAAGCCGACATTCGCCGGAATGTGAGCTGAGCGAGCGGTTGCGTTCAGAAGACTGAAGACCTTCGTGGGGAGCGAACTGCTGCGCAGCGTTTCGACAAGGACTGTGGAGGACTAGAGTCTTAGAGAACCGAGCGGAAGACAGAGATAGATCGGAATGAGGCACAACCTTGTGGCCTACCTGTACTGCCAGGTTCGGGACTTGTACGCCGAGCATGGGGACCCCCGCGTGGCCCACCTGCCGCTGGTAGGCAATCTGTGGATCGTGCTGGGCCTCGTCGGACTGTACCTGGCCTTTGTGCTCCACTACGGACCCCGCTGGATGGAGCACCGCGATCCCTTCGAGCTGAAGCGCGTGATGCAGGTGTACAACTTGGTGCAGGTGGTGGCTAATGGCGTGCTCTTCCTCATCGGGCTGGGCTACACCTACCTGCAGCCCACATTCAGCTGGACCTGCCAGGGAGTGGACCACCAGGACACCTCGCCGCAGATGATGAGGACGCTGTACGCCTCGTATGGATACTACATGCTCAAGTATTTGGATCTGCTAGACACGGTTTGTTCGGCTTCTGAAGATTCTGCCTAATGGATAAGTAACCGGACGTATACTCTTCCCTCAGGTGTTCATTGTGCTGCGCAAGAAGAACTCGCAGGTGAGCTTCCTGCATGTCTACCACCACGGCGGCATGGTCTTCGGGGTGTCCATCTTCATGACCTTCCTGGGCGGATCCCACTGCTCGATGCTGGGCGTGATCAACCTGCTGGTGCACACCGTCATGTACGCCTACTACTATGTGGCCTCGCTGGGCGCCCTGAAGCAGCTGCTGTGGTGGAAGCGGCGGATCACGCAGCTGCAGCTGCTGCAGTTCGGATACCTCACCTGCCACTTCCTGCTGGTGATCGTGCGGAATCCGTGCCAGTTCCCCGTCTTCATCGCCTTCATCGGCTTCATCCAGAACATCTTCATGTTCTCCATGTTCTTCGACTTCTACTACAAGACCTATGTACGGAGGCAGCGGAAAGTCACCTCCGAGTCCCAGCTGAAAGCCAGCTGAGGCGCTCGGCCGCCGAGCCGGGCTGAAAGTATAAAGTTCAAGTTCACGTAGCGCCATTTCCATATTAAATTGTGTAATAAGCGGTCGGTCACTTATGCAAATGGGCTCCGATCGAACCCAAGCTGCCTGTTATAAATAAACATTCGGATTGTGTCCCACCCCTCCGCTCCACCGCCACTCATCAATTGTTTTGCTTCGGTAATCAATTTCAATTTGCCGCCGGCTCAGTCCGGAGCCTCGTTCTTAAACTTGGCCAAAAAGTTATCCTCGGCCGCCTGGGAAAACGCCAGCGACAACTTATGAAGTAAGTTGCTGTCGCCTGCCATATCTTTTATTAAAGGGTTAAATGAAATATCGATGAAGTAGGCACCCATAATGGTGGCCACGTGTGCCTGAGCCATGTGTCGTATGTGGCCCAGGGCCACCTTTTAACTTTCTGGCCAATGTTATTTTTTCGGTCCGACTCAAAGCCAAAGCCAACGAGTGAAAAAACGGCAGCCAAACGCTGCTGCCCCATGTTAAACACATTTGCCTAGAAGGCAGCCAGACCTCATGCACGGCTTATTCATATTTTTTTTGCTTTGGCATTTTTCCTTTACCGAAGTTTTACATCTGCTTTCGCTCCCTAAAAGCGAGCCGAAAAAAATACGAGGGAAACCGCTTTAAAAATGCTTGTAAGCGGCAGCCAGTGGAAAGCCGCCGGGCAGCGTTTGTGCCTCGTTTAGGCGCCCGCACAATATTTTTTCAGTTATGTAAATTTCGGCCCAGTCGTCATCAAAGTTTGTGCCCAGTCGAGCGAGAGCCTTCGATGGCAAATTAAAAGCCAACAAACCGAAGGTCGCCTGCCTTATTTTTGCGGCTGGCGCAAATGGAGCTTATTAAGTGGCAACAGCAGATCATTGCCAGGCGCTTGTCAGGCTCACATTGTGGCCTGCCTCCGGGAAGGCGAACGAATTCGTCCAGCTCTATAGGTCGTCAGTCTCCAATCCGAAATGCCAAAGTATCTGCATGTGTGCACTCGAAACTAAAAGGGAGGTTCCCGAAGTCACGGCTTTTGAGTAACTTAAATGATATATTTTGCAATGAAAGTTATTTCAAAAGAGTAGAAGGTAGTTTTCTCACAAATCTTAGTAAATTACTTAAATAATTCTCTTTTAACTACTGAAAGTAATTATAAATTAGCTGTAAATTCCCACATATTCGTCACCAGACATTATTTTCCTTCACTCTTCCTGCAGGCGTGTTCTACAACACGTTTCCCTATTTTCCCCCAGTGTACGCTGAGTTGTTGTGCGTTTGCCAGGGACATTAAAACTTTTCTAATAACGAACTTCTACGACTGAAGCCGAGCGTAAACATTCGAGGCGGAAGCTGCTCGGCGGATGTTGTGCATGTTCTGCCCGGAACTTATGTCCGGGGTCATGCATCTGCCATACATACATAAACACATACACATCACATATATGTTCGAGCTACAATGTAGCCCGGCATCATTAACATCCGTTCGGGCAATGATCGTTGCCAAAAAGGGTTGAGTGAACTCGCAGCAGCCCGACCGGGGATATCAATCAGGGGAAAAGATTGGTAACCGAGCGTAGCGCACATGGCTTACATGGCGTATGCTCGATATCTCCCGCCATTTATGACTCGCATGGCATTTAAGTGCTGGCCGTAAAACTGTTATGTAAACTACGATTGCCAGTGCGATTCTTTACGGGCACTCGCAGCATTGCAATGGTCATGGCCGGCCATTACTCAGCATAAAACTTGGCCAGAAGGAAAGGACGAAACTCCTTGATTGCGCCCATGTACCGTGCACACATTCGAGACTGTATCGAGTGGGTCACGAGGCCTGCGACAATGTTTGTAGCCGAATGTAAATATTAAGAACGGCTCGAACAGCCCCATTTATTCATGTACAGTGGCGCTCCAGCAGGTCCCTCCGCAGCTTTTACGACACGTGCTCCAGTGCATTCCAATCAATTCCCCGCGGGTCAAACAACCTGGTCTACATGCGCGAATGTTCCTTCCCCAAGGAGGGAGAGAACGGGCGAGGGGAATGGCTAGGGCCCCGGGCAATTATCTAGAAATGTAGGCTAATCCTGTTTACCTTTTCAAATTATCAAGAGCAAATCAATTTGCCATTGATGTTGTGCTCGCACATTTAGCCTCGGGGCCGAAAGCTCTTTATAATCCAATGAAAATGAACCCGAATATTAAGCGACCCAAATCTGGAATCTCTTTCATGTGTGCAGGTAATCAAGTCGGGCCGAGAGCTGCTCCTTTCACCTGTTGCTGCCCACGCGGCGGATGCGTAATGAAGAAATCTAAATTCCATTAAGTTTATGCTCGCTTCCGTTCTCAGTTCAGTGCTCAATGAAAAGCACTTAGAGTGACCTTTTCTGCCCCACAGCCCGTGCTCCCGATCCCGTCCCGCTTCCCACATCCCAGATAACGGCAACAATAGCACGGGAGCGGGGGCAAGGCGGGGGGCCCAAAATGGGTCACAACATTTTGGTAAGCTCAACGTATTTGCCTAATGGAGATTAGCTGGCATTTGGTTTTATTTGAATTCTGGGCCGTGGCTGGCAATTTATTGCCGATGCTTATCGATTTTTATCGATGCCAGCTTTTCCCTGGGACTTGTCCCATGTCTCCTTTCCGGTCTTGGCGCTGAGCCCTGGCAATGTCGCACTTAAGCACTTTGTATGTTTTTATCGCTGTAATTTTTGGTCTAACAAAACAATAAATTCACTCCATCCGAGCTCACTTGGAGTGGCAGGTGAACTGCTTGGCGGCAACTAAGTTGAAATCCGTAATAAATTTAAGGCCGAGTGGGCGTTGGGTGTTGGGTGGTCTTATCTGGGAGCAGGGCAATTTCGTTAATTTGTAAGTACACGGCGCCGTAATTAAGCGAGATTTGAAATATGTGACAGGCGGACCACGCATGTGTATAACTCTCAAATAAATCAAAGTAATTAACTGCACGGCCCGACATGCAACAGGTCACGGGGTCACGCGGCACAATTACAGCCACAGTGCAAAGTTATCAATATCTGGGTTAACAAAGGGCCGGAGGAAGTGCACACTGGGAAATAATTCACACGTACTCAACATTCCGAGCGGAAATTTATGATCTTTTTGAGAAACCTAAGCTGCTTTAGTGCCATAAATAAATAATAATGCAATTTTAATTAATAGTTCTTTCGAAACATGACAATTTTTCTCCAAGTGCCCGGGTTGTTTTCGATTCACAGCCAGAAAGCCTTTTCGTGTTCATCCACATAATCAACTCAATTAATACTGAAGCAGGAAAACAAAAATGGAGACAGAGACAGACCGAGACCGAGACCGAGACCTGTCAAAGGAACAAGTGTAAAAATCAATGCGCAGCTGGTCATTAATAATGCACTGGCCACTAATGCACTGCTAATATCTAAGCCACTGGCATTTCCCGGCCAGCGGGAAACTTTGTGTTTGACTTTGACAAACTTTGCGACGCAACTTGTGCGCACTTGTGTGCCAGCGACCAACTTATGACTTATCAATGACCGAACTCTGGTTCGCATGATTGAACTTTCGCATGGTGCGAGTGCGAGTGCGGTGTGGCGCCAGGACAAAGTTTCTGGCAGTGTCTCCACCTTGGATGGCCACTCGCTCAGTTGCAGCCATAAATCAATACATTTCAATTCCTCTCGTGCGGATGCATTCGACTCGACTCGAGCAGAGGCGAGTCTGCAGTCGAGTGCCCTGCAGAGTAAATAACCGACAAGGACTTTGCCAAGGACTTGAGCAATATCAGGCATAAATAAGCATTGCTGTTCCGTCACTCGCACTCCTGCCACGGGAATTATCCGGAGAGCAGCAGGAGTGGATGGATAATGGAGATTCACTGGCGGCACCGTCTCTAATGAGCTGGAAGCGAACGCCCTTTCGGATGCATTCTAAGTGACGGGGCCTGGGCTGGTGATCCGGGGGATCCGAGTAAATCACGTAGCTCTTGCACTCATTAGCCGGCGGAGTAGTGCCAACATTCCGACTGGGAAAACACTTTAGCACTGCCAAATGGCTGCCAAGATGGGGCCAGGGAAATAAATGTTGAAATAATATGCTTTATTGTATCGCCAGGCGCTGCCATGAATTTTGTTTCGCTTTTATATGGCTATTTATTTTTATTAGGCCTGGAACTCGGGGCGTTGGCAGAGCGGAGCGCGGTGGGGTGTACGTGAACAGGTGCTGGCGTGCCAAGACACCACGCTGCCAAAATGCCATCCCATCCTCATCCTCATCCCAGTCCTCACCTCATCGGGCAGCCAAGTCGAGTGTGTTTACAGAGGCGCCAACAAAGGCAATATCCATGGACTCCACCAGGACCCCGCACCGACGGCAGTCTAACATTGGAAATTGCCTGAAACGAGTTGTGGACAAACAGATACACAATTGGGTAAACTTGGCCAAAATAAATACGGAAAAACATTTGTACAAATAAAATAAAATGCTAATACCAGCAGCCGCAAATATTGTGCTACAGAGTGCAACAATAATAAATTTTACGCACGCGGAAGGCGGCGAAGCTTTTAGCAAAAACAAGTTTTTGGGGGACAAGCATTAATATATATACCATTCTAGAGATGAACAAATTGCAGGATACATGAGAATTCGGAATATAAATCATACTGAAATATGGTATGCCAGTAGAATAATGAAAGCACTGTTAAAGCAAATTAAAGTTCATACCTCGTTGTTCAGACAAACTATCGGTTGTTAGGAACTAAAGTTCCTTGAAGTGGGCACCGATAAATGTTCGTAAGAAATATCGAGGTCCCTGCGATCCCTAACCAAACTGTAGACTGTCAGTGTCAACGGACCATGGATCGGAGGCGGGATGACGACAATAGCAAGGATGGTAGCTCGAAAATCGTTGCCGCACGTCTGCACACAGAATGCAGTAAACATAAACTACGAGTGCAGAGAGCGACCGAACGACCACACCCACAACAACCAGAACCAGGACGCCCAACGCCCGAGCATAGTTGGTGCTAATAACTTAGTTTTCTCCTCGGTTTTTCCCATTTTTGTGCAGCTGTTATTGCTAGCAACGGGGGCCAAGTTCAAAACTTTGTGAACCCAAGTCCGCCGCACTTTTCGTTTTATTTTGCTTTGCTCCGCTCCGTGGGCCATGCACATTTTTCTGTTTATTTGCCTGCCCCCCGGCCATCGGTCATGCAGCTCACGTAGCCACGGATATAAACCAAAACCGAAACCAAAAACTAAAACTAAAACACAACACAGCCCAGCGGAGCAACAAAAGCAAGGCGGCCAAGAAGTTTGCCTCGAAGGACGAAAGGTGGTGGGCGGCGATTACAATTGTGCTATTTAATTAAAACTACATTTCGGGTCCTGCGAGAGCAGGGCAGAATTCGGGCCAGGATCGGACACTTGATGCGCCGCAGCAGTCGTAAAAATCATGGGAAATGACCCGCTCCGAACCTCCTTAATTTGCCCTTTTCACATAATTTACTTTTTCAATAATTCACACTCCGCCAACGCGGCAGCACGCGTAAATTGCGGCCAAAACATGGCCAAGAAATTTAAAATACAACGCGACCGGCGAAGGAGAGCACAGAAAGGATTGCTCTGACAGCTTTACTAATTGGTTTGTTTTACTCGTGACTCTAATTAAAAAATTTACTTTACGACTCCGGCACGCCGCGGAGCAAGCGGACGGCGTAATGACGGTCCGAGCGGAGCGTGCAACATTATTTCGGTGGGCCAGGCCAAAACAAACAGACCGGCGAAAAATAAAAATTAAAAATGGAGAAGGACCGGAGGAGCAGGAAAGGACGAGCGAAAGACAAGATGCTGCAGTGGCCGGAAGTGGTCGCTAAAGTGTATGAAAAAACCTCAATAATGGCGGCGAAAATTGGCAGCCAGAAGGACCTCAGTCCACCCCTAACCTCTAGAATACCACCCAGTGCCCCATTGGCATTGACATCATCTGTTCGGCGGGAACATGTTCATGTTGGACTTATCGCCGGCCACAAATCTGTGACCAGAAGCCGGGCTCGGTGCCAAAATGCGGCACCTAATGCCACACATTTAATTAGGGAGCAGGCCGAAGGAGTAGGGGAGGAAAAATCGAGGAAAACCCCCTTCGCGTCCCGGCTTCGAGCATAATTTTTTCCATCATTTAGAAGAAGATTATCAGGGCGAAGGGAGAAGGATGAGCAGAAATCTGACGGAGAGAAAAAAGGGATAATTGTGAGTGGAATCGCTGTTTGTATTTTAATTAAACGCTGGCCGCGGCAAATGAAGAGTATATATACCGACTTTCATTCCGAATGTCAACACTGCACTTTCGTTTCGAATTTTAAATATATAAATAAATGTACAGATATAAACGTATTTTACCCGCCGCAACAAACGCCGCATTAAATCGAATTAAATGCAATCAAAGCAGAGACAAGCCGACCGCCCCACACAATTATCGATGGGGGCCGAGGACTCCGGGCTCAGGACTCAGGGGACTCCAAAGAGCTAATTTATAGAGGCTAGAATAGCCGTGTTTTTTGCCCGCCCACAAGTTGGCTGAAGTTTTCCGGACTGGAGGACGGGGCAAAGAGAAAGAAGGGATAATTCCGTTCAACGATTGCAATTTCAAGCTGCGCGTACTCTCGAGAAATCAGGCAAACATTTCGAGTATTTCGGTTCGATTAGTTTTTTCCGGCCATCCTGGGCTCTTAGGAGAGGTCAGCACAGGCGGAGGCGTGGAGACGGAGAGAGGTCAGGTGTGGATGCGGATGTCTGACCAGGTGCATTGCCTGTTCTCCGGCTCCTCTATTTTCCACTATTTGCCCATGTCTGAGTCCTGGCCGGAGCTCGAGTTAGAGTTAATGCCCGTGTCTGCGTCTCTGTTTATCTTTCCTTTTTGGTGCACAAATTGGAAAAGTTCCGCGGGCCGCTCACAAAACAAATCCCACAAAGAGCGAAAAAAAATCCATTTCCCCATTTCCCATCTATATTAATTTTCAGCTCGATTCTCCCGCATTCGAACTCCGAGCTGGCTGAAAGCTTCTTTAATTTCGCTTAAATTAGTCGTCAATTTGTCAGAGCAAACAATTTGCGGTGCCGCAGGAAAAGCGAATGGGAAAGCGGCTTTTTGAATCGATAATTATGTGTGCGTTGGGCAAAGTGACTGCCTCCCGAGCTGCCATTCTACGTGTGCTGCTTGGGACATAATGTGCGCCATAATCATCTCAAAGGACACACAGGATTTGCATATTAAATACATTTCCCAGCGCCGGCACATTTCTTTTCGGCCCCCCGAGGAGACAATTTCACTTTGTTTCCTTTAAACAGACAGTTTTGTTAAAATCAAGTACAAAGTGGTGGGCGAGCCCCATCACATATGTGTGCGCCCTGTTGCCGGAGATGTCGTCATCAAAACGACAAATAAACAACCCACATGTGCACGAGTACATTTTTTCCAGCCGTATGAATAAGTGAAGAGGCCGCAGAAGACATCTCCGCCGCTGCTGGATATTAAAATCCGAATTTAGCCGAAATTCATTTACTTATTGACATAATTTAGCCCTGCATACTTCTGGGGCGGCACTCGCTCTGCTGATAAGACCCTTGCTGGGCGGGGAAGCAGCCTGGGAAGCGAAACAAGGAAAAATCAAAGCTGGAAGTTGTCACACCCCTGGGACCTGGCAGTGGTATTTTTATTATCGGCCCCAGATAGCAACAGCCAACCGAAAACCCGAATTGAGATGCTAAGCACTGCGCCGAGATTTTCCGTAGGAATGTCGCCGCCGACCCAGGACTGAGGATTGGGGATTGAGGACTGAGATCCACGGGACCACAGAATCCAAAACGGGTGACACTGAGACGCCGGCGGTAGACAACGGCAGCAGATAAATTACGAGCAGCAACAATGGTGGACCGACCCCGACCCCCCTTTCTCGGCAAGGAATGAACGACTGCAGGAGGATGAAGTTTCGCCGGCATCGTTCCACCTCCACTTGCCACCCTCCACCGCAAACCGAGAATCGGTTGCGTGAAAAGAAGTAATGAAGCCACCCTATCACCTACAAATCACCGAACCACCCCGCCAGCAGTGGTGCGATGCTCGTTATTACCATTGTCTCAAAGGTACAGGGTACAAGGATACCTTAGACTCCTGGTCCGAGTTGCTTTGTTCATGTATTTTGTATTTGTTATACATATAAGGCCACAGATGTGAAAATGAAAAGCGAAAAGTTATGAGAACTTACGGTACCTAGAGCCCAGTTAAAAAGTGTACCCAGAGTGTACCTCGACATCACTGTGCTGCAACCATCTTTCTTTCTGGAAGCAAGGAAGTGTCAGGTGAGATTGCTGCTCCTGCTGCCAAGATGGAGATAACACGCGAATTTGTCGCGCTGGCAGATTTGAAACAGCGACATTGATAAGTCTCGGATGGGATCGTTCGGAATGCGATGGGAGTGGGAGTCAAAGTTGCCATTGTGATATGATGGCAAGAGTCTCGGGATGCCAATCACAATATCGCAACAAGGCCGCTGGGACAGTGCCGCTCCTGCCGGCAATCGGTTGTGGCAAACTCAAGGCGATAAGTCGGCCCAAAGTCAGAGAGGAGGAGGCGCTCGCTCCCCTGCCAATGGCCTGTTAGCCCTCCTCTGTCTGTGCTTTGCATACTAAAAGCCAACACGTTCTGGCCAAATGAGAAATGGAACGTCAACTGTGTGGGCTTATTGATTTAAGCGCTTTTAATTGCAAACAACTGACGGGAGGGGTAAGTGAAAGCGACCGTTTCGGCAGCCACTCCCCAAACTAAGCAGACAGTGAGGTCCTGGCTACGTGATCGTGCCGTTTAATATGCAGGCGCATAAATTAAAATATTTAAATTGAGTTCTTTGACACCGCGTGGCCGGGCGGGCGAAATTATAGAAGCTTATGTTTTCAATTAAGCAGTTTTTGCACATCAGGTGCGTTTAATGCCCCTCAGACGGTCAGACGGCTGCGTGATAGCGGAAGGCGGCGAAGGACCTAATGACAAGGACAACCGAGCGCGCCATCGTTAAGCTTTTTAATGTACAATTCCTGGCAGGACGAGGAGAGGCGGGCGAGGACGACGAGACCAGCTGCTGTCACCGGAGACAATGCGAGGCAATGATAAAAGTTGCCGAGCCCCAGAGAACCGGGAAGAAAGAGATATGCTAAGACCGGCAATCGTCAAGCCCCGAAATTGAAATGAGAAATCGAGACCGTTTTCCAACATGGCGCTCAGCATTTTCATCTAGTCAAGGCGAAGCTTTAAAGTAATTTAAAATAAAATCTTTGGCAAATATATGTATACGACGCCTCTGGGCTCGTAACAATCAGAATTTGATTGAAATTATATTAAATTCGGGCATTTATTTATTATTCCGACTTTTCAATCACTTTAGAAATCATAAGGCGGAGTACAGGGCATTTTTCCCCAGTGCAGTGGCTCCACCAAGCAGCAGGTGCTGTCGAAGATGCCCGGCAATGTGGCCATAAATGTTTGAAGCTCGTTGGAGCAGCCAGGGGGCGGTGGCCGCTTCGTGGGCTTGGGCGTGGGTGTGGCTGTCACCCCGGCATCATCAAGTGCAAACAATGAGCGCTTCAAGTGGCTGGCGGAGAGGGCAACTCGGGGGCAGAGCGGAGAAGGACGAGGGTGCCGAGTCGAGAGGCTTGTTTAATGAAAGGACACAGAGTAGCAGGCGAAAGCAAAACATATGAGCAAAGGACTGTTTAATGAATAGCCCCGGGTTAATATTTGCCTTGCCTTCCTTCTAGCTTCGCTTTTTGTTGTCATCTGCCATTTCTGCCCTGTTTGGATCTGGGCAGAAGGGACAATATTGAAGTTTCTCGTTAGGAACTGGGAAAAAACAGCCACCCAAATAGGAAAAAACAGAGAATGCCTGTGCCGAAGGTTGACAAACAAAGAAGCTTTTGTTTTTAGCAGAGATGCCGCAGGTGTAAACTTCAAAAGGAGCTCCGGAGGAGGGGGAAACGGAATTCAGGGGATGGTAATGAGACAAACGGATCGGGGAGGGCCATCTTAATACGATTTATGTCCATAACGATAGACACATAATGCATAAATCACTTATCCGGAGATCTCCTCGACCCCGGGCAGTCATTTAGTCCGCCCGATGGCTTATCAAATGCCAGCCGATGTCCATGGCGGTGCCATGTCGTTGTCCCCATCCCAGGGACAGGGACCGAGATGTCACCGAGATGAAGTGAAAAGAAAAACAAATATCTGCCGAGGAATAGCAAGTTAATGGCAAAATGCTGTCAAAACACATCCGAGACACGCTCTCATTGGCAGCATCATTCATCTATGCATACGGATTGTGAATGCGGACGGTATGCCAGAAAGGAGAGGAGAGTACCAGCACAGGGGTTCGGGGCAGTCAGACGGATGGATGGATATCCAGGACACGCAGGACAGAAAGGAGACACTTGTTTTTGCCTTATCTGGCTGGCAGCTTGTTGATTTGCATCTGTTTTTGTTCCGCTTACAAAATAACGAAGAGCAATAACTGAGAGGAGCTGGAATCCTGCATGCTCATTTCCATACGGGCCACAGACTAAAGAAGAAAAAAAATCCAAGGAGCCAAGAAGCAACAGGACACTAACTCTCCCGTCAAATGGAAATTGAATGGATTTTGATTTCATATTTTTGCTGTTGGCATATTTTAAAATTTGATTTACTTGGCACATGCTTCGACGAAAGTGGCTTACTTTAAAATATCTTAAATGTGTTCGGCTATTCAAGATGGCCATCCTGGATGTATTTATCATAAAACTGAAAGCTATGCCTACAAGGATTTATTAAAACAGCAAACTCTCGAGTATCAGGTTCATATTTATATTCAAAACAATAATCAAATCAACTTGGCAATCAAATCACTATTAACTGCTAACTTATCGATTGCTTTGCAACCTAAGAAACTAAGATATTTAAAAACAAAGACCAATACAACGACCGAAGTATATTAGTCCTTATTTGGCATGGAAAATCGTATCCGCAGTCAAAATGATTCGACAATTCTTCGGTCATTTAAAATCCCACCGAGCTATTAACGCAACTGCAGAACGACTCAAGCGTCCTCGAGGGACCTACGCAATGGCAGGGGAGTCCTTCGCAGGGGAGTCCTTGGCAGGGTCTTGGTCTTATCCGAGATCGAGCGGCTGCTTTGCATAATCGTCGGCTGTGACATGGCCCTTTAATGTACGACACACGCAGTGGCATTCCGGCCACACCCTTAAATGGCTGGCAGCCTTGTGCGCCTCGTACAGTTTTATTAATCGACGCGTGTCACTTATTAGCCGCAGGATTTTTCATATGCCGTACACGCACATGGACGAGAAGAGGGGTGTTGGGTGGCATGGCCAGCAGGTGGGTGGCTTGATGGTTGGGAGGGTGGGCGTGACTCAACCCTTTGGCAGCAAACAAGAGCAGCATTTTGCGCTTTGATAAATGAGGCACACACATTAGCCCGGCCGCAGTTGGCAAAGAGAGCAGCAGCAACAATCACACAGAGGAATCAACGAAAGCGTCTACGACAACAATATATTATAATTTCTCCTTTCTCCAAATTAGATGTGCATGTTTACTACTCATATTTTATCAGATAAGCCCCGACTAAAATTACAAGCTTACTGGCACGGTTTAGCCTTCCACAAATGAAAAATTTCGCAATGGAACGTATAAATATATAAAGTGAATGTAGTATTTATAGAGAAGAGTAAAAACTACAGCAGTCTTGTTCGCTGCAGTTATCTTGTTAGCAGTACAACGTTTACTTGTCGGCAACATACAACATTTAATTAATTGCACATTTTTACGAAAAACAAACCTTTCTGATTCATTCTCGTATTTTATTTATTTGCAGGTGAGTGCAATGTTGGTGTGATGAAAAACAATGGGTAAATATAAATTACACAAAAAGAGCAAAATAAACAATGCCAGTTGCTGTTATTTATTAATGGGGCGTTTATTGTTTAACCCTGTTCGGTGCGCTGTTCTGTTTTGCGAGCAAAAGACTGCATTGAAAAACATATAATAAAATGAAATGCTTTGCACTGGCACATCTGGGGACACGCCCTCACGCGCCCGAACCATTGATTAAAAATGCAATAAATTCAAACAGAGAGATACACTGGCATGTCTGCCTGAGATCAGTGCTTGTGACAGGCAATGCATGAAAAATGCAACGCCCCGAGCAGGGAAACTGCAGGGGACTCCAATGCGAATGGTTTTCCAACTATTTCCAAGCAAATCGCAGAGAAATATCTCGGCCAACTAATAGCAAATGCAACCCCAGCATGAGCACACAGATTTCAATCCGAATCCACTCAATGCAGCGGCACAAACCCGGACCGAGATTGGCATTTCTAATTCAATTATAATTGCCAGCTCGTCGCCCCCGAAACCCCGGCCCAGCCGCAATATTAAAGTCTTAAAAATACATTAAAGCCGCTGGCTGCCCGCCTGCTGTCTAAAGCGAAAATCAATAAAATTTATTACATGTCACTTTTGCAGGAAGGCTGCCTGTGCTCATCCTTCCAGCTCCTAAACCAGCTCTCCACTGAGGAAAAAGACCACAATACTCTTGATTAATTTTCGTCAGTGAATAGCTGACTTAGGAGTGGAAGAGAAGACAATTGATTTCTAAAATGAATTACTTTTTAAAGAGCATTTAATTTTTCTGATTCATAATTATTGTCTCATTATAATACCCATACTGTAATACATTATTTAAGTTCTAACTTAATTATTATTAAGAGTGCTCTTTAAGCTTTATTTCTATCTCCCAGAGACTTTTATTATATGTCAAAGATTATTTTTTAAGTTGTTTATTGCTATCTCTGAGCAATTTTTCCGCAGTGCACTCTCGTAAGTTGTCTATCTGAGCGCGCCACTGCGGTGGCTTGTGTCTGCGCAGCGCTCACATTTGGCACAGTTTTCAATTTCATTTTCCATGCTGAATTAAAAGCAAACTACACTCGAATGCATGCCGCATGTGGGGCAGGAGTGCAAGGAGCGGCAGTGCTCCTTCCTGCCTGCCGCCGCCAACGAGTATCGAGTCAACTAAGCAGCATTCCGTCTGCTGCCGCAGGATTATTCCTTGCTGGCTCTTTACTTTTGGTATTTTTTTACTTCTTGCCGCTTCTGTTCGCCCCATTTACTGCACCGACTTGCTGACTAACTGCGCCGGCAACGACAATCTCTGGCTCTCCTCGGAGGGCTGAAAGGCTGACTCGATGGCTGGCTGACTTCCTTTTTGGCCGCCTCCACTCGTGTGCACAGCTTGTTTCCGTTTCCGGCGCAGACAACATTTGCTTGGCCCTCACTTGGCCGCCGATAACTTTCGACTTGGCAAACTCGCAGCTGTTCGACCCAGTTGCACTGACTTTGATTCGGAATTTCCACTCGATTGCAGGCGCTCCCTTTGTGGTTCTAAATTAAAGTAATTAGACGAAGACGACCCTTTTCCCACTGTCACTTAGGGAGCTCAGCCGCTGCCAATACAGTGACATATCTCAGAATCCGATGGGGTCCATACATAATTGATTTGCAAATATGCAGGCAGCACCACATAAAAAAATACAGGACAGATCGGAGGAGCACAGCAAAAGGCAAGGAGATAGATATTCATGGGACTTGACTTGCCTTCGTCTGGGTCCTGTCCACTGGACTTGGACATGGCCATTAAATTTGGCTTAAATATGAAATAAGTTTGAGCCAGAGACACAGACTGCCTGGCTGCCTGGTTGGATGTCAGACTGGCTGGCAAGTGTTTATCTTTAAAATTGTAGCAACCTAAGCGCTCTGCGGGGGTGACAGATTGTCTGGAGCCGGACCTGCTGCACTTTCTGCTTGATTTATGCCCAGCAAATGAAACCACAAGCAACAGGACCAAAGCCCTGGCTCGGCATCTGAAAAACTGTTGCCCAATTTGTCTGGCTGCGTGCGGATGCATTTCCATTTGGCTTTGATGCCCGACTCCAGTGGCAGCCGCCCCCTTTGCTGGTATTTAAACAATCTGAATGATGCTCTCGGTCCTGGCTGCAAATTGAAATTTACTGCCCCTTTTGCTTGACATTGCTAAATGTTTGCTCTGTTCTGGGGCCCTATCTCTGCCGCTGTCATCCGAATGGGGAAGTCACCTATGCGAGTTGGACCCAGAGACAGACCCACAACCGACCTCATTAACATTTTGCTAACAAACGCACCACAAATTATCCCGTTTAATTTATTTTCAAACTCTCCGCTCCGTTCATCCTGGAACTCATGAAAGAATTCAGAAAAACCGTCAACCACTAGGAAAACAGCAATCACAGTCACAGGGGGAAACGCTGTTAAATAAATGAGCAGAAATAAGCGCAATGCGAAGTAACAGACAAACATTAGTTAGCTGAAAATTGGCCAACGGCAAACACACACAGAGATGGCGGGACTAGGTTTTTCTAAACCGCATTCCTGTTGTGATTAAATACACGTAATTATCCTGACGGCGGTAATCGGGCAAATAGTGAAAATTTGTCCCAAGCCAAAGCTCTTTAAATGGATGCTGTCGGCTTATCAAGTCGAATCCGATTATATCCCTTAAATTATGCCAAGTTTCGGTATCGTGCTTTTGGTGAATATATTTATTATATGACCGGCGAAAGTTATCAAAAGATATCCGAATGTTTATAGGCCGCTATGAGCCTAATTCGACGGAAAGGGCTCAGTGGCGACTGCGACGGCGACGGCGAAGGCCTTTGTTTGCTCTTCGTATTAACAATATTGCTCGGCTGACCCTCATAATAAAATAATAGGATTTGCGAGGCAGCCAACATTTGCATTTTGGCCTCAAAGAACACACACATACGCAAACAGTTAGCACAAATATGAGGCGGGCCGAAAGACAAAGGTCGTTCGCCAGCATGGCTGCCTTCTCAACCGTGTCTGAGTTTATGTGGAGGCCATTTTGCGAAATAAATTTCATGAAGAGCGGTCAATCGGCTGACAGGAATTGCCATTCACAAATGCAGCTTACAAGGGGAAATCGGTGGAAGGATTTGTTTTATCCTTCAATAATTTGAGCTCTACCCTTAGCCAACCGAAAAGTATATTTAATTTTACATTTCACACTAGATACTAGAAACTTCAACCACCACTATATACGTGAATTTGAATTCATTGAATTTATTTTAGCGCGGTTTATCAAATAAACAATTATTTAGACTGCTTAACATTACATGTTTTATTCATTACTATCATGATAGTTTACGTACCTCTTAAAAGTATGACAATGATTTTACCAATTTAAGAATACATTTTAAGGTTTGTTATTTCCATAGCATAAACTTACTAGCGTATGTGTACAAGAGTGGGTTTATTTCCAAGGTTTTGGGCCAAGTTTTTGCCCTTCGGGATATTTGCTGTAAAAGTTTGTACTGCCAGCTGACTGGAAATAAAACTGCAGACAGAAATTTGCTCTGCTCGAGGGGAGCTTCGATTTGATCCCTCTGGGTTTAGCCACTCTCACCTTGGAGCCAGCCTAGCCTAGCTGGGCTTCCTGCCGGTAGTCTGAGGCGGTAATTAAAAGCAATTTGTAAGTTAAGCCCGCGCACAATAAGCCGCCGCACACTCACGTTTCGGATTTCCCAGCCAAACCAATGGCCGGAGGGCACAGAGCTTAAGCGCATAATAATCAGTGGAGCCCCGCGGCTGTTTAGACTTCGAGGAGGATCCAGGGACCGGTCATAACGCAGCATTAAATTTATCAGTTCGTTTAACAGTCAGAAGCGGCAGCTTAAATGCTCAACTTTCGATGGCGGCGGCGGCGGAAGCGAGCGAAGTCAATTTTTATTGGGCGCTGCTTGTAAAAGGAGCAAATCTGATACACGAAATTGCAGATATCTACGGAAAATAAAACAAAACGATCGTAGGAGCAAAATCAAATTGAAATTTCTCCTCTCGGTCCAGACAACGAGCAGGAAGCAAAGGAAAAGGCGATGGCTGGGAAAATCAAGCCAAAGAGAAATCGAGCGAGCCATAAAACGTCAGCCAGCAGGCAGCAGCAGAAGCAGGCAGGAGCGGAGCCAAGAGCCAACTACCAAAAGCCTGGACAGGAACTGGACATGCGGCGCGGAAATGTCTTGTGCAAAAAGCACGAGTACAAATACTCCGCGACAGCCGAAAAAAAAGGCAACGAGAAATGTGAAAAGTTCAAAGACGGCGGCCAGAGAAAAAATGAAAATTGAATGGCCACGCTCGGTTGGTTTTTTCATTCTGTGGACTGGGGCCACCTCCTCCTCTGCCTGCTGCGCGCAGCATCTTCCCCGGCTTCCTCTTCCTTTATGCCGGCGTCGTCCTTTGCTAGGACCCGGACCAGGAAGATGGCCATTATACTTTATGCAAATCTTGCGGCAGCTTTAACAAACCTCCGACCCAGTCTCCTGTGGAACCGCACAGGAACAGGAACGGGAACAGGACGAAGGGAGCTGCGGCAGCAGACGGGCTTTGGTCGCTTGGTTGGCCAAAAGCCGCAGCAGCAACAACTACACGCATTTTAATTTAATTAATTTAAATTCTTAATGTGATACCGAGGGCCAGCACCGCCACCGCCTCCGCCGCCGCCCACTGGCGCCTCTAACTCTGGGGACCGTTATGGTGCGACTGCAGAGCAACTATGTTGTATATTTAATGCTATTTTTTCGCTGCCACTGCAATTGCTTAATGTTTCGTAAACAATTTTGAGGCGTTGCAAATTAATGGCCACCACTACAGCCGAAGCCGGTCACAAGCTTCCGAGCAATTGAAAACGGAGTGGTGCTTGCAAATGGCCTTAAAATTCAAATTAGCTCGGTGCACGAGTGCCGTAAGCCATCGTCATTACTCATACGCCGTGTGAGCGTGGGTTTCTGCGGAAAACGCCTTCCGCTTTCCTTTCTGCGGCACATAAAACTTCTGCAAGTGTGCTCGTGTGTCTGTGTGTAAAATATTAGTGAAAATTCCTGTCAATATATAACCGCAAACACTTCTGTCTATTGAGAAGTTTGATTTACGGCGCAGGATGTGTATGGGGATGTGGATGTGGATGTCAAGGCGGATGTGGATGTGGATGTGGATGTGTCCTTGTGGCAAGATACATAGGTTGTTTTTCACCTCGCACTTCCCCCGCATATTAGGCGAACATGTGCGTGCGGTTATGTGCGTGTTTCTAGGGCAATTGCCAGCATTTTCAAAACCCATAGCATCCCAGTCAAGTCCACACGTTTTCCGCTTTAATATTTTTATTTTTCCTGGCTCCTTTATCTGCCTTATACGCTTAACACCCGTACACATACATATGTATATCGCTGTTCGCCGCCAGGGGTGCGAAGGGACTCGTCTGTTTTTGCCGCTTGGCTTCTCCTTTTCTGGCTTTTCCCGTTGTGCTGGCTCAGCGCACTAAGGGGTTCGTTCCGTTCCTCCAGGCGCGCGCATTGTTTTTATTATTTAATTTAAAGGGTTTTGCCAGTGTGCATGAAATATAAATTGCCAAATAAATAACAGGAATCCATAATCAGTTTATGGTCTGGGCCCTTAAGGAGCTCCGTGGATGCTCAGCCATGACAAGGCAATAAAACAATTTACGAGTCTGGCGCAACCCCTTTCGCAATTTCAAGGCGAGAGGAGGCGAGTGCTGAGCTCACACGCTTATTACGCATACGCCAAGTGCAGCGTCAACAAGCGTAAATCAAACGTGGCTCAAACTCGAACTCGAACTGCAACTGGAAATGCAAATGCAAATTGAGAAAACTGCTGTCAGCACCAGCAGCGGAGGGGCTCGGGACCCGGATCCGGTAAGGAGTCGATGCCGGGTGCAAAGTGCAGTGCATGCTAAGTGCAAACGTAAACGAAAATAGCTCGAAAAAATAGCATTTCGCTTGCGGATTTATTTGGCATTTCGAAATTTAATGCGCCGGGCCGTGGTGCGAGCGGTCGGAGAGGAGTGAACGCTGCTCAAATAATGTTATGCAAATGATATGTGCATAAAAGTCAAGCTCGATTCTGACAGCGGCCACGCCCCCCATGCAAATGGGGGGGATGAGATGTGTGGCAGCTTGGCAGCTTGGCAGCACATGTGAAACCAGTTAGAAAGATGAATAGATTGACTATCGACAAGCGCGAAAGCTTGACGAGTTCACGCCCACTGCTGCAGCAGGAGCAGCGGAAAGCGGAAGTGAGCGGGAAAAAAAGGAAAAGGTGGCAGGAGCTGACAGCATTTGCATATTTCGGGTGTCAAATGGCAGGACTCCTCGGCTCAGCGCTGCTCTGCTCTGCACCTGGCTGATGGAAACCGATGGGCTCCGATGGTGGGTTTGAGTTTGAGTTTCGGGTAAATGGCATTCGCTGCTTGAATGACATTTCACTCGTACGCTTTTTGTCATTTTTTCTGCGAAATTGCTGGGAAATTGCTGTGCCGACGTAGCAGGTCCATCGCACGTTTTCCACGCCTCTGTCGTTGACGTGCACTTTTCCGTTGTCGTCTTCCCGCCATCCCTTCTTTTGGTGGGAAAGAGGATTTTGATAAATGCACTTACGACTCCCAAGTCAGCCAAGTCACTGGGGCTTACCAAATGCCATTCAGGTGGGCTTTCCTGGTGGAAATAGATGCTGCCAGCATCCCGTAATGGGCTGGGACTGGGGCTGGGAAATTTCAGGCAATAAAAATGAATTGGCCGCAGCTAGTTGCGCTTTAAAAAAGGAAAGAAACACACACAAATATTGCGCCATGGCCGCGGGCTAAAAGTCGACACCGTAAATAATTTGCATGCATTAAATATGCAACGAGGGAGAATAACAGAAAATGCAATATGCTGAGAGTGTGTGGGAGGGGTTGTGGGCGGTTGGGAAATCCCTGGCAGGTGTGGCAACATGTCCCGCGGCTCTCCGCTCCATATGCATGGAAATCTCAGCCAAGGAGCTGCTGAACGGCGAAAATGCGCAGAGAAAACAGAAACACAAAGGTGTAATGAACATTTTCTCTTTCTCTCTCTCTGCCGGTTAACTAAAATATTTGTTCCTCACCTTCGCTTTTCGGTTAGTTTTTCTTGGTTTTCCTCCTTACGTCGCCGGCATGCATATTTTAAAATGCATTGAAATGCAGATAGCGCGCCAGGTGAGCTGGGGTGGGGAGCTCGGTCGCGGCTAGGAGGGTAGTAAGCACTAAACAAATGGCAAAACAACCAAAGATGCTGATCATATACAAACACACTAACGCCCAGGCACAAGCGCACCCATGCACTCACGACACGTGGCAAAAGTTTTAATGAAACAAAGTGTGGCTGCCGTGTTGCAGGTATTGCCGCTGCTGATGTTGCTGATGTTGCTCTGGCAACTTGCCCTTGCCAGGGACGGAACCAGGCAATTTCCTGCGGCGGACCTTTATTTATTTTACAAAACAAATACTCCCTGAACTTGAATTTCAAGTAATTCCAAATATAAATCATGACATTTATCACCTATTGCTTCTATATTTGGATGTATTTTGATCGCCGTTTAGGCGGTTCTAAATTCCTTCCTTTAATGTCTTGTGTTTCTGAGTTTTTTCAGACTGATTTGCTTCAGGTTCGGAAATCTTACACTGCATGCTTTTAAATGTTTCGAAATTCCTAGCCAAGGCTAAAGCTATTTTTGTGGCAGTTCTAATATAGCCACAAAATAGGAAGGAACTCCACCTGATACCGCTCCTGGCCGTTGTCGTTGCCGTTGACGTTGCTTTTGCCGTTGCTCTTCCCGTAACCCGAGAATTTTTGCCAGCAGCATCAGAAGTGGCAGTGGCAGCAGCAGCACCGTGGGAAAAGTGTTCTGGCATGTAAACTGAACCGCAGAGCCGAAAGCAGAGCAAAGATAGAAGCGGCGACCACGCGTCGGAAATGAGAAAACGCTGCTGCATGTGCGGGCTTCCCTGTCCGCCGAAAATAATGCAACAAATTTAGTGCGTTGCCTGGGAAATGGCTGAAATGGAAATGGAGGGCATGCATACATATATCAGTCGCCGGTGACAGCGGCGGATCCAGCTGCTTCTCATTGCCGACCGCAATGTCGCTGGCGCAAAACAATCGCAATTCGAACAGCATGCAAGCTATTGCCGCGGCCGCAGAACGCAAATGAGCAGCAGGGAAATGTTGCAGCTCCTGCAGATTTTGGCAAAACAATCCCCAGTGCCTCGCATCGATTCGATGCAGTCGTGTGGCAAGCTATTCAGATTGCTGCCGGCTCGCGGCCACAGAAACTGAGCTGAGCACAACGGATCCGAGGCCTTTGGCCAAAGAATGCCAATGCTCTCGCTTCGCTTACAAAGCAGTCGCACATGCCACCGTCACCGCTGCTCGCGGAGCTCAACCACCACCAAAGCCTTGTCAGGCGGCAGGCGGCAACTGCATTCCGAACAGCCGGCAAGCGGCTCATACAGGGAAAGCAAATTGTTCATATTTTTGTTTCAACTTGTATCGAAAAAAGCCTAGTTGGAAAATTAGCATTTTGTATTTTGTATTTTGACAGCAACACATGCTGTGGCATCCCAGATAGAAACCGGTAACCAACCGCAGTAACTACTTTGAACGATTAACTAATCTCAACAAAAGCCCTATTTGGTTGCAGATCCTATTGAGTGCCTGTAAATATTATAAGCGAGCTGAAAATATCCAGTTTTGGGGTGGTGCACTAGACTGCAGACTGCTTCACTGTATATACAACCATGTAGATGGGCACGGGAACCATGCTTTATCCCCTCCCCTGCTTGCCGCGTGAAGAGTGTGTTTGTGCAGAAGATAAATTATTCAAGCAACAAACTGCGCTTTTCGCAAAGCTTTTCCAGCATAGTGCTGGGTATATACATATGTGGATGAAAATCAATCTGAGCAGGAAGCACTAGAAGGGGATATCCCGGAACAATGGGTATCGACTAGGCGAGGTATCATCTGGCTAAACTGTCCCGCTACCAAATCGAGTTTATTGTGCGGTGAGCAGACGCACTCTCACTCACGACAGCAGCTGCAGTGTTGTGTGCATTTTTGATGTAAGTGCTCTGCGTGCGAGTGCGCACTGTACGGCGGACTTATACTCATGTGACACACTTTCGCGGCAGCAGGGACAAAAACAAAACCGAATGGCACTCATTTTTCAACGCGAACAGAGAGAAAGTGTTCGGTGCGGAAGAGGCGAAAGTTGTGCGTTTCGTGCAGCGCACGCTACTGTGCAGCCTCGTGGCAAATGTGCGGGGTAAATTGTGTATTAAGGACTCTTTAAGTTGGGCAGGGCTTTAAAGAACCACACAATCAGATATACTTGTGACGATGCTTTTCAGAAAAGATCAAAATCGCAAAGGTTTATAATTTAATTTATTCAAAGCCCACTTGACTGAAAAGTATTCCCCTCCATGTTAGTTAATTTTTTGAGCTGCAGTTTCGTTTCTCGCTGTGCAGTGCTTTCGAACAGAGTTTGCAGTTCCATCCTCGCTCCCTGCCTATCTTCCTCCTTCCCAGTTTTAATGCATTTTTGTGCATAGTTGGAAACCACTTTAAAATTGTTTAATGCGCCTATGCATTCGCCCCCCTTGGAGCCCCATTCTATACATTGGTGTCCTCGAAAGAGGCTTACGCACACCCAAAAACCCACACAAATCACCTTCCCCCCCGTCGCCTTACTCGGTGCGAAGTGGTTTGCATGTTTAATGCATTTCATGCAAGCAATTTAAGGCCAACTGCATTTTTGGTCATTTGAAAAATATGTGCAGGAGCCTCGACATGTGCCACTTGGGTCCTTTTGGCTCGAATGACCGGGAGCAAAGGAGGTGGCCATGTCTACGATTACGACTACGACTTGCCTGTCCTGGCCGAGACTTTTGCATGAAATTCATATGCAAAACTCTAATTTCGGAAGGCGCCTCAAAGGGACGGAGTGCATATCGCGCCGCCTGCAAGGCTCAGACATATTTATGCATGCCGAGATATTAACGCAGAGGCCAGCTCGTATTTCGACGACCAGTCGAGCAACACGAGAGTGTCCCGGGCATAAAGGAGATTTAAAGCTCTCCTTATGGCCTGCCCCGGTACGACACTTTTTGTGCCCGGCACTTGCAAAGTCTCAGGGTGTCCTCGCCGAAATTACTCAGTTTAAGAGACATATCGGGATAAGCTGACAGTTTGAGGCTACAAGGTACAGATTATTTTAACGCAACATTTCGATGTTAATTATAAGAAGATATTAAATATCTTAACGCAAACCACTTTCAATAATTAACTATACTCTTGCAGGATATTATAATTTTAGTCAGAAACTTGCTGTGAAGGTGTTCTTTTCGACCGACATTTACTACTACTACATTCATTCCACGTTTATTTAATAGAAAACCGAAAATATAAAACTAGAAATGTAAATCTGTTAATATAAAATAACTATGTACGTATATTTTTGCATGTAAGAAAAAAATTTAGTACTTCGTTCTTTTTAACAAATACAAATAAACCCTTACTATAAATGCATTGCAAGATTTTGAATTTATTCTTGGCCGCTAACTAGTTTTTTCTCAAATTTTAAATACTGGTGGCACCAGTGCGTATACGTAATGTCTGCGCACCGCAAAAGGTATCTTTTGGGCTAAATTAATAGCCACAGGCGGAAGTGCCTACTTTAGGGCTGAATTTAGACCGGAAGCACGGTTTGTAATGCAATCGTTCGGCTGTCGACCGCTAGATGGCTTCCGAGAATTCATCAAAAATACCCCCTCTAATGACTTTTTTATATTTTATTCCATGCATTTATAGCAGTCCCAGAAGATGACGTGTTCGCACGGGTGTAACAAGTATTTCAGTATTTCAATATTTAAGAATTAGCTAGTAAAGGAAAGCGCAAATTTGGGTATACAATTTCGGCTTCCCGACGTTACTCTGTATAAGTATAATTAAAAACATTTTAAAATGTTATCGTTTAGGTACCACGGTTTTTCACACTTGTAGCACAGTAAAAAATTACTCTCTTTTATTACTATGTCTGAAAGTTGGGGCTGGTGAGCGGCCCTGCGTCTTAAAGTTCATTTGGCTGCAAAATTTTTGCAATTTCACACAAGCGTGCGCTTTTGTCTCGAGACAATATAAAATCTGTGGGTCGACAAATTCGCCCGGGCCATGTCCATGTCCAGCATTAAAGCCTGACCAATTCCCACCCGCTTCCATTGTTTCCGCCTCCGCCTGCGAGCAGCCCGCACCATGAAATGATGATCTGCGAAAATGTCCTTTTATGTCCGTTGGGCGCTAAGGACCTGTAAAAGTGTCTCTTAAGAAACGGGGGCGGCTAAAAGCAAAGACTCCCACCAGGTGGGTCAAAGGGGAGGAGTGTCCGTGCCAGAGTCCGTGTCCGTAGCCGTGTCTGTGCCCGTGTCCGGGAGTATCGTTAAAGATAAAACGAGGAGGAACCCACAGAAAACGGAAAAGTGCAGTCGGCAGAGAGCTAAGGCAGCTTTTGGCCTGTTTGCTGATGTTGCCGTTTTCGGCTCCTTGGGGCGTCCTTTGGCCAAAGGAGTCGCCTGGCTCCTCAACTGCATTTCCTCGGCAGTTGTTGTAATCAAATTTGTTACGCTGCGTTGGTGTCCTGTTGCCGCCCCGCAGGAGCTGCTCTTGAACTGCATTTAGCTCTGTCCGGGCATTTGTTACACCTCGCTGCGCTCATTTGTCGCCGATAGCCGGCAAAGGCTGCGTGCCTGGTTCAGACGCGGCAGGCAGACGGCACAGTACCCCGGCCGCCATAGAAAGGACCTCCGGCTGGCGGGTCACAGCAATTTTCACGCCGGTCATGTTGGTGCGGGCGAAACGATGCCCCCGAGGCCGAGCGAGTGCGTTAACACACACTCTGGCCGGAACGAGGTCTCTGTCTCTGACGGGGTCACACACACCGACCAGCAGCCGGGAGGGGTGACTTCTATCCGGGCAGGGCCATGTCGTCTGGCCGTTCGGGATCGTGAGCAGTAGCGCATCGCTGTACGCGTTTATTGGCTCCTGGGATTCTCGGGGGTCTGGGGCAAACGGGAAGGACGCGCTGCTACATTTTTATGCTAATTGAAAGCCATTCAGTTGGAAACAAATTGCCATCGATGGATGAGCTCTCTTAGCCGGAGAGCACACTAGACACCGATAGGGTACACGAACAATATAATATCTAAAATATTGACTTCTCAGATAAGCAACGATACAGTATATAACGCCATAATTAATCACTGGAGGTTTTAAAGTACACCAATCATATCTGAAATAATATAATCATCCCTAGTCGTAATTACAAAGCTTTCCACACTCCTGAAACTGATATGGTTTTGTTTCCGTTTAAAAACTAACCGCTTCTTCACCTTTCCCACTCCGTTTCATTCGCAGGCAGCAACAGCCGCTCCATGAGCAACGTTCAGCAATCGCAGCAGGCTGCCACCTCATCGCTGACCGCTCCGCAGCCACGGTTCCTGTCCCGCGGACACACCTACCGCGCCGTCGTCGGGGACACTCTCGTCCTGCCCTGCCAGGTGGAGAATCTGGGTGAGTTCGATGGCGGTATAATTAATCCGGCGTTATTGGTGCTTCGATGTGAAAATGCGATCATAAAAATATACGCGCTGGACGGGGGCGACCAATAATAATAATATTTTCCACGAGAGGCGGCTCAAATTATGCAAAATATATGCAAATGTGTTTAGACAAAATGTCACTTCACATAAATTTAATATTCGAGTGCGACAACAACGACAATGGCGACAACATTTGGCCAACCAACAGCTGTCAGCAGATTGTCGTTTTGGGCCTGGCCAGCACAAACCATACGCATCGACACATTTTTCCCTTCGCATTTATAAATCGCCTGGCCAAATATGCAGCCTCACACATATTGGCAGCAAATAAATTTGGCTGATTAACGTCGGCTGCCGCTTGTCAGGGCGAAATGGAGTTTAGTACTGGCTCTCGGCTCTCGGTTCTCGATTCGCCAGTTTATAGATTTCGACTTTCGATCCAGTCCGGCCTAACACAGGCGGCCGGCAATCAAATGGCAAACTAAATGCAATCCATGCGTAAATGCAGCTCTGCTGGGCTGCAAATAAAATGACATTTGATTGCCCATGGATGCATGAACGGCTTCTGGTTGAGAACAGCTTCGGACTCGCATTAAAATTTGCTGCAGAATGCATGAAAAATCATAACTGTCTTGCATCGACTTCAATTAGCTCTGGGTGGAAAACATAGGTACAGTAAACATCAAACAATATCGTGCGCTTTGACTGCCTAATGCATCTGCATACTTTAATTAATGAAATTTCCGCTATCACTGTTCACTAAAAGCAGGTGCACTTTGGTTTATAGGACATTATATTTAGCTTTGACCTCGGGCCACCGCCAGCACTTTGCAGCCTTGGTCAAATCGTGTTTGCCGGCCAACTAAGTTTATTATTTCGCTGAGTGAAATACTTTACGCTTCCGTCAATATCCTGGGCGTAGCTGGCCAGCTGTTCGCCGGTCGCAAGTCTGACGTGTCCTGCGGTACCAGGAGGAAACACTGCGGATAATGTGACCCGCCAGGGGAAAATCGAATTTTAATCAATTAAAGGCCAGCTGAATATTTACCCCAACTAAACAATTTCAACTAATATTGACCGAGCTGATGGCTTTTCAGAGCGCGCCGAGCGCCTGAGTCATTATCGCAGCTACCGCTTTAATTTTGACCCAGTTGAGCGGGAAACAGGGGGAAAAGTTTAAATTGCGACTGCTGTTGACAAGCCAATAAATAAAATGCAATTAACCGTTCGCAGCAAATGAAAATAAATTGCACATTGATGGCGACGACGACAGTCCGCACAGCATGCACGAAATCGCCAGGATTGACATCAGTCAAAGTCCTGGGTAG
Organism: Drosophila bocqueti; assembly: GCA_018151655.1. NCBI lineage: Eukaryota > Metazoa > Arthropoda > Insecta > Diptera > Drosophilidae > Drosophila > Drosophila bocqueti. The sequence continues at coordinate 706,624 of JAECXF010000001.1, forward strand.
GGGAAAGCCAATGCAGTTCAAATGGATGGTGCACGATAAAAAATATTCATTTCTTGTATTAATTCACAACATAATTGAACATAATCAATCCCTAAGGCATACACAGAAAGAAAGGCAAATTTGTGGCTACTCTTTGTAATATAGGATTTCCATTGGCTCTAAATTTGATTTCTTTTTCACTTAATAATTTTTACGTAAGCGTTTTAAGTTGGTGACTTGTACATTTTTGTTTAAAATTTAATGTAGGTATAGTTTAGGTGTCAATGTAACCTTTTTTATCAGTGCATGTTAAAAAATGTGCCGTGTGTATTTCCGCTTGTGTCAGTTTGTATGGACTTTTCTTTTTTTGAAAAATATTTTCATTTAATTCGATTCACTTGCCGACGCATTAAAGAGCAATGATTTCCCATTAACTCCTGATGTTTCGACTTTTTCTGAGGCTGATTCAGCCAAACGTTCGACACAGATTTTCAATCTGTGCCTCCAGCTGTTGCTTAAACACAGCTCGGATTTAGGATTCTTAAATGTAACTCCCTCACTGCCAGGTCATATCAGATTGGTTCCCAAAGTTACATCTCTGTGGGAATTAAATTCGAAGAACCCTTGAAGTTTGTGCTTAATAATAAAAATAGCTGTAGGATGTGATTCGAAGGGCTTCCGGCATTTGTTGGCATCGATCTCCACGATGCATTTTGCACTCGCTGCGGTTCTGGCACCGTCACTCCAGCACTCTGTCTGGCTGCCCGTGTACTTTTTTGCAGCACTGTCATCAATCCGGTTCAGCTTTTAACGACGGCTGACATGGCGAGGGTTTGATTGCAGCTTTCATGCACCAGGAGTCGCTTGCGAGGTCAAGCAGAAACAGCAGAGAGCGGGTGCCCGGCCCAAGCCCTTAATCCAATAAAAGAAATTAAGTATCAAATGGTCTATGAAGCCGTTCATTGATTGCCGTTCGCTACATGCTACAAGCTGCATGCTACAAGCGACACATATGTGCGAATCCAATACGTATACGTCATGTTGACGCCCGGTGAATGGCGGACGAAAACGGCGGTCAATATATATTGAGCGCAGTTATAAATTGGATTTTCATTGGCCTGCGGATTGTGCTGGCCCCCGCAACCTATTGACTTACCAAATTGCTTTCACCTAAGGTCTATTGAAAAGGGTCTGGGCGAGGCTTGGGGGCAACTCATTTGGCAATTGAAACCCAGCTGCAGGGCCGGCTTATGTAAGATAGACTCGACCCAAAAATTATGCGAGGGTTCCCTTAACTTCCGCACAAATTCATATGTTGAAATTGACGGGCAATAAAATGAAATTTTTATAGCATTCCTCACCCCGGCCGCTCTCCACAATATCAATATACAGCCATTAGACTCTAATAAAATGCAGGACCCGGGATGGCGAGGACTAATATGAAATCAAAATAAAATCCTCCACCACCTGCCCTCCCCTCCGCACAATCATCCCACAAAGTGCCGGGCACTTGCTCCGCAGGACTCGATTCTCGACTCGACTTGCCTCGATTCAATAATAATCGAGCGCAATAAAACGATGATTGCTCGAGTTAAAGCTGCCGGAATTGGGGAGCTTTTTTTTGGGGGTTGGTCGCTCTTCTTTTGTTACAACTTTTAGGCGTGTTATTTACATTTGAAGCGGGCAGCTTACCTTCTGCATTCCGTTAATAACGGCAGCATTATTTTAAGCCGTGATTATTTAATGGCAGCTTAAGGTCAGGAAAATGTCAGCTGGCGACCATACACACACACAACTTCACACTGCCGAGCAGCGGAGGTCGGGAAAATAAAAACATTTCATTAAAATTTCATATTTCGAATGCTGAAAATCATATTCCAACAAGGGCTGCCCAGACCAGCCAGGCGGACCGAAGGACGAGTGAGGCGGATGCCACGCCCCCTTTCCGCCCCCCATACACTGTGTAAACGGCGTCGACGTTGTGTTTACACAACTCTGATTTCGGTTTTATAGCACGTATACGTAATATGTCCGTGCGGCGCTTTTCCACGTTTATTTTTTTAATATTTCCATAATAAATACAAGTTCATAAATTGTTCGTGGCCGGCGGAGCGGAGGAGCCCGGGACCTCGAACGGGTCTGGGCCGATGCACGCCGGCTCATTCAGAACTTAAGCACACAAAATAAATAAACATATTATACGCCACTTAATCTCATTTAGCAAATTCTCGTTTGCCTTTTTGCGGCGACGACAACAATAAAGGCGGCACAGAGCGCCGGCGATCCAGGGAAAAAACTAAAGCGGTATAAAATATGCAAAGAATAAAAAAGCAAAGAATTATGCCAGCAACATCTGCGAAATTATGTCATTTATATGAGCAAACATACTAAAAAATAGATGAAAACAGCAGCCCACACACACAACACCAGCAGAACCTCCGGATAGACAAACAGAACTGAATCCGCAGAACGTTCCGAGCTCGACGAAGGAGGCGCCGGACCCGAGATGGAGGGACACAGATATGTGTATCCAAGGGGACGAAAACTATTTCTGCTTGCCTGCAACTTTCCCTGGCCCAGTGACAGCTGAAAGTATATGTCTACGCTGGCAGCAAAATGCTTCGTGTTTATATTGCGGCATTTTACAATAAATTTCGCAGCCAACGAGAAGACACATTTCACTCTATATTTTTCATCTGCTTATAAGACCCATCCCCACTTACGCTCACACTCACACTCTGTATCTCTATCTCTATCTGTATCTGTATCTTTCAGGCAATTTCGTCCTTCTGTGGCGGCGGGGACCAAATGTGCTCACTGCCTCCAACATTATGGTTACACGGGATGAGCGCGTAAGACTGATAGATGGTTATAATTTAGAGATATCCGATTTGGAGCCCCAAGACGCCGGGGATTATGTTTGTCAAATCAGTGACAAAATAAATCGTGATCAAGTGCACACAGTTGAGATATTGGGTGAGTATGCGTCGACATGTTGGCACAGCATTAGGGGCACGGATTTACATTTGACAAGTGCCTCCGTGCATCAATTAGCCACCGATTTGAACCGAATTCCACGCTCTGCTTCTTCCCTCTTCCACAGTGCCACCGAGCGTCCGGGCCATACCCACATCCGGGCAGCTGCAGGCGAGGAAGGGAGGACCCATTACGCTGGAGTGCAAGGGATCCGGTAATCCGGTGCCATCCATTTACTGGACCAAGAAGGTTCGTTCCACCGCTGTTCGCTATTCCGCGCACTTTCCAATGCCATTTAAGTGAATTTCATTTAGTTTAATTGAATTTAATTCTCGCAACTGTTTCGCATCGTTATGTAAATTTAAATTGCGCTCCCTCCCAGCGGGCGGCCGGCTGCCCGTGCTACCATTAAGCTGCGTGGGGTCAGTTGTTAAGCACTTTCCCCTTCAGATTTCACTTTCACTTCAGCTTCAGTTTCGCTCGGCCGGAGATCGCTTTTAAGCTCTTTAGCGCGGCAACTTCTCAGAATGGCGAATCCTACGGGAAAAGTTTCGCATCGGCTTTTTTCAGGGTCTTTCAGGCCAGCCAAAGTTGGTTATTAATTAAAACTGATTCGCTTACATTAAAGTCACTCACAGCACCGGGCTAGATACCACTACGTGTGTTTGTTTGTATTATAAATCAACAAAATATCCCATCACTCAAAGTTTTCAGCACATTCCCCTCGACAAACAGGCGAGCAAACAAAAAGTGAAATGATAAATCGCAAGGCGGCAGCATCTACGATTGCGGCATGTGGCTGTAATGGGAGGCAATTATGAATTCAACAAACACATAATTTTACGCATGAGGCAACAAAGGGATAACATATTTCCCAGCTATTCAATGTGGGCCAAAACGGGCCCAAGCTGGGAACGGGAGCGACAGAATTTATGCCGACTTATATGACTTGCAAATGTGGATGCTATGCGAGTCGGCAATTAGTTTTCGCTGCTAATTTCGAGAACTTCATCCACTTGCCAACTGGAGCAGCAGACCCACAGCGAGCGGTCCCTCAATACATCAGTTTCCCATTACGCTTTGTGTGGAGCTCGACTATATATTCGGCTGAGGATCCAGGCTCTGACTCTGAATCTGGCATTGATTCGAGGCCAGAGAATTTTCACTAAATCACTGTCAGCGACAGCAACTTCCAAAGGTGGCAGAGATTGCAGGTTGCTGTTGGGGAGCGAGGCAGCTAGGCTTGTAGTCGAGGCGTAATTAATGCGATTCATAGACCCACAAAACTATGCTACCCAGCAGATAGCTTTGCTCCGGGGGAACCGGTATGCCAGTTGGCAACCGGAGGGTGACCCAGACACTGTCAGTGTCACTCGTACAGGTAGCACACATACAATCAGAGGTCTGCACTGGAAGAAATTTACGCTAGGCTAAGTATACCATGTTGATTGTTAGGCAACAGATAATATTCGGCTTCAATTGTTAAATAAACCAATTAAAGCTGAAAATCTGTTTAACTCTGAAGATATAAATACATTAATATTAAAATAATTTCACATATCGGTTTCCTTACTTGTTTTGTATTGCTCCATAAGTTGTAATATTCCCCCTTTTACTCCCAGTGTGATTTTCACTTCCATTCGCAAACAAACTTGCAATAAAGAAAGTGTCGTTGCAGGGACTCCACAAATGTCTGTGCACCTTATATGTCCATGTCAGGGCTTCCACATTTTGGGTAAAAGTCTCGTTTGCATTACTGCACTTTGGCGCATTTGACATTTCCGTTCGATTTGTTTGCTCCTAGGCAGGTACGATGAGTTAGACCCGCCTCCATCTAGAGATTCCCGGGCTCCTGTACCTGCTCCTACTCCTGCCGCCTCTCCACTTGCACCTGCTCGCCGAAAGACACTGCCAGGGGGTGTCGTGTCAGCCCATTCCATTTCAATCTGGCCCAGCGCTTCCGTCGTGTTTTGGGCTGTCTTTGGAGCTCACGTTGACACGTGTTCCCCCTGGGCGTTACTTGGCCCGGCCAGAACCAGAGCCAGAGCCAGGAAAACGCCACCAAGCCAAGCCGGTTGCCAAGAAAAAGACGCTCGCAGCCAGAAAGCTGACTTGCTACAACGCCCTTTTTGGCCCTTTGAGACTCAATTCGATGTCTGTGTTTACATCCAGTTTTGCATGCTCCACATCCAATATTTGTGCAACTTGGCTTTTGCCCCATGTCCTCTGCCCCGTGCCCCTTTGGCCCCTGCCCCGGACCCTGCGCAAGCGGAGCGAGTTTTTCGTCGGGGAGATGTCTTCATTTGGGTTTTGTTTCGTTTCATTTCGTCTCCGTACTTTTTCGCTTGCCAACAGCATTTGTCTTTTGACATTTGCTACTTGCACTCTCGCCGACATCATTTTTGCCGAGCCAGAAGCAGTCTGCGATTGATTCAATTTGTTGCCACTCTGTTTACAAAGCGCCACTGAATACTCCATCCCCAATGTATTTCCTCGTCCTTGCAGAGCGGCGCTAACAAGTCAACGGCAAGGATCGGCGACGGACCCATACTGACCCTGGAGAAGCTGGAGCGCCAGCAGGCGGGCGTCTATCAGTGTACCGCCGACAATGGCGTGGGCGATCCCGTCACAGTCGACATGCGGCTGGATGTGCTGTGTAAGTATATTCAAGCTAAATATCCAAATAATCTGCCAGATATGTTACAGAAACATGAATTTATATTTTAAAAGCAATTATATTTACAAGAAGTAACGCCTCTTTGCCGTGTTAACTTACAATCCATTATTCTTCCTGAAAACAGAAAAAACGCAACTGTTTCATTAGTTTAAAGATAACTGAGGTTCCCCACAGAAAACCGGATAAAAAACCCCGATTTAAAAATCTGCATGCATACATTTTTAAAATTTATAATACCCTGCAAGTGTATAAACACCTAAAAAAATCAAAAGACTGCGTTAAGTGTTTTAAGTCAAGCCACTCCCTCAGGACTCGTAAATCAGTGCTCAGAAGCTGCTGACAGCAGCAGGAATGCAGGAACCGCTTTGCAGATGCCAGATACGCGATACGAGATGCATGCAACAATGCGGCACCACCGATTCGATATAGACAAATGCCGGGGCAGAAAACAATTTGGGGCGGGAATCGGGGAAATGCAAATGGAAAGAGCCGTAAGCCGAGACCAAGCGGAAGTCTTAGGAACTGTATATAAATTGATTTTTGACTGTAATCAGATTGCTTTCATGTGCTAAATTCCATCTCTCTCTCTTTCGCTTTCGTTTTCGCTTTCGTTCTGGCTGGCCGTGTCTTTGTCTTGGCCAACATCTCCATCATGCAACTCGCCATCGTGACGGATGCCCGGGTATCTGTATTCCCGTCCTGGCGCGCTGCAGATCCCCCGGATATACAAGTGGAGAAGTCGTGGATACACTCGGGCGAAGGATTCGAGGCGAAGCTCGTTTGCATTGTTTACGCTGATCCAGTCGCAACGGTTTGTTGGCTCTTTGAATGCACCGTCCCGTTCGTTCCATTGTGCCCGGATAGTTTTTGTTATTTTTGCTGGATTTTTAGATTATTACGATTAAGGACACGGGCGGAGTGGAGCTCCAGGAGCTATCCTGCTGCCTGCTTGCCTGGTTTATGCAAGAGAACTTTGTTTTCAGGTCACCTTTTCCTGTTTTTTTTTTTTTGTTCAGTTTTCATTTATTCAGCTTTTCGGTTACTTCGCTCAGCTCTGTTCTGTTGTATTTCTTTCTGTTTTCTTGTGTTGTGTCCTGCCTCGTTGTTCGCTCATGTTTTGTGCGATTGCCGTTGCTGGCTTGCAATTTCGCTTTCCGATTTCTTACTGTGGCAAATTAATGCCATTTTATTTGGACAACTTTCGTTCCGTTTCGGTTTGAAATGGGGCAGGAAGAAGTGGCTCCAAGTGGGTCAAGTTTTGAGTTGAATTTATTAGTTTCAATCCCGGCTGCGCATGTTCTTCATCATCATCATCATCGTCACCGACATTGACATGTATCCAAGCTAATCCCGGGCACTTGCCCCGCTTGCCATCTTCACGCTGCAGGTGTCCTGGTACCAAAACTCATTTCCGATCCAATCGACCGACAGACGCCTCATGAACACCAGGGCCAACCGGCACACGCTCACCATACGCCACATCCAGCAGGAGGACTTTGGCAACTACAGGTGAGTGGATGAGTCCCGGGGAATCGGGATCGGGAAATGCAGGTGAACTTCGATTCGCCAGGAGATGGAGCCAACTTGTGGCGCACAATGAACTTTGTCGGCCAGCGTTGATTTAGTCAATTTGACAACTTTTGCTACAACTTATTTCACTTTTTGCCAGCCAGTTAGCAGTTCAAAGTTCCCACTTGTCTCAGTCCTGGTCCGCTGCTTTATTTGCTATACATTTCCTATATATAGTGCGGGTCGCTCGAAGGGCTCCACGTCCAGCTTTGGGGAATTGTCTGTGCGGGGCGTGTCCCACCCGTTTTGCGGACAAACAAGTTTTCCACATCAATGTCAATCTGTCTGAAACATATTAAAGAAGCGGAAGTTTCGCCATGTTGACACAACATTTCATGCACAAAGTTTTAGCCGTCTTCCATGGAGGGGGCTGTGGAGTCCAGAGGGAGCTCCCAGCCACCTGGCAGCCACCCACAGTGAGTGGCTTTTGTGCACACGACGTGTCGACGTGTTTGGATTAGTTGAGTCGAGTTCAGTTGGCTTGCCACCAGCCAGCCATCCAGCCAGCCAGCCAGCCAGCCACTTGCCGGCTGCCAGATCGATGCGGGCCAACGGGGCGGATGGATGGCGGCGACGCCTGCCCCGGCGGGCATGGCGTATGAGTAATGTCGACAGAGTGTAATGCAAAATTAAAAGGAAATTACGTTTCTGGCCATGCAAAGTGATTGCCGGGAAAACATGACGCGACCAGAAATTAACAAGCATAAATAAATGCCGAAACCAAGAGCCAATTAAGCCAATTAACCATTTAAGAGCCGAGTTCTTTAAGCGACCCTCGCACGTATATGTGGAAGATATATTTTCGCTGCATGCTAATTAGGAATCGTTTTCAGCTGTGTGGCGGACAATTCGCTGGGACGCTCCCGCAAGTACATGGAGCTCTCCGGCCGCCCGGGACCCGCCGAGTTCTACTCGCCCAAGTGGGGTCGCTCGCCGGACAGCTACAATCTGACCTGGAAAATCGATAGCTACCCGCCGCTGGAGGAGGTGCGTCTGCTCTACCGCCGAGTGCTGGTAAGTTCAAGAGAGGTTGCCCGACTGGCAGAGGGAAAGGAGAGCAGGGAAGAGAAACGAGAACGGGGCGGGAAGCCATTGGGAATCCGATATGAAAGGAGTATATTCAATTAATTAATTGTGAAATATTCAGAAAGTCGGATCCCGCCAGACTGACATCCAGACAATGGGACGAGCTCCTCGCTCCGTGGATGCTATGAAGGGCAATCCGATACCTTGACGTTTCAAAAGAGGGGGTCTTATCTTCAGGAGCACGGTGCTCACTAATGAAGCACGTGATTAAAATTACATTCAGCTAGAGGTCTAACAAATCGAGCACCAAAATTCGCACAAAAAGAAGCTCACAAAAAACTGGAAACGAAGCAATTATGAAAGAAAAAAAGAAAAGTAGGAGGCGCCTTTGTGGGAGGGTATAGTAGATACACAAAAGTGATTTTTAATACCCAGGTAGACACATGAAAATGTCGCTTAATTGCGACTTCAGGCGGCTCGCAATCGGATGAGGCGGGGCGGTAAATTTAATGAGATTTCGACTCACGCACACTTGGCGATGAATGTCAAACTGCAGTGGCCCGGGCCTGCGCGGGGATAATTTCTGCGTTTTTATCCTGCGCCATTGAAGTGCAATTATTGGAGGAGGACTTTCCGCCGGGGCTGGCGAACGAGTGGCCTCCGCCGCGCAGAGGAGGCTTAATTGATGTGATAGCTGTCATAACTTGATCGGGCGCTCGCAGCGGAAATCATTTGGTTTCCGCGCACAGGACATGAAATTAATTAAGCAACCAAAGGAAAACTGTCAATGGTGGAAGCCGGCACTTAATTTGGCTCTTCTTCGCCTTCTTCCCATCTCTTTTTCCTTTCATGTACGCCCCGTCCAGATGAATGATTCGTTCCAGCAGCCGGGCAGGTGGCACGACTTCATCCTCACCCCGGAGCACCGGCCGGCTTCGGAGCCGCTGACACACATCATGTCCTACACCATTAAGAATCTGCATCCTGGCGCTTACTACGAGGCGATTGTGCAGGCCAAGAATCGCTACGGCTGGAACGAGGTGAGTTTAGGACTGGGATCGAGACTCCTGGTGCCGAAAAGCCGGCATAAATCTAGTCGTGCTCGGTACGACAGGGCGACTACTTAATCTTGATTTTGTGCCACTTTTCCGTACTCAACCTTGCCGCCTGTCTTCTCTCACCCATCACCCCCGCAGGTCAGCGATATATTTCAATTTATCGTCGCCAACAACAGCGCCGACATTGGCCCCGAGGACGCCGAGGTCGTGGCCAGCTCCAAGTCGCGCAGCAACAGTGGAGCTCTCGCTAGTCCGCCAGGATCCTTGCCCCAGAGCCTGCTTCTGCACTCTGCCCTGCTGCTCGTCCTGGCCTTGAGTAATTGTCAGTTCGACAGACGCCGACTGGGTCTGGGATAAGCGGTTTGCTCAGAGGGAGAGGATCGGAAGGAGGAACCACGACCCCAGCACTGGCCACTCCGGAGACGCTCACTGGCAGGACGAGACTGGCGGGGAGCACAAACCAACGATATGAGCTGTAAGGTACAGAAGTCAAGAGAAACAAAGTTCACAGCAAGCTCGACATTTCTTGGATTTTTGATAATTTTACCATAAATTGTGTTCCCTTTCCGATCCGCCGGAGAAATAACCAAAGAACAAGAGCGAATGCATCACATTAGAAGAGATTAAATTGAAATGCACGAGCAGAAGAGAGGGATACCAAAGGAATAAAGTGAAAATTGAACCCATGTACATAATTTTTTAAGTGTTTGTCCACGATTAAATTAGCACACACATAAGACCGGATGACGGTTAATGGAAATTGCAATTTGAGAATGCAAATCCACTTTCCAAATCCAGCCCCAGCTGCAACCCAACCATCTCCATCCCCATACCCACGGTAGAATAAGCCACTCGAACTAGGTCATGTAAATAAGCATTAGATATCTGAATGTGAACTGCATTTTACTTCATAAAAGGCCGGGCTTCGTACCCGATGCAGGATGTGTATGTAAATTAAGCAAACATTATATAGTGATATTATTTAGTTTCGAGCGAAGCCATAAATAACTGAGTATTGAGGCAGAAAAAGGCACGAAAACGGAAACCACACCGCAGGATGTTAGTATGTAAAGTATTTGCCACGTTTGCGTTCCGAATTGACGTCGATTTCGATTAATATTTCGTTCCACTGCCATTCCTTCGATTGCAGGCGTAGTTATATTTTAGTTGTAAGCGCACCGTAACCAAAGCAAACCAACGTAACAGCAACTCAATGTAATGTTTTTCGATGTAACTAGGACCTAAGCAAACATGTTGTACCACCAAAACGGGGAGCGAACGAAACTCAGCTAGTCCCCTCATTCGGAATATTAGTCGGAGTATTTGAATCTGAATTTTGCATACATATTAGCGGCACGTCCACGCGACTCGAGTGTCACCTGTAAATACATGAATATACGGAACTTATTGAGTGTTACAGAACCCAGCAGGCATTTTATCAGCTTTTGCACCTTTCCAATTGTACGTCGACCCGAGTCGGACCCGTACTGTTTCATTTAGGGCACACACAATAGAGGTCAGCGCTCACTTGTATATTTTATAGGCCGCGGCCCCTCGAACCCGTATAACTCCTGTACTTAGCATGTCGAACGAAGCCAAAAACCGAAACCAAAAGCAGAAACAAACCCGAATCGCGGCAAAGCGGAGCGGAAGAATAAAGCCGAATCTCAAGCAAAAGCGTTACAATTTATCTACATAAATGTGTATGTGTGTACCTTACATAGCCAGTTGACTGCGGGAGGAGTCGTATGCATTATGCAGACTATACAGATACAGCCAGACGCGAGTCTACGCTGAACCTACACACAAGTATAATTCAGATAAACCAGAAATAGCGTCATTAAAAGAGAATTCATTAATTACTAACTACATAGTACGATGCTAATTGTATGATTAATGCGCATAAGAACCCTAAACTATTCAAAATAAAATACAGCATTAGATGTAAACTAAACTATGGAAATGCGTTTCATTCTCGTTACATTCTGGAGAGCTCCTCCAGCTCGAGCCTTGAGTTGGCAATTTATGGTAACTATGTCACTTCCTTTGTGCCGACCGGCAAACTTTCTGCAAAAAAAATACATAATCATCGATGGACCAGGTCTTTCGATTTTTTGACGATTTTGCCCGGAGCCCTTCTAAGCCCACTTTCAGCGCTGACCGACCGTGCAGGACATCGGACGTGGACATACGTGCACGGCTTAAATTATTAAAAGTTTTGCATTTCGTAAAAGTTTATGCATGAAATTTCACAGGACGCCCAAACAACTTGAGCTGCACAGGCCCAGGGCCGAGGGCCGAATGCCAGGAGTTTCATTTGGACGGGAGCGAAGAGGATGTCCGGATGCCAGTTACTGGTTGCCAGTTGTCGCTGCCCACGTCGCCATTTGCATGTCGCAGTGCGTCGAGAGTGGGCCGGGGCCCTGGGCGGGGCCCACTTGACACCCCCTTCAAGTTTGCAGTTGGTAACTGCAAACTTAGTGACCATTATGCATGCAAGTCTCAATATATTGCACATGAATTTTAATTTTAATGGAAACTGTGTCGTTGAACCGAGTCTGCCTGGGAAGCGGAAAAGGTGAGGGCAAAATGGTGAATGGTAAATGGTAAAGGAAAAACGGAGAGTCGAAGGGGGGAAATATGCTAAGGATTTTTCGCAAATCATATCGCATAATTGGCGAGCCACAAGCGACTATTTCCAGCTATTTGCATTGGCTTTGGCCAGTTGGCCCCGGGACAACTTTTGGCGCATATTAATTAGCTCGTTTATCATTTGAACACTTTTCTGACAGCCAGCGAGCAGTGCACTCGAAGCAATGTAAAATTAATTAAGTTGCCCCACAAGGAAACTCTTTCTCTTGGTCCCGCATCCTCCTCGCTTGCCGGGTGCCATTGGTATTCATTTCAAAAGGACTCTCAGCTCACAGAAGCAATAAAGAATATCTGGGAGAAACTGTTAACTAACGAAAATGAAATCATAATTAATATTGGTGAAATTGGCAAAGTGCAGTGCTGCAGAGCTACGGAGCTGCGGAGCGGTACTAATACACCCACAGTTGCGATTCCGCAGACAGGACGACGAGGCAGTCAGCCAGCCATTCAGTCAAGGCGTCATGGCGAGCGGGATCCAAACTTTTATAATTAAAAATTTGCAGCTCGGCAGCAACGGCAGCGATTTCTCGACTCTTTTTTCCACCCAACATTCGGCAAAGGAATAAAACGCAAGCAAATCATAAAGCTACATGGCGGCAAAAGTTTGCCGTTCAAGTGCGAATTAAATTAACTTTCAGCTGATTTGATTTCTCCAACAGTTATTGCTAAAAATGCAAGAGTTTCGACAAAAGTTGCTGCTGGCTAATAAAAGGAATGTCCGGCAAATCAAGCCAAATTGTGCAGAGAATGCAAATAAATTAAATTTGCCGGGGCAAACAGAGGGAACTTAAAAATTCCATATATTGTCCGGAACAAAGGCAACCGCACGGCGCCAACTATGGCAACCGGGGCGATGTGTCGGAAAGGCCAGTCTTGTAAGTCCTGTGAGTCCTGCGAGCCGTCCGTGTCCTGGTCCCGTCTTCAGTTGCCCGAGCAACGCACAATAATTCAATGAAATGCGTACGGACGAGTGGAGCTGCGGGGGCGGCAGCGCTGTGACCAAACAAATTTACATAATTCTTCCGGGCGGGGCAGCCTGATATTTATGGAGGAAACTTAATGGCGGTTTAAAACGTTGCAGCCTAGAGAAATCGCTGTAGGATCCCGGCTCGGCTCCTTCCACACACACATAAAGCACACAACACCCCTGCACAGGCATTATGCTAAAACAAATCTACATAATTTAGGAGTAGGCCGCCAAGAGTAGACGGCAGGACAACATCCCCTCACCCACACCCATCTTCATCTCCATCTCCACTACATCCACATCCCTGCCTGTCATTGACGCACAAATCAAAGGGCAGGCTCCTTCGGAGAAAATTGTTTGCGGATGCTAAGAAAAATTTGTACATCAATCGATTTTGTTTGATTTTTTCCCAGCTCGGCCGCTGCCTTCACTTCTGCGTTGAGTTGGCCACAAGAGATTTGCATAATTCATGGCGCTGATGGCTGGTGAGGATTGCGGAACGGGACGGAATCTGAACGGCCCGGCCTGGATCCGGCGGTGAGTCGGGCTGTTGCTGAGTGATTGGGAGGGGCGGAGATGTGTCTGCCTGATTGCTTTGAGTGGCTCATTTCGCACAGCCCGCTCCAGCGATGGTGATGGTAAATTGGAAAAGTATGTCTTTGGCCACCACTCCCCTCCAACTCCCGCTCCTGCTTCTGTTCAAGAGCTCTCCCAAAGTCCCGACATCCGAGGCGTATAATTTTCGCCTCGGCCTGCGTGCGGCACGTGAGTACTGTGCTCCTCCTGTATAGTTTTTTAATCAACCTGCGACATGCAAAACCAATGACAGTTCGCCTGTCTGCGCGCCGAAAAGAAAGAGATGCCACCGAAAGGCAAACAAGTTGGACCGTCAATTTCAATTTATATTCTAATGACATATTGTTCCTGCCATTTTCAATTCCGACGCCGCGCGTGTGACATAAAGCTGAGCCAGAGGCAGAGGCAGAGCCTGAGCCAAAGCCAATGCCGACAACGAAAATGAAAACGAAACCGAACCGGTGTTGGCAGAAATTTAAAAACAATTTTCAAAACTTGCCCCAGAGATTTGTATTATGTTTAACTCATTTTCATAAAGCGCGGACAAAACCGGGAATTATAATGCGAGAATAGCAGCAGCAACAACGGCAGCTGCAGGACCAGAAGCCCCGAACAGCCGGCCGCGACAAAGTTCAGGCAGAACAAAAGTTTATCTCGTACTTTGTTTGCATACACAAAGCCAAAGAAGGGGCGTTGCAAGGCGTGCGGCGCAGGAATCCGCGGCGGAAACGCTCCTCTGTGGTGGCTGCCAGTCCTCCAGCCCCCCTGCATCCACCAGAACTTGGATAAGACAAAGAATCCCCCAGCTCCTCCCGCCTGGTGTCGTGCGCCGGGCGTTGAGCGATTTCTTTTCACGGAGATAAATGCCAGAAAGTTGGGACAGGCGCAGCGGCGATGTTCTTAAGCACGTGGATGTACACTACTCAAAAATACTATTAAAATGTAAAAATAAATATAAGAAAGAGAGAGAGCCTAAGAAACTAATTGCAATTAGCAAATAAAGGAAGATAATATGTTAGTTCATACGTAGATTATATATTATGCAATATCTAAACTACCCCGTTTTCCCCCAGTGCTTTTCCATTGCAATCTGGTGTCGCTCCGGTGGATGCAGCTTGGAGAAAGTGCGGCTCATCCTGGGTGGATTCCTGCTCCCGGTTTTGTTTTAAAGCCTCGCCGGTTCCGGACTCGGAAAGGCCTTAAGTCGGCCATGTAAAATAATTTACTGCGCTGCATTGCAAATGACATTGACTTTTCGCCTCTGCAGTTTTTCATATTTCGTGTGGCGTTTGCGTTCGCGTTTTGCGTACCGCGTCACGCTCGCTTCCGCGAGGTTGCCTGTGTGGTGCACATTTTGAAGGTGGCTTGCATGCCGTCCGCTGGCCAGCGACCCAGCGGTGGGCCAATTGACCAATGGTTCCTTATCAGGCGAGAACATGTTTCCATGGAATTTCATTAGGCTTCACCTCGTCCACCTCCACGTTCCCGTTCTCCCGTTCTCCCCACCCGAGTCCTAATGGTGGGTTGTTGGCCTTTTCTTTTTATTACGTAGCCGCTGGTTGTCGCCCTGGCCGCGTTGGCTAATGGCGTTAGTTCGTTAGCCAAGCGATAAGATTGGGCTAGAGAGGGGATGGGGAGCCCGCTCCCAATCAGCAGTGTTTGTTGCAGGAAGCTCTTTAATTATGAAAAGGCAACAATGTACATACATATAATATTTTGGCTGTAATATCTGCCTACCCGCTGGAACACGGCATTAAAAACTAAATATGCTTAGGGTGCACTATCAGATTCATACTATTATTTTTCCAGAGCAGTAGCTGCTACAATTCTTGTCATAAAATTCCGGCTCCTTTAGACCTTAGTAAAGCGTTCTTAAAATTTCAGGTATATAAAGTAATTTGAGTAATCAGAATACGTACTTGACTATAATGGGCATCGTTTATGGAGTGCAAGCAATGTCAGTGGCGGCCATAACCGCCTACAGTAACTTCCTCTGCTCCTACGGCCTGGTCCACGCGGAGATGCTTCCGACCGATGCCATCCAATGTGCAACTCGTATGTGGTGGAGCTTGTCTCCGGAGGAGCAGCTGAGCTACGCCCTGATGGTGAGTGAGAAAAGGAAATTAAATAGATCGATAAACCGCATAAAAGTGTAATTTTACTTAAACTATTGGTCCACCCTTACATATGCTTTAACCGCTTCAATATTTACAGTATCCCTACCACCCAAACTGTTTTGAGCATATAAGGGATTCCGAATATATCAGGCCACCATGCGCAGTTGCCTTACCAAGGAATAAGACAAAGAGCAAGCTCAAGGCCAAGACGCCTGCCAAGTGTCGAACTAAGAAAAAGCAAACTCTAGCAGCGTCAAAGGGAAGACAAAAGAACCCAAAAAAGAAGCGAATGACAGCCTATAAAGGGACCAAGTCGAAGGCAAAAACGCGGAAGGAACCCCCCCAAACAGGGTTCCAAATATTCTTGAAGAAACTCCGGGAGAAGCACAGCGAAATCACAGAAGAAGAAATAGTGAGGAAAGCAGCCAGAGCTTGGTGCAACATGAACCAGCGACAGCGCGAAATCTTCCGCCGGTGAGTGGAATCCCGCCAGATCATGTCTTTCGGCCCCCGGCTGGCGAGTCGGACGCCGCTCAATCAATACTCCAGGCACGACCACTGGTCACGAGAGAATCCACTTTGGAATCAAGCTTAGCCAAGCGGTTACACAATCGCCGCCAGTTCCGCGCCCCGAACACATGTACTTGGGCACGCAAGGGGCAGCACGGAAGTCCTACAGCAGAGAACCTCCGAAGCCGAGCAACAGTCGCTGGTGGAAAACAAACGGAGCCAGAAACAGAGCCACAATCATTCACATTTAAATTAACATTTCCCGCCGCCGATTATCCTAATTGGGAGCTGGCCTTAGCCTAGTCGCTAGTCGTCCTGGTCACAGATGTGGAGCACTCGGTGCTCGGCACTCGGCACTCGGCGCTTGCCGTCAACATTTCTAAGGCGCATTCACTCGGGTGACGGCACGCGAGTCTGTTGAAAAATGGATTATATGCGATGCAAAGCGAGCGAGGCCTCATAAAAATAAAATGGAAATTAATCTTATTAGCATTTCGTACAAATAGCAAAGCATTACCTCGCGTATGGCGGCAATTTGTAATGCCGCAAGGCCGGAAGGAGGTCTGCAAATTCTGAGGGCGACAAGGCGGACATGCGAGCATTTCGTCTCGGGGGCCACGCCAAAAAGTGATTGTATAATTACAGCTTGCCTAGTGGCTGCATCTAGATTTCTCTCAGGATAGCATCCCAAAACGAAAATTAAAACTAACGACAAGAGCCGCACGAAGACAGCCCGGCTCGATTAGGCTCCTGGCTCCTGCCCGGCCGGGGTCCATTTTCTCCCAGAGGTTCGTGTTTTACTATTGCGACTTTATTGCAACAAAATGGTGTTTTAAGTGCAAGCTATAAAAATGATTTATTGGGATAGAGAACCGCCGAAGCCTGGCGCATGGAAAAATCTACCATTTCGTTTGGGACTTAATTAGAATGGGTCAGGGGTGGACTGCCTTGACCACGATTTACACGGTGGTGAATGGTAGTATAAAGTGCATTTTATTTTGGTTGATTTTTATATGGTTGCTGGGTCTCTTTCAGTACCAATTCGAAGTACCTTTACCCTATTTGCTTATATTTTTAAGAGGGACGAGAGGTTAAATTCGGAGCTGAACTCGATGTGGGATAACTGACTCATTAAACTGACTCATTGTAAACTAGAAAGAAAGTTTATACACCCTTTCACTTTGCAGGGCTTAAGATATTACAAAAATCTATTAAATCTATCAAATACAATTTTAAGGATATAAAAGGAAAGATTTTATTATTTGCAATACAGTAAATAAGAAACCAAAATATAGCTCAAACTAATCCGGCCCAAACTGAGTTTGGCAAATACATATGTGATTTGAGGTTAGGAGTTAGGAACTTAGGAACAGGTCTTGACTAAAATCCCTCGCTGTAGGACCCAGTTTCCTTACTCGGCCTACGAGGCTCTAATTTATTATTTATTTATTTAGTTAATCCTATCTTCGTTTTTACCGCAATACTCCACAGACTGAAAGATATTCCATGTTCGACTCTCCACGTGAAGTACATCAATTCTCACTCAGCCTGAATTATTTACTCTGCCTGCGAGTAACTTGAAAGCCTCGACGATATTCATTAAGAACGCTAGCCCTGAAGCAACCTACTTCGGGGAAATTTTTAAGTGCAGGCTGCACAAGAAAGGAAGCTGCACAAAGTTGAGGAAAAGGAAAAACTATGCCAAATGTGCAAAATGAAAACTTTTAGGCAAACAAAGCTGGCGAGTGGGAGGCGAGGCGGTAATGTCAAATGTGGGTTAATATGATTTATGGAAATTTGCCAGCTTCGCATTGGTAAAAGCACTCGACCTGGCGCCTTGTGCTGCCTTTGTGTGTTTGCTTTTCCAGGTGGCAGCCCAGGCTATTCGCATTTCCGTATCACCTGCCAGCCGCCTGAAGCTTTCCCCGGAAACCCCTGGAAGCCCCTTGAAACCTGCAGAGGTCCCCAAAACCCCCCCGACTCCTCTGACTCGCACACAAACTCGTTTGTGGGATGACTTTGTCTGCGAACTGGGACATTTTTACTTTTTGCTCAAATTTGTCAACTGAAACAGTTGACGTTAGACTCAATGCAGCCAGCAGCCCGCATAATGCCAGGCATTTTGGTGTCATTGTTAAGAAGCAGTCACACACCCACAAGCCCGCCCATCGCCTCCCAGACTAATATACACAAAGAGAAAGCCAAAAGGAGTCAACGCCATTTGCCAGGCCCCGCAATGTCAGTGTCATTTTGGCCAGGAGCGGGGGAGGGCCAGGAGGAGGCTGCTGAAAGGTTTTTCATTTGACAAATGCTGATTAAGCGGCCGACGGAGGCTGGAAAATATATTTCTGCTCCCGATGGGGGAATTGGATGCGCCCGAGCAAGTCGTGTGTGTGCACTTTAGATGTCTGGCCGTGGTCTAGGCCCATTCAATCAAGTCCACGGGCCACGGGCCTCTCATGGAGATGTTCGAAATATGTTTTCAACATTATCCAGATTGTCCGTGCTGTCGCCTGCTGCTCCTGGTGTTGTTTGTGCCATTTCCCCAGCGTGGAGCGCTCGCTGAGATTGAAAAGTCAACATGGCCGAAGGTGACAACAAAGCCAAATAAATGGACATGACACGCATATTTAATACGCGACCCACACCACCTACAGGCGAAAAAATGTCTCACTTTGTCGATCTGCACTGAAAATTGAGTTTAAATATTATATTTCACGATTTAAATTTAACATTTACTAGATTTCTTTTCAAGAGAACTTCGCTGATCAAAGCTTGACTTGAGCCCAAGATTTTCTAGATAATTCTGTAGTCATGGGATGTTTTTTCGGCCAGTGTGGCTCCCCACTTCAGTCGCTTTAACGCGCGTGGCCCCTGTCACATTTCGGGTGATAGGATCGCTTGAAAGGTGAGGAGGGGCTGCGAACGCCCGCCCGGCTGCTTGTTATGATATTTGTGTTGCCTTTTTCTTGATTTTATTGTGTGAATATGTGGCACATTATTCATGATTAGGTTGAGGTCGTTTGCTCGTCGTTTTTGTGTGTGCCTACGAGTGCGAATGTATGCGGTGTGTGTGCTTGAATGTGCCTGTGCCTGGGTGTTTACCCACTTTGATTGGCTGGCAAGGGGGCGGCAGGCGCAGCCCAATAGTCCTGCCTGGCTGGAGCCGTGCCCAAACCTAACCGTTCATCAGGACGGTAATTAGTCGAACAGGATCCGCTTTCGGGCTGCATCCCGCAGCAAAAAGCCAGCGCTAATGAGGCCAATAACTCAATTGCGGCTAAATAAAGTGCCAGAAGGACTGCCGCACAAATCTCGGAAGTTTAAAAGCGTTTACACACCATTTAAATCAAAATTAATGCCGAGTCCGACTGCTACCTGAACCCTCATCCAGCTCCAAGCACAGCAGCATCCCCGCTCCTAGCTGGATGCAGTAGTTGTATTGGCCGGGCATCATTTCCTTTTAATGACTCCACGCTTCGTATAAACTTTTTAATTACAAACTTCAATTACAATTAACGAGCGCCAGAGCTAAGTAAAAAAAGAAACAAAGCAACGGGGGAAAGATACGGCCCGCTCTCCTTATCTCGGCCTTATTGTGACTACTCGGCCTTCAGAGTTTGCATAATTGCCTCGGCGTCGACCAGGAGAAAAGCCAAGGAGCAAGGAAAACTGACAGGGAAACGCTTTGTCGCTCGCTAGTCCTGTAGCACAGTTTCTTCCTGGATAATTAGCAATAATAATTGCCTCCCAAGCTGCAGTTTATCTGCCTCAGTCTTGGCCATCATTTTTCTGCCGTTGCCTTCACTGACATCTTGAGATTGCAAACAATGCAAATAATGCAGAATAGCAAAACTAATTGCCATCGATGCAAGCCTAGCTGTTACAAAAGAAGGTAATTCTGCGCTCAGAGAAAATAAAAATCTAAAAATTTAATTTGGCATTCCGAAATCTCGGCTTTAAGTTGCCTCTTTATGTGTCCCCGCGACTTGTCCGCTGTTTGTTCTGCTCGAGTTGGGAGCAGGGAGCACAGCTCACAACTGGTCTGCGTTGCCACCTCTGTTCACTTTCCGCCCAGCCGCGGCTTCTAATTTCACTTTTTCTCTGTTTCTGTTGTGCTGTTGACAAAATAAAAACTTTTCAATTTGACTTCTTGTTTGCTGAAATGTGAAAGTTTCGCATGAATAAGAAAGGAGCTGGCAGCGAACAAAAGACGTGAAACGGTCATGTTGACAGTTCAAAGGAATTCTCTGTGTGGGTCGATTTGAATTCTGCCCCGGCTCAGCACTCTGCTTCACCAGACGCAGTCACCAGTTCACTCAGGTTCTGGAATGATTAGGCAAGTGAGCAGTTCATATTTGGGGCAGGCGAAGGTGCGACTCTGTCGCTTAATGGCAGGCAATTCAATTACATCACAGTCGCCTTTCAGTCCTTTCGGACTGGAGCTCTTTGTTGCCACCCCATTTGCTGCAAACAATTTTCAATTTCCAATTTCCACCGCCATCGCACGTCGCTCGACGCCGCCAACAATATCCAACGCCTGGCTATTCAATTTCGTCAAACACCAGGCAATAAATTGTCATAACACACGAGGTGATGCCGGCGAGGTGGTCCTTTTGCCAGCAGTTCGAGATTCAAAGGGTCCCGCCAAATGAAAGTCAATCAATGCTGCTGCCACTGCTGGTGCTGGTGGCCAAATATATAATAGAACCCGGGCATTATCCTTGCCGTCACCGCCACCGCCATCCCCATCGCCATCGAACAAGCCGCAATGTGTGACAATAACTTTGCATGTCTTACTGACATTTAACATTTGCGTTTCGTGTTTCATACTCGCTCCGCGGTGAGCCCTGTTTGCCGTTGCCAATACGCGAAAATGTAGCTGGCTCTTTTTTCGACGGATGTGGAACGCGAATGTGGTCCTGGCAAATAGACAATCAGCGAAATTGAAACACAAGCAGCGGGTGCAGTGTCGTCGTCATACAAGTTTTAGATTGCGTGCACATGTCCTGGCAACCCATCCGTTGAGCAAATTGAAATTTTTTCCACCGATGACAAAACAAAACAGCTCAATAAAAAGTGTCAAATTGGCCGGTAAACCTCTCTGCCAACGCCCGCACCCCTGGCCATCCACGAGTCAAACCCTTGCAATTGGCTCTTGGCCTCGAATGGTTTCAATGGGAACAAAGCAAATCCATCAATCAATGCAAAGTGTGTGGCAATCTTTTAACTACTCATTTATGCGCTTTAAGTGCGCTCGACCGGGCCCTTCGGACTAGAGGGGCCGAAGTGCGGAGTGCTGGGGTGTTTTTATCGCTCGGCCAGCAAGGGAGCTGCGATTAATTGGCCGCGTTCCTACTGCCTGCATTTCGCTTGTTGGCCTTCCAGCCCGCCTGCCGTTACAATAAATTGTTCTGCACTTCGACTGGCACTGGCCACTTGCAGGCTGCAGTTGGGTTAATAGAGTCCCAGCAATCTAGGTGAGAAAAAAGAGCACTTTTTTATACTGCAATTGGGATTGCAGTTGTCTGTTCGGACAGCAACTGGCTATACTTTTTTCTGTGCTTAAATGTTAGCCAGTGATTGCTTTTTGGTAAATGACTTTGTTTACTTTTATGCAGGTTCGTTTGGATTTTGTTTAGGGAATACTTCAAATTCAAACTATAACATTTGCAGTGAATAAATAGAACAAGCCGTGTAGCAATTATTTAAGGCATGCTCTTAACATATTCCTATATACCGATATAGCTTTCTTTCTTGGAAAGTGTAATCGGAGTTGATGGTGGGCACGTTCTGGCCTTTTCCTATGCATTACACTATACTGTAAAAGTGTTACAGGCGCTGGTGCGCTGCGGATCGAATACAACAATAACTTTGGCAAATACGCGGCCAGCAGGCAACTTCAGCTCACCGACGGCCATTGTGCCTGTGTGTTTGCCTGCTGGCCAATGGACCGACGTGACGTATACGTAATATTTCATTTCGTTTGTACAACGCACATACGCGCGCCAGTGGGACGAGTGTGTGGTGAGTTGGTGCGTGTATTTGCACTGCGATGGAGCACACATACCCTTACAAAGTCGCCTATAAATACGTACGTATGCACATATATATGAGGGTTAAGAGCTGGAGCGACTTCGGCGACGCGTACACGTGCCTACATCGTTTGCACAAAGGTTCAACACCGTTATTTATTTAATTGCATTCAATTTGCGGTTAATTGTTAAACAATGGCCAACAATGACTGCGCTGCGATGCGTTGAACGGGGAGCCTTTGACTCTCCGGCTCAAAGTTCGCTCTGCATTATGGGCGGCGCTGGGCGGCAGCCCTGGTCCAGTCGGCGGGAGGGGGCGTGGTCAGCCCATGCGGCTCGGTTGCTTGGCCAGTTGTCCGAGTGTGTGTCGAGTGTGTTTGTTGTGCAAACAACTACGAGTGCGGTTTAATTGAACTCAAGTGAGGCTGGGCTCTGAATGGCGGCTCGATTTTTCCCTGAATGCGGGCAAGTGTGAAACCAAGTGAGTGGAGAAGGCACAATTGTGGGGGATGGGTGAGCGGAGAGCGGAGAGGCCCCGCAGCTTTAAGGCCGAGCGGACGAACTCTAATGAGCACTCAAATATTTACCCAGAAATGGCGGCTCAAATAAAACGTAATTAGCTTTTAAGCCAGCGAACATAGCCCACTCCCAGCGCTGCCCATAAAGCACAGCAATTTGTTTGCCTTTCGGAATCTATATCTAAAGCGGATTTTCCGGCAGGGCAGCCGTGACAAATTATACGGCAATGGCCGCTGCAAAAAATAACTAAAATAAATAACAATTATGGGAAACAAATCAGCTATCGAAACTGGGCTCCGACCTCGGAAAATATACCGCACGCCCGGCCAAATTAGGCAACCTAACCCCTTGTTATCGCTCTTCTGCCACCGACCAGCGGCATTTGCATTCGAATTGGAAATGGAGTAACTGCGGACGCCACTGGGCGCTAATCGGCCAACTGTGTGCGGGCCTGGCCGTCTGCCGGCGCAGTTAGCATCCAATTAAAATGCGGCTAAAGTGCATCAATGTAAATACTGCACACCCCGCTCCCGTGTGCGCATTCAAAATTCAAACAAAAACTATAATCGCTTTGGCAGGGATTACAACACACAGAAACATGCTTCGGATCCTGCCGTAGCCGGGACTGGGACTAGGACCTCCGGGCTGAGATTCCCCGGACCATCGAAAACTGTATCGATTCCCCGCCGCTACTGCGGTCATGTGCAACATGCGAATTATTTTTACGTTTTATCGCAAATTCAATTCAATAGCGATAATAATAGAATTTATTTGCAGCAATTCGTTTCTGTGTTTTTCTATGTGAGAACTCTGCAATTTAGTGGCTGTTGCACAGCGAATTATAATTATGTGCCTCAATGCTCCGATGGCTGTGTGTGACTGAAATTGAAAATATATAATCGCATATCGCATACACCAGGGGCCACACAGGTAGGTAGAATGTGGGTGGTATTCCAGCACAGGTCCCTGTATAAATTTGCTTGCCGGCAGGAGGCCATTTTAATGGCTGACAATGGGGCACTTGGACAAAAAAGGAGTCTTGCCCTTGGGCTGAACAGCTCCAGCACACAAAAATAGCCCATTAAAGGCACGATAGATGAGTTCAACGACATGATTACCTCCTTACCGAGTAAAGTGTGCCCCGTTCTGTCAGAAAAAATAAATTGCAGAGTACCTCAAGCAGTATTGAGCACAAAGGGTATACAGCCGTTGATGATACCTTTCTCAACCTTAAATCGTTTAAAAAATAGGTACATACTTACAAGCTCTTAGAAATCTGTAGAGTACCCAAAATATTTACATACTTATTGTAAGCACTTTAAATATTAAATATTCACTTTTCCGTTGTTATTTTCCCATGCCCTTCTCTTATTATTCTCTATAGGGTATCAGCTTGGCCACCAACTCATTTTCTCCGCCCACATACTGTCTGCTTATCAATGTGTTTACCTTTAAGCATCTTTTGTTATGC
Organism: Drosophila bocqueti; assembly: GCA_018151655.1. Taxonomy (NCBI): domain Eukaryota; kingdom Metazoa; phylum Arthropoda; class Insecta; order Diptera; family Drosophilidae; genus Drosophila; species Drosophila bocqueti. The sequence goes on from JAECXF010000001.1 coordinate 730,756, forward strand.
TTTATGTCGCCCGCTAGCTATTCGTGCGCAAAATGCATTTGTTTCGATATGCCGCCCATATAAAATAAATTTAGTAGATATTTCCAGCAGCTAGAACCGAATCGCAACAGTAAATATAGCCGCGATGTGGGACTGCAGCGCAGTGGAATGCCGACGCTAAAACAAACATCCGAGTCATCTGCCGGAAATGGGATACAAGCTCGGTCCTTCTCTGGCTTCCATCTCCATTTCGCTTATAGAGGACCCACTCCGCTGGCCCCTAACCCCTTGTGATGCCAACAGATTCGCTGTGGCAATAAATCCCCCAGGAAACTGGATGGGACACAAGTAGCGGCAGCAACAACAGAATAAAAAAACTTATGAAGTGGCAAAGAGTTGCGATTGTGTAAACAAATATAGGGAAGACGTCAGTGGCGTAGTCACACGAGGGGTTCAAAGATTAAGATCATGGAGGCTAAATGATTTATTCCACTTAAACATTTCCCAGACACGGATATATATATATTTATTAACACATTTTTAAAAACATCACTTTAATGGCTTTGCCTCCTTCCGGCGGCAGCTGCGAAAAGAAGAAGAAGCTGGCACGTATAGAGACATTGGCAAACGAATGTTTATAGCACTAATTTTATTTGTTAAACTAACAAACGGAACAGCAACAGCAAGGACGACGATGAAACGGCAAGCAGCAGCAGCAGCGGCAGCGGCAGAGCAAATAAATGTGTCTAAGAAACGATTGAGCGCACAGAGGCAGTCATATAAACAGAGGGACATAAAACTCATACGACATGTGGGCCGGCAGACACTTGGCAGATGCGTGAGCGTGAGAACATGGCACTTCATTCACGCCCCGGAAGTGCTCCTCCTCCTCCTCCTCCGCCTCCTGCTGCTGGAACTCCTTGCGGACTCCGGACAGCAGTTCGACCGAAAGCCAAAGACAAAGAGAAAAAGAAACAAAATGCCGGGGCTACAGTTGCGCCTGCCGAACAATTTATACGACTATTTGAAGCCAGAGAACTGAGGACTGAGTAAACGCTGCTTAAGTGTGCGTAAATCTATGAGGACGCACAGTGCCATCCAGCAGAACCTATCGAAGGATTTCGGCTGTCTCCTCCATTGTCACCCGGCCATTGCTCGGTCGTCCTCCTAAGTGTTAACACATCGTTGCCGCCGCTCCGGCATACCGATTGCGACCCGTCCTCCGCTTGTTTTTATGCTGTAAAGCATTTTCATTTGTTTTTTGTCGCCCTTCGTCCCTCGGCTCAGCAGCCGCTTTTAAGCTGGCTCCACTCCCGCCGATTGAGATATTCCCCCCTCTTTGGCCTGAAATTGATAGTTTTAGCCAGATTATGATCTGTTTATTGTGCAGAGTGCTGTGAACCGGGGAGTGGGCGGCAATTAAGTTGCCTTTACGACGAATGTGAAATGTGTTCCAGGCGATAACCGAAGAAACGGCGCCCAGCCGGCGTTGTCCTTCATTTTCCGACCGTAACTTAATTTACTCGGAGGCAGGCAGGGCACCTAGGGATGAGGGCCGTTGGACCACCGCCCGTTTGGAGCGGCGTGAACAACGAGAATTGAACTTATTTCCGGCGGAAGTATCAGTATTTGGCAATTTCCGGCCTGCTGTTGTCTTAGCATTCTTTTCTCTCCCCGCCCCGAAACTTTGCGAGTCAATAAATGCTAATACATATTAAGCGATTTCCCATCCAGACAATGGGTGGTCCCACTTGGCCACGTCCAAGGCGAATCAATTTCCCGAGTCCGATCCTAATTAATGCCGCACTGGGATAAGTCCAAACTAGTTGCGACCAACTACTCGACGGCTACTCTGCCGGCAGTCGAACGTCTCAATTGCCATAGCCTCTACTTCCATTAGCCGCCGCTTTCATTAGGGCCCGGCCGTAATCATCATCAATAATCTCGCTTTGAAAACACATCACAAATTAATTTTGACAGCTCTTGGCAGCAATTAATATCAATTATTCAAATAGTTTGCTGCCAGCGCCAAGATTGGACCGAGCCTCCTCGGATCCCGTTCAAAGGAGTGGCCGGCAACGGCGATGAGCTGCTTAATTTGGCCCCATCTGTAAAGTCACCAGCAGGGCAAGAGCTTAGCAGCCTGCTTTGTTCAGATGCTTCATTGTCGTCCATTGATGATATCCAATGAGCCCTGAATGCAACGCTCGTTCCTGTGAAGCCCTGCCATAATTGAATGGACCAAGCTGTGGCGAGGCGGGGCATCATACCAAAATTGGCATCCTGCAAACTAGCGTAAATTAGTAGACAAGTTTATATAAATTTAAAAACTAATAATACAATTTACATTTTAGTAGATAATGTTATGATAACTAACTTTAACAAAATGTTTATTCTCTTTCAAAGTAAAACAAGTTTATTATTTAACTTCAAATTAAAGAGTAACAAAAGCTTATATAAATAACAATGTAAACTATAAATTCTCTTATCTGTTTCCAGCTGAGAGAGTGAAGTGCCCACGAAATCCGCTCACCTAGATCGGCTCTCGCCCAACAATTTCTTATCAGTTAAAGCCACTTAAAGCGCAATTCACAAATCACCGACATTATCGTCGAACGAGCGCTTCGATTTTCGAGCGCGTTTCCTGCCCGGCTTATATTCTATTATAGTAAACTGTCAGTTTTCGGTTCGCCCTCGGCTTCTCCCCTGGCAGCTCCAAATTATGCGAGCGCATGTATGAAATACGGAATCGACTAATATTTATTTATACAATTTTGCGGTTCACAGAAAGCAGATAATTCAATTCCTGTGTCAAATTTGCCAAAATGTGCGTATGCCGCTGCCACCGCCGCTGGTTCAGCCCGCCGCACACCTCAAATGCAGTTGAATTTTGTGATAGACCAATTTAAAGCCGACCAAAAATGAAATAAAAGCGGCCTCGAATTATAAACTAATATGGGAGAGTGTCTGCATGCGGGCAGAGGGCTTATCTCGGGCGCTCTACCACCGGGGTCAGGGGTTATCGGGGCACTGCCACGGAGCTCCGCTCTTAGAAGCTAGTCGTGCTCTGTAATCAAACAACAGTCAAGGCGTAAACACATCGGCGATGAAGCAGCTCCTCCTCCTAGTGGCACTCCTAGTCACAGCCGTGCAGGGCGGACTCCTCGGCAAACTTTTCCATCGCGAATCCACAACGTCCTCCACAACTACAACAACCACAGAGGAGCCCCGGCGTCCGTTCTTTGTCAACAACAATGTGCCCACTATAGCGGCGGACTGCCAGGCCCACTTCACCTGCAGCAAGAAGCTCACCCAGGTGCCGGCTCCGCGCCCCTGCCTCAAGTACTGCCTGAAGCTGGTGGAGTGCCCCGGCAACCAGAAGACCCGCGGCCAGCCAAACCAGTGCGTAGAGCTGGACGAGCAGCAGGTGCGGGAGGCCTACGAGGCGGCACGGGTGCCGCCGGTAGCCGGTCAGCCCGTCACCGAGAAAATCATGGAGGTGGCCATGATCGACTTTCCCTGCCAGCCTGGCTATCTGCCCGACCATCGCGGACGCTGCCGTGAAATCTGGTAGGGGTTGCCCTTCCACTAGTGGCCGAGCTTCGTGATACGTGTTTACTGCATAATTATACTCGTGGAATTTCCCTTTATAAACATGCATACTCTAAATAATCACAATAAAACCCGACGAGCAGCCGTTGCGCAACGATCATCCCCAAGTTCGACACAGTAAAATATTTACAAAACCTTACAACCTATGTATTTTGAATATCAGATAAATCGTTTGATTGAATTTTTAAGATATTACAAACGCAATAAGCTATGAAAATAATTTATTTTGATTTTTAAGGTTCTTTTGAAACTGATGATGATGAAATGATTTTGGACACACCAACAAATAATTGTAATTTTTCTAAGTCGGAATCAGGTAGAGAGCAGTGCATTTTTTCTCCGTGCAGTCCCCGGTGAGTGGTCGCTGGTCAGGAATAATATTTTCGCTATCCCGACACGCCAAGTGTCAAACACACCTCCAGCGGCAGGACAACGGCGGCACAGAGACTCCGCGGAATTGAGGACTGACTGAACAATCGTGAACTGGTGAAATGGGAGCTGGGGTTACTTTTTGGTGGGCGTGGAGTTGGGCGGAGTCGTGGCAGCCAACAATTTTGTCTAATTACTGCTCGAGGAACAAGACGCCAGCGACAAGCCATAAAAAATATGCCATTTACACGAAAATAACTGTGATGTGCTGTGACCTGTGGCCCGAAACCCGGCACTGGCATTGATAGCCTCCTCCTCCAGGGGTGGTGAGAGGAGGGCGGGGCTGCCAGAGCTTAGCCACAGATACAGCTAACAAATGGCTTAATTCAGCCAGCAGCTTGCCGCGGAATGCCGAGCGATAAAAAGTACATGTATTAAAATTAACAAAACAACAAGACGCAGACAAGAGGCGCTGGGGAGGTGGAAATTTCGGGGATTTTCCGAGGGCTGAGGGCGGGTCCCATCACGTGATTGACGCACATTTCGAGCCAGCAAATACAACTGCTAATTCGACGCACCCAACAACTACAACTGAGGCAGGACTGGAAGTGGAAATTTTATGTGTCTTCGTCATGTTAATTGTTTTCCTTTGTTCGGCATTGTTGCCTGTTTTTTGCCGGCTGGCTGGATGGCTGACTGGCTGGCTGGCTGACTGGCTTTGTTGTAAGCCATAATTTGCGCGCTTATAACTCAAAACTTTCGCCGTCAAGGCAAACGCAACTAACTTTATTAACTGAAGGAGCGGGCGCCAGGTTTGACTTCATTTGGGTTCATTCTTTTTGTTTTCTTGATTTCCGTTTCCGACGACGCGACGTCAAGAGAAAGGCAATGCGATGGCTGGCGAGGAGGACGCAACTTTCTTTAGCTTGTTTTTATGGTAATCGGCGCATAACAAAAACCACAATACGCTCTCGCCCAGCCAGCCCTCGAGTCCTCGAGCTGCGAGTCCCAGCGAGCCCGGCGAGAGTCGCCCACCTGTGTGTCTTTGGGCAGTGGGGCAATGGGTGGTGGCATGGCATTTGGAAATTAAACTGCGCATAGTCCTTAAAATTTTATAACTTAATTTCTGTTGGTTTGGCATTTTTGTGAACTTTTTGATTTGATTTCGTTTCGTTTCCCACTCGCACAACTCCTTTCTCGCCGTATCGATTTGCTTTCTGTGGGTGGTTTCTGTGTATTTTCCGGGCGGCCAGGTGGGTGGCCAGGTGGGTGGCCAAGTGGTGACGTGCCTGGCGTTCTTTTTCTGCCGGAATTCGGCATGCGAATTAGAATAATAAACTGCTGGAATTTATTTGGCACAGGAAAATGCTTTGGCTGCGCTGATAAGGTTGATCTATGGCCGCTGGCATTTCAATGGCCTCGATAAGAGCAATGAGTTTTGAAGGATTATGCCGCTGGCAGCATAATTGATGCGCCAGGCCGCATGCGATGCGGACATAACTCAATCGCTGGGTATTTGCGGAAGGGAAATCCGGGAACGCACTTCATTATACTTCTATAGCGGCTTCCAGGTCAAGTTAAAATCCGTATCCACAGTCCGCAGCGCAGATGCTTTCTGCATTATGCTAATTGCACGGACATCAACTGCGAAAACAATGCAACTAATAACAGAGAGCTGGGGAAAATGCAAATGGAATAGAGACAAAAAATAACGGGGAGCGGGAAAGGCAAATAAAGAATAAACCAAAGAATTTTCATTAAAATTTTCATTTAGCTGCGCAATTATTTTTGTGCAGCCATTTTAATAACACTAATTTACCTTCAATTTTCAACTCTTTGCGAGGTGCACAAAGGCCACAGAGACGAGATCGGAGATTGGAAAAGAGAGGGAGAATGCAGGGTATAAATATGCGCAGCTGCCGGATAATAAAAATGATAAGTTTTTCTCTCCGCTCTCTGTCCGTTTTTGCCGTCTATTAATTTCATTCCTTTCAGCAGTCACTCAACCGGGCCACAGATGAAGCTTAGCCATTACACAAGGAGAAATTGTAAAGCTAATTGTACTTATTAATCAGCAGCATTAAAAAAGAATATACATAGAAGGATTTGTAGTATCAAGTGCTTAATTATACCTAATTAAGTTACAGTATTTGAGACTGCCATGGTTGTTCATTATTATTTCATGACTTCTTAGGAAAAGTAATTTTTCCATGTTTGAGCTTCAAAATATGTTATATTTGTAATAGAAATATTGTATCAAAGGAAAATTTTATTCAACAAAATTCTTCACAGTTTTCCCTTTCCTCTTACCAATTTTAACCACTTAGGGTGCCACATTTTTGAATTGAAAGCAAAAGTATTATATCAAGTTTTTCAATGCACCACCGACTGTCATACGAGCGGCCGCAGGAGTTACCGAGGGAGAGCATCAAAGGCGACCAGCCAGGACATCAGGTTCCTTCCAAGCCTTTTGCATTGCAAATGCTGCAGCTGTCCAGCGTCATCGTTCTGTGGGAGGTGGAGAATTACTTGGTTGGCCTCACAATCACTTTTCAATTAAATGGCATTCTTCTCTCAGCCATCATTTTGTGTTTTTGCCTTGGTCCTGTTTTTTTCAGCTCGTAGCCAAGTTCTCCTCCTGCCACAAAAGCAGCAGGCGTAAAAATACGGCAGAGAGAGAGAGAGAGAGCTTAGAATTGAAACGAAAGGCTCTTTGAAAATAACGAAATCATTTCGGGTTCATTTATATACTTGACCAACTCGCCGAATGGCGGATGAAAGCCTTTGAGTGGCTCTAACTCACAGTAACAGCTTGTTCAATTGTCAATCATTAATTCGGATTGATTTGACACGACGCAAGGACCCGACTCCGGCGTTTAAAGCCCCCAAAATTAATTATAAAATCAATTAGCAAAGGCTCCGCCCTGGGATTAACACAGATCCCGTCATAATTAGGTGCTGAAAAAGCTTTTCTTTCGCCAAAGTGTCAGGGAAAAACAATAAAATCCCTCGCTCAGATTGCGGGACACTTTTTCAAGTTGGCCTTTTGGGGTGCTAGTCCTTGAGGATTAGGACTAAACTTTGTTAATTCGCTGAAATTTGGGGACAAATAAGCAAATAACTGGGAAATTAGCCCAATAAAAAGGTGCCTCGGAAATGGATGGAAGGGAAAAGAAATTTAAGAACTCACCTCATTTTGAAATACAGTACATATCGGCTATAGCATTGGTTATATATTGGTTTTTTTCGTATGTATAAAAAATTAACAAATCGATCGTTTTAAAATATCTAATTATTGGTAATAAAATGGTTCGATTAAATATATTTTTTAATCTTAAATGCACAAATTACCTAATGTGGTGTCTGCTGTAAGTAAAACGAAACAGACCCCCGTAACCTTAAGCAGTTACTTTTATTTGCAACGAGTTTTACCGAATGCGACTAAGTACACATAAGTATAAGTACAGAGAGGATTGCTAGCTAAGTGCGGCATCGGCACATTTGGATTACAACTTTCGGCGAAGGGTCAACACCAGAGCCGGGGGGTCACTCCCCCAGCTGCTATGTCCTCTTGAATGCGTTAACCTGGCCCGTAGCCGTGGGCGAGGGCGTGGTCGGGGAGTCCTCTGCCTCCACGGCATCGCCGTGCTTGAGCCAGAGCGGGGCCAAGCGCAGCATGAGTATGGCGCCCAAAGGAGCGGTGAAGATAATCGCCAGCACTGAGATGATGAGGACGTTGCTGGCCAGCGCCAGCTGATCGGCGTTGGCCGTAGTTGCGGCTCGGGCCAAGTCCAAAGCCACCGGGCCGAGGGCAGCCTGAAAAGAAGTGAGACGCTCTGGTTAAAATGTCTACATACAGAGCCGGTCACCGCTGCGTATGAGTGATATGGGCAAAGACCGGCTTAAGTACGGTTTTAGCTGTACAATTTTAATTAAATCAGTACAAAAGGGGACAGTGAAATATGCGCCGCATATTAGGGAAAAGTTTAGCAGCCACACATGTGACCTCCGCCACAGTGTTCCCTATTTTTTCCCTGGACAGTAAGACAGGATGGCGAATAAGTAAGCCAGCGGAACATTTAAATTTCTGGCAACCACAGACGCACACTGGCACACTCGCCAGGCGCTCACACACTCCTGGCCAGGCGACATAAACAAAATGTCCGTTTGCGGTTAAACTGCAAACAAAAGGGATGGCATGCCAACTGCAGCAGTGGCAGCTTCGGCGGCGATGACTCTGGCCAAGAGAACATGACCTGCAAATACGTGTATAACTTAAGCATGGGAAACACCAGGACGACGGCCATGGCGACGGCCAGCCCGGCTGCCAGTGGCAAGAGAGTGAAATGGCCGGCAATGAAATAAAAAGCGCCACCAGGCCAGGAGACAAAGGATGGGAAATGGGAAATAGCTAGGGAAAATTGAGGGAGGGAAGCAGGGGCGGGCCGGGGAACGGGACAACCGCAACAACATGACACGCGGAACGGGAAACTTACTTGGACAGTTGCTTTGGGAAAACCGGAAATTGTAATGTAGGCACGTTCCTTTCTCGACAGATTTCCGCCATATGTGGATAAATATGCAAAAGCCAAGCGAAACTGAAAACAAGAACAAGAAAGTGGTCATCTCGGGCTGCTGTTTTTTCTGCCCCTCGGTTTTCCGTATTCAGTTGTGTGTGCAGGTAACATTTGCATTGCGGTGCCAGAACATTTTCATTTCGGTTTTGCCCCCATTCCCTGATTTCGTACTCGCTTTTTGTTTCCATAGAACGGGACTGGGAGGGGATCGGCAAGGGCTGGCTCCGAACCCTGGGGACCCGTGGCTTGGCAGAGTATTCCCGACACAAACTGAATGGGAACCGAAAGAAATTAAATAAGTGGCCGGGCGAGCGCTGCACCACCTCCGGTTGCAGGGGCTCGCCTCCTGCGGCCATTTTAATTACCAAACTTCCGACGAGCACCAACAAGGCCCCATAACCGATTACATGGCCCTCCAGCACGTTGAAATTAATTTCCTTGCCGATGAGGGCGAAGGAGACGGGCTTGAGGAACTTCCACAGGAGGTCCAGGCGCTTGGGCACACTTGCCTGCAAGAGAAATCAATGGTTTGTTATTAGATCCATGCGTTCCCGTCATGTTTTCCTCAGTTTCCACCACCCAAGGACCATTTAAATCAACTGGCCAAGACACAGCGCAAATGCTGCCCAGAAAGCCAATTCGCCAATCGGCTTTGAGAGCGGAGCGTTGCCTTGGAAATCAAGTGCTCGTCCAGCATCTGGGTTAAAAGTTTAAGGTAAAAGGTAAACGGTAAACGGTAAATGGAGAGAGCCCAAGAAAAACACTTGCTCGAAACAAATCGAGGACCAGCAGTCGACTCTGACATGGGACAAGGACGTGATGTCACAAATTACCTAGCAAAAATCCCGCACACACAGGCGCTTTTTATAGATGCAGCCGCTCCGAAGGAGCAGACATAAAAAATGGTACTATTGCCAGTGAGCATTTTTCTTGACCCAAACTCAAACCCAAACAAGTCAGGAAAAGAGCGGGTGGGCTCAGTGCCCCAAAAGCACTCAGAAACGCCAAGGTGAAGGCAAATCCAACGCACTCCCGGGCACAAAGTGCCAGCCGACTGAAACACGGAAAGAAATAATTATGTTCCCCTTGAACTTGGCGAACCAATGCATAAGTAATCAGAGTACTGATAGAGGAGTAGGACTTCTAAACTTAACTACAAAATAATATATATAAAAGTCTAATATTTTATTTGGAATGAGCAATTATCGAGCTCTTTTTAGCAGTGCTTGAATACTTACAGTTTGCTGGGCCTGCAGCTGCTGTGGTGTCAGTTTTTTCTCCTCCCGCCGCCAGCCAATCCTTGCAATAAAGGCTGTCGTTACGCAACCCAGGGCGCCGGCCGACGTGTAGCCAATGACGCGGCTGCCCATCACGGCGATGGTGCCTCCCAAGACGGTCAGGACGAAGCGCAGCCCATTTGCGTAGGTCTGCAAGGATGAGCGCAAGACAGATATGAAGAGAGTGAATGCCATAACAGGTGACTTAGGCATGTAGGCAAAAAAAACAACAACACAAAAAAACAACAAAAAAAAAGCAAAATCACTTTACAAAACTCTGATGGAAACTGGTTCACTTTTTTATCCCGTATCCGTCCATTGTTTGTGTTTGCTGTGGTCAGGTTGCGTATACGCAACGTGGGCTGCAGTCTGTGCAAAAAAAAAGGAGAACAGCCGTCGTCCTATCGGTCTGCTTTTGTTTGCTTACGAGTACCAACATTTTTTCCGAGCTCAAAAATTGTACCAAAATTACTTCCATCTACACCGATTTAGATCTGATAAATCTGGCTTGCGACAATGTTTTCATTCCCGGGTAATATTTTGATATTTTCTAACTAACCGGCTGCAGTGTCAACCTGTCAGCTCTTGTGGCTGGTGTTGAGTTTCAGATTGAGATCTTTTCATTTACCCGGTGAATTCCTTAGTTACCTGGCAGCACCGCAAATTGCTGCAATTTACGCTCTGTCCTTTGTCGAGGGGTTTTGTGTTAAGTTTAAGCTGCTGCTCACAATAAAATTGCATAAAATTGCTTTCAATTCTGCTTCGTTAGTCCACTGCTTGGTATTAAAGGAAAATTGAACTCAACTTTTCCGTCTCGCTAGGACTTTTAATTTTCCCCTTTTCTAGCGATAAGTTCCGTTTCCGGCGCCTCCTTGAGTTGCAAAGTTTTGCTCGAATATCTTATTGAAAAATACTGTCAGTGGGTGCCAGTGAAATAAGTGGCGAAGGTGACGGTGAATGCCAAATTACAAGAGACGCGTAATAATAATAAAATAAAGGCGGTTGCAATGACATGCGAAAAGAAGCTGCGGCCCGAACCGAGGCCTGATGACAGCGCCCCCTTTGATGCTGACAGCGAACTGAGAATAGCCCCAAACTGTGATACAGGGGGTGGTTCTGGGGTGGCCTGGGAGGGATGCAAGTGGCGCAACTTCAACGACGCGCAGCGTGAAATTTTTGTACAAACTGCAGCACTGCGTGGATGCGGATGTGGATGCCACTTGACGATGGCAAAGGCGAGCGCGACTTGCAGAAAACAAAAGTTATGAGAACCCGATGTGTGTGTGAGGGGGAGTAATGGCTGGTATATGGTGGATGGTGGCACAGCAGCGCATTCAGTGCACCACCCATGGCGTTTGATTATGCGCGCCATTAGCGGTGTAAGTTGCGGCAATGAGTTTTGTGGCTCTCGCTGCGGCTGCACTGCCTCAATGTCCCCGGCATCCTAGAATCCCGCCATCCTCGCCTCCTCGCATCCCGGCGTCCCGGCATAACTTCACATAGATGCTGGCAGTAACTGTCGTCGCAAATGTCGCCAGCTCCGTCGTCGTTGTAGTCGTTGTGCATGTAAGTGTCTTTTTATGCAAAATGCACCCACACAAACAATCGCTTGGACGGCCTGGAGAGCAGAGAAGCTGACACTCGGCGAAAAAATGACACCTACATCAGGGAGCTTTGAGCCAACAAATCAATGCTGCTATCTTTTTAGTAACTTGTATGAAACTAACCCAATTGGAATTGAAATTCGGTTTTCCTTTTTGGAACATAACTCAATAAAAGATTTCAAATTTTAGTATGAACCATAGTAGTATATAAATAATTCTTGAACGTAGCCCTGATTTTATAGGACATTTTTGCGCCGTGCAGTCGTCTACCGCGGCCTGTACATATGGCACAGGGCACCGCCCGCCGCCACCCTCCTGCCACCAGGGACTTGCGCGCGTTTTGCATCATTAAATGCGCTGATTGAGTGTCTAAGTGTTCACTGAATGTGCATTTTAAGTGCAGCTTCAGCTCCAGCTCCACGACGAGAACGAGGACGAGCTGCGTCTGGGTCCGCGCCTTTGTCTGGCCGGGATGCTTACCGCGTTGCGGGACGGCAAGTACTGGAGCATAGTGCCGTAGAGATAGCCAAAAACGAGTCCAATCCCGATGCCAATGGGTCCCTGAAGCACTTGTTGGGTGAGCGAGGCTGCAAGACAGTGGGTAGAGTGGAAATTGAAGGGATTGGGGTGGGGTTTAGTCAAGTCTGCTTTCAAGGCTCGGCGGGTGGCACGCACTCGTGGAGAATATTACGCTGATTATCACGCCGAACATGAAGATGGCCACCACATCGTTGCATGTGGTCATGGCGTAGATGAGCGTGTGGATGCCGCTATTGAGGCCCAGGCGATCCTCCTTCAGCTTGAGCATCACGGTGACGACCACATTCGGGGAGACGGCGGTGATGACCAGACTGTAACGTTAACATTGCACCAGGTCCTTATAGAAATATATTATCCTCACTCACCCCAAGGCGATGCCCCACAGCCAGGGCATGGACAGGGTGAGATAGGCCAGTCCGGCAATGACCGCCACCTCGGCTATTGTGGGCAGCAGGGTCAGGCGGAGAATCATGAACCACAGCCGCTTAAAGGCGTCTCCGTCCAGTCCCAGGCCAGCCAGCAGCATGATGTTGATCAGGGCCATTTCTCTGTTAATGAGGGAAAATAACATTCCCAGCCTCGCCATTAAACATTCCTTCTACCATTTTTACCTCAAAAACAGCTCGAATCGCTGATAGCCCTCAAAATTGGCCAGGCCCAGATTGGTGTAGAGCACGCCGAAGAAGAGCATGCCCAGCATGTCGGGCAGGTGGATGAAGGTCACCAGGATGCCAGAGACCTGGGCGCCCACGAAGAGGAATGCAATGCGCATGATGACTGTCTGCGGCTCCGAGAAATCCGGCAGCAGGACCCAGGCCATGGCCCAGAGTCCCAGGAAGATGGCCAGCAGAGCCACATGTTCGGAAGTGTTCACCCAATGCTGAACCAAATAGCGCCACCTGAAGGAAAAAGAAATAAGTTGACCAACCGGTTAGGAGATTGTGAGTAAACTGTAAGGTAAACCCTTAGACAAACCGTTAATGGCAAGAATTTTGAGTTAATATTGCATGTATGAGTTTGTGATTGAGTTAGTAAGCTATTTCATTTCTTAGTGGACTGCTGAGGAAAAAAGAAAAATCGTAACTGCAAAGTCATTGCAGTAGTGTCCCGTGTGAGACTGAATTGTTTCATGTAGCGTCTTTGTCAAGTGCGGTTCTATAGTAGGCAGAAGGTAAGAAGAAACGATGCACGAGGACCTCCAAAAAAAATCAAAACTAGGGAACGGTAGTGTTTCTGGTTTTCGATCCGAATTCTTGTGTTTATTTTCCCACCACTTATACCACCAGGGTTTCATTTGAATTTTCTTTAAACGTCTAATTCACTTATTCCATTTGATACTGCGAGTGCATTTAGCTTCTGATGACACCAATCTTTTTATACAAACTAATTCACGGAGACGTGGAAGCACATACCTGCTAGGACAGCTCAGTTTTCATGAGAACCCATATTCCCCTAGTAGTAAATCACGTCTGATAATATTGTTGGCATAGAAAATCCTTCCAAACTAAAAGCTGTATTGCTGGTAGATTTAGCTGGTATTTTCCTTCTCACGCGACTATCTAGAACGAGAACGTGCCTTATGTTACTCGTCTGTGCCCCTCGGTCCGTTGGGGGGAGGTGGCCGTGGGACTTGCGAGTAAACAAAAAATGACCAAAATGCTAGAGCAACGCACACATAATTGCCGATAATTACCGAGGCCGCTTGAAGGTATAAAAGAAGCCTGAGCAGACAAATGTCAACCAAAAACAGGACCAATGGACAACCACATGGATCGGGCCGAATCTATGCACCTGATTCTCCGGGTTATGCAGCTATTCGGCCTCTGGCCCTGGTCATTGAGAAAAGGAGAGCAGTGGACCGTCTCAGGCTTCCTGAAGAACCACTACCGCTTCCTGCTACACCTGCCCATAACCTTCACCTTCATCGGACTCATGTGGCTAGAGGCCTTCATCTCCAGCAACCTGGAACAGGCCGGCCAGGTGCTCTACATGTCCATCACGGAAATGGCACTGGTGGTGAAGATCTTGAGCATATGGCACCACCGCTCGGAGGCTTGGCAGCTGATGCAGGAGCTCAAACACGCCCCGAACTATGAACTTCGCGGAGAGGAGGAGCTGCAGTTTTGGCGACAGGAGCAGCGCTATTTCAAGTGGTTCTTCTACATCTACATACTGATCAGCCTGGGAGTGGTCTACAGTGGCTGCACGGGAGTGCTCTTCTTGGAGGAGTACGAGCTGCCCTTCGCCTACTACGTGCCCTTCGAGTGGCAGAACGACAAGGGTTATTGGTTCGCCTATGGTTACGACATGGCGGGAATGACTCTCACCTGTATCTCCAACATAACCTTGGATACCCTGGGCTGCTACTTCCTGTTCCACATATCTCTCTTGTACCGCCTGCTGGGACTGCGTTTGAAAGCTCTTCAGAATATAGAGGAAGAGGGTTGTTTTGGACAGGAGTTGCGTTGTATCTTCAGGTTGCATCAGAGTGTGCGAAGGTTGAACGATAATTTAATTTAATATTTTTTACTTAACTTTAACCCCTGTCAATCTTTTCTAGGCTAACCCGAACCTGCCAAAAAATCGTGTCGCCCTACATTCTTTCGCAGATCATCCTGAGTGCCCTGATCATCTGCTTCAGCGGATATCGTCTTCAGCACGTAGGAATCCGCGACAATCCCGGCCAGTTCGTGGCCATGCTGCAGTTCCTCAGCGTGATGATCCTACAGATCTATCTGCCGTGCTATTATGGGAACGAGATAACCGTCCATGCCCACCAGCTGACCAACAAGGTCTATCACACCAACTGGTTGCAGTGTGGGCCCCCGACTCGCAAGCTCCTAAATGCCTACATGGAACACCTAAAAAGACCAGTCACCATTCGAGCCGGCAACTTCTTCGCCGTTGGATTGCCCATTTTCGTCAAGGTTTCTGTTTTCTAATTCTTGCTGCGATTCTTGTCTTTAAAGATTTCTTTTAACCGCCAGACCATCAACAATGCCTACAGCTTCTTTGCCCTGCTACTGAATGTATCGAAGTGAATCCCGAATGAGTTTGTTATTGAATACAACAATGTTTGAATCAGCATCGATAATGTATTTTAAATTAAATTATTATTGGAATATTTGTAGTTAAATGTATGTAATTTCGATATTTTTATATAAATTAAATGTGTCGAAATCATATGATAGTATTACCAAAACAAAGCAAATAAACGTTATTAAAAAAAATTAAGTGATCTGTTTCTTTTATAATAACAAATAAGTTTTGAAATTTGTTTATAAAACACAATGAACAAATTAACTTTTATTTCAGAAGAATTATTTAAATATTCAATACAATTTCAATATTAATGTAACAACCATTGCCTGCATTTCTTTGCATTTAGTCCTTGAATCTGGATGTTATTTCGAATTCTAACTAAACTCTTATAAGGGAAATAATTAAAACACATTTTCTGGGAATTCTCAAATGAAAACCTGCTCACTGCTGAACAGGCCCCGATGCACTGACGTGAAAATCTGAATGTTTATGTTTGGGATGGGGTTATTTCCCCTGTCATCTCCGTTTTCTATTGCGTGACTTACACATTTAGAGAGGGCCAGCAATTAACGGGATACTTATGTCAGCAAGCCAATTATTGTAATTGTCCCAACTAATTAGTTGTATAAATATTTTGACTGATTACCGAAACCAATCAGGGACGGAGAAGCGCAGGAACTAAGCTCACAAAAGGAACCGGTTCCAAAAAACTCGAGGAAAGCATTTACAATTACATCCTCGTTTCCCGATTCAAATTAAATTACTAGCACACTTAAAAGGTAATACTTTTGAACTAGAACGAAAAATATAAGTTCCACTGGAGTTAGGTTCGATAACACCGCCCTAGTTCAGCCTCAATCAGAGGAGTGTCCCTAAGGTGACCTACGAATGCTATAGAATTTCCAGAGGTTATATAAGCAGGAAAACTGTGGGTTTTTCTGTGTAAAGTGAATTCAATTTGAATTACTGAAATGGAGTCTACAGATCGTCTATCTGCAATACGCTTCTTGATTGCGGTCCAGCGCTGGACGGGACTCATTAAGTGGAAAAGCGAGCAGGGAGGTGGCATTTTGTCCTGGATCAAGCGCATTTATCCCTTTGTACTGCATCTGCCGCTGACGTTCACCTATATAGCTCTGATGTGGTACGAGGCCATTACCTCTGCTGACTTCGAGGAGGCCGGCCAGGTGCTCTACATGTCCATAACAGAGCTGGCGCTGGTCACCAAACTATTGAACATTTGGTACCGTCGCAATGAGGCTTCTCACTTCTTGGAGGAACTCCAAAATGATGCAGCCTATAGTCTTCGCAATTCCGAGGAAGTCCAATTCTGGCAGCGGAACCAGAAGGCCTTTCAGCGCATATTCTACTACTACATCGGAGGCAGTCTCTTTGTGGCTCTTATGGGATATGTCAGCGTGTTTCTCCAGGAGGAATACGAGCTGCCCTTCGCCTATTACGTGCCCTTCGAGTGGCGCAACCAAGAGCGCTACATGTACGCCTGGGGCTACAACGTGGTGGCCATGACGCTCTGCTGCCTCTCCAATATTCTGCTTGACACCCTTGGCTGCTACTTTATGTTCCAGATCGCCTCGCTCTTCCGCCTGATGAGCCTCCGGCTGCAGGCCCTGCAAGATGCCCCCGAGGAGCAGGCCAAGCCGGAGCTGCGCCGGCTATTTCGGCTGCACGTTAAGGTCCGTCGGCTGACGACGGAGTGCGAGCTGCTGGTGTCCCCCTACGTCCTGTCCCAGGTCGTTTTCAGCGCCTTCATTATCTGCTTCAGTGCCTATCGGCTGGTGCACATGGGCTTCAAGCAGCGCCCTGGACTCTTTCTCACCACCGTGCAGTTCGTGGCGGTGATGATCGTCCAGATCTTTCTGCCCTGCTACTACGGCAACGAGCTGACCTTCCACGCCAACGCCCTGACCAACAGCGTCTTCGGCACCAACTGGCTGGAGTACTCCGTGGGCACTCGCAAGCTGCTGAACTGCTACATGGAGTTCCTCAAGCAGCCCGTCAAGGTGCGCGCAGGAGTCTTCTTCGAAATTGGATTGCCCATCTTCGTAAAGGTGAAGCTTATGTATGATTGAGTAATCTCTCTTTCTCTGATTTCGGTAAAATTTATCGAGCTGGAAGAACTTAAAATGAATGCAAACACTTAAAATGTTGAAATTATTCATCCTCACTAACTTATGTACATATTTTTGGCAGACTATCAACAATGCCTACAGTTTCTTCGCCCTGCTGCTGAAGGTATCCAAGTAAGGAAGGGATATACCCGCCGAAGCAGCACAATGGAAACACCCACGGGTCGGATACGTAACACTGTAACTCATACGCCGCGTGGTTGTAAACAACGAGAATAAACGCCTGCAGCCAGCAAGGCATTTCGCCAGCTATTAAAGTAAGTGTCGCAGCCAAAAAAAAACAAAAAATATAAAAAAGAGAGAAAAAAGAGACGGGAAATCAGGCTCGACTGCAGACTAGACGTCGGGGGATGGGGGACATGAGGACATGGGATTTGGCTGGGAGCAGGACCGAACACAGCCCCGTCGCTAGCGGAAGCACGCGCGGCTGCCTAGTGCAGCGGCAACTTCCACAAGGACATTGTTGGTGCACAAAAGAAATACAAAATAGAAAATACAAAAATACAAAACGAAGGCGGCGAGCGGATATGCGAAAAACGCGTGCAATGCAAGTGTGAATGGCGGCGCTGCTGTCCCGCCGGAAGTGCATTCAAAGGGTTAAGCACAAATCCGCACAATGCCACCGAGCCGGAGTTCTGGCCACATGAGCTTTTCACTTACCACTGGGGTCCTTTGTACTCGTCGCCATGAACTCCGCCCGGAGTTGGCAAGCCGGAGCCATTGCCGGAGCCCGCATTGTTGGCGGCAACATTTTGTGTTGTATTTGTTAAATTTAATGATGTCGGCGTTAAAATTATTGTTGCAGCGTTTTGTGTGGCATCTCCGCCGCCTGCGTCCTCCGGGATCCTCTGTATGTCTAATTTGGTATGCAGCGGGGGAGTGGGCAGGCTGTCGCCTGGCGACTGTGCTCCCTGCGGCAGAGTGCTCCCGTTGCCGTTGCCAGCTCCTTGCGTCATCCTGTCACCTGGCGCCAGTGCTCTGCTGTTGTATTGCTGCTGTTGCTGTAGCTGTCTCTGATTTGGCTGCTGTCTGCCGCGCTTAGCTGTAAGGGGTGAACAGATTTAAATGTCTTAATAGATATGTCGGAGTCAGGTTCACTGAGGAAAAGGTATTCGAAAAATGAATATTTTGTTGTCTTAAAGTAAGTCAAGAGATTATTTTCTTCAAGGATGGAATTTCAATATTTTGTTGTTCCTAGGCCAGTTAATGACATAATTTTGATATTCATATAGTGATTTTAGGATTAAATATTTTAAGGTTTTAAGGTTTTATACGGGTCCAACGATTTACCATTGTTTCAAGATACTTTTGTTTGCGGAAATACCGTGCTCTGCACTCTTGCTGTGCACCAAAAATGGAAACAAAATGAGCAGCGTTTTCCCGGGGCTTATAAGCCATCCCGGCTGCATTTAACCCATCCCGCCACCACTTTCGCAGCTCATGCATAACGAAGGCCCGGCGCAGCACAGCAGTTGGATCGTTTAAATGGCTAAGTGCAGCAGACACTCTTGCACACCCTGAACTCAAGGCGCTGTCGGCGCTGGCGAAATGAAGATTGCAACAAAGATTGACAACCGTTGATTGCACAGAACGGGCCCTGAGAGGTCGAAGAGGACTTGGCGAGGACGAGGACGAGGACAAGGACACCGATGCCTGCCGGCAGGAAGATGTTTTCGCCTGGGCCAGGACGAGGTCCTCCAGAGGACAGGTGCTCGTGCTCCGTCGCCTCCATAATTGGCTTCATTGTTGCCGTGACAACTTCACACTTTCCTCGGCGCGGGGGAAAAGTGCTAGATGCTAGGCAGTAGGAAATACATAAATATTTCCATTTATAATTAGCGCACTTAATGCCGGTTTGTTGCGAACCATGCCATTCCGGGCAATTGACGCCTCCAACTGGAGGGGCTAATTGCAGGGGAGACTGAGATTTGCATATGAAGCGCCGTTCTAATAACCACAATCCACAATCTCCTCGCAGCTTCGCGATTATTATGCAGAGGGGCCCGTGCAATCAACACTTGATTTGATTCGATTGGATTGGGATCTGGAACCTGAAAGCCTAGGCCCTTTTTATTTTCCCAGCTGCCAGTCGTGTTTGTATTTGATTTTAGAAGACTATCTGCTTGTCATTTGTCACCACTCCGCTGCGCCGGCTACGTGTTAATTGAACGCAAATATTTAGCGCCAATTCTCGCCGCTGCGGCTCGAACTCTAGTTCCAGGCTGCCTGTTTGCGTATCTGTCCATCGATCACGTGTCGATTGTGATTGCGATTCAGAGCGTCATGCGACTCTTTGACACACACGCCTAAATTGATTGGCGATGCTAATTGCCGGGCTTTGTCACCGCTCAAGGAGCTCTCACAGGGAGTGCGTAATCTAGTCTAAAAATAAGTGGGTTACAGTCTCTACAAGAATTTCGTATGCTTATAAAATTGAATTAGATTGTGAAATAAACTTTACTACCCTTTGGCTAATTATACGTTTTTTTATGGGTACTAGTTGCAAAAATGTAACTATACTTACAATAGTATTCTAATTTAAACTGGAAATACTTTTATTTTTCATAATACGCGGAATGTACGTACTTACAATTTATATAATTATATTTATTTTATTTTGTACACTGTATACCTAATTGTAAATTAGGTTACAGGATGGATGACAGCCATGGCTTTCGGCTATAACATAATTATAAATTTTCAATTGTATATTTAGATATGGTGTTTACATTCTTACGAAATTAAACATGTTTAGAGGGTAAAATCGTTTCAAATAACAACCGCATTGTATTAGCTGTATCATCCGTTAATATGGTAACCAATTAAAATAAAAAATATATAATCTTGGCGCAATTATCCTGTTTCTGCTGCAATCCAGAATTAAAGATATAAAATCGAGCTTTTCTTGTATAGCAAACACATGTTTAATTAAAATCTTTCGATTGACAATCACGCTCGCCCACCCATTCGTTTATGTGTGTGACCTTCTCAGACATTAAAATATACAAATAATAAAAATACAGCTGATTCGTCCGTACGTATTCTCCGTCGGCGAGAGATAAGGCGAGAAAAAAGCTACGGAAAACACCGGCAATCAAAATATTTACTCACACAAAAAATTGCTGCTGTCCTAAGAGTGTACATTTATTTACATTTTAATTACAATTGCAATGAAAATATAAAATAATCATCTCAGCCAAAGGTAAGCGAATATGAAACGGTACAACTTTTTAAAACAATAACGAGAATTTAAGCACTTGCAATTTCTAAAGCGCTAATGAAATTGTATTTTTTAACAGTGAAAACAACAGCTTGAGTTGGGGAAATTTAATTTGTCAACCAGAGTTAGTGATGCTTACCGGGGCAGGGGATAAATAAATTGGTTTGTGACAGCCACAGTACTCGTAAACCTCAACAATATTCACTGAAGTTACATATTCCATTCAGAGGAAATTATAATATGTAGAAATCGTTCTGTCAGCGACCTATCGCACCAAACCGCACAAATTTAATAGCGAACTAATCGCATTCGCTGGCCGCGGCCTACTGAGATCCCAACGCTGCCAGTACTTTCCGCGGAAAGCTCCGAGTTCTATATATTTTATCTTATGCTAATAAAAAACATACATCTAGCAGACGGCCGGAGAATCTCTCGTGGGCACGCGAGCGAAACACATAAAATATTTGTTTAATAATTTAAAATTAGCAGGCACATTGGAGAACAGCCGCTGCGAGATGCGAGAGCACAGATAATGTGAGGCGTTGGGAAATGATTATTAGCAACAATTGGCACTGAAAATCAGACGCGTTCGAGGTGCTAATCCGAAGAGCTGTCAGAGACCGATCAAGATATAAACAATAAATATCTACTTCCAGAGCTAACTGTTGGTGTTTGGATTTGAGAGGCATATGGGAATTTCCAAAGGTCTTCCTGTGTATTTTAAGTAAATAATTAAACTGCAGGATATTTTAATGATTTTAAACAAAATTAGAAACATAACATAATTAAGAGAAGTTTGTATTCTCTTTGAGTCCTGTCTCTTTCATGGTTCGCCATTTCTGCGGAAATACCCATATCTTCCCACTGACTGGAATAAGATGTAATTCAAGGAATCCCTGAGTTCCAGCGCAGACCTCGGGGCTCTCCAACATAAACACTTGTTCGGCCCGCGGCGCAATTATGATTACGAGCATTTGCTTATCAATTAATTAGCCATAACCAACAAGAAACTTATGTACGCCCGGCAAATATTTGCCATTTCAGCGGGGCCAAACTCTCGGTTCGGCTCGGTTCGATGCGGTTCAGCTGAGATGAATTCATTATGGCTTCCAGCTTATTGAATATTTACAAGTTCAATGCGAAGTTCGCGTTTGAACTACAACAAATATTTAAGTTTTGCTAATTAATTTAAAATATCTCCGCCGTAGGAAACTTTCTAGGACGGGGCTAATGGGGTAATGGGGGTAATGGGCGGACTGGAATGATAAGCGAGGTGGGATTTCTTCGGCTGCATCTCCACATTTTTGAATTATGTGCCTCATTTAAAAGTTTTTGCGGCACTCACTTTTATTTTTTGTCAGCTCCCGCCGCTGCAATGAAAAAATTGTGCATAAATTGTGCAAAGGTGTCGGCAGAGATAGCGCTCCATACCGAGTATTGTAAGACGGCGCTTTCACGGAGGTGGCCTCCCACTGTCCTCCACTCCACTTCACTTCACTCCACTCCACTCCTGTTCTTTGTGATATTTCATATTTCATATTCATGCGCTGCACTCAGCGGAGCGGCGTTGAGCCAACTTCAACTGCAAGTTGGCCAGGTCATTAAGGCTTCTTTGGTGCTGCCATTGCGACTGCCTTTGGCCGGGACCTGCAGCTCGCCCCATTGATTATTACCTTTGGCAGTTGCCCCCTTCTCCTGCTGCTTTTCCTGCTCCTCCCCCATCTCCTTTGGCCTTGGCTCCGCCCCCTATCGCTGCTGGCACTTTTTGGCATTTTATCTTGTCATATTTTCTGCAACTTTCAAGTGACCAGGCACGAAAATAATGCAAAAGTTTTTTCCAAGCCAGCCAGCAGCCAGCCAGTCAACCAGCCTTGCTCCTCCAGCTCCTTAGATGGCCAGAAATTCGCTTTTCAATTGCTGCAGAAGTTTCCACACAAATTATGGCACTGGTACTGGGCAGAAAAAACGGAAGATCCTCTACGCTTCGCTCCCACGCAGTATGGAAAAATAAGAGGCATGGATACAAAAGTAAAGATCCTGGCTGCAGCTGCACAAAAGTTTTTGTCACTCGGTTGTCATGTGAGGAGGACCCGGGCAATGAGTTGCGTACGGGTGCGAATTCGAGGTGTTAATTGGAATCGAGGCAAAGACTGCTCCGGCCGAGGCCGTCGCAAAACCTAAACAAGTTCGAGACTCGGAGAGTCTGAGAGACAGGCAAGACATTTGCCGTTTTCAGGCGAAACTTCTTTGGGGTGCAATGGAGAATTTATTGTACTTCTCAAAGTTGAAAAAGTTTTTCCCTGTCACTTAACATTTAGATTGTTATTACAGCGTGGAACTACTGCAAAAAGTGCCATAAATTGGTTTTATTTGAATGCACTTCGAGGGAGGTGTGTACTGCACTGGCGCTCGTGTGTATTTCCAGTGATTTATATCAGTTCTTCAACTATTCATTATTTACAGGCGAACATCAGTTGCTTTTTCAATATGTTTAAACGCTATATTGCACACTGTGATGACTTGTGCTCCCTGCGTTTCCTCTTTTATTTACTTATTACATGTATGTTTTTTATTGCTACCAAAGAGCTTCAAGATCCAGCTCTCTGCCTGTCTGGGTCTGAGAGTCTGAGTCTCTGTCTGCGTCTGCAGCGAATATCAATTCACTTTTCCCATACCTAACACACATTTATTTTATTTATGTTTACTTAAGCGTGCCCGCTTTTCGCATCCTTCCCGTATGTGCTCGGTGGGATTGCGTTGCAAGTTGCAAGCTGCAACTTTCCTGTTAACCAGTGCGTGGCACTGAATTCAAAAAATAATTTCTTTCCGCGCAAAGTGGGCGAGCTGCTGGCTGGCTAAGATTGCATTCCGTTGTCACGCACTTCCTGCCCAGGGACGAACTCACGACCCAGCGATTCACGTCTAATTTAGTGCTCATACATCGCAAATCAGGGAAAACTGGCAATCTCTTTGGGACCCGGGCCCCGGGCTCCGGGCTCCGGGCCCGAGCAGATGGAAAAAGACGAAAGCAGGTCAGCGTGCGCTCAGCAAGCTGCATTCATCACTTGGCAAATAAAACGACAAATTGAAAATGGCAAAGAACATGGAAAGCCATATAAACAAATCCCCAGTATATCAGTCTGTCAGACGGTCAAAGGCGGAATGCAGAGCTCAGATTAAGCGCAGTTTTAGTAATTAGCTACGGAGCAAGTGCAAGTGCGACATCCTTCAGAGCTGAGTTCCCTGCAGTCAAAGGACCTGTCGTCGAGCTGCGAAACGCTGTTGGGCAAAACGCATCAGAGTCAATGCAAATAGCGTCGGGAGTGTGTGCAAGTTAACATTTTCCCATTCATTTGGCAATCATTATGCTGACTCACGGCGGCGCTGGCATTTATAAATGTCACCCGCTGCGTATACGTAATGAACTGACTTGAGCACAGCTCGGCGGGCACATGGGGCGAATGCGCAATGCGAATACGAATGCTGCTGCTGCTACTCATGGCACACACGCCCTGCATTTGTCAATAGTCGAGAATGCTTGTGTGCCAAACGTATATCATGTTGGCTTTAGTTAACAGAAATGTCGCTGCCTCTCCTGCGGAGCAGAAGCGACACATGAAAAGTGGTCGGTGGCAGCCGAGTGAAGGGTGAGCATCCATTCAAGGTTGAGCTTGAGAAATCGCCGGAGACGCTGCATTTAAATGGAATTTATTTAATATAAACGAGCCGCTGCAGCCTGCAGCGGGGAAGCACAAATATTTAAATATGACTTCCAGAAAGCCAAATAGGAGTTGGGGTCGGAGTTCATTCGGAGTCGGAATCACTGACGGCGAAACTCGAGTGCAAAGCGAAATGAATGCAGAGGAAATGAGCCCGGGCTAATGCATATTCATGGAAACATACTTTGCCAGTTGTGCTAGTTGTCTGATTGTGGGTTTTTGGGCGCAACTAAAATGGCTCATTATTCGTGTGAAAATTCCATGGCGGCCATAGCCCGGAGGCGAATCCTGTTCGGCAACCAAAAAGTTCAGCAGAGCAGTGTAGAAACCCATATTTAGACGCATGCTAAGCAACTCCCAGCTCCGGCGACTTCAACAATAATAACCGGGGAAAAAACAGCACCCTACCGACTACCTGCCAAAACAAACACATGTATTCGAGCCAGGCGTAACTAATAACCCTGCCAGAGAGGGTCCTCTGGAATAATTCCAGAAGCAGAAAACCAGCACAACCTCCGGGCAAAAATGGCCACACCAAGAGCACACTGCGTGGCTTCAATATGAGGAAATATTACGTATTCGTCCAGTTCTCTCTGTCCCTTGTCCTTTCACCGCATTGTGCCGTTCACTTAAAAGCCAAATGCCTCAATCAGATCATAGCAGCTCAGATACAGCAGAGAATCACAACTTTGAATATAAGAACTATGAATATATGCTCGTATACATATATTAAGTATGCACTTCACAACCACTACGCCTGGCCGACCCACAAAGCGCTGACGTCCGTGCCTCCGGATGTCTTTTTCCAGCTTTCCACCGTTCTCCAC
Source organism: Drosophila bocqueti (assembly GCA_018151655.1). NCBI lineage: Eukaryota > Metazoa > Arthropoda > Insecta > Diptera > Drosophilidae > Drosophila > Drosophila bocqueti. The sequence continues at coordinate 755,669 of JAECXF010000001.1, forward strand.
ATCATACATTGTCCTCCGTTGCGGAATGTGTGCGTCAGAGGATGGAGGAAAACAAAAGGAATTCCCGGAAAAATCTCTTCGCTTCACCATGACGACAGCGCACAATTAGACTTTTCACTTACCTTCCAAAGCTCCCGAGATTGGTATCGGGGTCCCGTGGGAGCGAGGCGGTGGCTGGGGCCGCCCGCCCAGCAGGTGCTCCTTCTCGGGCTCCAGGATGCTGGCGGTGACCGTTTCGCTGGCCCGCCGCAGTAGCTGCAGCGGTGTGTGATTGGCATCCCGGTCCCGATCCCGCTCCAGATCCAAGTCGGCCTGAGGCGGAGTCTGAAAAGACTCGTCGAAGGGGTTACTGCTGCGAAAGGCCTGCAAAGGAGGACTCTCGTTGCCGGCCACTACGTCCAGGATATCTGTGGGAAGCGTACTCGTTAGCTATCCAATCAGCTCATGCGCTAATTTGCTGAAGTTCAAGTTCTACACTTTCCGCAACGTGAATTAACTTTAAGTTTTCATTACACAAAGTTTAATGTCTCCATAGCCTCTTCCTTATCTGTGGAGTAGCTTAGTAACTTTGTATTGCTAGCCAGTGAACTTAAGAGGAAGTTTAAAAGTGAAAACTATTATTGATATTACTGCATTTTCTGCTTTTTAATATTTAAAAGAAATACGATATGATTATATCAAACAGGCTTCCAGAATATAAAAAAAATATATATATTTATTAACTATTTAAATTCATCCAAACTGAAAATCAGAGAAAGCTTGAGAATGTCAATCAACTCACTGAATACCATAAAATATCCATATTGCAATTCATGTGTGTAAATTTGTACTTTTCGTTGAAAAAATACTTTTGTTGAAAAAATACTTTTGTTCAGGAACCCAATATGAGCATATTTCACATATTTTTTGTGGAATCTTTCCGAGCTGTGGAAGTTTGATGGTATGCACACACGATTTTTATTTATTGGCACTTCAGCAGAAAGTGGCATTTAATTGATTAACCATAAACTCGTAAATTAGCGGCTAGTGTGAGAATTGAAAACGGCCAGTGCTAAGTGCCAAGATCCAAATAGACCCCCAATATTTGGCTTACCCAAGTCGGCGCTCATGTCGGAAGAGCGGAGCAAAACAAAGCTGACTGCCAATAGCCGATGACTAAGAGAGGCGACAAAGAGCGATTGGTGACGCAACTCGACGATGACGTAGCCGCCGGTTCTTGAGTCAAAGTGACGGCCAAAGAAGAGAAACGCGACAGCTCGAAAAAAGAGAAAAGTATTCTTGTATACGGCTATAAGCAATCGACCACGCGAATCGAGGGGACAACGCGAATGGAAAAAAACACGCGTCGCGGCCGCCGGAAAGGCTAGGAATAACAGTCCCAGTGGCCAGGGCGGGCCGAGAACTTGGACTCCCAACCCAGTGCACGGGCTTCTTTTTATCGCAACGCATGCACTGACAAATATTTGCCCGACGCATTAATTAGAAAAGTAATTTAAACAATCGCCGGTCAGTGGAGAGCTGGCGAGCGCTCTTCGATTAAAACTAATTGGCAAACAAACAAGCGGCGGAAAGCAAACCGAACGCGGTGCCTCCCTTGGCAGCAGAAAACTGAGCAACAACAGAGTGTACGTAAGCGAATCGGGGGAGAGAGCTGAGAGCATTATATACATATAGACGTGTCGGGAACTTGGCGTCGCTGAAGTCGATTTAACTTCGATTCAATGCTCCCACACTTCACAGAAGCAGGCCAATTAGCCGATAAATAAATGAAATATGCTCGTAATTTATCAGAATGTGATAAGGAAGTGAATGGCTCGATTATTATTAGCCATCTATTCATGGCTCATTGTGTGTGGGTGCAGGAAGGGGCGTAGAAAGGCAATGTGCTTTCACTTCTCGATCCGCGACCTACCCAAATTTCTGGGTTATACACGGCAGAATGCCGAGTGCTTGTAGGACATGTCAATAATGCATAGCTGATATCAACTTAATTTAATTAAAATGTACGTTTTAATATATAAAAACTTTCATTCATACTGTTAGACATAAAATAAATCCATTTAAGAACTTTGTATCTTTAACGGACATCTACTATTTCACCTGATATATAAAAGCCCCCCCGTACGTTCATTAAAAACGATGCGTTTGTCTTGTAAATTGTTTTTTCACAAAATTTGCATTTTGACTGGCTCATCAAATTCTGGTTGGCTTTCACCGCCAGCGAGGCCTTAATTTAATTGCTCCGCCGTAGCAACTTTTTTAATTTACCTGATGGACGGCGCGAAACATGACCAATCGCTTCTACGTCACCGCCATTATCCTTGTCGCAGCCAGATCATCTCCTCATCAGCCGCACGCGCAAAAAGTGTCGTGTGCGAAAATATTTAATTTATTTTAACTACGCACACTTTTTCAATTGTTTGCAGTGTTGAGTGCAGGGCAGTGCATAAGATGCGCTGATGATGATGATGATGATGGCTCATCAAAAACAAACAGGCGATAGTGTGGAAAGGCCACAAAAGCAAACTGAAAGCGGGGAATGCGAAAAAGGAATAATAATCCAGTGGAAAGCTGACACAAATGTTCCTTTATTTGCCAGAGCGCCGTGATTTTTGTTGCATCAAATTGGAGTTTTTTCCTTAAATATAGTAAACATGGATGGCGCACGGATTCATGTATAGCACGGCGCTGATGAAAATGACTCTCTGCATTGACCGTGTTTACTGTTTGTCGGACAGTCAGCCATTTACGCCCCCACGCGCTTCGCACTCGGCGCTGGAGTGTGGCGCAAAAAACATTAATTTGCATGCAAGTCAATTATCAGGAGGCAGCCAACAGTCAGGCACCAGTGGTTGCTGGTTCACGGCCAACATCGGAGTTATTTTTGCCCCACAAAGAACATACTCTTGAAACCAGGTAAACAGACTGACAACAGAGCGGGAAAAAGCTTAAAGGAAAAATTCATCCAGTGATTTTTATAGAAATGAGCTTCCCATAAATTGTACATACTTTTGTGCAATTCTCTCATACCATCAATAAAATATTATTCTCATATATGCATATTTGCAATGCTCTTACCTATATTTTATTTCTGAAATTGAATAGAATACCCAAAATATTCGACAGTTTTCTATCATCAAGCGGATCGCAGACGTAAATAATATTCGGGCATCAATATGCATATTTCCCTTTTAAAAGGGTATTAAGTGACTCAATAGACCGGAGGCCTTTCAGACTGACTGGTAAGCACATTTCTAAATGCTTTTATTAATTAAAAATATTGCAAATTAAACACATTTCCATATTGCGTTTTGCATTTTTCCGATAAATACTTGCCAGTAAAAAAATGCAAATATAATTTACAAAGCATACAGCAGCCGTCAGTGGCTTTCAACTTCAATTTAATTCTCCTTTAATTTTCGCTACATTTGGTTTGCTCTATCGCCACTCGTGCAGAGCCAGGCGGCAGTCACTAAAACTAGCAGTAGTCTTATCTTGCTTAAAGCTTTTAAGGATAACTAACACTAAAACTAAACATTACTTTGGGGGCCAGTCTTTCGGCGGAGGGGGGCGCTCTCATCTTCTCTTGATTGTCACCTCAAACTCGGAGCCCAAGTTGCGGCAGCTGAGGAACTCTCCGGACGCCCTAATCTCGGGCCAACTGCGGCGGAGCGACTGAACTGGACCGAACCACGTGACTCCCTCGCCCTGAGCCTCGATAACAGTCTCAAAGTTGGACCGTCCGACGGGACCTTCAACTGGCGCCTGGTCCAGATGCCACAGGAAGACGGCGTGCTCGTCGCCGCCGATCGCTATGACAGCCAAGAAAAATGGGTGCACCAGGTTCGTGTCCAGGTCCTCGCTCATCTTCAGACAGACCACGCCCTCCTGGGGCGGCGGGGGTCGCACGTGCAGCCGCTGGCCGAACGTGCCGCAGAACTGTACAACGGCCAGGCGGTGCTCTCCGCTGAGGTGGCGCAGCAGCTGCCACTCCCAGTGCACTGCATCCAGCATCTGATTTACGCCGGAAGCCGTCGCCTCTTTATGGCTCCCTGCTGATAAGGCGCCGGCCTCTGCTCCCACTCCTGATACTGATCCTGCGGAGGTCTGTCCCAACTGCAACGCGACTGTTGACAATTTGTTGGCCACCGGGGCTGCCTGCTGGTGGCTGCATGATTTCCCAGTGGGGCAATGATAACTCAGAGACTCGCTCTTCACCTGCTCGCCGGCGATGCGCTGTCCATTATTCGTGGTGGCGACTCCTTCGCAGCGCAATCCGTCTTCATCTGGCCCCGCAATCCGCCAACTTTTCTTGCCAAACTTTAACTTTGGTTTAACGAGCATATTGTTGTGACCTTCCTCGAAAGTCTGCGGCTGGTGCTGCTGCACTTTTATCAGCGAGCAGTGCTCCTTGCCCCGGCTGCCACCGGATTCGTGGGCGACACCACTCGGAGCTCGAGCACTTTCCGACGCTGCAGGTCCCTTCGCCACAACCGGCAGGACTGGCAGTTGCCTGGAGATTTGCTTGCCCTGCTTCTTGCCGGAATTCGACTTGGCCAACGCCATTTTCGGCTGATTATGATATTCATTTGTGCACTTGTTGACGCTGCTCAGTTTTTCATAGCCCTGGGCCGCAGTCACCTTGCTGGTTTTCCCTGGAAGAAAGCAAGAACGATGAGAATCCCGCAGGAATAAATTCAAAAATGTAAATATAAAAAATGCAGGCAGTGCTATAGCTTAAGATTTTCCCAGGATGCTGCACTAAACAAAATATTGGAAAATCAATTGGAATAGTTCAAAAATACAGTTTAAATATGATTTAAAACTGCAGTACTTAAGACTAACGATTGTTTATTTTTATTGTAAAAGAATCTATATATAAGTGTAGATTATGAAATTTAAACTTTATTTATTTGTTTAATATTTAGTGCAGTACGCACTATTCTTGATGGCGGTTGCTTGGCAAGTTTCCCTGCCGCTGGAAATGTCAATTTTCGCTCGTTAGAGCTCTTGCCCCTTGACAGAAACTCGGCATAAGTTCAAGTGGCAAATGAAAATAGAAAAAAGTAAATAATTCCTCAAGTACACACCTTCATACATACGTATAGATAAATATGAGCTAAGAAAATCTCAGCAAAACATAAGGAACGCACACTTAATGTGGAAGCAATAAAAACCTACTAAGCACGGAATAAGCTGGGAGAAACAACGAACGAAGAATCCCCCGAAGTGCGGGAAAAGTGGCAAAAAATGAAGACCAACAAGTAAAAACAAATGCAGACAACGCGGAAATTCTTGTGCTTGCTGCTTGTTACCTACGCTGTAAACTTCACTCCGAGTTAAGTTGGCGGACACAGATTGAAAATGGCAACGAGGCGGCTAAACTTTAAACGAGGCTCCGAGCACCGAGCGGCAATGTAACGCAATGCCGGCAAGATGGCAACGGCATAAAGCGCGAAAAACTTTAGCAATTTATGTTACATAATTATGCTATAAAAAGAACAACAAGGGAAGATGAGCCATTGCGCTCAATTTCAAGCACTCTTGACTCGGCTCCGCTTTCTGCTCGCATTTTTCTTTCATTTGCGCCGCCCTTGGTTGAGATTTAAGTGAAACATTGACACTTGCCGCTGCAAAAAACTTTTTGGCCCAAGCAAATGACGTCTCGGAGTCCTGAGCCCAGGCCCAGGATGTTGCCAATGGTGAATTTAGGACGTACAGAGGCGAAAACATGTGATATGTCAGGGGTAGGCTTGTAACTAAGAATTGTTCTATATTTTGTAGCAAATTTCCATAATAAAAGAGAAGTTCATACCTAGAGATACATTTTTTAAATCTTATTAAGAGGAGAATGCTGATAATATAAATAAATTTTGACTTTTATAGTCAAATAGTCAATAAATATATCAAATATTGATTCATATTTCCTGAATTAAATTTAAGTTAAATATTTATTTTCCGAGTTTTACCCTTCAAAAGCCCTCTCTGGGCTAAGACGAACCTCGGCAACTCTGACAGAATCAGCCAGCTGCCGGCTAATGACACTGCTAATTCGGGGTTCGTTTTTCCTGAATTGAATGGATAAAAGTCGCTACATGTTCTTGCAGATTGGGTGCACTTACCGCCGTCGCAGGGAAAGCTCTCCGCCAGCAGGGTGAATAATTTGTCCGACAGTAGACAGCGACCTCGCGGTCCCAGGGGAACCCGGCACACAGGACACTTCACGGAGCGGCTGCGGCAATTATTGCAGAGCACGTGTCCGTTGCAGCACTGCCAGCCAGGTGGCTTGATGACCTGGTTTCCAGTTCGTTCGCCAGGTGAGAGGATCCACAGGAGGGGACGAAGATTGCGTGCAATTATTCAGAGAGGGAATCATTTCAATTAATTACACATATCGTGACCATCGAACCCGGCCACAAGGGCCCCTAGAAGGGCTTACGAGACGTGATCCCTGATTGCTTCATTATTATATGTTTCAAACTAGATTTAAACAAAAACCAATAGCAGTCCTTGTCGTCAGTAATGTACAAATGGCAACTAAATTTGATTATTCCTCACATTTGGCTCTTCTTTGCCGGCTCCTCAATGGCTTTTCCTTTGGGAGGAACTGGCGCTCTTTGCTTCTGCTGCTATTGCTGCTCTCAAATGTACACGGATGCATATAAAAAATGTATTATATTGGCAGCGTTCTGCGCAGCAAGCTTTCCATTTAAATTGAAAATCAAATTGAAAATATTGCAAGCGGATTTAAAATAATACAACTGTGTTTTATGCGCGCCCAAATACTTTTGCGCATTTGAAGCTGGCCCTTATAAAAGCACAAACTGGGGCAAAAACACAAATACAAAATGCTGAAATACAGAAATACGGAAAATACAGGAATATAAAATGCGAATGACGGACTGAGGGGAATAAATGTACACCGAAATTTGGCTGATGCTTTTTGTCTCTCCTCAATCGATGTGCAGACAAACATACATTTGCTACGTTCGGAATAAAGAAACAAATTTTGGTCGGCAGATTTCATACTTTTTGCTACGATTTGCCAGAATTGCAATCGAAGTATTACAAATGTAAAGCGATTCGATGGCAATCTGACCAAACGAAAAAAACACCAAGATAAAAGACTCTGACCACTATGGAAAATCGAAAATACATATGCCCTCACTTCCCAGCATATATATGTATGTTTATCTGTAATAGATTTACGTGGGAAATAAGGCAGGGATTTAAGCGTCGTGCACGTGTGGCAATCGTTCTAAATGTTATTCGTCTTTTATTGTTTTTAATTGGCTTAAATGGCATGAGCAAATGCTTTTAATTTTAATACCCTTGCATGCATAAACAAAGACTCCAATTAGTGATAGAAATCAATTAAATGCAGCTGAGCGAAAACAAGGTGGCGGGGAGCAGGACACGAAGCTGAAAGTGGAGGTGGCACTGCCAGAGGAAGCGGAAATGGCCAAAGACGAGTGTGGATGGCCCACTTCCGAGCGGCAGCGTAGCATGCTTTTAGGCACATTGTGAAATATCTTTCCGTTCGATGGCAACCATACCAAGTTAATTCGATTGCCAAAGTCCGCCTGACAGTTTATATTAAAGAAAGCCCGTCGGCCCAAAGCCGATCGAGTGCAACCAAAATGAATTAATCATTTTGTGCTGGCATAAGCCGGCCAAATCCTTGCCTGCCTTAGTGAGCCGTTTGCTTGCCGAATTTATGAAAATTAAATGGCTCGCAAATTTATGCATATTTAAATGAAACAAAAACAATCTCATGCCCGATTTAATGTCAAACAAGGAAAAGCACTGGCAAATCCTTATCCGAACGGAAGAAGCCTAATGCAGGCGATTAGCATTCAAGGGAATCGGGATGCACAACTATTTAAACTCCAGCCAAACACAATCCCTTAATAACTTAATGGACTCGTGTGCGTACACACATAGAATTCGCATGCATGAGAAAAGACTGGGACAACACACAGAAATATGCTCATAGTACAATATAATGCCGGCTCCGTGCCACAGTAATAATCGCAAAATCAGAAGGACTTTCCGGGAACTAAGCCGCAGGGCGGAGGCAGTGAGAGCGGGAACGAGCGAATCCGGCATAAACTGATTTCGGGTTAATAAACAAATTATTCAGTGCAGCTGCAAAGGGAGTGCAAGCTGCTCTGTGGCCAGCTGCCAGCTCTCAGCTCCGAAGGCGTTGCAGCGTGGCCATATCTGGGATATCTCCGGAATCTGGCATGTCCTTGCTTATGCTGCTGCCGCCTGCACATGCTTAATTTATGGTTACACACCGACACTCCAAGTCCAACGAGATCTACTGCTGCTGCTCCTGCTCCAGGCGAGAATTTCATTTGAAAATACTCGTAGCTCTGAATTTTGAATGGAGGTCGGCCCCAGCCCGACTGCCCGCTCACCGGCTCGGTCCAGTACGGTCCGCTCACTCCTCTTTATCTTGTCTAATTAATTAAATTTATGTTTTTGCTGACAAGACGGGCATAAATAAATTTAAAGCCCGGCCCTCGTCACCGACTTCAATTTAAATGCACAACGAGCTCGGGGGCTAGCACGGAGAGCATCGCATCAGCAAAAACAGAAGCTGCCCGCAGGCGATTGACACGATTATTCACACTGACTTCCGCTGCCGCACACTCTAATCGTCAATATTTGATTTTTAAACGACATAATCAATCACAAGGCCCGAGCTATGTGTATATATTTTGCAAAACTAATCAAATCACATGCCAGAGCAAACATTTATCAAAAACCTACTCGAAATATGGGACAAAATAAAACTGGCAGCAGGCCGAGCCAAATAAAAAGAAAGAGCAAAAAGGAACATAACCGACGGCTATTAACTGGCAGCATGGAAAGCTGCCCGGATCGGGACATGTGCGTCGTTTGAGTAATTGAGTCAACAAGGCCGGCATACCTGCCACCATGGAGGCGGGGGGCAGACAGGGAATGATGTCCTGACGAGGGCACGCAATCACTGGCAGCCCGGTGCTCCAAACTTTCTATATATCTAGTATATATGTACATATATATAAATAAATATATACTCGCAGAGTAAAGTCAAGTGATTAGCAACAAACTTGCGCAGCAAAATCAACGCAGGCCCGGAGAAGGATGGCGCTGCGACTGGGACAGTAACTGCCACTGCAGAGAGAGAAATATCAGCTATGCATCGAAAGAATGTCTAGAGACAAGGATGTAAAATATCTAGTTTCCATTCCTACTATCATAATTTCATAATTTATGACAAGAGTTCACCTAGAACTAATGTAAGTCGAGAAACAAAGAAACAACTCTCTAAATTCTGTAACAAGCATATCAGCTCTTTCAAATGCATGGTGAAAATGATAAAATGTATATAATATCTAAAATTCCTCTAATAAAAAATATAACTATATTAATGCATTTCTCGGCGGCATTTTTCTCAATGTGAGTTTCATAGCAGCGGCTGGCGAAAGCAAACAAACGACCAACTGGCCAACTAAGTTTTGGGACGAGTTCGGGCCCAGCTGAGTTAGATAATGACGAACTAAAACTAAAGCCGACCAGGCTCATCGATATGCAATGCACATGCAGGCGACCCATCACAATCCCCCACATCCCAACACTCCAGGGACCACCGCAGTCCGTCCCGCATCGTCCACTCACCTCAAGGCACACAGGACACTCCAGTAATTGGGAAATATGTTGCAGGCATGTTGCAAACTTTTGCAGCGATTGTTGATTAATTCCATGCTGCTGCAAATACAAAGAGAAAACGGAAAAGCGCTGGTTAATTTGAGGGTTTCTGGTTTCTGTTCAAGGTTAAACGACACCTCCCGGGGATTTAATCAATTAAATCTGACGCCTGCACTTAATTGTATTTAAATTTTCGGCGAGCCACACTTTCGGTGCTGCGTCGTGAATAATTCACACAAGAGTGTCCATGAAAGGCTCCGGACTTAAGCCGATTTCCAATTAATTTGCATTCGATTATCAAAGCGAGCCAAGCGAGCGCCGAGCAATATAACATGTACAAAATTCGAGCGAATGGGCCGCCTGCATTCGGAAGACACACTTCGTCCTATGCCTGATTGCGGTTGCAAGTTTAATCTGTTTAACGGGTCAGGTCCGAGCACACACACCGAGTGGCACAACACTCTCTGTGATGCACAGCCTTCGGCATTGATTGAAATGGACTTTCCATGCCAACCACCTGTGCCAGGTGTCCGAGTGTTCGTGGGTCCGTCAGTCCGCCAGTCCGCCAGACCGACAGTCCGTCTGGCCGCGTGTGTGTCCTGCTTAAATTTTCGACTGTGCCACTGCAAGGACATTTAGGTCAATTGAATTGTAATAAAGTACACATAATGTGTCAAGAACGGAATTACGTTAGTTCGATTCAATTGAATTTAATAAAATAAACAGCTCGTAGGTCGGCATATAAACAATTTAGCACGACGCCCGAAATTGACATCTGCACGGAAGAACACCTCGGGTTAAGCTTCAGGGCTTAATTTACCTCAACTGGCTTAGGGGTGGACCTTCGGTCTAGATGAATTTATGGTCCATTCTTAATTTATGTGTGCATTATTTGAATTGTTTATTTTAAAAATTTACTGGGCGATATTTTACCAAACAATTTAATTACTTGTAGAATTATTACAAATTATTACATTTAATGTTCATCACTAGTCAATTTATGGTTAAAATGATTTATTCGCTTTAGTTAAACTGCACTGAGCGATTAACTTATAATTTGATTTAAAAATACTTTTACATTGAAAATATAATGAAAGTCATTAGGACTTCATTTTACCTCAATGCGGCATTGGGGTGGGCATCAGTTATAGTAACCAAAAAAAATGGGCCAAAAAATTATCTTAATTCTTAATATGCAAGACAGAGTATCGAAATTAATTAAGGTCCACTCAGACAAAAATAATTCGCACAGCAACTCTCATATGTTCGCAATGCAGCTTACGTAAATAGCGTTTGATGGCCATTCAGTGGATTACGTGTGGTTATGGATGAATTAGTAGCTAAAGACTAATTTTGCGATTTTCTTGAGAGAAACCTTGGCGCTGAGAGTTGGTGCAGTGGTGAGCCCACAAAGCCAGTGGACCGGGCTTCAGCGTCTAATTACTGGCAGCAACAACTGCCATTAAGCCAATCAGCATTATGTAACGCTCAGCGGCACACGAACAACGGTGTTGTGCCGCACATTCATGTGTGACAATGGCCCATTTAGCCATCATTCCGAGCACTGCGAACCAATTAGTGGGCTGGTTCAAGCCAGAAAGCCAGAAGTGGAGCGGATCTTGGTGAAAAATGTGGAAAAATAATCGATTTCGCATATAAAGCATCGATTTTTACAATTTTCTGCATCGATTTTTAGAATTTTCTGCATCGATTATTACGTTTTTCTGGTTACACTTTATATACTTGATGCCAATAAATTATACGTAGAAGAGCAATCATTTAATTTTATATTTGCAGAATAATACCCAGTTAATGGCAACGACTTACCACAGCGTGGGCTGCCTCCGCGGGATCTTCGTTCGGGGCTATGCTCGCCTGCTGGCGCCACATCATCAGGGTCACGTGCTCGGCGCCGCTCTGCCAGTGCTCCTGCAGCCGGCCTGCCAGCTCGCTGATCCTTAATCCCAGGACATCGGCTCCATTGAGCTCCAGCAGCGTGTCGCCCAGCCGGACTCCGCCGCGCTCCGCATTCGACTTCGACTGCACCCCGCTGACCCACGGATACGGGTCCCAGGGGGCGCGACTCAGATTCAGGCCGAGGGTCCCGTTGGCGCAGGCGTAGATGGTGCACAGCTGGAGCATGGTGGCTGCAAGGAGGCGCAAGGCATCCAGATTAAATCAGACACATCTTCAAGGCCGCACGTCGCCGGCATTTCATGCAATTTATGTCACACACACGCACCCGGCATTGGCCAACATAAATTTGGCCAATTTTCAACACTTGAGGCGTCTGCCAGACACATCTAATTACCTGGCCTAACGCACACTCATCCACACACACACACACACACACTCGCACACTCTCCAACGGAGGGAGAGTGACTGTGAAAAATGGTGGCAAACTGTTTTATTCGGCCTGCTCCGCAGACTCGACTTGGCATGCCCATCACGTAGCCACTCGCATCTATTATGCGTGAGTGTGTGATTGGGGCAACCGCTGTCCCCAGATTTCGGCACTTGACTCATTTGCACCTTTCGAGGGCTATTCTTCTACCTTTCGGCAGGTGCCGAGGTGCCTCGAAGCCCAATTAATTAGCCAGTCGCTAGGCCCAGAAAGTTTTGCGCCAAGTGGTCGTAATTACGCATACGCCACGTTCGCCGGGCGTAAAATTCGCACACATAAATCAAAAGTTTGCGTCCCCCGCCTCACTTACTTCCCCAGGAAAAAAAAGGGTTTCTTGAAAAGTTTTGAGCACTAGCGAAAATCAATTAAGCACCCCCAGCCGGAACTCGGCATCGGGTATCGAGTAGCATATATAACCAGCTTAAGCTGGGAGAACCGAGAACCCAGCTGTTCTGCCAACTGGCTTCTTTCGCTTAGTCACTGGCATTGTCATTCCCAATCGAAGTCGATGTTGAAGCCAATGGATTGCGTCAGATTCTCGGGGCTGTCAGCTCAGAAGATTCTTCTCAGCCGGGAAATTGATTATGTTGCTTACGCGCCAAGCCTCGAGTAGATGGAGAACCCATTGCTGTCTACGCACGCGGATACAGATACGTACGAGTACGACTACGAGTGCGAGTGCGAGTACGGCAAACTTGTTCAAATCACTTCACTTCACTTCACTTCTGGCTGACATTGGCCATGAAATCGCTATGACGTCGGCCAAGTGAAGTGGGCACAGCGGAAAGTAAATAAGTTATTGAACAATAATTCGAACTAGGGCTGCGGCGGCAATTAAAAGCGATTGATACTCGGCTGGCCATCATTCAATTATGCCTCGTTATTAAGGCCTTTTATTTTTGTTTTATTTTTCAAACATCTCCCTTGTAAGGGCCAGTAAGAGGCCGAACAAATTAGTTAAAGCTGCTGCACCCACTAATGAAAAAAAACGAAGAGACGGAAAACCACCAACCGCAGCAGCGGTGGCACACGGGAACAATTTGCGGACCATTGTTTTGGCCAAAGTCAATGAAGCGCGGCACTTGGCAAACAATTACGAAACGAAAACCAACACAGGGCTGCCCCTGGGAACGCTCCAATTAGGGTCCGACTCTTAAAGGCCTTGCTGCAATATTTATACCGTAATTATTTTAAGTCTATATAAAACTGTTTCTCGATCGGAAGCCAACTGAGCTTCGGCGCGTGTGAATTGCAACTGACTGCACTCGAGCGGGTGCAGCAACCAGAAAGCCACTGGCCCGCTTTCGTTTTCAGTGTACGCAGGAGAGCGGGCTAAAACGAAGCTTGGCTAAAACAAACTCACACGGAATTGCGTCACAATTACACGAAAGAAACCGCAAGCGAATCGCATGGAGCCGGAGACGGAGGCAGAGACAGAGACCCAGAAACCCCAAAGCGGGCGAACTGTTGCGCATGCGCCATTGAAGCGCTCGTCCCGCTGCAGCCTGTCCCCGTCCCCGTGCCCGTCCCGCCCCACACAATTAGCAGCCTGAGAGCTGAGACGCTGCCGTGTAAACTCCGAGTCGAACGTGAGTCTCCAGTTTTTATTTCGCCGCTGTTTCCATTTCGCAAGCGTTGCGCATGCGTATGACTTACGGGGCAGTATATGAATATGCACTGCTCTTGGCGCGTTTCTAATTGAATTTAGACTCGTTTGTTTGCCTGACAGCATAGGAAGCGATAAGTCAGCTAGAAACTCGTTTTGCGGTCTTAATTACGCGAATATACAGCAAATGCGTTTATAAATGTGCGTTACACTTCCGCGTATTTGTTTAACTTTTTCTATTTCGAGTGGGGCTAATGTGCGGTGGCAGCCACCTTGACCTAAGCCAACATTAACCAACTTGGCTTGGGCAACATTAAGCCAACTGAGGGCTCTGGGTGAGCGTAAGGTCGTTTGGGCCATTAGAGCCATTAGGTCTCGCACGGTTTGTTAACAATTACACACCGTTTTTCGGTTTTGGCTCGCTGGGAAATCAATTTTCACAACTCTCCGCTCTGCTTGGCGGCACTTGGCACGTTAGCCAAATAACTCAATCCAATGGCTTTTCCTGGGCGCCGGCGCAACGCACTTCGCGACTGCTTGCGGAACTTGCGGCGCTTGCGCACTGTCTGCGAGCTGCTAAGAAACTGCGGCGCGGCGTCTGCACAGCTGACCAACAGACCTAAACTTGGCTTAAACTGGCTCGGCAGAGCGCCCCCTTTTGACGAAGCTTGGAACTCAATTTGAGCGAGCTTTTGAACGGTTTTTTTGAAACTAGTTAGCCATAAACAATTGTGGGAGCACTTAAGCACCGTTTAAACCGGACACCACTGCCAATACTTGTTAGAACTGCACACGATTGCTTTTGCTATCTGTGTGAGCAGAGGTCGTGCAGAGAAAATGCAGAAGCTGCAGCTGATGGATGTCAGTTTTCAGCCTTACCTTTACCTTGCATTTGTGTGGTTAACTATTATGGGGTTTGTAGAATGTTCACAAGCGGCTTAGCATTAGCTATAACGAACAATATCAAATACCTAATTTCAATGGTCAAATTGCATGTATGGAATGGGAGTTTAAAAGCTCCCGCCAGAGCATTTACACAGCACTTAAGCTATTATGAAGAGCAAGCGGAATCGCTTGCGTGATTGCACTTGAATTTGGCCATTTGCCTTTGGGCCAGGCCTAATTGCTGACCGATTAATAAAAGTCAATTGCCTCGGTGTTTGGTGGCCGGCGGTTCAAGGGGCGTGGGCGCTGGAGAAACATGAAATTTGATGTTATTGGCTGCGTAAGTATTTGGTAATTTTGACACCGCTGACGGCTGTCGGCTGCCGTCCGCTTCTGTGCGCCACTTTATGCCAACCGCCGGCCGCACTCGCAACCAATTGCACAAATAAATTCAGCCAAATCTAATTGAACTCGCAAATTGAAAAGCCAAAACGAAATCACACACAGCCGTGCTGCCCAGGGTCAGTTAGCTGGGTGCAAAATTTAATGAAATTACCAACTTCAATGCTATTTCGGCAGCAAACCAGCGCTGGAAACAGAAATTACCTCCTCAATGGCAGAGAAGCCCGGCAGGCGAAACAACAAAAAAGCGAAAGTCAAATGGGCCGACGAGGCTTGGGAGCTAGCAATGCCAAATCCATTTGTCAGATGCCAATTTCCATCAGTTATCATTGTTAGGGTTAATGGACGAGCAGGTTTAGGCCCGGTATTTATTTAGGGCCCCATTGTTTGTGTTTATCGCGGTCCGACACCTTCATGCAGGGCCGCGTTTGTTGGTTTAATTTCTTCGGTATTTCAAATAATAATATTTTTCTCCACTGCTGTTTGCCGGCCATTGACAATGCACTGCCATTTGGCACTGGCCACACGCAATTAAGCTGAAAAATAATGCTGTTTATTTTGAAATTTAATTACAGAGTCGGAAAACTTTTGAAATAAATAAAGCGGAATTAAACTGATTAAGTTCCATTAATGTACATCGAAAGCTAAACTGTGCGGTTTTATCTGATTAAAAACTGTTTAGGGCGTAATGGCTTAAATATAGACTACAGATGTACAGCACTACTGATGATAGATGTGTGTAGTAGGATTATACAATAATGCTTTAAGATTTTCCTTTATTAATAACACAACTAATTGCAGTTTGTGAACAAAAAAAATAGTAAAGTCAGAGGATTTTAATAATTTTTTTATTTCCGATAATTCTTGCTTATGAAATTGAGATCCGGTTTGATACATTTTTGCTTTTTAACTTTTGTTTTTTCACTTTGCAAAGATAACATTTTAAACATTAAGGTGACCAATGAGAACTTTATAAAAAATAAATTAAATATTAAATAAATATAAACTCTTAATTAAAAAATAAAGTGTTACTCTTAGAAACGG
The DNA here is from genome assembly GCA_018151655.1 of Drosophila bocqueti. NCBI lineage: Eukaryota > Metazoa > Arthropoda > Insecta > Diptera > Drosophilidae > Drosophila > Drosophila bocqueti. Next base: position 771,709 of record JAECXF010000001.1, read on the forward strand.
CATATTTTTTAAATATATACAAATATACGAAATTTTAGATCTTTATTTCTTTACTTATACTTTGAATTATTTCTGCAATGTTCGCTTTATTATTCATTTAGGTCCGCAAGCTTATTATGTATTATTTTGTGTATGTTTTACTGACGCAAACCTGTGTAGCGCACCCAAAAGAGCCAGTGACGGAACAGACTCTGCGGCAGAGTTCAAATATTTACTTAGCGAGCGCTGTTGCCTGAGTTCCATGCCCACAACTGGCTATCAGCACAGCCCCGAATCTGGCCCTGGTCGTAGCCACATTTTGGCGCCGACAACTTACAACACAGCTCAGATCAAGACAGATCGCGGATAGCGGACAGCGGATGGCCTAATGTGCCGAGGGGCGCGGGGTCGATAGGTGAGGCTGCTAGCTCTGAGCTGTAAACGCGGCCAAAAGCTGAGGCCAAAATGTTTGTCGTTGCCTATTGCGTCGGCCCAAAGCGCTGAGCTTTGCTATCGGCGCTCGGCAACTTTTCATCCAAAGTGACGGCGCTGCGAGCCAGCTCGAAAATAAAAAACACACATGAAAACAGTTTGCCAAGCGAGAGCGCCCGTGGAGCACGTTTCTCGCCAGCGGAATTTAATTTTTTCGGTTCTGATCCGCGAGTTTTTCCAACTCAGAATGAGAAAATCATCGAGAGGATATCAGGCAGCGCGTCCCTCCGAATGCGAATCCGGAGAAGCTGGGGATGGAGATGGAGCCACCTCATCGGTGCGCCTGCTGAAGATTCCCCGGGCGGCGCCCGGCATCGACCACTACGGATTCAATCTGACCCGCAGCAAGTGGGACCCCTATCCCTGGGTAACAAAGTAGCCAGCTTGTTGCCCCCGCTCCGCTAATGCGATATCCCCACCACTGACAGGTATGCGAGGTGGCAGCTGGCACACCTGCCGCACTCTGCGGCCTCAGGCCCGGCGACTGTGTTCTGGAGGTGAGTACCGCGTACTGAGTACTGCTGCACACACATTCGACTGCCTAGTTGCAACAACTGCAAAGAGTTGGCGGGGAATATGAATAATGCACTCTACAATTACCAATAACTCCAAGACAATCGTATGCATAATAACATGTGAAATCGAATTACAGGCAGAACAAATTAGGTATAACGGAGACAAGTTGATACATTTTCAACATTTATTCAAAAACTCTTTAGAACTGCTTAATCAGAAACTGTCGCCTTTTAGATTGAGCCTTTAATATTTCATATAAATTTTTTAACACTATATTAAGCTCAAAAAAAATTATTTATGGTAATTACTTGAACTATGGATAAACGAGTTTTATGGAAATCCGAAATTCGTTAAGTTCTATTTACGAAAAATGTTGCCTTAGCAGGGGTTGACCTATGGAAGCTGGACTGTAGATCGGAGCCCGGACTTTGCCGCAGTGCTTTTAGTGTTCTTAGTGGATATAGCCTGCTTAAAATAACAATCTGGCTAACTTAATTGCTTTTAATCGTCTTTATTATCCGCGGTGATGAGTGGGGAAGAACACATGTTGTGGAATTAGAAACAGTTGACGCAGGCAGAAGCCGACCTGGACGAGCCTAGCACTAATGACAGAACTCAAGTGTAGTTGGCAAAGAGTCGAAGTCGAGGAAAAGATTAATTAGCGCTAAGTAAACAATTAAAATAAACAAAAGCAAACGACTTGCAGCCGGTTATCAGCTTTGGCGGTTAACAGCTTCGCGGTTAACAGTGATGTAAGCAGTACGTATTCCGGCAAGCAGTCTTACCAAGCAGTGCGTGGAGTTTGAACATTAATCTTATTTGTGGTTTTACGTCACTTTTTATGGTTTAAATAAGTGTGTTAAGGTTACTGAGGCCAAACAGAGTTCACATTATGATTTTACCATTGAATGAACTGGGCTATAGTGGTCACTTACCCATTAAAACCTTCCTTACAGGTCAATGGCACCGACATACTGGGCTTGAGAGTAGCTGAAGTCGCCCGAATCGTGAAGAGCCATCAGGATGGCGTTACGATGCTCTGCTGGAGCAGCACCTGTGAAAAGGACTGCGATAAGAACGTAAGAAACTGAACCTACTAGTATTAACTTCAAGCATAAACCCCATGTAAAACTGACCTCGAGACGCTCGTTTGTTTCAACTCCCCAGAGCATCTGCTGCGCCCCCATGCCCACCAGCCTCCGTCGCCTATCTCTCGTCCTGGAGAGCATTCTGCGGCTGATTGAGTGTCCTGTATGCAGCATCACCATCGCTCCGCCTGCGATGCAGTGCCAGAACGGGCACCTGGTCTGCGTGGACTGTCGCATACGCTCCGAGCGTTGTCCCGTCTGCCGGGACTTCTATACGCCAAGCCGCGCCCTGTTGGCGGAGCAGATTTACCTGACCATTGTCAATGCGTTCGAGATGTGCCGCCAGGAGAATAAGCTGCGACAGAAGCTCTTCGCGGGGATCACGCGACCTATCCCCGGCCCCACGCTGGCTGAAAGGACAGCCCGGCTAACGGGGCAGGACACTGGGCGGAAGCGCAAGCCTGTTTTGCCAACGAACAGGTTCCTGACCAAGCTGCTCGAGGGCTGCGCCTACTCCATGGACAACCTCTCGCCCTCGAACGCGGCCACCCTGCTGCGGACCAGTTCCAGGGATAGCCGCAGGCACTCCAGCGGAATTCGAGCGACAACTATGGACGCCCCCCCGCCTGACGGGAATGAGGAGCCAGCGAATGATTTACGGCGCGAAGGAGTTGAGCCCAGTGCCGAGGGCGTTGACGAGGTCTCGCAATCGGAATCGGACAGCAGTCACGGCCCTGCTCTGGAGGAGCAGCCGCCTCCGCCTCAGCTTGTCAGCGAACAGTCCGCAACGCCTGTAACTCCTTGCCCAGAACTGCCCGAGCATGTTGATACGGTCCAGGGTAAGCCGACCTCGGTGTCCGCGCTCTACCGCTGCCCCTGCGAGATGGACCCACAGGGTGAGGGGCATGCGCTGCACCAGAACTGCTGCTACAAATCCGCTTTCCGTTTGCTTTGAGCCCCAGCATCTCAATCAGCGGCATCCTCTTATCAGCCGGAGCCCCTACGCCACCGCCTCCACTGCTGCTGGGGACCCTTACTAATTAAATTAAATGCCAGTTGCTTTGCCAAAGTTGCTTATCGAGCGAAGAAAAGAAATGCGCAGAGGAATTGAATGGCTGTCGGCCCCCGGACAAAGGCCGAGATGGAGATGCAAAGAAGTTGGTCCGGAGCTGGTGCACTCTGTCACTCGGTGAACTGCAGGCAATAGTTCCTCCGGGGAAGCCGAGTTAAGTTTTAATTTAATCACTCCTGAACGCTTCAATGACTTTGTGTCATTTGGCGTCAGACTTGGGCAGCTCGATAATGAACCCGGGCAGTCCGCAATGTCCGAGCTGTTTGATAGATGCATGTTTTAGACTTCCACAGACAAAAATAATGTGCATCTTTACTTTGGAAAAGGATATTTGGGAAATTATATAAATTAACGAACTAGAGCAGTAATAGCTTTTGAATTAAAATTCGAACGAAACAGGTTTTAGCCTTGATAACTTTGAAAAGTAATTCCCAGTTTAAGCATTCACTTGACTGATTTTCCAGTGCATCATTGCCAGCTATGACTGCAGTTGCAGCCGCCAACCGCAGCTGCGGCTCAATCAGGGGAAAAGTGAAGGCTGCTGGACAAGTGCGTAATGAGCTTTATTTGTCATCCTGACGGGCCTGGACCAGAGGCCGGATATGGAACCTTAAGGAGCCTGGAACGGGGTCGGAAACCTGACAACCCACGGCAACCAAAATGACAGCCGCAGTTGGACGTCCATTATGGCGGCCATTTACCATTTAATATTGATGCAAGCTGGAAGTAAACAACGCCAGCAACAGGCGTTAGCCGAAGCTTCTCCAGCTTCTTTCGCGTCCTCCTCCTCCTTCGAACGCCCAACCGCAGGGCATTCTTATCCCGGCAGATGCCTCCCGCTGCTCCAGCAGGCTGCTGGGAAAATGTCATCAAAACAGGAAGTGGCAGTTTAATTTAAGCGCGTTAATTGAATTTTATTTTCTGCATTGTTGATCGTTCGGACAAAGAGCTAGTCCGGGCGAAGACCAAGTCCGTATCCGGACTAGGTCCGGTTGCGAGTCCGATGCGGAAATTGATTTGCTGCTGCCACTGCTGCTTATGCTGCTCCTGCTGCTCCTGCTGCTGGTGCTGCATTGTGCTCGGTGTCCTGTGGCGCCGTCACCTGGCTGCCTCGGCAAACTTTAATTACAAACTTCTATGCGCCATTATGCAGTCGGCGGCTGCTGGGAAACCAGTTTAAATTGCTGTTATTGTTGCACTTTACTCCCGTCTTGCCGGAGCCTTGTGTGGGCCACACACTTTCTAATTGCATTTCATTATCTATTGGAAATTACAGCGATTTCGAGGGTCGATGATGGCACCGCTAATGGCAGCCGTTACAAGTGCTGCTCCACGTGAAAGGCAGCGTGGCGCATTGCAATTAATTTCGCAGTTGCTGGCAAAAGAAATCGTTGCGAGGACCGCGACAAGTGTAGGTGCCTGCATAATTCGCCGAGCCGGGGAAACCCGGACCGATCCATTGGTTGTTTAATTAATGTGAAGCACTCATTATCGAGTGCAATTTACCTCGGATAAACATGGGACTTCAAACGTTAAAGCATCTCTCCTCACCACTGTGAGCTTTCAATTTGCATCCTGGGGCAGCGCCAGCTTAAGTTCTCGGCTTGCATCAGAATAAACGGCACTTTGGGGCAAGTTTTCGGGCCCGGCTAAGTGGTAATGGCCAAAACAATAAATTCACTTTGGACCGAATTTCGCTGCCACGCCCACTACTTGCCAGTCGAGCAGTTGCCGCACCAGGGGAGGTCACGTCAGTGTACCACACGGCGTATGAGTATGCGCGCGAGGGCAGTGCACAAAATATTGGTGAACGCATCCAAAATTAATGGATACTTGTAATTGTATTTTAATAAATGAATAAGTATATATTTTCAATGACTTCTGTGGGCCCAGCAATCTAAAGAATTAAACAAAATAAATTCATAAAAAAAAAATATATATTTATATTTCCTGCCTTTAGCAGCTTTTCTTCCTGTGCAGCTTATCAGCCGGCCGCAGGAGCAGACTGTCTGTGTGTGTGTATAGCTTAGCAACAATGTGACCGCCCCAAAGCGAAGGAAAGCGTGCAACAATTTGGAGAATCCTTCCCTTTTTGGCGGCACAGCTGTTCCGTGTGCGGCCGCAACCTTAGAAAGTTTCTAACGAGCATTTTGCAAGGCAAGGCGGAGCCTCGAGGACTCGAGCCCCAGCCTTTGTTGCTTGCCGCCCTTGGTGGCTGTTATTGTTATTGTTTCTAGCTGCAAACAACATGTGCGGTTGTCATAAATTTAACGCCAAAAGAGCATTTTAAGCAGTCAGACAGAGTCCCCCTGGCATGGGACTAAGTCCTCTAATTACTCCGAGGGAAAACTTTCGGCAGCCCGGCCATGATTCATGTGTGTGCATCTCTCGTGCCGTGCCAGATGACTGGAAACTTTGACGAGCCGAGCCCCGGAGCTGCCCCGGCGTTAAATGCCGCCTGCAATATGCAGCCACTCTGCGTGCAAAGTATTTCCATATTTAAAATCGCATTCGCCAGCGGACGCGGGGTTTTGTGAAATGAAAATTATTTATTTAATTGAATATTTAAAAACGTGCTGCAGCCGTCTCTTATTGCATTAGTTTCGCTGCGGAGGCGCACTGTAAAATATGGCGCACATCCCTCTGATTTATTCAATTTTTTACCATTATAAATATGAGTGCATGTATTTTTGTTTTTATTCACCCGCGCACGCAGAGCTTCTGGCCCCTGGAAAGAAACTTAATTATGGTTGAGCGACGTCGCGAAAGCCTGATTAAATTAAAATGAATATGAATTGCATTCGCACTCGCACTCGCGTGCGAACTCGCATGGGAAGCGCCTGTAAATAGGCAGCAAAGCGATTCGCAGGCGACATTTGAGTGACACATTTCACACTGGGATTGATTTAATTGAAACATCGAACAGAGAGGCCTTAATCGAAAGCCCATGCGGTGACACTGTTCCGGGGAAAGGATTTACCCTTGAACCAAACCATTTTTGGAGGCAGTAATTTGCAGGCCGCAAAGATACATTGCCACACCATAACCATCGCACCGCAGTTCGCGGGGCAGCAGCCTTGGAAATTAAAATTAAAATTCCATTGATTAGAAAATTGTAAATGCATGGAATTTTAGGATATCGCTGGGTGGCGATCTTTCGATTTGCATAATTGCGAGCCAAAGCGAACCGAGCTGAAAACCGTCGCAACGCACCGAAAATCTGGGAGGGTGCAGATGCTTATCGGGCTGTAACTTTGCACTGGCCTTTGGCCATGCCCTCCTGCCCCGACCAACGCGGCGCGGCGGCCCATAAATATCAAAAATTCTAACACATGGTTGGGGCTCCTGGTGCTGGTCCCGGTTCTGCTCCTGCTTCTGGGCTGACTGCAGGTATGGGAACCCGCAAACCTGTTCGCTTTTTGCATCCCTCCCGGCTCTAAGGGGAGTTTTTAATTAAAATAAAAACGAACGGCAGCGCAAAGGCTGCAATGGCAATGCCACATAATTGTCGAATTGTTGCCACTTGCCGCGCGTAGTGCTGCATTGGGGGCGTGGCTTCCGCCCGATGTGGGGCGTTTGCTGATTAACAAAAATAAATTGTGAGCCCGACTTTGGCATAACAATTACTCCACCACATGCGGGCTCCGCGATGGCCATTTTCATAAAACTCCAACGCCCCCGCCGATCTCTGTCTGTGCTTTTTGTTTGCCGATGTTTTCGTTGAGCTTGTAAATATTTAGCGTGGACTGGTCGCACAATTTCTGCCCTGCCCTTTAATCCTAAAAGCAAAATGTGCATTTTCGGTTCAGCTGAAAACCCGACCGAGAGAGCCAATGGCCACTTGTAGCCCTCAGCAGGCAGTCTGCACTCATTCAGATGGTAATGGGGGATACCAAAGGATGTGTGGATTCCGAGGTCGAGTTGCAAAATGCTATCCTACTCTTGAAACTAACAGGATTAAAAAAATATTTTATAATATATTTAATTAAATAAATATTTTTTAGTAAAATAAATTGTTTAATGCAATTTTAAATATTTATTTGGCATGATTAACTGTAGCAAATACTTCCATGGATGCAACATGGAGCAACCCTTTGAAATGGGTATTTTCCAGGCGATTCCTCGGGGCTATGCCAATTTATTTGGGAGTCGGGGCGGACGACTAGGAAGTAAGCAAGCAAAAAAGTCAAAATCATGCCCTTGCTCATGTTTTATGTGCGATATTCCGTTGTGTTCTGCCAGGCTGCTTTTAATTGCTTTACATTTTTGTTGTTTATTTTGTTGTCCTGCTGCTGTCCCTGTTGTGCCGCATGTTGGTGTGTTCCTCTGTCTGTGTTTGCGGGCTGTAATGAAGACCATGTCGGGCTGCATATTAACTGGCGCACTTGCAGCATTTTTAAATGCATGTGCAGACCCCGGCCGGCCAGAGCTGCCACCCCAAAGCCCCAAACCCGCCCTAAGCATTTTAGGGCTGTAGTTTAACAGCGAAAACAGAAACGCGGGAAGCGGGTAGAAAAGCAGGGGGTTGGTTACGGCTTTCATTGTCTGTCATAAGCATAAATGGTTATTAATATTAAAGTTCATAACGGGCAATGTTAACTGCTCATTTAACGGGGTTATGCTTCTGGACACTTTATATTCGCCCGACTGCCTCCGCCTCCGCCGCTGACTCTGCCTCTGCTGTTGCCCGTGCATTTGCCATCCGCCCCTGCCCATTGATATGTTGGCAGTTGTTTACACATTAACAGCCCGCTGTGTGCCATGACCATAGCCATTTCCAGCCAGTTAACGAAAGAGGCCATTCGGGCCTTATTAAGTCACTAAAACTGCATCGGCTGTGCAGCACAGATGACCTGCCAGGTTTGTGAAAGTTTAACGCTTTATTTGGCCATTATTGAGCAGCCAGAACCCCTGCGTTGCATTACATCAAATTGGTCGAAAGTCATCTGGGTGCAGCACTGCTGCCTCCATCGATTCACGGCAAAATCAGTGCCCGACCTCAGCTCAAATTAATTTAAGACATAAGCCGATTTTTATGAATTTTATATGCGGCGTAAATTAATTCGATATATGTAAACAAATAAATGGAAAACCGAGAATGTGTTAAATGCAAATAATAAATTAACTACATAAATATGCGCATCCATCGCGCCCGCTGTAAGCGCTGTAAATTATTTTTTGAATGCACAGCAATTAAGTGAAGTCAGATGACCAAACATGAAACGGAAATCCCAACATGTTGTGCACGTCCCTCGGCAACGAGTCCTGCGGACAGGGCCAGGTGTGAGGTATTAAATCGGAAAAGAATGCATTACCGGGGATTATGTATTCTGCGGGGGAATTATATCTGATTTTCATACTCATTTCGTCTTAAGGGGTTAAATCTGCGCATTGAAATCCGCAGTTTGACAACCAATTTCAAAAGAACCATTAAGCTTATCTTAGCTTAACACACATACATATATAATATTATGGCTGTTTCCATTTTTATGACGTTACATTAAATCTTTTTTAGTCAAATTCATTAACTTTGCCCGCAATCTTTTCATTGCCTTTTTTCTGCACTCCGCACGCCAAGTAATTAATATGAATATTTAAATCAAATTAAATATTCAAATGCTGTTTTGTAAGAAGAAATTATGCAAATAAAATTATTTATTATGGTCAATGCGCACTGCTGACAAACTTTAACGAAGCAATTACAGATAGCACTTAACCGAGTCTATTCTAATTAAGTTTATGATTCACTTATCGTGGCAGGAAGGGTGGGCAGGTGGAAGACACGGCTAATCACTGGATCAAAATGAAATTCAGGAACGTTCTTTCATACACTTATCCTAGGATTCCTACTAATAATTGGCTATTTACAGGTCATGTCTTACTTAATGGTAGGCATTCTTATAAGGGCTCAGGCACTGAGATCTTTGGACTTGCTGAATTCGCTGACTCTCCTTGGTGGGCTTTCTCTCGCTTAAACTAGCATTAAAATAGGTAAATTCATATGAACTGCTGGAAGTCCAGCATATCAAAGTTGTTGTCGAACTCGGACTGCAAATGGAAATTAGCCGCAGGACTGGGGCTCTTGGGCCGCTGTGCGCCGGATGGCGGCTCGTACACATCCGCGAGATATTTCGTCACGTACTCGAACGACACAAACTCGCTCAATTGGCATTTGGCATTGCCGTTGCAATTGCTGTTGCTGTTGCTGCTGGAGTTGCAGTTGCCGGCGGTGATGGTGGTGGCGGCGGAGCTAATCCCATTAGCAGCCGGAATCTGCTTGCAGACGCCATTTGGCGTCGTCAGCAATTGTTCGAGCTCGCTTAATTGATTAATATTTCCATGGCCGTCGTAGCCATTGTAATTGTTGTGGCTGCCGCTGCTGCAAACGCTCAGCGCATCCGTTTCCGGTGCGGACGCCATGTTGTTGCTGCCGTCGTAGATGCCATATGCTGCTGCCGCTGCTGCTGCTGGTGCTGCGGTTGCCGTTGTTGTTGTCCCATTCCGATTGTGCTCAATGATGACAATGCAATTTGACAACTCATTAAAGTTCATTGAATTGTTATTAGCTGGCACACCAGTGGCGCAGCCATTGCGGTCTGTCTGCAGCAAAGCCTCACTGCAGCTATTGCTGCGCTGCTGGCGCTGTTCCCCCGTTGCAGCACCTGGGGGACCACCACCAGCTGCTCCTGTCTGTTGCTCCAGGACCTGCACCTGTGCCAGGGCCGACTCCGAGTGGCGACGGGTTTTGGCCGTCCTCCTTCCGCCAGCGCCTGCGGCCGGAACCGTGGCTCCTCCGGCCGACTTGCGTCGCAGTTGTCCGTTGGCGTTGCGCAACGCGTGGTTCTTGACATGTTTGCGTAGGCTGGAGGGATCCGTGTAGCGCTTTGTGCAGCCGGGCAGCTGGCAGGCATAGGGTTTCTGTTTCAATGGAGCGGAGAGAATGGGGAAGGAGATGCATTAGTATTGACCCAGCTTCGAGGGAAACCGCAGCGGCTCAGTGCCGCCGCCTAAAACTATGCAATTGATTTCGCCCACGCCCCGCAGGCTCGACCCAACTCCCCGAAATACACACACACACACACTCCCGCACACCCACATAACAGCTGGAACGGAGGGCCAGTGTATTTGCCAAGTCAAATCGTTCTGAAATGTCATGCTGCGTTTTGTTTATTCTGGCCAGCCAGCAGCCGCGAGCCGAAAGCGACAGCGGCAAAAGCCATGCACTGGCACAAATAATTGCAAGAAATTCAAATATTTATGGATTTCAGAATGAAATTGTCTTTAACTTTTTTTGGAAATCGTTTAAAAATACTACGATTTATATTTATAAATATTCTATATAGGACACCTTATACATAATACAATACTAAAGTTAATTTGTTTGAAAGAATTATGAGAATTTAATAGATTTTGTATATTTATTAATTTATTTCTAACAGTCAATAATTTTTAACACAAAAAACTCGTATTGAATTTGTCAGGAGTTTTGGGAAAAGTGATGGGAAGTAATGAAAATGATTGAAATTCACAACTCTTTAAGGAATTTCTTTGATAACAAAGAAAAATCTAGCATGAAGGCCTAACTTATTAAGCTCTGGCTTAACTGGCTAACAAGAAATTGTATTTGTTATCACAATAATAATAAATAAATAAATAAATAGGAAACTAAGTACATTTCTTGAAAATAGATTTTAACCTTTCAAATTGCTTGAAGTGCATCAATGGTATCAAGGGTGGAGCGCCAAGCCAGCACACATTGCATCCTTTGTGATCCTGATTGGCCACCCTCTCCCGCCCCATTTCCCAGCCCCTGTCAACCGCCCTTCCGCGAGGCCAGGAAAGTAACTCGTTTAGTTTATTCGATTTGCCTGCTGCTGGTTGTGCTGCTGTTGTGGTGCTGTTGCCGTTGCTGCTGGCTGAATTGCTGGCCTTTCCAGCTGTTTTGACCTTTTTTCCCTCTGTTGTACGCACTGACGCGGCTGCTGTGGCAGTCGCTGCTGCTGTTTTAGGTGCTCCTGCCGCTGCCACTGCCGCTGCTGCTGTTATTCTTGCCATCGTGCCCCGCTCGCACAGATACAGCACACTGGCAAAACTATAAATCACTCAGGCAGCGAAATGCGAAATGTGCACATGTCATCCTGGCAGCCGTAGCAGCAGCAACAGTGGCCGGAGCTGCAGGAGCAGCAGAAATCCCTGGCCTTTCCGAGCGACTGCAAGCTGGGCCCCTAAGCGCCTTGGCAGCCATTAAATCTTAAAGCCGCTCTGCTCTCCCCAGGACCCAGCTGGGCATCCTTCGCCGCCGACGCTGCTGCCGCGAGCTCTTCAATTTCCTTTTGACACGCATTGCAAATTGCTTGCCCCACACACACCTCGCACAACCCACACACACACATAGACTGCAATATAAGGACGGGTACTCACCGTGTCGTAGTGCGTCCTTTGATGTTTCGCCCGATCCGAACTATTGCTGAACGCTTTGAGGCAGCCTTTATACTGACAGCCATAAGGCCGCTCTCCCGTGTGGGAGCGCTGATGAATTTTCAAATTTTCCAAACGCGAAAATGCTTTATTGCAGCCGGGAAACTGTAAGGGAAAAACAAAAAAGCCGGAGTGTCATCGAAAATTGCAATTACCATGGGGTATATGGGCCTGATGGGACTGAGAAATGGCGAAAGGAAGTGCTGGAAGGACGCATAAAATTGTGACCTCGCAACAGATGTTGCAGATGCTGTCGCTGCCGCTGCCCGCAGGTGTCACAGAGGTCCCGTGCCCCCACTCGGACACCTGAAAGGGCAAATTACACTTTTGCAACAGAAGCGAAACAAGTGTAATGGCATAGGCAGTGGGCCAAGCTGATGGCACGGCCCTCGCCGACGGAGTGGGAGAGTCTTTGCCATTGGAAAAACCAGCAAGGATCCATCAATTACTCAAAAATCAAAATGAAAGAGCATGCGGGATGCCCGGCGGCGGATGTAGAAGATATATATAGTGTGAGCCCTAATAACATTACCAGCAACTCTATTTCAAGTGGACTTTCCACACGCAGCTCGCAGCTCGCATCTCGCAGCTCTCGTCCTGTCAATTTCTGTGATTGCCCTGCGCCGCACAATTCATCATCCAAGCTCTGCCGCATCAAATGTCAACACGTGCATGATACAAACAGAAAAGGGAAACTAAAACACCAAATGGGCTCTGTTCGATGCTCCACGAGCAAAGTCTTGTTTGGACGCACAGTCGCCCCACATAAACAAATGTAGCAGCTGCTGGCCAAAGCAAGGCAAATCGAAATCTATTGTTTGATTTTGAAAAATGATATTCTATGAGGGATTTGAAAGGTTGACCCAAAGAGAGAGAGAGAAAACTGAGTCGAAAAAAAGTTCCTATTCAGTTCAGGCAATGCTTTAAAAACATTTCCTGGAAAGTCCTTTCTTTAAAAAATAAACTTGTATGTAATAGAGGCTGAAAATAATTTATACAAAAGAAACTGTGCTGATTTACTCTCGTTAACTAAAAAAAAGTTATTTGTCTTCACTCATTGACTTCTGGAAATTCCTTCCTTAACACAAAATCCTAGATTGAAATGGGGCTATATTGATTCCTTACCGGACATTTGTTGGGCTTCTCTCCACTGTGGACTCGCATGTGGATGAGCAGCTTGTAGCGGGCATTGAAGGGCTTGTAGCGCCTGGGACAGTCCAGCCAGAAGCAGGAGAAGTCCTCGCCCTTCCTCACATCAACGTGACACTTCTCGATGTGCTCCACAAAGGCCTGCTGGTGCGGAAACTCCTCGTCGCATCCCGTCCAGCGGCAGATCAGCGGCACAGGCTCAGCCTCCGTCTCCGCTTCGGGATCGCAACAAACCGAATCCGGCTTTGGATCACTTTCCGCCGGAAGAGCAAACACCTCGTTGTCCAAATCATCGTCCTCCTCCGGGTAGTTTTCCTCATCTTCGCTGTCCAAGTTGCGAAACTCTTCCTCCTTGATTAAATCATCAGCCATGTAATTAGTCAGGTCCTGGTTTTTGCTCTGGCATTGAAGTGGCTGTTGTTGTTGCATTTGCTGTTGCAGTTGCTGCTGCTGTTGCTGTTGCTGCTGTTGCTGTTGCTGCTGTTGCTGCTGCTGCAGTTGATGCTGATGGAATTGCTGCTGCTCGCCCAACACCAGCTCGTCAAGCTCATCAATGGTCCAAATTACCTTGTGCTCCCGATTGGGCTTCTCCACGGACTGCGCTAGATTGTGCTGATAGGTCTCGGCGGCGTAGGCCGATCCCTGGTAGAGATTGGAGTAGTCCTCGTAGTTGCTGGCGTACATGGGAATGCATTTTGGGGTGCCGAACGTGGAGTTCATCGACGGCAGCTTGGTGGGCGAGGGCTCTTGCTCCTCCTTGACGTACTCCTCGAACACGTTGCCCAGCTTGGGCGAGGCACCCGACGCGGCCGCCGATATCTCGCCGAGATTGAAGTTCAGCCAGGCATCTAGCGGCGGTGATGAGCACGGAGATTGGTTTTTCGATTGGCAATTAATCTCGTCATAATTAAAGTAATCAATATCCAGATTGACGGAGTCGCCCGCCGTCGGCTGGCTGTTCTGGGCGCTGCAGGGCGTGAACGGCGTATACGGGGTGTACGGAGTCTGTGGTGGCTGCAGCAGACCCGGCAGGTCGGACTCGCCCGTGAGCCTGGCTATGTCCTCCGGCTCGAAGCGGAAGATATCCTCGCGGTTAAGCTGCGTGTACTGACCCTGCTGGTATGGCATGCTCGTGTTTCCCGCAGCGGCGCACACAATGTCGTCCTGATCGTGATCCTGGTCCGAGTCCTGCTGCTGATCCTGGCCCAAATAAGCGTGGCAGTCACTAAACACCGAGTTGGGCGTCTCGGCGGCGAAGCACAGGTGCGAAAAGTCCGGGAACTGAAGCTCGCCGGCGGAGAAGTTGTTGTGTCCTACGGACTCTACTTTAGCAGGCACACGGAATATGTCCCGGCCTGTCTCGCCGGTCGCAATCTTCGCACTGAGCGGGGGCGACATGAAGCCTCCGCCGTAGCAGCTGCCCGGGAGCTCCTTGCCCGAGATTCCGCCGAGATCCGGCGTCTTGACGTACATGCCGCCGCCCTGGCTGGCTAGGCTCTTCAGCGTGGATGACATGTTATGGGTCTCTGGTGATTTGCTGTCTGTTCTTCTTGGCCGGCCGCTTTCACTTTCGCATTTCCGGCAGTTGTCTAGCGCTATGTTTTTTTTATTCTGGGAAGGTTGCCAATTTTTTTTTACGGCCACTGAACGCGGGAAATCCCAGGGAACACACACAGGGGACCGCAACACACACGTAAACCGGAGAGTTTTCTATATTATTCTAGTTCAAACCTCGGGCGACGTGATTCAGTTCTCATTAGTGGCTGGCACTTGCGATGTTCACGCCACCGCGATCTAGCTGACAATAAGCCGGAGCACTGCCGCCGCAAGATATTTAAATATCCGGAACGGGATCGTCGGATACGGGAGCAGAGTGGAGCGTTGGATCCTGCTGCCGCTGCTGATGCAGAGGGTGATGCTGATGGTGTCGCTGCCGCTGCGACACTCTGCCAGCGTCGCTGTCGCGATCGGTGTTGTCTCTGCTGCTGTCGATGTACATAGCTGCCAGTGTTGACTACAAAATAGTTAAATAATTAAGTTATAAAGCAAAAATGTAATCTTACAAGCAATTAAATAAGAAGAAGTGCAGTTTATTTACATTTTCTTAGATTTAAAATAAAGGTAGTAGATTGATTTTATATTTTCTGCGACTCAATTAATGCATTTTTTATCCTCATAATTTCCTATGGTATTTAATTTCTGAGCAATAAGAACAGGGCAAACTGTACATTTTCCTAAAAACATATTGATCAGACTTTAAAAAGGACAAACTGTCAGCACTGGCTGCTGATGTCGTGGCTGCCGCTCGATTTTCCTGCCTTTGGCACGCACATGTGCTGCCGCTTCTGCTGCTGCCTCAGTTGGCGTAGCTCCTCCTCACCCCCCTCCGATTTCCCGATCGACCCTCTATATTTTAGTTGTACTTTTCTTCGTTTTGTCCCAGTACCGCTGATGTGGTTGTTGTTGTTCTTGTTAATACTGTTATTTTAGGTTGATGTTTGTGTATAGAAATTATGCGTGAGCTGTGCCGCGAGTGCCATGTGGAAAATGAGACGAGCCTTGCCACGAAATCGAGTTGAACAATGTATGGAGCCGGAATTTGTTACCTAGGGATATTGCTTGATTTGGTAATATATTTATTAATTAAATAATTAAATAAATAGTAAAAGAAAATAATATCAATTTTAAGGGGAAAGCAATTTAGTGATTTATTTATATATTCCAATGAAAGGTTTATCGTCTTTATTTGACCTTAAATTGAAAATAATTTAATTTTACAGATTGAAAAATATATGTTTGTATATGTATATTTTGTTATATCTTGTACTGCAATAATACAAAATACTTCAAAATAATTATACATTTGTAGTATTAACTTAAATTTGTGTTATAATCATGATTCATGGCCTGATTGCTGGGCATCATCCCTCGCATTTTCCACAGTGCACTTGACCGTGGCAGTGTCGCTGCTCGGTGCTCCGCCCAGATCCGATCTGATCTCGAATCCTCATCCTCCGCCCAGTTACACTTCCCCGCACATTTCCAGCGATCTTGGCGGTGCACACATGGTGTGCAAGTGTGCATTGAGCTGCCGCTAGGCCTGTCGAATGTTTTAGCACTATTTTTTATTGCCACATAATTTTCCTCGTTTTTAGCCTTTATTCTGTGTTTTTTTTTTCTGTTTTATTTTGTGTTTTCCCTGCAGGCGGGAGTAAGTACTGTACTCTATACGCGAGTACTGAGAGCATGGGCTAAATTTATTGAGGCAACTCATTTACCATTTGCGACAAATAGGCAGGCACACTCGCTCCAGCATCCAGAATGCATCTTGATGTGCACATCGCTCTCTTGGGCTATTCTTAGCACTTTGTTCTGCGTCCGCTAATGCCTGACAATATGTTTTTAATTTACGCCACAGAAGTGCAATCGCGAAACTATTCGCTTTCCTCCTCCAAGCGAGCATTGTCCTAGGTCCCTGCCACTGGCCATAGTGACATTTCCGGAGCATGAGTCAGTGGCCGTTTTCCATTTCCATCCTCCATCTATAGTACATTTCCCTTTCCAGCCGTACTCGGCACTTTATCATTAAATGATGCCATCTCTCCCCTATAATCGCCATATATTTTTTATGATTTTTGGCAAGCGTCGCGCTTTGGCGCACGTTCGCCCGGATGGGGTGGCATCGGCTGGGATGGATGGGTCTGAGGGTGGCCGCCTGGTCGAGGAGGAGGTTCTGCTCTCGGCCCGGTCGCGTCACGTCAATTCAGAAACGTTTAACACACAATTCCTGCCACTTGCGCGCTTGTCATTTGCGAATCGGTCGCAGGGCTGGCCAAAAGATTGGGCTCGTGGCCAAAACTGTGTGGCCGCTGCCTTTGTTGTCGCCCCGATTGCGACAAGTTACATCATTGTTAAAATTAGTCGATTTTGGCCATACTTTTTGGCGTCAGTGCACTGGGAGGAAAAGAGGCATAATAATATTCTAGATTTATTTGATTTTAATCGGGAAATATCACCACATTTTCTGAGTTGGTTTTCTAGACCTCAAATAATTATTTGCATCCTAAATTGTGGCTTATATTTTATGTTTCTTTAGAAATATTATTAAATTATTTTTTATGTCATGAAAGCTACAAAAAGGCTTTAGGTTCATTAATAATGTTGAATGTCTATTTAAAAGGTATTTAACTCAGCTTCACAATTATCATGCAATGCATCTAGATTCTCCAAATATTTTATAAAAATTATCTTAAATTTTGACAAGTGTAGCGCAAGTGATTTCTGGCCAAGACCTAAAGACCTGGTAGCAGCCTGATGCCGATGAGAGTTGATGTTTATGAGAGTGGCGATGACGCGCGGCGACGTTTCTTGGGAAAACACTCGGCCGTTTCCGCTGTCAAACGCTTTCCTCCCCGGGTGATTATTAATTTTCGCGAGATTTAAGGTAATTTCTCATGTGCGTGGGCAGCGCTGCTGTCGCCGAATTTTGATTTGTCTGGGACAAGTTTCAATTTCAATTAAATCGCCGAGTGATTCACTTTCCTCGGACTGACTATCTCGATTTCAACGGTTGCGTTTGCTTGTTTAAAGCGCATCCAATTAATTAGTCCTTACCATTCGATGCTGCAGGGAAAATTGTCAGTTAAATTTTCATATTATTTTTAACAAACAAACTGCAACAAATACGCCGCAACATTAATGGACATGCTGGAGAGCCGAATGTTTGGTCAACTTCATAAGTTCTGTGGCGCGGAGGGCGGGATTACGGGCGGCCGGCCAAATGACTTTAATGAAAAATCGTAAATAAACCGAGCGGCGGGGGAAATGCGTACTTAATAAAATTTATTTGTTGCAGAGCAATGAAACGGACGGTGCGGTGTCGATTTGTTAATGAAATTTTTAACTTTATGCTTTCCGCTCTCCGCATGTCAGGGATATATTATATGTAAACATCGGTATGGAGTGTGTGTCGCAGTCGGGTGGGTTCATAAATTTGTCAATGATTTTCCACTTGACAATGCTGCAAATGGTCGCGTTTATTTACTCCACATTCTCCATCAAGTGAGTTGCTGATGGGCTGGGGCTAGGGATGCACACATACGTCTATCTATCCGGGGTAATTCTCGCTGTGGTAACAAGCGACAAAGAAATGGTTATTGCTTTTGTTTATTTCCAATCATAGACATCATGTGTACGCCTCGAATGTGATTTGGGACTGTCTTTAAATAAATAAATAAGGCAGAGTTCGAAGGGGTTGATTATCTGTCAAAATAGGATTATTGGTAAGCTGTATGCTTGTATTTGTTTGCATTCAAACTATTTAAAGTTAATCCACCATTACTTTCCGCCTGAAGGTAGCTTTTGACTGAAAGGAAAACAAAGGGACAGCCAAATAAAACATTTGCTTTACAAATAAACTCGTGCTTTCTGGTCTGCTCTGCCAACTTGGCAGTAAGTCAAAAGATCTTTGCACTTGCCACTGAAATGCGGCGAAAAAGTAGAATATTTCCGAGGCTGAGGTGTCGGAAAATCAGATTTCTCCGTCTCTCGCATTCATCGCAGTCAACAAGTAAATTTGTCAGGCGGTAATTTGATTTTGTTTAGCCAAGAGAAATGGAAAACCTCGACCTTGTCGCTGTTTAATTTGTAATTTGAGCCACGCAGGCGCGACATTCAACTTGAACTAGCCTCCGGCACTCACGCTCCCTGGATCCCCTGCTCCTTGTCCCCGATCCCTTTCCCGATTTCCTGTCAAAATGTCAAATGATTGCGTTGACATGCATGTCGCACAGCGATAGCGCTGGTGCAGCAAAATATGCTAAAACATAATTCCAATTCGAACAAATCTTTGGGCTCTCTGGTAAAAGTGTCACTCACTCTATTCGGCATTATAATGAGCCGTTCCCGTTGCCGTTGCCGTTGACCCCTTGACATTTTACAGCTCGAAAGCCGAAGCCGAACACATGTGGCAAGTTCAAAAGTTGACGGCAAATTGACTGTATTTATAAACATTTTAAAGGCGTCGCACAATAAAAAAAAAAAAAAGAAAGGAGCGGAAAACTGAAGCAGTTCACGCCCCCCGAATGAATTTTAATATGCAATTTTTATGATTATTGCCCCGGGGGGACTGCATCTGCATGTGGAACCGGAGAGCAGCGGAGATTTTATGATCGCCTTTCGTGGGCGTTCCTTCTCCGCATTTACGGTGGCATTTTGTCTACTCATTAAAAGGAGCTGACCGACCCTACACACACCGTTACATGCCGTTTCGTTTAATTAGTTAAACATGTGATTTATGCACTCGAACGGAGTCGAATTGCCCCGCAGGACTCGGAATTTCAGAGCCAACCAACTCGCTTCGGCTGACAGTTTGTGATCTGCATAACAAATCAATGGGCCATCAAAATTAGTTACGTCCACATTAGCCATGGCAATGGCCGTGGACCAGTCAGATTCTTAATTAGTTTTCGACTGCCAAATGTCAGCAGTCGACATTTGGCGGCAGTGCTGACCATTTGTGGATTCTACAGACAGATTTGAACGGTTTTAAACGGTATCAAACAACACTTTACAAGTTTATTATAAAAGTACATCAATAAGAAATAAATAATAAAGCTATTTACTGCTTTAGATGTATTTAATTATGTATTTTTATTGGCCATGCAAGTATGGGATTTTTAACTAAAATGTAGTAATGTTTATTTTCTAAATATTTGCGTTTTTCAGTAGTATATCTTTGTCCTTTTTGGGAGCAGCTCTACTCTAATTGACGGGACCAAGGCCAATGGAAATGGAAACTGAAAATGTGAAAATGGAAACTGAAAATGTGAAAATGGCAACGCAATTGCAATGGCAAATGATATTTTGTGAGCATCCTGACACCGGGATACAACTCTTCATTAAATTCATTTCGCGGACTTGCAGTGGATGGAAATGCCCCCAACGATGACGTGACTGCGCGATTGCCCACGTTAGGATTGAGTTGTGAGACTGTCGGTGAAACGGGTAAATGCAAATCGGCAGACGGAAACCACAGGTGAGTGCCCCTTTTACCCCCAGCTGCTCCCCTCGGGAACTCCGTTCGATTTCCCACGCATTTTCCTAGCAGCTCATAATTAAGCCCAAGTTGGCGGAGGTTCCCAGCCAGCCTCGCTCCCAGTGGATTTTCAACCAGAAGCGATAATCAGGCACGGAAATGCCTCGTTTGTCTGCGGACAACCCGTCGAAATTAAAAAGAGTACGTCAGTGTCAAAGACAAACAATAAACCCCGAGCCCAGCAGCCAGCCGACGAGGGCGGATCCGGGACGCACATTTGAGTTTTCAATCAGGCTGCCATTGAGGCGTTACAGGAGCCACGTTGCGGGGCTTTGGGGTTGTGATGGTCGTGTTGGGGCCACGCATCATTAACGGCTTTTTAATTGGGAATTACTCTGAAGCGACTTGGCTCCGGAGAGGATCCTTTGCCCTTTGGCTAATGCTTTCCCACACAATCGATTTGATTTGCCGACATAATGTTTTCTCAGGGGCTTTTCCAGTGTAAAAGCCAAGTGACGGGGCAGAGACAGAGGACCTTTCCTCATTTCCCGATATTATTTTTGCATTTGGCAGCATTATTTTTTCATTTTCGTAGGACGCAGCTCTCTACTCCTGCTGCTTCTGGCGGAATGTCTTCTTATATTTTTCTTAATTTTACTAAAGTCTTCATCCATATGTCCTTTGGCCCGACTGAAGTCTGAAGGAAAAAGCTGCAGCAGAAGGAAAGAAATTTCACATAAAGGCAGTATCCTGCAGTGAGTGAGCAGATGAGTGTGTGTGTGTGTGTGGCTAAAGCATTTCAGGTTGCAGTGATAGCATAAATAAAATAAAAGGACGAAGGCGATGGGAAAAGCGCGTGCGGAGCAGAACGTGAAAATATGCAAGAAATGCTGTGCATGCCTGGGAAAAGCTCGCG
This sequence comes from Drosophila bocqueti, assembly GCA_018151655.1. Taxonomy (NCBI): domain Eukaryota; kingdom Metazoa; phylum Arthropoda; class Insecta; order Diptera; family Drosophilidae; genus Drosophila; species Drosophila bocqueti. Next base: position 792,435 of record JAECXF010000001.1, read on the forward strand.
CTGGGTAAAAATGAGAAAAATGGAGAAAATACATCCTCCGTCGCCGCCACCGCCTCTGCTGCAATATTTCTCTTAATGTGTTGCATTAATTTTGCCAGCATAAAGATAAAGGAACAAAGAAAAACTGTCAGGCAGTTTCACTTCCACAATGATGGCGAACAAAAAGAAGTGTGTTTTTTCCTCCTCGTTTTTTGCGCAAGATCACTTTAACCAAAATAGTTTCTGTCGAGCCACTCTCTCTCGACCCTATTATGGGACTATTTCGTTTGAAGCTACAAAAACATGCACTTTCCCCAAATTGCTCTCGAAACCCTGAATATAGCCGAGCGAATGGGGACAGATGGAGGCGAGGCCTTAGGCCATCGGGGCTCCTAAAGCCACATCGCCTGCAAATATGCAGAACAAATTCCCCAGCGAAAGTATGCAATTTTAAACTCTTTGTTAGTCTGGCTATACCTGGTGTTCACAGATCTCGGAAGGTATATTATTTTGGCGGATACATTAATAAATCAACAATATAAAAATAAGTTCACAGACAATTTTGTGGCACCCCTCACAGTTTTCAAATGATAACCGCTGAAATTGTACTCTTAAAATGTTTAGCCAATACAATTTTTTAATTTTCAACCAAGGTATTCTGTGGCCGATACACTCAACTCTGACCGCATTGCTTGCTTAATTCGGCAAAATATATAAATCTGGCTGCCTCAATGACCTCATGAAAGTTGCATAATGAGATTCGGCCAAAGGAGGAAGAAGTCTGGGCTGCTGACAAGTTGATTGCAACCCGCCCCGCCATCTGACAAATGCAGACATCGAGCAATGCACGGACTGCGGCCCAGCTGCAAAATTAAAGCAGTTACTGCTGACTGAAATTAAATAAAAAAGAAACACTCATGAAACACATGACCCGCAGACGGAGCCGGAGCCGGAGCCGGAGCCCGTGGCCAGTTGTTCGTGACTGGCCAGCCGCAAAAAGTATCTTTAATCGCATTTGAATGGAACGCTTTTAAGCAGCAACGCGCCACCTGTGAATCCTCGGGCAAAGGCGAACAAGTTGTTATTTTTCTGTCCCGAACCCTGGAATACTTTTATTCACTACGTCACATGTCCACTCTCAGGAACGCATATCCCGAAACTTCTTGAATCTGGAGCCAGTGATCAGTAGAAGTGAAAGCATTTGCCAGCTTGAGGGCATGAGGTTCATCAGCCGGTGCAGCAGGGATGCGACACTTGGCAGCAGGATCTCCTGCTCGCCGCGCACCATGCCGTCCACGCTGCGTTGGGCCACTTCCTCGCCACTGATCAGCGGATACAATTGGCCGATTCCCATCCGGCCTGTCAAGTCCGTCACCTCTTCGTTGGTTGTCAGGAACGTGGGAAATACGGTGGTCACGTGGATGTCCCTCTGCCTCTCCAAAAACAGCTCCATGCGAAGGGATCGCATGTGGGTCGCCACACCCGCCTTGGTGGCTGCGTACGCCGCACTGTAGGGCATTGGAAAGAGCCCTGTGCGGAGGATACAGGAAATTGGACTATAGAATATCGAAAGCATTTTTCAGAGGATAAACTCACCACCCAGGGAACTGATGGTGAGGATATGACCCTTGCGCAACTCCTTCATTTTGGGCAGGAAAACGGACTTGGTCTGGAAAGTGAATCAGGATTAAATAGCATACCAATACTTCAGTTTCTTACTAATAAACCTATCCACCTGAATGAAATGTAGTTAAATTGTATTTATTATATCTATACTTCAACTCACCCAGAAGTGTGACGTTAGGTTGACATCGATCATAAGCTGCACTTCAGCGGGCTCAGGGCTTACGCAATTACGATGTAGCATAACCCCTGCATTGTTAACCAGAACTGTCACCGGTCCCAGGTCTACGACCACTTTTTTGTTTAGCTCCACGAGTTCCCCAATGCTTGTGACGTTTGCCTGTATATTTATATACCGGTTAAAGAGTAATTGCACGTAAGTAATTAAATGTTAAATTTAGTGCACAAAGAATGTTGATTCATAACCAGTTTGACTGGAAATTAGCTTTACTTACCTTATACGCCTTAGCCGCAACATCATAGCATTGCTTTATTTCTTTTACCGTGCTCTCGGCGCTGGACAAGTTAATATCAACCACGGCAATGTGGCATCCCTTCTTGGCCAGCTCCAGGGATATGGCGCGTCCCAGGCCATGACCGCCTCCAGTAACCTGAACTCAAGAAAGGGAAAACATATATCAACACTAGTTTATTTAACGTAATCAACGTAAAATACAAGAATAAAAAGTAGCTTTATCTTAAGCAGATAATGTATTTTTCAACACAAAAAGCTTTCATACACTTTTATAAACGAAAAGCTGTTTCGGTTAATGCTAATTTAATAAATTGTTGTTCTTTTATTATTATTATTTTTGAGTCGGCCAAAGGTTAATTCCAGATTTATTATAGCCTTTAAGACTAACCTTTTTCATCATCATAATCATATTGTTATTAAAAAAATATATAAAAAGTAATAAGGCTTCTGCATTTATTACGAGGACTGAAATTATTGAACTTTGCTGTGATTTATTCCCCTTTTTTAAACAATTGTCTGTGTTATTATTTAAACTGATTAACCGAATAACCAAATTTATTTTTTAAGTTTTTTTACAAGTTTTGAGTATTCCGAAACCCAATATTGCACAATAATCTATTTAGGTTTCCACTGAAGTGCCTAATTGGCAACTTTTCTTAATACTTAAACTCTTGATATTCTGAATATTTAAATATAGTTTTCATATTTTAAACCAAAAACGTACAGCTTATATAAATTATTTGAGTATTAGAACTTGATGCACTCATTAAACTCTTAAATAAACGACCTGGCGATTTTTGTTGTTGCCGGCCCGCACTTAATGCCGATATTGGTAATTAAGTGTGTCAAGATTTTGGTGGCCTGCTTGGCCAAAACTCACCACGGCCACTTCACCGGCGATGCTCTTTGGGGATGAGAAGCAGCGGACGAGCTTGACGAACAACTTGCTCAGCACGGCGGCGACGATGATCAGTGGAGTGATGGCCACCAACCCGATCACTAATATATACGCCTGCACCTTGACCAGAGAATTCCACACCGACATTTTCCGCGGATAGAGCTACGTCCGAGCCGCGAGACTGACTGAAACGCTTTGCCGATCGCGGATTCGGATCGCTGATCGCGCGTGCCACTCGCGAAGCTGAAACTGAAGCTGAGAAACTGGCTTGCCGACGAAAAGAGTGCATTAAAGTCACCCCATTCCGCGGTGACCCTGCTCCATAGGAGCTCGGCAATTAGCAGTGACTGCTACTAATGCAGAGCAAGTGTTTGCAAATGAGAGCCCATTTACCACAGGCTCCCAAAAAAAATGGTCTGGGCTGTCAGTGTCGGCAAATAAATAGAAAATTTACCTCCTGCACAGATGGGACAGCCGCGAAGCGGTAAGTAATGTTCGATATATGCATACACCAGGAAAGGCAACAACAACTGGCAGCACGGCAAGAGAGTGACTCGACAACGAGATACCAATTTCCTGATTCATGTAATGGAAAATCCAAGGAATTCTAAACTATTCTGACTCCTTCATAACAGGAGGGATAATTTTGTATCTGCTCTTAATTTCTAAGAAAATTCAGACACTAAAAAACAACCCTTTCCCTGCTTAGTATACCCTTCTACCAGTAATGGGTACAAAAAAACCCGAGCATTCCCATTAGTAATAAATAAAAGCAATTTTTGTGAACTACAAAAAGCAGCGGCAACAACAGGCACACATGAACATCCAACCCCGTATACGTACAAACACAAACACTCTGAGCTCCAGCTCAATAAAAAAGGAGGAAAATAACATCGAGAGATGCCAACGAAAAAATGATTTTCTGACAATAAAGTGGATATCCATAAACGAAAACGAACAGAAGAAAAAATCGGAGCACCAGCTCATATATGTACATATGTATGTATATAGGAAAATAGCGACAGCCAAAGGATAATTTTATATTGAAGTAGATGAGAATAGAGCGGGATGCAGCACTTGCCGGCTGTGGTTTTAGTTAAAAATAACAAAGCGAGCGACAAAAACGAGAATCGTGAAATATGTATATTTCATTTCGCTTTTTTTCTAGGGTGCTTCAGCTAGCCGGTGAAGTTTGCCATTCATTTTTCATGCCCTATGGGCTAAATGGGTAATGTTAAAAAGATTTATGGTATCCCTTTGCTTTGATAATGATAAAGTATTTTATGCAATAAATTTGAATGATATATATTAATATTTATATATTGTCTACAGTGCATTCGAAAGTTGGATTTATAAAAAATGCTTATGGTTTACCCCTTAACATCAGTTTTTTATCTCACTCTCGCTTTGGCAATGGTATTTTAATAAGGCTCTAGCGCGGTCAAGGTGCAGTCCGAAGCAGGTTATCTGGGTCTCCACCAGCCTCCACTTTGGACAGTTTTAATATAAGTATAAATTTATTGCACTTAGCGCACTTAGTCGTGTGACGATTGCCACTCGAGTTCGCCCCCGGCCTCTCATTTCACTGCCAATGAAAACGACACCAGAAATGGGAGCTCAAGCCAACCATATGCGCTCTGGAATTCTCCTCGCGTTGCATCTCCGAGCATTTTGGCGCAATTACTAGTCCTACTTCTTGGCTGAGGAGGACTTATTTTTTGCAGCACTGCACGTGATGCCATTTCGTTTTCATTTAAGCGAACACCAGATTTTTTTGGATGTTGCCAAAATCGGGTCACACTTTGTGCACGTGGTGTCGCTTTGCATGCGATGCTTTTTTGTGGCTATTGATGTGCGGCTCCGATGATTTATGGACTCGACGGCGTCTGCGTATTTTGCGGGCAGCAGGAGCACATGGCACATGGACAACCTTAATCCAGATACTCTTAAATCCCGCATTAGCCCCTTGATTGTCGAAACTCTGTGCCACTCAGCGGCGCTCGCCCGACAACAACACTTCAGCTTAAAGGGCACTCAAGGAACACTGGCTCTGGTGAAGGGTGAAGAGAAGTGCTGTCAGCCTTGGACCTCGGAAGCTAGCCAAATTAGGCACTGGAAACTAATTATAATTAAGAAAAAGTAATGAAACTATAAGCAACTATACTATATATAAAACTATACTATTGTATATATATAGTATAGTAAACTAACCATTAGGAGGTACTTATTGACGTATTCTCATTTAGTAACGTAAAATAAAAAAGTCTTAAAGAAAAAACGAAGTGCTATATTATGTACAGACCATATATTTCGATTCTTAGATATTTATATAGCATTTAAGAAATTTCGTATAGTATGTTCAAGTTCATTGAACAAATCTGTAAAACTAGCTCCTGAAACATTTTGTAGCTGAACGGACAACGCTGAAGGAGATCATTATCCGGCAGTGCCAGAAAAATGCAGAGGAGTGCTTGAGGTAACGGATTAGAGGTGGTTAAACCTATTCCCCAAGGTTTCCCACGGCAAAGGACCGGGCGGACTGGAGGCAAGGGTTGGCGTGCCGCAGCTGGCAGGGAAAAAAGGAAAAAAACTGAAAAGTGTGGAGTGAAGTTTGAGTGCTCAAACGCGTTAATCTCGATTGCTTCTCCATTTTTTCATTACTTTTCTAATATTTCACATTAGCATGTCGGCTGAGCTGCACTCAAAGCCGAGCTCAGGAGTCTTGTAAGAGACAAGGGCTAACCAAGAACGAAAAAAGGAATAGGAAAGGGCGAGGCAATTTCTCAGCGCACTTGTCAACACCAATCTGAAGTGCTACTGCAGCAGCAGCAGCAGCGGCAGCCGGACCTAATGAGACAGCCACGGATAACATGCCATTTTGATTGCGATCCCCGCACATGTGTTTCAGTTTATTACAACGCAACAAGTACACGGCCAGTAATGTAAATAAATTAGCTGGTCGTGTAATGCGCAGGGCTCTCGAGGACCGAACACATTCTGCAATACGACACCAGCCAGGACACTGGCCCTGGCAGCTACCGCATCCCGGCATCGATTCAATGTGTTTGTTTAGGTGCAAGGATAACAGTTTCTCACGCCTGCCAGGAGCATCCGCAGCCGAAATCCACTTGAACCCGCTCTGACAGTTGCATGTCATAATTTAACAGTCGGAAAATGCGCGGCAGGCTGCCATCCTGCAGGATAATCAAGTTGCAGCTCCCGCTCCTGCTTCTGCTCCTGCCCCTGTTCCCCTTCCCGTTTCTGTTCCTGATCCTGATCCCTTTGCTATTTGTTTAGCTGGGGTTTTCCTACATGCCTACGGTCGCTCCACATTCTTCTTTTTTATAGCTCCCAGAGATTTTATTGCCGCCTGCAATGGGACAATCCTTATTGACATATTTATGCACGGTTCAAGCAACGAAATGGAAATTTTTGGCGTCGCATGGTTCGCTGGCATTTGCCTCTCGTGGGGCGTGGCACTGGGCTAATGGGCACCACATGTAAGTGTCTCTAGGTGAATGAATTAAGGCTCCGCCTCGGCACTGCAGTTGAGTTTCACACGGAGAAATATTTTAGAAATATTTTATTTATTATTTATTTAAATACCAAAAGAAAAATTCACCAACCCCACTTTAAATTTGATTGCTTTTAATAAATTCACAACCAACGTTGTTTGTTTTTTTGGAAAAATCATCTAAAAAAATGTTTTCTTTGTATTCTAAGCAATTAATTCAATGTTGAAAATAGTCAAAAATGTGAAAATATACAGCATTCTGCATTTAAATTTCCACATGAATATTCAGATTGGAAACGGGTGTTTTTTATGTAAATAAAGTGTATATTTAAACACAAAAACAAATAAAAGGAGAGAAGGAATTATAACAAATTTTGGTTTCTGCAGTACCAGTGGCACTTTCCGTTTAAGTTCGAGTTCAAGGCGCAGCGCACATGACTGTCGAGTTCTATGGGAATTATCTAAGGAAAATACGTTACATAGAGCAGCCAACACCTGTGTCAATGGGACAGATCGGGCGTTGCGCTGTGCTTAATGCTCGTAATTAATTTTCCGTGCCACAGACAGGGGCACAGACACTGGCACAGAGACACACCGGGACAATGGAGGATGTCCTGATGCACGGCATTAACTGAGCATGCAAACGATGCGTCAACGATGGTCCTCGGCCCAGGCGGCTAACGCTATTATTTACACAACAAACACTTGTAATTACACAAAGGGGGTGCAGAGGGTGGGGCAGAGCAAGCGAGATGCAGAGAAGGAAGCAGGACGAAGCCGCAATTAAAAGCGAAAGGATAAACACAAATAAATGAGCGACACAAAAGGGGCAGACAAGATGGCTGCAGCTGACTTGGATGATGGGGCCAAGACAAAGGCTAGTCCACCAGCACCGGCAACAACAAGAACACCTAAGACTACAACAGCAACTATAACATCACGACCCGAAGACAACAATGACAAACGGACGGTCGAGCGGACGGCATTAAGGGGGTTCCTTTGTGGGGGAAAAATGTTTTTAAATTTTTTTTTAAATTTTTAAAAAAAAATAATTTTTTATATTTTTTTTAAAAAAATTTTAAAAAAAAAAAAAAAAAGGGGGGGGGGGGGGGGAAAAAAAAACACTATTACCCTACCCCCCCCCCCCCCCCAAAAAAAAAAAAAAAAAAAAAAAAAAAAAAAATTTTTTTTTGAAAAAAAAAAAAAAAAAAAAAAAAAAAAAAAAAAAAAAAAAAAAAAAAAAAAAAAAAAAATAAAAAAAAAAAAAAAAAAAAAAAAAAAAAAAAAAAAAAAAAAAAAAAAAAAAATTTTAAAAAAATTATAAAAAAACAAAAAAAAAAAAAAAAAAAAAAATTAAAATTTAAACAATCACCAACAATCAAAAAATAAAAAAAAAAAAAAAAATTAAAATTTATTAAAAATTTAAATTTTTTTTTTTTAATTTTTTAATAAAAAAAAAAAAAAAAAAAAAAAAAAAAAAAAAAAAAAAAAAAAAAAAAAAAAAAAAAAAAAAAAAAAAAAAAAAAAAAAAAAAAAAAAAATTAAATAATTGCTCATACACGAGTGTCTACGCACAAAAGCAGCCAGGGGAGCAGGACGAGAGCAAGCGGAGCAAAAAATTGTCCAGCACGTGCTGCAGCTAGACCCAAACCCCGTTCCCATCCACCTTTTCGTCTTGGTGTGCGAAAACTAGTTAACAGCTTTTATTTACTTGGCAAACAGACTGAAACGTTGTAGAACAACAAATGCCTAAGCCGCAGGACATAAGCATAACAACGCTCGCACAAAAACACACGTCCTTGCACTGAAGAAATTTAATTTAGATTATGTTTGCTTCAAATATATAGAAAATAAAATTATAATAGATCGAAATATAGATCCCTTTTAATCCTGGAATACTTGCAGTTAACAAAAATTGTCAACTAATAATGTTCCGTCATGACATAACTTTCATGAATTCAAGCCATACATAATATTCTTTGATATATTCTTAGTTATACCTTTAAGATTGGAATACATTTATACTGTTTGCCGCTTTTTCTACCTGTGTGGACACGCAGGGCTTGGATGGAAACATGACCAGAACGGCCAAAAAGTACTCGTTGTTCACTGCGGTCGGCGGAATGGAGACGGCACCGACAGGGACGAGCGTGCAACTGACTGCCCTGCTCGGACGTTTCATAACCAAAGTGAAAAGTTGGAAAACAATAACAGCCACCGAGGCGGGACACACACACATGCCCGGCCAGAGCAATCGCCTCCGATGCTGCTCCAGGCAGGATGCCCCCGCCCAAAGAGGCACCATGCTCGGCACCGTGACAAAGTTCACTCAGTATTCAGCTCGACTCGCTCAGCTGGTCAGCGGTCAACGTGGCGTATGCACGATGGACTTACTCGTAGCCCCTGCAGGGGTCCGTAAGAAGGCCACACACATAAATTATACGCCTTTATTTAGGCGAAACAATGTTGTTGGCCAGCATCAACTTGATGACAACAACGGCCAGTGTAATGCAACAACAGAAACATGAACAAAAACAGGAATAGAAACAGAAACAGAAGCAAGAGCAGGACACGTAACAACAATGAAACTTTTAGCAAACAAACAAGCTAAACTAAGCGCTTTCAACTAATGACGACGAACACAGACCAAAATGCATCGAAATTTGTGTTAGAGGCAACCAGTTGAGCCTTGGGCTGGAACAACTCGTAAACTGTGCATAAAATTCAATATCCAACTGAGAAAAGACTCAATAAACAGATCCCCAAAAATCTCTGAATAACCGGGCAAACAACAAGCAAGAAAAATGCATCTGCCTACGAGCTTGTATTGTACATTTTCTGGGTGCTGACAACAAAAGCCTGCTTAATGACAATAATAACAGATTTGCCAACCGCAAAGAGGACTTCAGAATTCTGTCTGTTCCAGTACCAGGTCGGTTAATGGCCTGTGCATGGCAGGAAGTTCGCTTCTGGGTGTTCACACATCCTAGCTGCAGCCACTTTGAATGAAAATTCATTAAGCGACAATGCATAAGCTAGAGCCTGGAACTGGACATGGACAGCAGCTTTATCCTGTTAATAACAAGAAAAGACCACAACCGCAGAAAAGCATTTCCTTTCCCCCGACGATGATTGGCTCAATTTGCCTCCAATTAAAAATAAATTGAAGCACCTTGTTCTGCCGCAAACTAAATGGTCGTCCGCCCCACTCCGATCCACATTCATGCAGCTCGCTCTCGAAGGCGAGAAACGCGACCTCCGCAGTATGGGGCCAAAACAAAAAATTGATTTCAACTTCGGTTGCCGCCGAGAGTTTGTATTTATAGCTCGTATTGTCACTTTCCTCTGCTCTATAGAGTTCTTGAAAAGAGAGCATAAAGCAAACAAATCATGCACCGATGCGCACACATAAAAATGCATAAATATTCTATTTTGAGTTGACATTTTGACAAGTGAATATGAATATTGCAGGCGCTGAGTACAATTTATAATTGATATGTATACATAATGGACAGAGCCATTTTGTAAATGGGTTTAATGAAATGAACGAGCGATTATTTTGTAATAGCCCGCCAGCAAAAAATAGTAGTGCAAGGTAAACAAGAGGCTAATTTAGACAACTCTAATTTAAGATACCCTCTAGGTAAATTGCCAAAAATTAAATAATAATATTATTAAATACTTATGACCCCTTTAAATTGTTTATTACCACTACAGATAGTTTGTTCGTGGCATTAGCAAACGTAAATAGATCTTGTTTAGTTATGTGGTAATCATCTTTCTAATATACTCCTTGCTGTCGAAATAACAGCTCCCGCCAGTATATTAAATACCCAGTATATTTTGAATATTTAATTTATTTAAAGTAAAAGTGCCCAAAGTCAATTGACAAAATTGCATTGGAAGGACTTCGTTTAAGTTTTTGCCAAACAATTAAAATGATGTGGAATTATTTATCAAAGCACAGGAACATTTGCTTTACACTTCAGAAAATCGTGCTTGAAGTATATTATTACAAATTTAAAGTTAGTTTGGAATGTTTTTGTCTGACTTTGAAGCCCAAATGGAGAACGAAGAGAATCCGTTGCAGCCTGTGGTGGAGACCATTCCAGACGGCAATACGTGGGCAGATCTGGCGGAGATGTCCCGAAATTCGGAGCAGCTGATGGAGAGTGTCTCCGGCAGGTTGGACGCCCTGAACATGGCCCTCGATCGCCTGGGGGAGCGAACTGATCGGGTTCTTCTGGAGCTGCGGCAATTGGCCGGCACAGAAAATAACCAGCGCAGAGATCGCGAAGGCCGTGGAGATCCTGGTGCCGATGAATAGGCCGCTAATTGTAATGTGGAAATTAACAACAAAGCTTTATAGACAATGTATTGCAGTCAATATTTGAGTCTTAGATATTTGGTATATATAGACAATAATATGCTAAGTAAAGAATAACGAATCCCATAGATGCAGCCTTTCTTTAAAAAATGACAATGCATCACAAGTTAGAACTGATCAATACTACTATGTGTGTCGAATCGAATGGGATTGAGATCGGAAAAAACTTTGCGGGGGCATTAAGGCAAGCAGAAGATCCATAAAACGCCCAACAGTTTGTTTGTTTTTTATGAGAACTGTAACCCTAGCGCACAAATAATTAGTGAGCTATTTTTATAGATCGGCGATGCTGCTACGCCTGCGCACTGAACACCGAGTTCGTGGAGTGCTGGGGCACTGGAGCTGGGGAACTGGGGACCATCAGGTGCTGGGGGTCTCCGCACATAATCGTAATTAGAATTTACATTCTGGAAGGCCGCCTTTGGAGGGAGAAGCGCCTCGTTGTTTGTGTTTGTGCACATGTTGCTCGGCATTTGAAGATTTCAGCGTGCACTTAATCACTTGAGTCGCGTCCTCACCATATGGGGTCCTTTTCCGAGTGCCGTCGGAGCAGCATCTGGCAGGTTGGATATGGACGGTATAACCTGTTAACATTGAGCCCGAAAATATGCCACAAAGCTACCGGGACAACTGGCACTCGACAGCATTTAATTAACAATTAATGAAATTGCAATTTGCGCAGCCCTCCGGCGAGGACAGGGCGGGATATTATGTTAATGGCAGTGGCTTGGTTGGATACTTGCCCTGGTAATTCTTCATTAATCAGCAACGCAATCATTTACGTAAATCGCAAGCTGCAAGAGCCGGGAAAGCGAGAGCCGCCAAACCTAATTGCAAGTTATGAATATCTCATCGAATATTAAATCGATGGCTATCGCTTGAACTCCGACAAGCCGCGACCACGTCCATGTCGGCGCTGATGATGATGATGAGGATGATGGCAATGATGTTGTCGATGTCGACGAGGGCGATGAATGGCAATGGTCTGTGTGCGCGTCCAATGAATGGGTTGGTATCGGTGGTATCGTTCGTTTGTCCCGTCGGAAGTGGCGACACATAATTGCTTATTGAGTGCGTTTTCAATTTTTATTGAGCCCAGCCCCGACAGCCATGTGCATTGTGCTGCGGCCTGGCGCGGTCATTAAATCTTTGGCCGGCTCCGCTGGGAAGTAGGCTACGAATGCCAGAAGCCACCTGGGCGAGAACGAAAAGCCGGGGGCGGGTACGCAGTAACTCCCCAACTCATTAGCACTATCGGGAACACGACGATAACCACGCAATAATCGATGCTGGATGCTTGTCGCCTTATCAGTTGGCGAGCACATGCAAAAATATTCTCAGCCAGTATCGGTGTTTTTGGGGTATTTCGGGTATCTGAAGTCAGTCAGTCGTAAGATGTCTTTCCCGCATTGGGGCCGTAGTAAAATGAGAGTCGTAACCTGGTTAACAATAGTTCTGGTGGCCTTGCTGGGTCACCGCACCCTGGCCCTAGAGTTTGCTGAGTGCGCGAGTACCCCCAAATGGGCGTTTACGTGGCCAGCTTCACTAACTGTTCAAAGTACATTTACTGCGCCGGACCCGGCTCCTTTGAGCTGGGTGGCCACTTCTACGACGAGAAGATGGAACGCTGCCTGGATAAGGAGTTGGTAAAGAGGTGTCAGCCTATGATTACCACATCTAAGCCGCCGGAGAAGCAGGTACAACCCACAATGGCCCCGAAGACGGAACCCCTCACTATCACCCTGGAGGAATTACCCAACGCCGGACCCTGCTATCCCTACATGGTGTGCTACGAAGGAGCGGGCCTAGCCAGAGCCTGCACTCCGGCCCATCTGGTGTCCTGCAATCGCCGCCAGTCCCCGGGCATCATCACCAGCTGCCAGGCGGGCGTGTATGGCTTTATGCCACATCCCCTGAACTGCGCCTACTTCTACTACTGCTCCAGTGGCCACAAGCTCCTCCACCGATGTCCGCTAACCTACACCTGGCACTACGAACGCAGCTCCTGTGTGCAGCAATCCGAGAAGAAGTGCTTCTCCGAGGTCCTGCGGCTGCGAAGAAGGAAGCCAACGAAGCCGGCAAAGCCCAAAGTGTAACGCTTGCGCCACTGTTAGGAAGATATATTTAATTTAAGTTAAGGCTTCGTATAAATATCTAAACATGTAAACCTAGCGTAAGCAACAGTTGAATTAAGAACTGCGAATGGGAAACCAACACGCTCAGAGCTCTCCGCGTAAATGCTTTTGGGATGGGTTGCTTCTCGGCCCTGACTCACTTCCAGTAGAACAGATGGGCGCTGCGCACATCGAAGTGGTAGAAGCGCAACAGCATGTAGTCCTGCCACTTGGTGGGCAACAGTCTGGGAAGGAGCGGAGACAATAATCGTTAAAAATAGTTAGCGCACGCCGTGCTAATTTCATTCTCACCTGAGGAGCCACACACTGAGGGCGAATATTTTTGGCACGTACACCACGCGCTCGTTCAGCAGCACGCCCTTGACAATCTTCTCCGCCACGTAGGGAGTGGACAGCCCGGGGTAGCTCTGTGCTATGCTAAAGGGAAGAGTTGGAATCAGGCAATCGGGCAATGGGAAACCAGGAATCTTACCCCGCATCGCTGAGCAGCGGCAGATCCCCACTGGTACGCATCAGATAGGCATTGGCCACCGTGGTACGCACATAGTCGCAGTCCGACAGACGGAGCTCGGCGCGCAGCGACTCCATGAAGCCCTCGATGCCATATTTGGTGGCCGTATAGATGCCAGCTCCAGGCAAAGGAACCAAGCCTGCAAGGTAGGCCATACGGGGTTATTAAGGGCTTCTACTAAAGCGAGGAGGAGTCAACTCACCCGCCAAGGCATTCACTGCCACCAGGTGACCGGACTTGCGGGTTATCATCTTGGGCAGAAACTCCTTGGTTGTCTGGCAAGAAATATTCGAGAAATGAAGGGAATGATTTATGAAAAATAAAGTCAGTATTAACCATTATGTATGAGCCCAGATTAAGCTGCAGAATCGTGTCGATTTCATCGCTCTTCAGCGTGGGCGTCGAAGTCATGGGCATGAGGGAGGCGTTGTTGACCAGAATGTCCACGGGACCCAGCTCCTTCTCCACCTTGGCGGCCATCAGCTGGAGTTCACGCGGCGAGGAGACGTCATTCTGCAACGGGAACAAGACGTTATGACGCTACCACCACTAGTGGGATGGTCTCACCTTGTAGGCCTTGGCCACGCATCGCGGAATCTTGGATAGCAACTCCACCGTCTCGTAGCAGCCCTTGGAGTTCACATCCACCACAGCCAGCTTGCAGCCGCGCCGGGCCAGCTCCAGGCAGATCTCGCGTCCCAGGCCACTGCCACCGCCGGTCACCTGTGTGCGACGAAAAGATGGAATCGCGCGGTTCACTCTCATTATACTTGAACAAATTAATTAGCTTAATTTGCAAACAATCAAGTCGAGCTAATGCGACTTTGCATTGAACAAAAACCCCATTTACCGACAATTATTCGAGAGTGCGGCGACTTATGAATGGCATTACGCATACGCTCGGTGGGCCGGCCCTCTCGGGCACAATTGAGTGACTTTTGACCGTAATTAAAGCTGACTGACGACTGAAGCTCTGTGACCTCAGTGCCTCCTCAGCTGAGGGTGGGTCACCGTGTCGCAGCCCCAAAGTTTGGCACGTTCGCGCACAGCAACAACAATGGGAAAGCAATAACAATAACAAGTCGCCAGCACATGGCAGTGCGCAGTTTTTGTTGTGGTTATAACATTGCTGAAGAATTTCAATATCATATGCAAATTAACTGCGGCAACAGTTACTAATAGCAGCGCTGAGTTCTATCTACGCATCCGCGAGATACCAGATACAACTTCTGCCCTTCGCCTCGGGGGCTCTCTGTTTTTGTTTACTCGCGAGTCGGCCAACGTCATCGGTCGTGCTCCGGCTGAAAACAAAAGTGAAGTGAAGTTCCTGAGGTTTGCACTTTTGCGCTCTCTCTTTGGCTTCATCTTGTTAAAATGCGGCGACACTCACAGAAAACCAGTTTGCTGCCGGGCAGGGACGCCGAAAAGGGGGCTTCCAGCTGCCATTACCCGAATTTATTTACAAATATGTATATCTCCCAAGTCGATCTACTAATTACGCTGCTTCTCACAGCTGGCACGGGACTGGTGCCCCCTCTTCCAACAAGCTCGCCGCTGCCGGGCCCAAACCGCAACACGTATCTGTATCTGTATCTGTAGTCGTTTTTTGTATCTGAGGGAACGATCGAAAATCGTAAAGCTGAGACTAAAACAAAAATCGAGCCACAATGATTCATCGATGCGCTACGTGAGACGCTTATGGCCGGCACACGCCTACATTCTGAGACCAGAATGGACTGCTAATGGTCTCCGAACCCGATCGGGTTCTTTACGATCCAGAGCATCACCTACACACTTGACCTTGACCAGTGGCGTCCGCCCCAATTGACTTTTCCATAATACAACACGAGTCAATGTGTAATACATATGCGATTAATGGACCGCGATACGGGAAACCACTAGCTTTTCGAAATTCTGTCGGAGATTTTCCTTGACTTACATGGAAATGATGTCACATCAGCTGTCCGAGGAAAGCATTGCAAGCATAAACACAAACAGTTGGTCAACTAACACTGCTAGGCACCAAAGTACCATAAATATTTACTTTAATAACTCAGACCCAGCGATCGGCGACCGCACCCAATAGCCAGCTGGAGACATCGCCATAAAGACTGAATAAAAATAAAAGAAAAGCGGGAAACCGGCTGAGGGGGAGCTTGGAGTGGGCCAAAGGTGGGAGTGGAAGTGCAGCCACTGGAAAAGGAAAGTGCGTGACGTTGCGTTTCGCTTGGCTTCTAGCTAGCTGACTGCCTGGCTGGCTGGCTGGCTGGATGCCAGATCGTTTATCTGACAGAAACTCTTCTCAGATATGTATCTAAATGAGCAGAGACCTAAGTGATCTTTTGGCTATTAATTAAATTCCAAATAAACGTGTTATGTCCTTAGCGTTTGCTATGAATGTGAATTGAAACCCGTCTTGACTACTTTTACGTTTTGAGTTTCATTCATATGAGAACTAAAAGTGTTCATAATTTCAAAGGAAAGCTTGGGAAACAGATATTACCATTTTCATAAAACAAACATAATTAAGTAATAATCTCCGCTATCTTTCCCCAGATAATAATTTTAATTACACATTCACCAGTTAACCCAAAAAGACTTCTTACCAGCGCCACCTTGCCGCTGACATCCTTCTCCTTGAGCCCCAGTGCAAAGAGGTAGTCCAGCAGATGCTTGAGAAAGACGGCGAACAGAATCAGCGGCAGCAGGAGCAGGAACACGATCACCTTCAGGTTGAATATGGCCCGAGTGGTCTCATCATTGCGTTGCGCCCGTGCGGCCGCCTGAGCAGCTGTGGGCGTGGCAGAGGACGCGGGCGCTGTCACTGTCACCGATCCCGCCGGTGACGTTGTGGTGGAGCGCGTTATGGTCGTAGTGGTTGCCGTTTCCACCATCTCTGTCACTCACGGGTGCACTCACACAGAAAACCAGGCGCAACAAAGTAAATTTTCTTAGCCCAGAAAATTTCGCGGTCAAAACGAATATGGCACGACTTCACACAGCTGCAACGCGACGCAGATCAGGCAACAGACTAAGCACAAACCACGACAACGACGACACCGCCAACGCCAAAGCCAACAGCCGAATGCGAATGCCAAACTACGTGTACAAGCTTTCGACTCTTCCCCATCGACTGAGTGGAGATCGCCGGGCGCTCGTCGTTATCTGGTTTCTGTATCTACGACTGCAGATCCGAGTGGGCAGCACTGCGCCGCGGGCCCCTTGAGTGGAATCGAGCGAGTGGAGTTGCAGGCGCGGTTTCACCTGACGTCTCGTCTTGGCCTGGCTTTCGGTTTTTGTTTGGCTTTATTGTTTTCCCCACGCGCGCACAGTGGGCACTGCGGACGACGGATGATGGGTGCCGATAAGAGCTCTCCGGTGTTTGCTTTCCCTTTATCTGGCCCCAAAAAGATAGGCATGACTTTTCTGGAAACTGGATAGCATCTGTTTGTTGAAGGTCTCTATTGTGAGTAATTCATGGATGACAAAATATTCTAGCTACTGTCACCCACTGTACCTTTATGGGAACTGTCAACCTTTTGCCACCAGCCAATCAAAGAAAAACTCAGATATTTAATTGGGCTTTTTAGTCACCGAAAAGACTGTGCATCGGATATATAGAAAGAATTTAATTTAAATAATAATCTGAAGAAAACCACTTGTAAACAACTACTACTAATATCAAGATCTCCCAGCACAGAGAAGGGGTTTTTATTTCCTTTCAAGTTATTTTATATATATATTTTTTAAACTATCAATAAATTCCCAAATGCTTTTTTTCTCTGTGCATCTGATACCCGAACCCCAAGTAAGCTCTACTCAATTCAAAACCGCTTTGCTTGGCACTCGCCGAACGAGAATTGAGTGAATAAGTCGGCTACTGAGCGCTTCTCTCTCGGTTTCGACCCATTTTTGCCGTGCCAAACTGGTAAGGTGAAAGAGGAAAGGCCCCAAATGGAAGCCGATACATCCGCTTTGCCTGCCTGCATTATGGCCACGGCAGTTCCCAATCCGTTACAATTAAGGCATGGGCGCATATTAAACGCCCTGCCCTAGGTCAATGAACAGCACTCGGTGTGCTAGAGTAAACACTAGCGAACACTAGCATTTAGCTGCGGATGCCGCATGTGGCAAAAGCTAAAGTAGTCGCCTGCAGCTGCGGCGCAGTGTCAACATCTGGTTTTTCTTTATTTTTCGCACATCTCTGCACATGTGCAACGTTGGCGAACGCATGCGCCCTGCTTGATGTTGTTTTTTTAAGCATAGAACTAAAACCAAAGACGCGCAGATACGGGTATAAATAAAATATGTAAATGCAGCACAGCGATTTTGACATATTTGCAGACTAGCTGAGATGGATCCCGAGAGCATTGACCGCGTGCACAAGCCACCACCACACATGTCGCAGCGTAGCATGCGCTCTGATGGGGTACAGTAGGATCTGGGCATTGGCGTACATCGAGCTAGAGATATCCTCTAAAGACACAAAACGCTGCTTGGATAGATCTTTGGTGTGTTAGAAATGGTTTTTACTTATCGGTAGCTTCATATATAGTAATTGTAGGTAACAGTGGTATATCAATATCAAAAATATAAAACTGTCTTATCTCGACTTCCTAACAAGACAAGGTCGGTAGGTATTTTATATCACTTGGAAACACCTAACAAATAAAAATTAATACGAACTTAAAAACATTTACATTTTCCGTTCGAGTCCATTTTCATAGTGGCACACGACAATTCAAAGGTGTCTCGTGGAAATCTGTTGGTACTTGTGGTAGCTTGCTGCAGTTGTTAGAGATTCCTCTAATCACGGAAGGTCTGTGGCACGTTCTGCGAATAAAGCCAATTTAGTTACACTTCGATTGAGGATTACCGGTGTTATGCTTACTCTTCAAGCTGATCAACTTGTGGGCATGGCGGCGCAGATTCGCCTGGTTTGGACTTTGGAGCACTCCCGCAGCGGCTTCCTTAATCATACCATCAATGCTCTGGAGGAGCCAATCTTTTTTCGGGCAGGTAATGGACAAACGGTACTCGCCATCCGATGTACGCGACACCTGCCAATCGGAGGCGGGAGTCTCGTCGTCGTGGCTGTCATTGCTCTCGGTCTCCTCCTTAACAGTCCGCCGATAAGAAGCGGTGCGTCTACGCGACTTGGCCGGCTTTACGTCCGGCTCGTCCTCCTCATCGGAGCAGGCCGGTTCAGACTTGCGCTTCTTTCCAATGACTTGGCGCTCGTCTTGGTTGCGGTCTCTTTTCGGGCACGTGCAGATTTTAACATTTAAAACCTGCTGTCCCACAATATCGCCACTGTAATGGAGTAGATACTATAATTTCCTGATTTTAACAACGAATTTAATCGAAAACTCACCTTGCGTTCTCCAGACAAAACACCAAGCAGGTTTCCTTTCGGCCAAAACATGAATTTTGGCAGACAAACTTAAAGGCCAGCGTCTGGCGAACGTATCCGGCGCTGCGGTTGCCAGATCGGCACATATTCAGGGGAATCAGCACGGAGTAGCGCTCGGAAATGCCCTTTCCCTGGGCAGATCCACAGTAAACGGTGTTGGGGTTCTCACATCGTAGCAAACTCTCGCGCACCTTTATGTTCGGGATGGTCGCTGCGAAGGTAGAAGTGACATAAATAGAGTACTTTTTGGCTTCCGACAAGGAATCAGCTTACTTGACTCTACGCTTAGGTGATTCTGACATCGCAGCACCGGCCCGCTCACATCCTTGACAAAGCAGAGGAAAACGCGGAGGCTGAGCGGCTGAATGGGCATCTTCGCCTTGAACTGAACGTCCACGTTGAAGGTCTTGTCCATCCGAATATAGAGCTTGTTTAGGGCCACCGAGAACATCCAGTGAGATTTTGGTGGTTCATCCAACACCATGCTAAAATTGTAGCCGCCAAGGTTGTGGTTCTCCAGCTTGGGCAATGTATTCACCTGAGACTGCAGATCCTGCAGCATCATCTCGCGCAGCACGGATTGCTGAAAACGAGGTAATTAGCATTAGTACGTAAATATTACTGGTTCCGACATGGAATTCACACTTTGCGAACGTAGAGCTGGTAGAGCTTCATGTCGAGTCTTGTCAGCTATCGACTGAATGGACACTTTTGCCTGTTCTTTTGTTAAAGTCTTTCACAAGTGTTTGCAATTTTTTTGTGATTTATGACGACCTCAAACAACACTCCTTGCTAATCAGCTAGATAAGTACGCTCAGTTTGGCTCTCGCGCTCAGACTGAACCCCTGTGAGACTGTGACGTCATGTAGCTCTTATGAAATTGCAGCAGGCCGACCATCCAGAGCTGTTGAGTCACTCGGGGAATGTCGCTTGCCGCTCTCATTGTCCCAACTCTACCCGTTTTCCACTATCGATGGCTAAGGCAACGCATGCTCAGTTGGTTGTCGGTCGGCTAGCGAGCAGCAAGCATTTCGAGATGTGTCCAGATAGTGTCCGGCACCTTGACGGGTCCTTTAGATGCAATCAGTCGGATACAGGAAAAACAATTAAGCTGGTCGTAATTAATACGCTGTGAAAACGAGTGCTCTGCCAGTCGTTTTAGATTGCTTGGCCAGGATGAACCTCACCAGCGATAGAACACACCGGAGGATGGTGAAAATGCTGACGATTACCCTGGTGGTCTTCATGACCTTCTTTGGACTCCTGGCCAATAGCTATCACCCCCGAAGCCGCGAGAGGTTCAGGTTCAACAAGTTATACTTGGCGTACGCGATGCTGTGGACCATTGCATTCACCACTGTCTACGGTCGGCAGATCTACAAGGAGTACGGCCAGGGAGAGATCAACCTGAAGGATGCCATTACGCTCTACAGCTACATGAATATCACGGTGGCCGTTATTAACTACGTGACCCAAATGATGATAAGCCACCACGTGGCCAAAATGATGAGCCGAGTGCCCTTCTTCCAGACCCTCAAAACCCTACGTCTCGACAGCCGGTCATTGTACACATCGATTTCTCAGGCCATGATCAAGACCATTGCCTTTCCATTGACCCTCGAGGTGGCCTTCATTCTGCAGCAGAGACGAACACAGCCCGAGATAAGTTTGATCTGGACCCTCTACAGGCTGTTTCCTTTGGTCATTTCGAATCTGCTGAATAACTGCTACTTCGGAGCCATGGTCGTGGTGAAGGAGATGCTGAAGGCACTGAACCGCGAACTGGAGGCGCAGCAGCAGGAAGTAAATATGCTGCAGAGGGTGGATCAAATGAAGCTGACCACACCCTACTACCGCATGCAGCGGTTTTGCTCGCTGGCGGACGAACTGGACAAGCTGGCGAGCCGCTACAAGGTGATCTATTTCCATGCCGGAAAGTACTTGACTCCCATGTCGCTCTCCATAGTCTTGTCGCTCATCTGCCACCTGCTCGGCATAACAGTTGGCTTTTACAGTATTTACTGCTCTATAGCAGATGCCTTGATCGCCGGTAAGGCCTTCGACGGCCTGGGGGCGCTCATCAGCTCGGTGTTCCTGACCATCTCGCTGTCGGAAATCACCATGCTGACGCACTTGTGCAACGACTTGTTGGTGGCCACAAAGCAATCAGTGCTCATCCTGCAGGAGATGAACCTGCGGCATGCCGACTGCCGATTCCGGCAGTCGGTTCATGCCTTCACCCTCTTGGTGACTGTCACCAAGTTCAAGATCCAGCCCCTTGGTCTGTATGAGCTCGATATGCAGCTGATCACCAACGTTTTCTCGGCGGTGGCCAGCTTCCTGATCATCCTGGTGCAGGCAGATCTGTCGCATCGCTTCAGGATGCACTAATCCCTCCTCCTACTCACCTGACTGAACTGCATCAGATTTCCAGACTGCAAGACAAGAAAGGCAAGTTAGTAAGAATATTTTTGGTAGTTTGAGGATCTGCTTACATTTAATCCTTGTAGGAAGGCCATCGGCTCCGCGTTTCTGTGAAGAAATAGGACTAGTTAGCAAAATCACCAACCAGCTACGGCCAAGAACTCACAAGTCACCCGCTCCTTCCACCACCTGTTCGATGCTCAGCGCGCCCGCTCCCTCCGGCCGTGACTCGGCTGAATCCAAGGAGGCTTCATTTATCACCGTCGGCTGTACCTCCTCGTCAGAATCACTGTGGCAAGGAAATCACAAAAATAAAAGTTACAAAACACAAGCAACAAGAATTGCGATTTAGATAATCAAACAAACACATTCAAGTGGGCTGCGTGCGTGCACAGTGCAAGTACAAGCGTGTTGCTACATGCACGGTTACACCGAAAAATGTAGCGGGCGGTACCTGACTTTGTGCCACGACATCGGCTGTGATATGTACATCCCGGAAGACTATCTGCGGCAATCCGATCGCCAGGAATAAAAGACGAGCGCAGGATAATATTTTAAAAAACGCAAAAATCGACGGAATAAACGACAACCAGCAACAGTTCGTTGGAATTCACAACGAAACGTGGATCGTGCGACGATAATTAATCGAAAGGGCGGGTGAGTTTAAAACCGCTTACCGCTTGAACACAACGTCTGAATCGAAGCTAGGTGCATATGAGAATTGAGCGTTCTGAGCATTGTGCACAGAATTGTACACATCCGATCTCTGAATTACGGGCGGTTGCATCACTCGGGTTCTACCGGCGCCACAGACCATGAAATCCTGTAGTGGATTGAAATTGAAACCGTCGCTGCTGTTGGAAGTAACCATCGTTGGTACAAGGAATAATTCATTGTCATTTGACTTCTCAAAGGCTTCCACGTAAAACTTTTGGCTGTTCGAGCGCGAAATGCTGCAACTTATCCAGGGAAAAAAATAAAATGTTGTTAAGTTCGGTTTATTTGTTATTATGAAAGTGCAGGGGTCTTACTGGTTAATAATCATGCTAAACGACGAGGATCGCTGAAGAGACATGGCTGAAGATTTTAAAAAGTTTAACTCGCAGCTAAAGTTATTTTTTCTCGACCAGGGTTGTCACTTTGCCGGTTTTACTTATTTACATTACCATTCGTGGTATCGTTTAGGCCTCTCTTTCACGATAGTTTCAAAGAAAACCACGTCCGTCCTATCGATATGTTGTTTAAAATGGGATGCAGCGATGCAAACTTAGCTATTTTCTGGCCAGATCTGGCTATTTTGCAAGACCCAAAAGTTGAAACCACTCAATTCTGTTGAAGGCCGTCAATTACAAAATAAATGTGATATTTTTTAGATATTATTATTTATTAGTTAAGATGATTGTTTTTTGATTGTCTTTAATCGTTTTTCGATGCACCAGCCTCGATGTTAATTTTTGCGATATTTTTTGAGGCTTTTCGATGTTTTTGTTGATATCGATGTTAAGCTATTCACCAGAATCGCGGTCGGTGCGAGGCAATTAATCACCCGCCATGGTGAATTCAAAATATACCACAAAAATTATTATCACCATTATTTGAGCGCCAAGTTTAAAATTTATTAATATTGAAATCTCTTTATAGGTTTGTAGATTGCGTGCCCCAGGAAGGCAAATGGCTTGATCACATATCCTGTCAAGTGGTTGTTTACTCTTCCGTAATAGAGACGGCTCCTAAAATTACAAATTTCTTGGATTTTAAACTGATAGCTTCTACCACTTGTCCCAAAAGCAAAGGGTTTGAAGTAAAGTCCATCAATTTATATGAAGCTTACACGTATAAAAATATTTACAAATCTAAACGGTACAGATCATCGCAACTGGCACAAAAGTCTTTTAAAGCACACACAGATTAAAGCTCTAATATTTTTCATTCGTCACATCGTTCGGCGTCTCATCTTTTTCTTGATTTTGGGTCGCGTCTGTCACAATGGTGAGGTCAGAGCTTGATTGCTCTTTCGCATGCCTGTGAAGAAAGGGAACATCACAACGATGAGATTTGTACAGTGAGTGTGTTTTTGTTCTAAATACTTATCAAATTATTTGCTACAACAGTTTTTATAGGATCTGGGAAGTTTTATAAAATGTTACCTGTAAAACACGTAGTGCTGCAGCATGAAGAATATATCAAAGAGCACCGAGAAAAGACCCAGTCCGAATTTGGTGGGATCCCCGAATATGGAGGCCCAGTCATCTATATAGAAGTCACAATCTTAGCCATAGCTCTGGAGCAATCAAGTATGCAAATGCCTACCGTAGTTGTGACCATTCAGAATCATCTGCAGCATGCTCAGCGTGCCGCCCGTGAAGTCCAGCAGGATGTTGCCAATGCTCCACCCGACGGTGCTCTTCCGGCGGTAGTTCATCAGCGCCTGCGGCACATACTTGATGATGGTGATTGTCAGCTTCACGTAGCTGCAGTAGTAAAGAAAGTCCAGCCAGTGGATCACGGAGCCTCCGGCCAAGCCGGCGGACACGATCACGACCACTGCAAAGATTCCCAGGATGCCATAGGCCACAAATGAAACCTTCTGTTGGCCCCTCTACGTAAAAGAAAAAAGAAATGGTTTATCACTTTAGAAACACACTCCTCCAAAACAAACAAAAAATTGGTTATTTCTTATCTTACTATACGGAAATATCCGTTCTGATTCACGTTTAATTGCTATTGTCGATTAAAGTCAATTAATGTTAGTACTTTGATTGCAGTTTACTGTATCGTTGACTATTAATGATCTCATTCCTTTGCAAAATAGATCGAGCAAACTATGTTCTTATTTTAAAATTTCGATTTAAGGACAGTTACCTCGTAGATTAAACACTGAAGGATCGTAATGCTGGTGGCGAACACGGCGTGCAAAGAGAAAAATACATCGTTCAGCATCACCGGATTCAGACCATGCGGATGCCGGACCTCGTACTCGTCCTGCAGAGCCTCGATGAAGTAAAGGCCGCAGTTGAACAAGCTGTACAGCGTGAAGCCCACAATGTTCAGTGTGATGAAGTCGAAGTTAAGTCCCTCCACAGACTTGCGGCGGTAGTTGATCCAGATCTGCGGGTAGAAAGACACTGACCACGCCACAAAGTATAACCAACCGAAGACGTCCGACGTGTAGATGAGCGCCCGCGACCTGGCTACTGTCACGCGCACAAAGACGTCCTCGAGGCTATGTTTAATGGATTGGAACAATTTTAAAAGTTATTAAATTAATAAGTACTCTAGACTATTTCTCCGAGTCTAAATCAGAAAACTACTCACATTTCGCTCGCATTTTCAGCATCGCTTTCGGCTGTAACTTGAACCTTGCCGGCGTTCAGGCCTGTTATCACCACGGTCTGGTTTTGGGTGCTGCCGGCCGGATAGAGGAATGTTACAGGGTCCAGGCCCAAGTGGTTTTCAGAGTCCGTCTTCAGCGTTACCTGCACATCGTTGTCCAACAGTTGGCTATAATAACAGATTCCATGATACTGCATCTCTTTCTTTAATTTGTTGCAACTCACTTGGCGAAGACCACAAACGTCTCGTTTGAATCAAGAAGAACGGTGATGTCATGTGAGTCGACGGTCAGTCGACTGGTTGTCTGCGCATCTCCCAGGGAAACTGTTGGAAAGAGGATAGGAATTTCCCCCGTTAGCAATACCCTTATAAGGCTGGTTGGGCGGTCACCTTACCTGTGGCCAGAAGCAGCAGTGACAGGCGTAAAGAGCTCAGAAGTCGATGCATTCTCGTTTGGGTTTGGTTGTTATTCATTCATGCGTGAGTCTTTGTCTCCAGAACTGCTGGCATTTTCCTCAATGGTGCCCTGTAAATTGTATGGAGAATTAAGTCAATTGGCGACAATCAAATGAGAATCGATTCCAGCGAATCTTGAAAACTCCTCCTGGCAACTCCTCCTCTGATTCAATAGCCAGCGCAATTTAAGTCGATCACTTATTGACTCCCGATGGCTTTCATTCATGAATCCAGGAGTCAAAGAAACTTGATCTTTGTCAGTTGTATGCATTTTACACGAATTATACACCGATACAAAAAATTAGTTCTATGTATACCTACTTTTAAATAAATCTTTCTACCAAAAGGGATCTAATAAGTATAAGAACATTTTTCCATTTGTGAGAGATAGGATTATAAGTAAAATAAACTATAATGGCCATTATTGTGTGCTATTTTTACCGAAAAGGCTGAACAACATTTATTGAAACTGTCGACATGCGTGTGTCCCGCTCCCCTAGAACTTTTTCGTCGAGATAAAATCGGCGAGCGAGCAACAGGTAGGCAGGGGCAGCCAGGCAACCTTCAACGCATGTCGCTCAATGTTACAACTTTGCAATTAGAGCAAACTTTGGCACGGCACGATCCGACGAGCACTCACTTCACTTTATATGAGCCACAGCAGGAAACACAGGGCTTTGTCGGCCAGTCGTAAAGGCAAAGATTCCAGACTATTTATATTGCGAGATCTTTATGGCCAGGGCCGTGACAAGGCGTTTGTGAAGAAGTGTAAATACCGCGTGAGAACGGCCTTATCTCAATCAATGAACCTCCAGATAGTGTCAATAGCTTTATTCGATTATTATTGCGCTGACGTTGAAATTGCGGCAGTGTGCCGGAATCTAAAGGATAGCCAGTAGATTAACCAATGCACTGCAATCGCTAGAGATAACCTGGCCGGGCTCGGTCTGTCAAAATCCCTATGACGAGTCATGATCAGAGAAAGTGGCGAACTTAGATGGCATTTATTTTGATTTTATAGGGTGTGTGAGATAACTAGAATAATAAATTTGATAGAACGTTAGACCCTGCTAGAAAAATGGCACATTTTTAAGACTATTGGGATTTAAATGATTTTATTCAAGATAAGGAATACTAAGGGAATATATTTTGAAATAAAGAAATGAACTGATAAACTAATATATTTGATTTCTTGGAAGTAATAACTCGTTATGAGAAATACATAATTTCATATTCAAAAAGTAATAAGCAAAATCATGAAACAAAGATAAGGGAAACGAAATAAAAATTTTGGGAATTTTCAAGAATCCAAGAATTTGAATTTCTTAGAAATATTAATTATAATGTTTCGTTGGGAAAACAATTGTTCAGATGACATCCATAAATTATTCAACACACGAGATGCGACACTGAAATGCGTCTGTTACAGCCGGATTAGAACTTTCACTGGCGACTGATAGGGAAAGCACTGCGGATCAGCCTAAGGTTTTGGCTCTGAAGTCGTTTTGATCGAGATTCCGTACCGGTGCCGTCGTAACAAAGATAAACGTGCTTAGAACACAGGCTGTATGTACATACGAATGGGAGTACTCCCAGCACTCACTCCCGTCACTCACCGACGTTAAAATTAAAGTTAAACAATGCCTCTTAAACTGACAATTAAACTGGTAGCGGCGCGATCCGCTGGCGACTCTCCAGAGACTGAGTGCGGCGCTGATGAATGGAGCCGTATAAGTATAAATATTGGATTGGAGCCGTGCAGTCGCTGCTCAGCCAGAGCCGGCTGCGACGCACCGCCAGCCGCGACGCCAACAACAATCAACAGCCAAACCGGCGCGCGGTCTTTAAACTTTTTTGTTGGCTTTATAACATTTATTTTTTGCACTTGAGAAAGAACCCCTCATCAGTTGAAAAGGCACTTCATTTTCTATAAACAGCCCGGGATCGAGCAAATGTTTTTACAACACATTTTAAAGCTGGTTTCCAAAATAAACGATATTCTTTTGAGACACTTCCAAAAAGAAGTTTACAACTAAACAATTGACAGCAACAGTTGGTGATTGATAAATGTAAAATTTACAGGCTTAATTTGTTTTCTACAATTGTCTTAAAAATAAAATTAGAACAGATCTATCATCCAATAAATTTAAATCAATGAAATAAATGCTGGATGTGATCAGTGATAAAGTATAAATGTTCAGTGATTGATTAAAAATTTATGTATATTTACCATTTCATGAAACATTATATTTTAAAACCATAAATAAATTCTTCGTTAACTCCTCAAAGTATAAAATAAACTTTACCAGAAATGTAGTACATGATTTATGTTTAATTTCAATCTCATTTCATATTTTTTCAATTCTACCAACAGCTTGGATAATCCAACCCAAAGGCACATTAAAGATTCGTTAACGAAAACCAATTTTTCAAGTTAATTATTCTCTAATTCGTAGGGTATTCGCTACAGAGTGCTACCTCTGAAACTTCTTATCAGCAGTATAAACATTTTGAGGGTCTTGCAGAAACAGGCACTTGATAAGGCACACGAAGGAGCATTATCAAGCTCGACTAAATGTTATACGAGCCTCCCCCCTCGGCGTCTAGAAATAAACATAAGCAAATCAACAACAAATATACACACTTACGTTTCACTTTCTATCGTGAATTTGTTCCACTTGTGCCCAATGCATACATTTTGCAAATCGAAAACTTGGCACGGAAATCGGAAATTTGCCAAGTCAAGCAAAACTTGGCCGGCAATGTGAAGCCCTTTCCAACGATTCAGTTCCCGATTTCCCCAGAGATCCCAGGCAAAGAATTGGAATACCCCAACGAACTGGGGATCGTGCTTCAGGCTGATTACGTACAGAACTGCAGTCAGTGTAAGTTGAGCTATAAACCAGTTTAATTTGCACAAATAACAAACAAACACTTGGCTCAATTACGATATCGAAACGGGTAAATCGAACAATATATGTACTTTCTTCGCTAAAACTAGGCACTCAAACTGTCGCATGGATTGGCTTGGCTCTCTCCGTTTAAAGTCTTGTCTAAGGCACTGATTTTGTGATGAGTCGATGGTTAAATAAGTTAATGGTCGATTGCAGGACACTATATACTATATATAGCTGTTGGCGAGTATGCGGTCTGATTCAGTCGTCACGTGTTCACTGATTCTGATTCTGGTTCTGGCCGGCGCGTCGGTTCTTCTCGAGTATCAAAGCGCGACTGAAAGCAAGAAGAGAGAATGTAAATATATGATTACGAGTAACCGAAGCTAGGCGGTCGCTCACCGATAGCGTTCATAGAACCCAACGATGGTGCCAAGCTCCTGCTTGAAGAGCCGCACAAGCATGCTGTCGAAGCCCTCCAGCTCCGGCAAACTGAACATGTTGAACTGCAACAGGTGGTCCTTGGAGGAGTCCGCCTCAGAGTACACAGCCAGCCACTTGGGGATCTCCTCGAGCAGATAGGGGTTGGCGGGCACCAGGGCATTGTGCGTGTGGGCGGGAGGAGCGTACAAAGACGCCTCCGGACGAATGGCCTTTGGCGGCTCCGCCGACGTGGTGTAGACATAGTAGGACGTTAAGCAAGGATGCTGGCGCTGGCACTGCCCGGTATACTGATTCTCGTAGTAGGTGCCGTGCAGCTTCGATACTACCCGCCGCCAGCCGACTGGCAAGCCCTCGCGCTCCAGCGGATGGTTCCAGTGCGTAGTGTGGGCGTTGTGGTCGATGTAGTACTTTCGCCCGTGCAGCGTATACTGAGTGGCCCATCCGGGCGGCAGGGGTAGCTCCTCGGGCTCCGTGAGCGACTGCTGCGAGGGCACCTTCTGCAGCGATCCGTTGGCACTGCCCCCAGTCCCGGTTGCTGCGCTAGGCGGTGTCCTGGGTGGAGCGTACAGCGATTGCACTGAGGCAGAGGCGCCACGAATGCTGCCCGAGCTGCCGCCGCGACCGCTGCCGCTCAGAGATCCTCCGCCGCTAGCAGTAGGCACCGCCAAATGACCTTGGTGGTGCGGCTGTGGAACCACGGCCAGCGTGGCCGACGACGCCGTCGTGTTGCTGTAGATCGGCGACTCCGAGCGCTGCGACTGGGTGGCGCGCATCGAAGAGACGCGGTAAGGGTTCTCGTAGATTGGATATGAGTCGCTTGAGTAGCTGCCGCTCAGGTGCGCCGCCAGTTGCTGGTGCTGAAGCTGCTGCTGCTGTTGTTGCATCGGGGACCTGTGGAAACAGAAGGGGAATTTGCGTAAGAACGTATTTAACTCGAATTATTACCTAGGCTACTCAAGCTAAGACTCGGTTGTTTATAGACAACTGTTTCGGAATAATGGTTACGATTTGTAATACTTTTTAGGGGCTAAACCTTAATTTGCTAAAACAATTACTACTAAAGCTGAACACATTTCTCGCAAGTGCCTTCATTTCCCTTCTTAATTGGGTCTCACCTAGTGGACTGGTACCGCGGCTGTCGCTCCCTGATCGACATGGCAGCCGGATCGAAGCGCAGCGTGGAACCAAAGGGCGTGGAGGCGTGCTGTTGGTGGAGCTGCGGATGCTGCTGCTGCGGCGGCGGGATGGCGTAGTGGGCGGGCGAGTGCGGGCGCTGCGGCAGCTGCAGCATGTTGGCATAGCTGGCGCTGAGCAGGCCCTGGTCCGCATCGTAGCTGGCGGCTGCCATGTGCGGATGCGGATGCTGCTGCCGCTGGGTGGTGGAGTAGCTGCGTTGGAAGGCACCGCCGCCTGGGCCCACTGCCGATGATGTGGTCTGTAGCAGCGGCGAGGACTGCTGACGCCGCATCCGCTCGATCTGCTCGATGTTCACGTAGTTGCTGCTGCTGCTGCCCTGGCTCAGCTGGTTGCTGCTTGCCCGGAACTGGTGCGGCGGCAACGGCGGATGAGTGTGCACATGCGGATGCTTGTGGGGCAGGGAGTGCGGGAGCTGGTGCGGGGTGTGCGGCTGCAGCGGCAGCTGGCTCTGGGCGCGCCGGGCATGGTAGTAGTCCGGCTGCGAGTCCGTGCAGGAGTACGTGTTCCGGCTGGTGCTCGAGCTGCGCGGATGGAACTCACAGCTGGGCGAGGTGCTGGCGCAACGCTGGAGCGACTTCTTCTTGGCCCGCTGGTCGCTGGTCCACACGTTGATCACCGGGATCTCTGGCGGAGTGTCCTTCTTCACGTACTTCCCCACCACGCCCTCCTTGTGTGCCTGGGACTTCTCCTTGCTCCGGCGCGAGAGCATCGTCGGTTTTCGGTTGCACAGCAGAATCGTTAAATAGTTCATGCAGACTCTGATCTCGGTACGCCGTCTTTGTTTTAGACCATTGTTGGGCTAAAATTATGCTTTTGGCCAAGTTTTTGTTATTCTGCGAGCTAGTGTTGGTAAGGCCTCCCCAATTCCGGACTTTCCAGCACTGCTCAGAGTTCAGTGTGGCCAGATATCGCGGAGTGTTAAAAGGCATCACTGCTCGCCAAGTAAGTAAATCTTTTTATTTTGTTATTTAAATGTTATTTAATTGTTTATTGGTTTGTTTACACCTATATTGTTATTAATTGATATTGTTAACATCCTTACTGGCTACCCACAGTTGAAAAATCGTTGATGTGACAACACAGTGCCCCTCAAAATTTGTTGAAGCCGGAATGACGAACAATAGCTTTGATTTCTCTTCAGCAATGATGGAGGTCAAGGAAGTGGTCGTGATTGTAAAGTGGAGCGGCAAGGAGTTTCCGGTGGACCTCACCGACCAGGACACCGTGGAGGTGTTGCGCCATGAGATCTTCCGCAAGACCCAGGTGCGCCCGGAGCGCCAAAAGCTGCTCAATCTGAAGTACAAAGGTAAGTCCTTGTCCCCTGGCTGGGCCAGACTTTAGTAACGCCTCGACTTGCAGGCAAGACTGCCGCCGACAATGTAAAGATCAGCGCCTTGGAGCTGAAGCCAAACTTCAAGCTGATGATGGTCGGCTCTACGGAGGCGGACATCGAGGATGCCCAGAGCCTGCCTGATGACATTGGCGAGGTGGTGGACGACTTCGACGATGCCGAGGAGCGCGAGGACTCGGTGGAGAACTCCGCTGTGTACCTGGCCAAGGTTCAACGCCGCGTGCGTGACTACAAGATCAAGGAGCTGGCCCCGCCGCGCGAAGGCAAGAAGCTGCTGGTCCTGGACATAGACTACACCCTTTTTGACCACCGGTCGCCGGCAGAGACCGGCACCGAGCTAATGCGACCGTATTTGCACGAGTTCCTGGCCTCTGCCTACGAGGACTACGACATCGTGATTTGGTCCGCCACCAGCATGCGCTGGATCGAGGAAAAGATGCGGCTGCTAGGTGTAACCAGCAACGAAAACTACAAGGTGATGTTCTACCTCGACTCGAACGCCATGATCTCGGTGCACGTGCCGGAGCGCGGCGTGGTGGACGTGAAGCCGCTGGGTGTGATCTGGGCCTTGTACAAGCAGTACAGCTCCAGCAACACCATCATGTTCGACGACATTCGACGAAACTTTTTGATGAACCCCAAGTCCGGCCTGAAGATCCGTCCCTTCCGGCAGGCGCACCTCAACCGAGGCACGGACCAGGAGCTGCTCAAGCTGTCCGACTACTTGCGCAAGATCGCCCACAACTGCCAGGACTTTAACTCACTGAACCACCGCAAGTGGGAGCACTATCATCCCAAGAAAAACTCCTGAACTCCCGCGGGAGACTTTCTCACTCCGATCGCACTCGTTTGTAAGATTCGCTTAGGTTTATTAAATTAAGATGCATTTTGTACGCAATGTGTCCCAGCCTAACATTATAGTGTGTATCCGCCCTGGTCGGCCCAGTGGACTCGCCTGGCCTCCAGGTACTCCTCGTGCAAGCGCCGGCGTTCGTCCTCGAGTTTGGCCAGTCGACGGTAGCGCTGCAGCACCATGCCGCAGCCGAAGAGCAGAGCCACCTGGCAAATCAGCCAGAAGATGAACAGGGCGATCAGCAGACTCTGGTTGATGCACACGTTGTCCAGATGTAGCTGGTCGTCGATGCCTGCGATCAGCAGCACTCCGCGCTCGCCATACATGTAGCTGTTTGCGTTGCTCTGGTCCGGACCATGCACCCGGATATTGTAGTTGAGGGGAAGTTCCTCCTGGACAGCAGTGCCATTGGCTTTGCCGGGTGCCTGCGGTGCCACATCCACCACGGTGGAAATGTAGACGGGGTTCTGCACTCGCAGCTCTTCAGGACGCCGCTCCGACTGATTGGTGGTCGCCTGTCTCCTTTTCCTCTGCCAGGATCCACTCGCACAGTTGCTGGGCGAACACCTCTCCACGCAGAAGCGAATCTTTACGTCGAAACTGACGTTGGAGGTGCCGGAGAACTTGAATGCATGAAAGCGGGCACGCAGCATGCTCCTGGTGGCGGAGTGAACCCTTTCCAGAGCCGGAAACACGCTTGCATCCGTGGGACAGCCGCGCTCGTCGATCAGCAGCACGTAGTTCTCGTTATCTGCTGTCTTGGCCACCAGTGAGGTAGCCCGGAAATCTGGCAACGGAGCCAGCTGTAGCTCCAGGTGCTCGCCCAGCTGGTCTTGGCTGTACTCCGCCACGATCTGGAGCTCCAGGTTCTGACCAATCTGCACGTCATTGGTCTCATGCTGATGGGACAGATCCACGATCTGAAGCGAAATAGTGGGTTGCGGATGGGGTCCAGTGCTGCTGTTGTAGAGCACAACGCCCTCATGTGGGAACATGCTGTGGGGATTTGGAGGGAGGTGAATTATTTTCCTTGCGGTATTTGGAAGCGACTCACTGATCGGCGTACTCCAGCGAGGACTCCAGGGCAATGGCACTGGGCACGTGCTCCGTGGCATCCACGCTGCTGTCTCGTACCGAAACGCCCAGCGAGGTGGTGGCGTTGCTTTGGATGCATCCAACTTTGATGAGCCGGTCGCCCTGGGTCTGCACATTTGGATTGTTCTGGATGACCACCAGGGCGGATATGAAGGTTCTGCAAAATGTGGAGTTTTAGCGAATAAAATTGGCAATAGCGAAAAAAATCTGTTATTCACACCTTTGGTATGCCTGCGTCATTTCATACGCCCGCAGAATGCCGCAGCGGTTCTCCTTGACTTCGCTGCCAATCTGGAGTGAGAGCAGGACACTTCCGTTGCCGGAACCCCGCGCCAGGCAGTCCTTGGAGTGCATGCTGGCATAGATCTTGCCGGCGAACCAGTCCTTTGGGTTGTACCTAATGGACATCTCCTCGCGCGTGCAGAAGACCCGGACTGCGGATTACGATATGGAAAGTCCTTGATTTTCGTAATTAAAAAGAGTACCCACCATCCAGGCACTTGACCCGTCGCATGTAGACAGAGTTGTCTCGGAATTTCAGGCTACGGGGACCCAGCGAGACAATGTCCTCGGAGTGCAGGAGACACTCGGACAGGGACAGCTGGTTCACATAGTGGAAGGAGACACCCTGGCAGTAGAACTTGGCCTCGTGCGTGCACAGCGCCTGACACTACAATACGAAGGGTCATCATCAATCACTCATCCGACTCCATCGATTGCGATTACAATCATAACCCGCGACAGCCCAAGCGCGGCGGACACACCTCTTTCTGGGTGAGGCCCAAATACCTGGCCTCCGCGTAGATGAAGCTGCTGTTGGCGTACAGCTCGTACGAGCAGCTGTCGTTCTCCGCCGGCCGTTCGTGGCACTGGTTCTCCATGTACTCCTCATCGTACGGCGCGGCCCGGAATGCGTCCGGCTGGATGGTCTTGTCCCTGTCGCTCAGCATGCACCTGCCCAGGCGGGGAGAGGGACTCTGGCCAGGACCATCAGAGCCCCGGAAACTGCAGATGAAGGGATAAATTTAAATCAGATATTCTTGACTGCATAAATAATGAGATGGCAGAGATGGAACGACTACGAAATACAGAGAACTCGTCTCAAAACTTTATATTTCACTATCTGCAAAACCTATAAAAATAGCTTTGATTACTAGTTTTAATTAGGAAAATTTAAAATTATTATTGTTACTCTCCATGGGATTACCGTATTAATACTCAATTTATTTTACCTGTTGTTCTCTCAGAATTTACCGCTGAACCTGAACAAAGTTACCCATTTAAGCGTACTAACAAAAAATAAACAAATTCCTAACCTATCCCATCAGTGCCTCAGCGAGTGATGTCATAATCCGGTGGAAAGCCTGGCCTGTGCATTAAAAATGCACGACAAAAGCAATTAATATGTCCGGCAACAACGACAACAATGAGCGTAAAGGTCCGACAACCAAAACAGTCAATTACCGCTCACGATTGTTCCGATACGAGGGCGCAAAGGAGGCGGAGAGGCATCTGAATTGGCTTTCGAAGAAGCAGCGCTCGGCGCACTCACGACGCGTGACCAGCGTCGGAATGGTCTTCTTGCTCTGGAACACCAGCGTGCTGCCGGGGATTTTGGTCAGCGCCCACAGACGGCCTTTGCACGCATCGGGAACTGGAAGAATTATGTGCATATAGGTTGGAGGCGGGACAAGGTCGTGGCCGCCCCATCCGGCGGTCGGCATACTCACCGCGGAGGCAGGTCTTTTCGTAGAACACGGCCTCGGTGTCGGCCACCAGCGGCAGTTCCCCTGAAATGGCCAGGTAGCGCGAAGTGCGTTCGAAGTAGGAGTAACCGTGACACTCGTCTGTGTCCAACAGATGCACGTAGGCAATGCAGTCCGGGTCTTCGTTGCAGATCCGCCAGCAGATCTGGCTTACCGGGAGATCCTGCTCCTGGTCGCGATCCCTCTCCCGATTGCGGTTCTTGAAATTACTTCCCGTTGGCGGGGTGTTGATGAGGTTGTCCTCGTTCAGATACTCTAGTGGCGGGCGGAATCCGACGATTTTCTGCAGCTGCAGCTGGTGCAGCGGACATTGTAGGAGCAGGGCTACTGGAGGGGCAAAATGGTTACTGGAATGTCATAAATGTGGCTCTACGGACTCGCATGACTGGAAACCAAAACATTTTTCGAATTGCTTAGTCGCCATAATGGGGATCGGATATCTATTTCAATACTCGAAGGGGAAGACGGGTAGCTAGGTTTGTGCACATTGTTGTGACTGGGCATCAATTAATATGAAATGTTTACGCATTACTAAGCAATGAGTAAATCAGTCAAGCATCTTCCAGCTGAAGCTTTTAGCATTAGCTAAAAAGTAATGATTTAATGCAAAAGCTAAAAACCATACCTAATCTCTTTGTTTCGTCTGAGAAGTGTTAAATTTAAGTGTTAATTTTAAAGTTATATCTTGTGTCACAGAAAACTATTACAAAATTATTATAATCAAATGATAAGTAAAGACAGTATTTTAATCCAGATTATGTACATATTTTAAATGAATTAAATAATAACTTATGCTGTTTGCTTAGTGACTTTCACAAATCTTACGAGGCACGAATACTTTTTACTTTTATGTCCATAAAAAGTTTTCCATTTAAGTAATTTCTATAATTATGTATTATAGAAAAAAGATAAATCACTAGAGACTAGAGGTTGCTCCTCGTTTAATTGCGAATGTTTTTGCCCAAAGGCATTTCCTCCTAACTCTCGCATTCAAGCCAGCAAAAGTTAATTCTCAGGGTGTTTGCTAATAAATCTATAATAACAGCTGACATGCACATCTAGCTGGGGTTTTCCCTCCCCGCCATAGCAGCCCCTTGTAAATTGATCTAAGCAGTTTTGGTTTTCGTTTTCCACTTTGCTATTGAATGCAAATTGCAAGTGCAAAAGTGAGGCGAAGGAGGGATCGTTATAGCGTTCGAAATGTATGAAGCGGCTAAAAATATAGCTTCAAAAACCTTAAAGCCGCTTTACTTGATTTTGGCCAATTAGCAAAAGGCACAGTTACTGTTAAGATAATAGTACCTACTGTAATATGGGAAATTGTAGTCAAAAGTTTGCATATACAAAATCATAAATATTATTAACCGTGTCAGAAAAGTGTTTCAAATTACATTTTTGGCTGAGCTATGATGGATTTCACTGATCCAATTCGAAATAAATAAATGTATTTATGATCAATAAGTAATAAATTTACCAACAAGTAAAAAATCCAGCTGAAGTTTTATTTGTAATACAAGAATTTTAGTCTAAAAAGGCTAAAAGATTGCTTTGTATTTAGTATTTCCTACACCCATATTCAGTGCTATTATCTTGACCGGATCTGTTCGGGGTAAACAGATGGAGATGAGACTGGGCTGGACACAAACTCACCGCAAACACTCTGCTGCAGCATTAACAAAATCGCTGCAATCGGTAATTTGCATAGCCACGGGGCCGCGGCTCTGGGACCTGATTGGGGCATTGTTTCAGATGCGTTTCTGTGGTGGCCGCCGCCAATCGTTTGGCATGCTCGTCTAATAAATTGTAATTGATTTTCGACCAGGGCCCGTGTACTAGGCTCGCATGGCACTCTCACTGACACAGGCACAGACACTATTTATTCACTGGCTTTTTGCCTGTTTGGCCGGCTTGTTTGCGGGTTATGTTTGGCACAGTTTAACACTTTCGGCACGTGCAGTTGGCCACTCAATCGCCTGCGGATGTAACTATTTGCATATGCAAACAGCCTGGGACCGGGAGTAGGAGCCACTCCAAATCAGGAGGTCCTCTTCAGCCAGACTCGGTATCCTGTCGGTGTCCACTTGCCATGAAATATAAATTAGTGCGATTCGCAGATGTGGGTCAGACAGCCGCTGGCATCAGCAGCAGCGTTGTGCTAATTACTTTCAAACACGTTCATACATCGCCATGCATTATTTATTCGATTTTAAAACATCGTATAGCTGTGGCTGGGGCTGTGGCTTTGACTCCTGCCACGGCCATTAGTCGATTGCACTTTGTTTTATCTGTTTAGTTATGTATTTGTTTAATTAGCCCGGCGATGGCTTGCAGGCGTACGTCTGAATCGCGCGGCTCACGACTTGCAAATAGCCGACTGGAAACTCTGATCTGAGCTCTCGACCGGGTCGAGAGATCCCTCACAGCGCCAGTTAGACTCCGGAGCGTTGCGTATGTAAATGATACCGAGTATGAGTGCTTCTGACGCACCAGCAGCTGTGCACGGAGAGAAAACATGTTTGGAAAGGGAATAATGATCTCAAAATATGAATGGGACTAATGCAGTCCAAGATTTTGCTATAGGATGTATTTTTATGAACTCTTTTAATTATTTGCATATTTAAATCTTATTTGGGGTTCTGACCATACCTTGTTGCTATCAAATATTGAATTAATTTAAACAGTCTCGACATTTCTCCAAGTGCATGCGCGGAAAAATGCTCGATCGAGCGCCGACGTCGCGGCTAACCGAGCGTATGAGAAATTTCGTGTCGCCGAGATTGCTGATTAGATCGCTGGAGTGTGTCGCGCGCGGGGCAGCCACCGAATTGTTTGCTGGCTCGATTTCAATGTGCAATAAACAAAACTATTTGGCGCTAGGCTAGCTCAAAGGGAGCAGGGGAAAAGGGCTAGGCTGGGCTGCGTGGCTCCATCTCGGGGCACGGTTCGGGTTGTATCTACATCTGTATCTGTCCAGGTCGTACAAGTATCCATCAAATACACATCGCATCTAGCCATGCATGCTGCCGCTACCGCCGGCTTTACTCCGTCTGTTTGCACAGTTGCGCCCAGCATCGCCCAGGTTTGGATTCAATGGCACTTTTAACAGTTCAGTGGTTTTGGCGTTGACAACGTTTGTTTCCCTTTGTAACGGTTGCCGCTGCCAGTTGCCCCCGAGTGATAAACGGCTCTGTTCTGGCCCCCTTCTTGGCCGATTGTTTATCGCTAATTAGTAGCAGGTAGCCTTTAATTACTGTGTCATCAAAGGGCCCCCAGATACGCAGTGTACGTACGTATTGGCACTGTGCGTGACCTTTGCGGTTAGCACACTGGGAACCTATTGGCAAGTTGGCCAAGGTCGCTTCGCTGCCTCCACGATTGCGTAGCCGTTGCCTCAGCGACCGAAGCGTCTTGGTTGAGCGGCGATATGGGAGTCACATCGGTTGACATTAGGGGCCCTAGCGATTACCTAATTCAATGAGTGCCCTCTGACTTGAGGTACGACGGAGTGCGAGTGGTTTTCCTCCCTAAGCATAGTGTACCAAGGGTATACATTTCTTATCTATTACTTTTCTACCGCAAAACTATATCTAGTAAAATAGTTGTTTAGTACAAACAAAGGCACAATCTAAGAAGGCTGAAGTTTACATACTTTTATGGAAAGCCTGTTATCCATATGTATGTAGATTAAGAAATCTATACTTTTCTAATTCCAAATTCGAACACCCAACATTTTTCTGCTATTTTATATCTCACAAACCCTTTATTGTAAGAATAAAGAAAACAGTTATTTCAGCAACCATAAAAAACAAGAAACAGTGACCATTTCGTTTAATTTATTAACATCTGCAGCAGGGATCCCTGTCCGACTTTCGTTTTCGTCGTGGACACACTGCGTATACGTAATAATTCATAGGCATTGCACACGACATGCAATAACTGCGCAATAATTGCCCGTTGCATGCAGCTGCAGGCCACGCCCCTGCAGCATTGCCCCTCCTCCAGTTGGCCATGCAAAAACCCTGCCCTGCAGTCCCATAAAAAAAGGTCTTAAATAGGGTGAAGCATTCAGTGGCGTGACACGGAGCTGGAATGTTCCAGCACAATCGGCAGCAGGACGAGGTGGTACAAACTTAAATTCTCAACAAAAGACTGCCACAACAACAAAAGAGCTGTAAGTTTATTTGCCGCCCTTTCCACCTAACTTGTCAGCAGTCACCTTGAACTATAAAGCGGGGTCCGACTGCGTGGGCGTGCGAGGTGGCGAGGGTGTCAAGTGCCGCCGGAATGACGCGTAAAAACACAAGTTGCCAACAGCAAGCGGATAAATAATAACACATATCGCAGCACGGGCCAGAGAGTTGGGCCTAATTAAAAATGCCAAAAAGTCAGGGGCGCCCCCGGAAGCAGAGGCTCGCTACGACAGGGGCACCCCCACATGTCTGGGGTGACGTGAAGCTTTGCGGCCTGGTTCAGAGCACTCGGTCTGTCAGTTGGACTCAGATGCTCTGATGTTGGATGTTGGGTACTCGCATGCGGTGTGGAGCAGCCAGGCGTTGCATGTGCAACTTGTCGCATTGTCTGATTCACAGAATTATGCAAATGAGCCGACGCACTCCCAACAGGGGCTTGTTTGTGTTGGCCAAATATTTAGCCAAAGTCAGCTAGCTAAAAATCATGGCTGTCCTCTAGCACAAGCTCACCAAATACAGGGAGGAAAATGAAAACTTAGTCATCATTAACGGAAAACATTCAGGCCTAAATTAATTATGTTAGTTGTAGTAATTCCATTACTTACAGGAAATCGAACTATTAGCTTACTTACCTTTGTCGATCCAAAGTTGTTGATGTTTATATCTGTTACAACACATTTAGTGTCTGTATTTCCAGTGTAGAAGGCTGTAGTGAGCTTTGAGTGACGTATGAACCTACTGAATGGGCTTAGAATGTGCAACTTTGGCAGGGCACATATGAATTACCACAGCTCTGCCAGCAGGTGTCGGTGTGTCTGTGTTTTGTTGCTTAATTGTCGCCGGCAACTTCCGTTCTGAACGGCATGCCAAAGCTGCCGCCTGCTTGTGCACCCTTGACATCGCTATACCGCCATATGGCTGCGAGTCCCCCACTAACCAACTAGCGTGTGAACTCGTTGACTTGCCGTGCTCCATATCCACCCCCGGCCACAGTCGGTCCCCCCAAAACGTGCCATTTGCTAACTAAAATTTATTTAAATCTGTGCCATAATTGTTTTGGGCGCCTGTTGCTCGTCGCCCTCGTTGACTTGGTCTTGTTTTTCGCTTTTGCTTTGGCTTTTTTGCTGCTTGTGTGCGCATAAAATTAGCTCCGTAAATTTATTGTTAGTCATTCGCATTCTTGCCGCTTTTGTGCTGTTTGGAGTCCGCTTAAATGTCACAAGTTGCCACAATTTGTTTAATGTGGCCAGCGGCGCCCCATTTGGTAGTCGGTCTTGGACACAGCTGGATTTATTGCCCCCGGTGGATACTTTAGCTCTGAAAGTGATTGATTCAATGAGAGTCCAGCGTTAAATTGCATTAAATAATATTTATTGGTTTCATCATTCCGTACATAAACGAACGTTAGTTGGTAGAAACGAAAACCTGTGCTATCGAATCGAATTCGTTCTTGGAAATGTTCTCAAAATGCATATCGTATCGTGTGAGGGATGCTATGGCGAATTGTGGGCTTGGTAAACCGGAAATCGAGTAAAACAATGGAGGGTAATGCGGATTTAGGCAGAGTTTTGGTGCCAATGGTCTGTTCTAATTGGATATACGATTCTGCGGTGGCGACCCCATTGGCTCCCTAGAATTAATGCAATTTGCATAATAATACACAAGTACATAAATACATACATAAATACAATCGTAATCGTAGTACATAGTCAGTTATAGGGTTACACATTCGTTTCCTTCGCTTCTGGCTTTAAATGCAGACGAAAACAGATATTATCTCCACTCTTCGCTTGATCTCAAATGATTGTTATTAATGTTCTTTGTGGTTATAAATTTTAGCTATAATTAAAAGGTTTATTTATACGCATTGGTTTTGTTTACTACAATTGGCTATATAATTTCGTTTTGTTTGCAAGCATTTTACGTTTATCCTTTCGCTCGTAAATATATAGTGTGTTAAAATTCCAATTGATGTTATTTTACTCGCGACGGGAAAATATCAAAAGGGGAATTAAAAAATGAGGGATGAGCTACGTTCTGTCGATCTGCCGATGCTGCCTCTTAATTATGCCTCCTATATACTTACATGTTAAACATATTATATATTTATTTGTATATGCATGTATAAGCGAATTGCCATTTATCGAATCTCTAGCCGAGTAGAGTCCTTCCTTACGTTACTTCACGAGGATGCGTCTTACGTCCGCCCAAAAGTGCTGATGCTGCTGTGTCTGTGTGGTGTGTGTTTCGCGAGGGTGAATTTCGGACAATCGGTTTTCATAGAAGCAGGTGCAGGTGAGGGCAAGGACTCAACTCCGCTCCTCGCCACCCAAAACAAAGCCTTGCCCAATGCGGCCAAGCGCCGGATCTCTCTCACTAGCATATGTCTGCTGACATGTGTCTGATACGAGTAAGTAACTCTAAATGAATGCGATTATGTTTCGTACATATGCAACAACTATGAGCTCAAACTACTCTCTTTGGCCGCACGTTCCTGTGAACTGAACTCCTCCAAGCCAGATTCTCTTCCTGATCCTGCGGCTGATTCTGGTACCGAGTGCCAAGTGGCCTGGAGTCGCTAGTCGCCGTCGTCATCGTCGTCGTCTTCGATCGCATTCTCATTTTTCAAAAACTTATCA
The DNA here is from genome assembly GCA_018151655.1 of Drosophila bocqueti. Classification (NCBI taxonomy): domain Eukaryota; kingdom Metazoa; phylum Arthropoda; class Insecta; order Diptera; family Drosophilidae; genus Drosophila; species Drosophila bocqueti. The sequence goes on from JAECXF010000001.1 coordinate 834,012, forward strand.
CATAAATTTTTATATATTTTTTTTTTGGGCGGAATTCTTAGCGTGTGTCGTGTGTGTGCTTGCGCGAAAGCAGGGACAGAATGAGGGGCCGATAATCGTGAGCTAATTCTGCTGCGAAAGGCTAAAATAGACGGATGCGAAATGTGTGTGTGTGTTTGTGGATTACGGGCAATAGCCACCAGGGGCCACCCATCCGTGGCCCAACAGCGGTGATAACAAAGGCGATATCCCGGCTGACTGGGCTGTGCTGATTGACTGAACAAATTGCCTGAGCTGCGGATGGCTGGCTCCTGCTAAAGGACGTGTGTGTGGGTTGCTCTGCTTTTAGTTTTAGTTTTAGTTTGCTTTTTTCCTACTGTCGGCATCAGCGAAATGCCAATTTGCGTGCGCTGCGCCTTCAACTATGCTACAGTTTTTCTTTGGGTTTCCCTCTGCTCTCTTAGCTATCCTTTCGCTAATATCCTTCGCGGCAGGGGGTAAGGGGTGAGTGGTGAGTGGTGTGGGGTGTGTGTGTGAGTGATTTTGCTGCTTCTGCTGTTTGCTATACGTAGTTCTATTCAAAAACGCTTACTTGGCTACTGCACATTTATGTTTCGGTTTTCGGTTTCTGGTTTTCGGTTTTGGGTTTTCGCTGCTGCTGCTGCGTTTGCTTTTACTTCCACTTTCGGTTTGTTTGCAATCATAATAATAATAATATTAATTTTCCGTTACAACGCTGGCGCATCCGCCTCGATGGTGGCTCGCTGATTGGATGTGCCGGCGTCCGGGCCCGGGGCCATCCATCTCCCTTAGCCCTGTCCGTCCGGAGCCCTCCGGTCGGGTCGCTTAGAAGACCAGCATCTGATCGGCACTGCCCTCCGCGCTGTCCTCGTCGTCGGCGCCCTCGTCCTCGTCGTCGGATGTGAGCGAGGCGGCGTTATTAACCACGGACTCTGTTTGGATTTGGGAGAAATTAAAATTCGTTTCGTTACGTTTCGTTCGTTCGTTCTATGAATTCATGCGGATTCCGCTCTACCCGGGACTTTGCGCTAATCTGACCCATTCGCCGCATGCATGTCTAATGGCGGTCAGCCGCAGAGCTGACCTCGTCCTCGTCCCCTGTCCCCTTTCTCGACCGTGTCCTCGAACCCGTTCGGAGTCCGCTCATGTGTTATGCATGGCGTATGTGCGATATTAATAGGAAAACTCAATTACTGATCCCCTGGTAATGCCCAGCCTGTCCGGCCTGTCCCGGCCCCAACCGGCAACTTTAACAACCTTAAGTGCACACTTAAATCCTGGACACAAACACAAGAACGGGAGATAAGAAGATTACGTATACGCAACGGAGTGCGAGGTGTTTTCGATACCGATAGGCCGGGCGGCACTGCGGCAACGCATAACTCAGCATTGGGCCATAAAAGCTGGCTTAAGGGCTGATATTTCAATACAGGTAAATGGCATGGGCTCAAATGGCAAAACGTTGGTTTGTTGCCTGCACAGTTCGATTGCCACGGAAATCGTTAAAGAAATACAAGGATATTGCACATTTAAAGCACATTAATTGGCGACAACTGCAATGGTTGTTAATATTCAGTATTTTATTTGTTACTTTGTCAACCGTACTTATATAGGCGAAAAAACCATAAACGGCAGTGCATAATTCTTTAGTTTTTGAAATCATTTCAACCATTTTTTATAGATAAAAAAAGGGTACGCATTTTTAAAGATAGTATTTAAATGTCCACTGCTTTTAAAATGTTGCTCTGAATACAACAAAATAATCAGCAAAAAAACAGTTTTTTATGTCTCGAAAGTGGTTTTTCATTTGGCCAGTTTACCCTTCAACTACGGATATAAAATGTTTAACTAGCCTTTCTCAGGTGCATTATACAAACGTCAACTCGGCTTACAGAGGTTCAGGTGTGGCAGGTGACCAGCTCAACCCGTTTTTCCTGCAGTCCCTCCCTCATTACGGCATTTAGAAAAGTTTGTGGGCCTTTTGTTGGGGTCCCTCGCCAAATGTTTGGGTTAAGTGTTTATGCCATGCCCCCTAGGAGCACCTTCGGTCGCCCTCTTGGACCACCTCTTGGTCTCCCCTGCTAGAACTGTTTTGGACCAAGTACTCACCGCAGTTGGGCTTGCCGCGTGTGCGTGTGTTGGCGAACTCGACTCCGTGCTTGTCCACGCACCAGCAGACGCCCACCGAGCTGTGGCACTGGGTGGGCTTGTAGAATCCCTGGATGTCGCAGTCCGGTGCGTAGGCGCCTAATTGGTTTTCGTCGTGGAGAGAAGAGGGGGAGGCCTGTTAGTGGGGCAACTTACTGGCGGATAAGGGGCACGGATGGGGGTCAGTGAGAAGCGGCACAAGCAAAGTTGCTACTGGATCTATTCTGTTTCGGGGTCTTGTGGCAACAAAGGGACAGCGGCGGCGGAGGGGAAATTATATATGTAGTTGGGGTTGGGGTTGGGGTTTTTTTAAAAGGCAAAAACACAAAAAGCATCGGACAGTGGCGGTTTCTACAGCGGGGAACGGGGTTAGGGCTTGGGAAAAGTTCTGTGTTGTTGTTAGAAGTGTTTAATTTGCTGGCTTAAAAGTTGCGTTTGGCTAAGAGATGTTGAAAAAACGGGTAGCGAGCACAAAACGAAAGTTAACAACGAAAGCAGCGCGAAAAAAGGTTACTTCTGTTAACTGCTGGTATTTGTGTGTATATTTGTATGTGAGAGACAGTGCTGCCAACTTTCTATTTCAAAAACAGGACTTTTACGAGAACAAGGAAGCAGTTAAGTTAAAAGCTTACGAAATACGACATGAAAAATTATTTAAAATGAATTACAATTTTATTATTCATTTTGTATGATTTTTGTTTTTTGTTTTTTTTTAAAGCATATAAAAAATGAGTCCCACAAAATGTAAACATCTTTTGAAAATATATTCCTTATTTTGCAAATCAAATTAAATAGCTTTCTAAAATAGATTTTACTAACATTTTTGTAGGCTGCAAGTGGCAATAAAAGGGATACAGTCCCAAGCAAGAAGATATATTTTCTTTTTAACAAAAGGACAATCCTGCCCAGAGAAAGGACGAATTGGCAGCACTGACTTGGAAGTGTGTCAGGGTTTCTATTTAGCTGTCAGGCGCTTAATTATAGTTTGAAACAGGTTCCAACGCGTGTAAAGAGGGGAGCAGAGAGTGTCAGACAAACAAAAACTAAGCGGGCCGAAAGATATGGCGCATAGCGGAGACAGAGACGGGAAAAGAGAGAGAGAGCGGCGGTGAAAGTAATGAAACCAACTGAAACCAAATTACGCTTCTCGCGCAACTCTTTTAGTTTTTTTTATCTCGTTTTTTTCGCTCTTGTTTCGGTTTGGTTTTTTTTTAGTTCTTATTTATGTATATTTTTTTGCTTTTGGTTCTATTCTGTAGTAGTCTTGTTGTTGTTTGGGGGATAATGGGAATAAATTGGGCCCAGGAGCCCGCACAACTCATACGGATATAGAGAGAACATAGAAGTATTAGTGTTATGTAGCCAGAGAAATTTCCACCTGTACCTATCTCACCTGCAAAGTCGCCGGCGATTCTCCGGCGGACGGCGGCGCACGGACGGTCCGTCTTCTCGAAGCAGCGGCACCACTCGCGCGTGTTGATCGCACTGTCCGTGTCCAGGTCGCAGGTGTCGATGAACGGCTTGATGCAGCGCTCGTTCTGGTCGTGCTCCAGGTCATACATCTCCTGCAGAGACAGCTGCCCGTCGTTGTTCAGATCCAGGTGGCCGAACATCCACTTGGCCTCCGTCTTGCAGGCGGGCGGGAAGTGGGCCCGCGACTTCTGGCTGTGCTGGCGCCGCTTCTTGCTGTCGGCCATGATCACGGAGAACCAGTCCAGCAGGCGGTTTCCGATTGCTGTCAGCTGCTGTGGCTTGCACTCCGGCGACTTCGAGGGGTAGCCTGCGGAGCGAAGGACATTTTTGGGTATTTCACTTGGAAATATAATATGTATTCAATATTCTGACGTACCATTCAAGTTGTTGTTCTTACTGAACTTCTGCTGCTGCTTCTCCACCACCTCGTTGTAGTTGCGCATCTTGTGTTTGTCCTCCTGGTACTTGGAGTCCTGCCAATCCAGAGGAGATTAATCATGAGCAGGGATATTGATGTGGCAGGCGCCTCCACTCACCTTCTTGTAGGCCGTGTACTTGAGGTACTTGTAGTGCTTGTTGTCGTACTTGATCTCCTCGGGCGTGAATGTGTATTGGGCATTGATGTGGTTGTAATGTCGGTTGTTGTCCTCTTTGTCCTACGGGTAAGGGATGGATAACCGTATTAGTTTCACCCCTAAAGTAATGGACTATTGACTTACATTCATGATCGTATTGAAGTCGTTGTTGTTGCCGCCCATGATGTTGCCGCTGCTCATCATGATGTTGTTGTTGCTGCTGTCCTTGTAGGCCTGCTGCTGCTGCTGCTGTTGCTGCTGCTGGAGGTCCTGGCTGATCTTCTTGTTGTACTTGTTGTAGCCGCCGATGCGCTGCAACCGCTTGCCATCGACAGCCTCTGCAAAAATAACGGGGAAAAAGTGCCAAAATGGCAAAATGTTGGTGGTGAAATCGCTTGGCCAGGCCAACTTTTTGCATTCCGGCTCAGTGAGGCATATCCCATACATTTTGCGGATGTTTTCTGCTTTATTTGTTTTTAGCATCCGTGCAGGAGGCTGCTCTCTCAGCCATACAAAATTGAAAATTAACGTGGCTGCCTGGCCGCCGAGTGGTTCTTGGTCCGCCCCCACAATGCTCGGTGGCTGGGGAAGAACAATGGCGGCGGCTACTTGTTCGCCGGCCTATTAAATATTTAACAAGTGTTTCGGGGGCCCGTCGAAAAAATATTTAAAGCCAAAGCCTTTGTTTGGTAATTGGAATTTTTAATTGCCGGCAGTCTAGCAAATCGCAGCTAGCCAGCTTTTTCTAGCATACTTTGTCGGGCGTGGAACTCCCCACCAAGCCTGTCACGAAATATATGCATGCAATTTGTTTTGTAGTCCTGGGTCCGGTGTGCCGAGTGCCGACTGCCTCAGTCCTGGCAGATTGCCAGGCTGGAACTGGAACTGGTGTTGGGCCAGAGCTCATTATGCTGGCGGAGCATTTGATTCTGGTTTGGGCCGGCAGCTCTGCCGCCTGTATTCGTTCGTATCCCGTTTGTTGTGGAAATGGAAAGAAAGGAGGACTGGGACTTACCCTTGCAGGGACAGAATCCTTTGCAGGCGATCCGTATGGACGTCGAATGTATGCAATTGTGATAATCCAATCTGCATAGTGATGAGTAGGTCCTGTTGTCGGATCCGCACAGGAACGTCGGCTTGGCCACAGGACACGACTTGCAGTTGCTACAGGAGGGCGAAAGTCGGGAGTTAGGAGAAATCTGGAGAGTAAACTCAGGGGGCGCAGCGGCAACAAATAGATGACATGCAAAATTAATTTTTATGCAAATGAAGTCTGCGTCCGTTCCTCCTTTTCTCTGTACATGTCCCCATACCCACCGCCCCCTCTCCCACCCCTTGGCAGGTGAGCGGGGCTCTGCTTATACATTTATTTAAATATTTATTTAATATGCGCTGCACGCACGCCCGGGCAAACAGTCGAGCCATGAGATTGGCCCGGGGACCGAGGACTCAGGACTGAGACTCTGAAACTTTATTTAATAATTTGAGCAAATATTTAAACTGCCTACAAGAGGCCTTTGGCCATTCTCATAACTTTATGTCCAGCTGGAGATAGAGGTCTCGGGTAAGCCCAATTAATTCCGAGAGTAATACTTTGGCCCATTTTAATTACCCTCAAACGGAGGTTCCCCCTTAATCCCCTGCCAATCAATCAAAGCTCAGCATTTGGCATTTATTTTAAAAGAAAATCACACCCTTCAATCATCCCGCTATATCCCTTTTGCTCTGCGATGAAAACCAACAAAAAGATTATTTAAATTAAATGCTGCTGCCGCCGCTACTGTTCGTTTAATAAAAAATACTTTGAACGGGGTTTTTATGGCAGTTGGAGTCGCTTTAATTGGCTGGCCACGAGTTCACACCACCAGCCCCCGTCCGGGCTACTCCATAATTTTTATTCACAAATATATGCACGAAAAGAGGCACTTTTTGCACAACTCCCGACCGGTATCAACTGAAATTTGCACAATTATTCGGGGTGTATCTCGAATGAAAAGCAATTTGCCTAATTGCCCCAATTCGGCAGCTATAATTAGAGGCTTTTATTGGATATTTGGTTTTTTTAATTTCGGGAAATTATTAATTGAAAATTTGCCAGTGCCGCCTGTTCAAGCTTAGCCCGGTACCATTTAAGGCTTGACACCTTTAAGCTTCGTTCTATTTATTCCTGGCCTTTATTGTCTCACATGCTGATTTCGTTGCTAAGCCATTGTTTGCTCTTGCTAAATACATTTTAAATAAACCCCGGGTATTCCATTACTTAGTGAAGGGGAAAACAGCAAGGAATTGAATAAAAATAAAAAGAATTTTGTTGGATTTGTCAAAGGGACTCGGTTATGCCAAGGATTTAAACCGACCGATTCCGTTGCGGAGCCAATGTAAACGTTCCGATGACCAAAACCAATGTAAACATATATGTGTGAGGGATATTTGTAGCCATTCGCTCCTTCACTTCTCGCTTTTAATTAAAAATTCTCTCGCATGTTCTTTTGGTCGCTTCCGCTTCCGCTTCCGCCTCCTCCGCTTCCGCTTTGTTTGCGCTTCCCTCCGCCGGTTTGTTTATACAAATTTAATGAAATTCTTAGGGCCAAGTAAATAGTGAGACGAATGAGCCTGTTAATTCGGGACCGACATTTCGGCCACAGCCAATGACAGGCAGCAATCTTGCATGGCCTGCGCAGCATCTGCGGTAGCTTTGAGCAAATTGCCCATCAACTGGCGCTGCCCACATGCCGGCTCCTTGTCTCTGTGTCTCTGTGAAAAATGTGTAAATTTTTACTCAAATATTTGCTTTCAATTTTGCAACCCAATGCCTGGTGGGCGGTTCAGATTCGGTGGATGCCTCCTGCTCCCGCTCCGACCCCTGCTCCGGCTCCTGCTGCTTCAGCTGCTGAAGCCGACAGCTTCATGTGCATAGACCACAAAACAGCTCAGTGGTCTCGAATAACTGCCGGAGACAGGCATCGCACATGCCACATCGCACACACCCCCACGCATACACACCAAAAGCTGAGTTGTGGCAGGTTGAGGTAAGATCTGAGCTATGTGCCCCATCAGAGAAATGCCTACTTGAAATATCCAAATGCCGTTCAAGCCCTACACTGGACACCGTTCACATACACACAAAAATATAATTTCAAATGTTATTTAATACATTTTATTTTATTTTATTATTAAAAGGAAATCGAACATCATTAAACTAAAAATATGAACCCTTTGGCAGTGCTGGAAGAAGACACATCATCAAATTCCCATTTCAATCAAAAAGTAATATGAAAATCCAATTTGCGCCCACTGTGCGCTGCTGGCATATTGTTGCAACAAACAATGCTCGCCACACACATGAGTTATGACTCGATCCCGCTCTCCAGCTGTGTGTGTGCTCCCTCTTTGGGTCTTTGGGAAGTGGTCTATTAGAAGTGCCCCCTCCCAGTGACCCCTTCGCCGAGACGGGCCTTTGTTTGACTTGCGCCCCGAATGGAAAGACGAGAACTGGAGCAGCTCCTGCCGCCATGATGCCATGATGCCACCATGATGATGATGAGTGGCAACCGCCGGCTCAAACTATTGATTTTGCCCGAGGCTCGGCGTGACACATTCATATTTCATGCCATTGACATAGATACACAAATGCAGGCATGGCGGCGGGGATTTTCGGTGAAAGGAAAATTGAAAAGGAAAATTCGTAAACACAAAAGCGGAGGAAAAAATATATGTCAAAAGCCATTGTTAATGTCATCGCTGGGAGCGGAACGAATCCCCTTGTGGGGCGTCATGGTCGGGGCGCGTGATTTGCCTATAGATTGATTTTTACACCCGAACACCCGCACAGTCGCTCACTTTGCGGTGGTGTGGCAGAAGGAGGTGGAGCAGGAGTAGGTGTGTGTCCGGGCGGGGGTATGTGTGGTGTTTGCCAAGTGGATTTTAATTCAATTACAATCGCCCCGGGGACACAGGACATAAACAACAACAAAAACAAAGATGGAAAGCTCTTCTCTGAATTCGCCGACATTTTTACGACATTTATTTGGACAAGAATTTTCGAAATTAATTTTTTTTATTCTAGAAATTACGTCAAAGGATCAAAACGAAAACTTTTTCGCTTGTTGTCCCCTTTTTCCTCACCGCCCAGCGAGTGTCAAGCAGCGAGCATGAAATTAAACTTTGTTCAAACAAAAGCCCAACTGATAACACGGGGAAAATAAACAGGAATCGCAGTTTATTTTTACTTTTCCCAAACACACTTCGTGGGTACTGAATTTCAAAGGATTCTAAAGTGGGCCATGAGTTAACTTTGGATAGTATAAATGGGAAAGTTGTGTAACACTTACTGTGCTTGTGTTAAGCATGATACAATTATCATGGTGTTAATTATCAAAAAAATTCAAAGAAAATGCAGATCATGAATTCACCTTCCAGTGGTGGCAGTGGCTGTAGCTTTAAGTAGAAACGTCTCGTATATAATAATATTATATAATATATACAATATGTATTTTATGCTTCACTTCACAGCACTTCGCATACCAATATGGGCCAAAATATTTAACAACGGAAATCGATGTTGCCAACAACATCCTTTCGCCGCGGGGAACCAATCTAACCCTTTAGTTGCAAAAAGCCAGGCCAATCGAGCCTTGACACCGACTCGACTCGACTTTGACTTCATTTCCAGGACTCAGCCGCTGCCACACCTGATCCTGGCCTGCTCCTGGCGCCGCTTTTGGGGCCCTTCTTCAAGGGGCTGTTCGCGTGCGAGTCCACAATTTGGGTTAGGGTCAAAGCGATAACACGGAACAAGTCAAAGGATCCGACGACGGCACGCGTCAAAGGGTAAAGGCCGTAAAGCTGTCGTTGCGGTCCGTTCAAGCAGTCAACCAGTCAACCATTCAGCCATTCAGGCAGAAGTATGCCACCTCCGGCCCAAAGCCTGCCAGCCCGAAAGCCAGCAACGATAACGGCCAAAAGGCAGTGGCAAAAACAGGCCAGGGACCAGCCTGCGTGCTAAAAATTGTAGCACTGTAAATTTATTGCGGAATTTTTATACACGATAAAACAATTTGTTATTAGCATGGCGGCCGTGGAAATCAGGGGTAATTCGGATGGTAGTGGGGGCTGATGTCAAAGGTGACCCTCTGCGACTCCGACTCCGACTCCCACACCCATCAACCCTTTTTGTGTACGCGAATTTGCTTAATGAAATGTAAAATCCCATTGAAAGGCAAACGCAAAAAGTTCCGCCCAGAAGTTAAGCACTCGAATGCTGCACTGAGAGAAATTCAGAGCAAGCTTCTAGAGTTATGAAAGAGGAAAGGAAAAATCAAAGCTATCATTCTTAAATGAACTCTTTAATTCTGATAATTTCCGCAGTCAGTTTTACCAATTTATTGTCAAAATAAAACATTTTTCAGTAGGTCTTAGCTTTGTCCCTGGCTTGGCGTTTGATTCTGTGGAATCCTGCATGATTATACAATTAGATATTACCAACTTTGATAGGAAATAATACAAAATTGTTGAGTAATTTCTGTGTACTCACTCCAACTCCTCGTCGTCATCCTGCTGGATGGCAGAGGGTCCTGCTGGTGGCTGGGACTGCTGCTGTTGTTGTTGCTGCTGAGGCTGCTGCTTATCGCTGGCGGCAATGCTGTTCTCGTAGAAGACATCGTCCTCCTTGGACTCGTCCTCGTCGCCCAGGCTAAGGCTCTTATCTTCGTCGTCGGTCTCCTCAGTGCCCTGGACATTGGCCTGGACGGGGCTATTGCCGGCATTGCTGTTGCTGCCGCCGTTGAGGCTGCTATCGCTGCTGTTATCCTCGTCGTCGTTGTTGATGTCCTCCGCATCCTGGCTGTCCTGGTTGTCCTGCTGGTTGACACGCCGCTTGGCCTCCTCCTCCAAGTACTTGGCCTTGCTGATTATCTCATCGCTGAAATGATGGTTCGCCACAAGAGCGGTGTTAGTTTAGAGCGCCGGCGGCGGCGGAGACCGCAAAAGTTTCAATTTAATTGGCTCATCAAGCCTAACAACAGCCATCAGGTTGGAATTTCGCCATCCCCAACCGAAGCAACCACCTACCGGTTCTTGTGCAGCTCCTTCTTCGACACGCACACGGCGCTGAACTCGTCCTCCAGCAGGCAAATTTCACGCTTCTTGCAGTTCAGCGGTCGGCAAAGGTCACCTGCAGGCGTTGGAGTTTAATTTATTAATAGCTGCGATAACACACTGCCACCCGTTCGTCCTTGGCCCATTGTGAGGACCTAATTGGACGGAGCCAGCGGGCAAACGGAGTGTGATTTTCCGGTCTTACTTACTCGACGGATCATGAATCCAGCGCTTGTGCTCCCCGAGGTTCTTGTTGCTCTGCGTGTTTTTGTTTATCTGGAAAAAGAGAGCAGAATGAATTGTACGTGAGACAGTTGCTAGTTTAATTTTGTTATTTAAATGCATAAAAAATGCAAAGCGCACGCAAGGCAAACTGACGTCTGTCAAAATTCACACATGCACCGGCAACCGAACGCAAACACAACCCATTCAGGCTCACTGAGCCATTCACACACAGGGCACACACTCACCCAGGCTCAGTTGTTCACAGGGCGTATTCGTAATGGCAGTTCACGCAAACAGGCAAGGCATGGCGTTCAGGCCATTGTGGCATTTGCAGTGCCTGGAGGGGCAAGTTAAAAAGCAAACAGTATCGAGGCATAGGGAAAAAGTACAGGACAGGATTTGTGTGTGCCTTTCTAATGATGATCAATAGTTCATCTGTTATGGCAACAAATGGAGCTGATGGGATGTGACTACAGATGGAGATTCAGAGAGATTAATCCATGGAGCGTGCTCGGAATCATCAGACGGAAGGAGAGCTTTTTGTGACAAATACCTAAATTGCTTTTTGGATAAACGAGAATCCTGTGCAGTCGGGCTGTGAACCGAAAAGTCCTCTGCATGTTGGATAGAGTGAGCATATGCAAATCTGATTGAATGCTAAAAATATGCCAGCACACTCAGCCGGCACTCGCCTTGCTTAGTTATGCGATGCTCTGCTCTTTGCCGAGCAGATTTATTTTAATTTAATTCAATTCAGCACGCAGCTTAAGCTCACACACGCCCAGCTACAACGAAATCACCCACAAATGGTGTATTTTGCACTTCCCACCCCTCCACCGCCCGCTGGGCATTGTGAGGCGAACCGAAATGTTATTAAGTGCAATGGTGCGTATGCATAATATTTAACTTGTCTATGAAATTTATGACGCAGTAACAGCATCTGCAGCAGCACCAATAGCTGCTGCTGCCATGCCACCTCGGCTGCCGCCGGTTAAATGGGGAAAATAAGCTGCGAAAAATAGCAAAAATAAATTCCCAGCCCTCGCTCACGCCCACGTTGACTTGACAGTTTTGCAATGGCGTCCTGGCCACTCTCTGTATTCTGTATCCGGTGTCCTGTGCGCTGTACGCTGTGTGTTTGTTGTTCCAGTTGCTGTTCCAGCAGCTGATACTGCCATCGCTGCTGTCAGTTGGCTTAATGAAAGCGACAGCAGCAGAAAAAGCAACAGCAACACAGCTATAGCAGCAAAATGCTTCGAACCTTTTGGAATGCAACGAATTCCGCCACAGTGATGCCCAGTTGTCTTTATGGGTTTCATTCGAAAATAATATTCTCACAATTGGATAAACAAGAATGTTTACATCTTTTAAGGCGTGATTTTCTCGTTCTACTTTCTACATCGATCGATTTTCCTCCATTTTAAAATAGATTTAAATAGGCCGCTCTGTAGTGCCTTTCCGCTTTCGCCGTGCAACACGCAGATGCACCCATATAAACCAAGCCAACGCGGAATTGCTCAAGTGCGAAGTGGCAATTGCGGGACACACATCTAGTGGCAACGCACCCAATGGCCACACCCTCCTCTGCCCAACCACTGCCAGCCCCTGCTCAACCCATTTCCACCATCGGCCCACTGTAATGCAATAAACTCGTCCTGGACGTGGACGCAGGCAATTTGCATGCGTTAAAACGCAATTTGTGCGCGTTTCCCGGTCGCGGTTGCAGCATGCCTGCACCCCTTAACACCCTTTTTCGAATCCCGCATCGCGCAGTTTTCCGGCCCAGTTTTCCCGCCTTTTGGGGGATTCCGTGGAGAGTCTTCATCGCATCGGGATCTCTTACAGCTTTAATGCTCTCGCCTTTGATTGCATTGCGTGAGTGCAGAGCGAAAAAATATTAACGAAATTAATTACGTCTTTAGGGTAAAAGTATTAATTATTATTGCGATATGCACTGAAACTTTAAAGTCAATTTTATGTATATTTAAAATATTAGTTAAATTTAAATTATGGAATTAAGTCCAGATCAAAAAATAGCTAAAATACAGGCCATTACAAGTTCCCTGTAATTTCGGGTCAGCTTACACAACTAGAATAGTGTTCTTTGCTTTGCATTGTGTTGTATATATTTTAAATAAATAAATAATAGAAAGCACATAAAGCCGGATCAAACTATTCCTAATAGGATTATGGCATATCGGTAGAGTAGAGCCAATGCCTGCCGCAAGGGATATGTGAGTGATCCTGTTTGGCTTCTCTATTTTTCCCCGTGTGGCTCGTTGGCTATGTGTGGTGCTGCGGCCGGGTCCGTTGATTGGGCAGGTCGGGAATCCGTGCGGCCTGCTCCAGGGGCACTCCGTTTGTTGGCTTTAATTGCACTGCGTTTGCTGCGGTGGCGGTGGCATTGGTGGCCCTGGTGGCTACGGCTGGTATCCATGTTCTAGAGGTGCCGTTGGTGGTGCAGGCATTGGCCATACGATTGACCTTATTGTGGCTTTTGTCGGGGGCGCGGGATAGACCCGCACACAGCTGTTGCAACGGTGACATGACCCACCAGCATAGCATAATATTTAAAAAAGAAACTCTCCCCATCATACCGCGACACTAAACTGGGTCAGAGCAGCAGCTGGCGGGAAAACGCAACATAATGCAACAGCAGCCGGACGGACAGGGCAGGGAAGTTAAGTTAGGTGTATGCCCGGCCACCCGCGTTGAATTTTCCGAGGCGGAAGCCCACCCGCGTTGTTGGCCAAAGTTTGCGAGCCGTTTAACCTCTTTGCAAAGATTTCTGGCTGTTTAAGTGGCTGAGCTTATTAAAGCCCACTTAATTGGGCTCCTCCAGCGGCGCCCGGCAAGTGCATGTCTTCCAGCGAAACTTGACCCTAATTTGGAGGCCCCGAAGGAGCTCCATGCGCCCGGCTTCTTGGAAAATATTTTGCGCGGTTTGCTGGGCAAGAGATAAAGGCGGCATTGTTACTGAAGCCATTTTTGTTTTTCCGCCACTGCAGCTGGCCACGCCCATCGCCTATCGCCCACCGCCCTTAGCACGTTTCGACCCACATTCAACCCCCCTTTTTCGCCGCAGTGTGGCAATCTGTCAAGCTTTAAATTGAATTTACGACTTTGTTTTCGTTGCGGGCTTATTTCATCTTCCTTTGTTCGCTGCCCGTGCAATTTCTTGCAATTTCTTTATTGTTTTCCCCTGGCAAGAATAGCAAACATTCTCGTGGTTGCCCGGCATTCGGGGACTGTCAATTTCGGCTGCATTATGTAAATGTAATTTTTAAGTTTCAGCCCTGCAATCGATATCTGCCAGCGATGTCCTAAGCCCGCCCAAGTCCTTTGTGCTCCTCTTAACTTCCACTCATGCATTGATTCATACAGATTTCAGTGGAATCGATCGCCTGAATATATTATATATCCGTGTATCCCCATGGCACATAACTCATTGGCGCATTCAGCGATTCAGCAATCAGCGCGGCGCAAAGAACCAAAAGGAACGAAAATTCGCATTAAATCCGCATTTCCCCATAGCCATCTATTTTGCAGTTGAAATTTGGGGAAATTGGAATTGGGCGTTGCTCGTTTCGCGCTGGAAATTGTTGTAAATTATTCAGCGGACATCAAATGACTGCCAATGATGCGGTTTCTCTGCCTCCGGCCCGCCCCTTCCTCCCGGCCAATCAATAAAATATGAACGCGGTTTGGGGTCTGCAGCCCCATAGTTTTGCCGCAATTAGAGCACAAGAGATTGTGGAGGCAGGAGCTGGGGTGAGAGGAGTGGGCATATCCATTGATATGCTAAATACAGGCCCGCAAAATGACCAACTGACTGACTGAAGCTCTGGCCTCTGAATTATGCACTCCACTTGAAAAATGCATTAGCTGGGAATTTATGTGTCTCTATATATAGTACAGTACGTGTGTCCGTGTCCGTGTCGGTGTCCCCAATCCTCGCAGGCCATCATCCCTGCTGAGTCAGATGGGATGGCATTCAGGCTCTGGCGGGCACATAAATTGCACATTTTCGTGCACACAAAATGGTAAATCAATTCCTATTACTATTACCGCCCGGCTAAGCCGGCTGTCCGGGCTCTGGGCTGCCACATTTCCGGAGCCGTATCCGCAGCCGCTTCCGGATCCCGGCCGGGTCAGCAGGAGGCTGGCACAGGCACAGGAGCAGGCACAGCGGGTGAATCCATCAATATATAGCTTAGATCTGACTCTGGCCCCGGCTTTGCGAAAGTTGTGAAGTGTCTGCCTGTGGCCCGAGTGGGGAAGTGGGGAAGTGGGAGCGGGCCTTTGGGCCAGGAAATTGCATTCTTCGGGCTAAAAGTGTCACGAGAAGTCGAGGCAAACAAATCCCCGGTCTGGTGATGGAAGCGGGGGTGGGAAAGTTAATTGCTATTACCCAACCCAGCACGGGAACCACCCGCCATTAGTTGTGGGCGCAGTTGGAGACTCATTAAATGAGCTGTCAGTGGCGCTGTCACATGCATAAATTACACAATAATCTCATTTTAATGGTTAATTAAATTACCATAACGTTCAGCTGTCAAAACGGACAGATCAGATTGCGGGCGGGGGCCGTGACCTGACGGCGAGTGATTCGTTAAAACGGAAAATTGCAAAATTGCAGCGCAAATATTTGTGTCGGAGGCAATAAAAAGTATTATGCGATTCGTGCATTAAATAAACCATGGCGTGTCCCCGGAGCTTCCTGCCCTACCGGCAGGACAATAAACATGGGGCACCTGGAACGTGCCACCAGCAGCACCAGGAGAAGGTGGAGGCTCAGGGGTATCCTGGCCAGGCCTAGCTGTGCTGCATGTGTGGGGAGTGGCACGGGGGCGTTATGTTTATGCATCATAAATGCATTCTGCAGCTGCCCGGGATGGAACGAAACCGCATTGCAGTCATAAAACATTCGCAACAGCGGCGACTACAAAACAGGCGAAATTGCAACAAATTGCAACTGGCGAGGGTAGGAAAAACACAGCAGCAACATCCTGGCGAACAAAGGCCACTAAAATGTGCTTACCTATGTGGAAGAGATACTCGTGCACACCGCCGTCCCCCATCCTCCATTCGGTAGATACAAGCTTGCAATTCGTATTTATAAACACGCTCGCAAAAAAGGAGGGCGGCACTCTAAAAGCCACTGCTCTCGGGGGATTGGTAGTGGTTACCATCTGATTGCTGGTATTTTTTATGTCATGCAGCCTGCATTTTGAACCCGGAATCGCTCGCCCTTGGTTACAGAGATTGAAACAAGTTTACTACAAATCTGGGCGCATAAACACTGCTGGCAGGGGTGGGGTGGGAGAAGGTCCCCGGATAAAGGTGGAAAGTTATGTCGGGCCAGATGCCGGTGGGATAACGGAGATGAAGGAAGCCAGCGGCACTAAATGCATTGCGGAAAATCGATTATGTGCCAGTCCCTCGATCCAGGGCCATTAATCAGTCAGGCATTACTTAGCCAGAAATAGGAACTTGACCGGACTCTCTCCACTGGCCTGGATGCGGGCGGTGGCCACGCCTTTTGTGCCGGCTAATGGGGGGCATTTAAAAGCTTTCAGGACCACGACCAGCAACCATGAGCAATGTGGCCCGGCCACGCCACAAAGGCCACAGATATGGCACTGACTGAAGTCGGAGCGCAGACCTAGCCTGCTTGCTCCTTAAATGGCAATCCTTTAATAAGCATGCCACACCCAGTCACGCTCTCCGAGCCCGCCCCGCCACTCGCTCGTCGCCTCGCTCCTCAAAGTGGCGTGCATTTTCACCGATTGAATAGTTCAATCAATTAGTTAATTGCAGCCATGGCCAAGCGGAGTGCACTGCACAAATCGAGGCACTTAGCAGCGGTCATTAGCAGGCAAGTCCTGCGAGTCCTGTGAGTCCGACTGCGGATGTGGTCATGCTAGTTGAAGTGAAAGTGGGACGGCGAGATGTGATTGCCAGGAAGGAGCTCGCCAGCTGCCAGTTTGCCGGCTTTGTTAGTTTCGCAGGAAACCAGATAGCTGGAAATGACACTGGCCAACTGGCTGACACACGGGTCAAGCACGGAGAAAAATAGGAATTTATAGCAATAACATAAATAAACTTATATTAAGTCAATTTAATATGTATTAATGCCTATGCTTAACGTATTCTTAATTAAAATATCTTATCTTATTTTTAATTTAGACAAGTATTTCAGACGAAAGAGTGCATTAGTCACCTTAAGTTCATATATTAAAGTCTTTCTTAAAGTTCCCTATTATTTAAAATGAACTTTCCACTATTATTTTTCTGTGTGCAGCGACAATTAAAAATACCTTAGCTTCGGCAGGGGACAACTAGTGAAATGGTGCAGCAGCTCTTTAAAGCACATCAGGCGCAGCTGTCCGGCTGCGGAGAAAGTGCAAATGGGGGCGTGGCAGTCGAGAAATCGTCGTCCTGCCGGAAGAGCACACGGAGCGAAGGGAGAAGTCGGATGAAGTAGCGGAAAATGAAGTTTTTCCGAGTTGCATCAGCAACTCTGTCGCCGAGACAGAGCAAACAAAAACTTAGCAAATTGCGATTCATCGCTCACGCGGCGAAAGGGAAGGCTGCGCTTCTCTGTGCTTAATAGAAAATAAAAGCAGGCAAGAATCATGTTTTATGTCGCCCCGTCCCTGCGGGGGTAGTTCCCCTTTTTCATTACGAGCCATTCAGACGGCGCACCCTCGCCGCTCGGCTGCTCGGATGCCTGGCAGCCATTACAGACCGGCAAAAATGGCGGCGGCACCCGGAAGTCGGCTGTTGCCGCCCCCCTCTCTTTCCGCTCTCTGCCCGCTGATGAGAAATGACAGGCAATAATGCCGTTAGCCGTGCTCCATCTGCATTTATCATAACTTCTGTGTGTTATTTGCTTTGATGGCGCTGCGGAAAATCTCGCCCCCGGCCGCCCATGTTGTTGCTTTTGCCGTTCGTGTTTGCCGGGTTTTGTAATCTCTGACGCGGTAATTGCCAAGTGCGGTGCGATTTCTGGGGATGTGTTGTGGTGAGCTGCTGCTGCCTGTTGCCTCCTTATCTGTGTGCCTGTTTGGTTTCGCATTCAGGACCGGTGCCCTGGTGCTGACAGCTCGTAAGTATGCAGTAGTTTTTGCCTTGTTTGCCAACCTGACTTTATTATTCCGGCGTATTCAGCCGTACTTAAGGACTAAGCTGCAGCTTAAAGCCAGCAGAAGAAGGTAAGTATTTCGAGACCGTCAAGAGGCCGAAGTAAGGAGTCCCAAAGGAATGTTATTTATTCTGTATGTCTCTTAACTATGCTATTCATTCTAAGACAACTTCTGTAATTATTTTTGATGGCTTCAAGCTGATGGCATTTCGTAACATTTTTGCTTAAATTAAGCTTGGAAAACGTTTGCTAACATGGATTATTGTTATTATATTTGAGTTTTTGATTGGTTTTAATTCTATCTAACAGAAGTTAAAAATGGCAATCTATAATATCCGAATACTTCCAAAATGATTTTCTATGAATTTGTCTGCCTCAGCTGTGCTGCCAATTATCCGAAATAGGAATAGATTCTCCACTAAATTACACGCCGACTGTGCTGAAATCGAAATGCGAATCCACCTGCAATTCGATATGCTGATGCCGAATGCCATTTAATTTATGCAGCATCAAAACTGATTATTTGCTCCGGCGGAAATCGCATCCAGACCAAAATTGTAATGTGCTACCAGGAACATACATTTGAATAAATATTGGATTTGCTTTATTGCATCAGGCTATTGGTAGCTGCATAATTGAATTAATTGCCAAAGCAAACAGGAGTCCGAGGGATTGAATTATGGAAATACGAAATGCGATGCGACAGCGTTACGGTTTAAGCTGCTGGATTTTTATTTAAATTGTGTGTTTATGTATATCAATTAGCGTCAATCATGCGTTAAATGCCGATCAATTAAATGATATGTGCTAATTATGTAAGCACATTTTTTTACAGAAGCTTTCGTGGGTCCCTCGCATCCAATTTGCATAGCACAGCGCAGTATTTTCAGCCCGAGTGCACCATATTTTGATGACATTCGCACAACTTTGGACTGCAAGTGGGTTTCGAGTGGGTTCTCATAGTTGTGCCTTGTGCACGCAGCACGCATACGCACTGTTGGCCAGCACTTTTTTTTGCATATCGATGTCGGCAGTGAGTGCAGTGCGCCAAAGTGCTGCCGAGAGCTCAAGAGCTTTTTTTTTTTTCTGGGTCCATGAAGCGAATGTTCCTGATGCCTGGCACACAAATAGAAGCTCTTTGCGAGTTGCGAACGCATGCCCGCCGGATTGTCCTTCAGCCGCCCGCCCACATTTCCCTGCTGTCGCATTTTGTCGGGACTTTGGACACATTTCCTGAATAAACCAGAAAGCGAAAGGGGGAGAAAAAGAGTGTAATGGAATGCCAAAGCCGAAACTCAGTTTCTTTTTGAGGATATTCCGGGAATTT
Source organism: Drosophila bocqueti (assembly GCA_018151655.1). Classification (NCBI taxonomy): domain Eukaryota; kingdom Metazoa; phylum Arthropoda; class Insecta; order Diptera; family Drosophilidae; genus Drosophila; species Drosophila bocqueti. The sequence continues at coordinate 853,003 of JAECXF010000001.1, forward strand.
GGGCAGGTAGGGCGCCCATAACGGATTAGGACTCTCCCCGAAAAAGCCCCCATATCCTGGAGCAAAGCTAACAAGCAGTCAGCGCAAACAGTTGCCTGCGCTGTTCGGATAATTGTTACAATATACAAAATTTTCATTTAGTTTATTTGCCCAGCGACAACATGTCGACACAGCAGCAGCAGCATCGACAAACAACCACGCCCACATTGCCCAGCTGCAGGAAGTTTGTGTGTTTATTTGACTTATGTGCACAGCGAGAAAAATAAATATGTTCCTGTCAACTCAAATTATTTACCATACAGGAATCGCTGTAAAACTGAAATCAATAATAAGGATGCTAAAAAATTGTACACTCAAATAATATATACCTTTATAAATGGCACCAATATTAACTTGAATTTTGTATTAAATTAGATTTTGTTTAAATAAATCACTTGTTATTATTATTTTAATGATATAAAAATCGCAAGTAAACTGTCCAATTGATTGATTGTATTTATAAATGTATTTTTGTTTAATCAAATAAATTATATGGAAACAAATCAGCAATATTTCTTTTTGTGCGTGTAAGTTGAGCTTGTGTGTTATTTAAAATGCAGACATATGTAGCGTGTAGTTGTTATTGTTGTTATTGCTGCTGGTGCGCCATTAAAATCCCAGCAACATTGTTAATGAACTTTTAATGACTTTCTGCGAGTACACACACTAAAACAATATCAACTTTGGGCCCCACCGACTCTCGCACAGCACACAAATCTCAGGTCCTCGGCTTACATTTCGAGAGCTTCGCTTTTTTTCGACACGTTTTTGTGGAGCGACGCCCCGAAACAAGCGTAAAATCTAAATCTAAAACAAACTTTTGACACAAACAGGGCCAACGGCGGACGCAGTGCCAGTGCAAGTGCAACTGCAACTGCATTAATATGCGAAATTGGGAGTTCAGTGAAGGCCCCGAGGCTCCTGGCAACTTGTTTATACGGCCCCCGCCGGGCTATATGTTGGCCGAAGTGCGGGTGCCAACGTGTGCCCTGCATCTTGATTAACAAATCAACTGGAATTGGAGTGTGATTGCATGCGATTCGAGTCGGTAATCGGAAATCTTGGCTGCGGGCCAAAGGGAGAAACGGAGCCACCATCAATCGCAGGCAATGCAGAGCACTTTCGCCACGATTCTGGGGGAAATAAATCCGTCAGCCGCAGGGGATGCCAAGTAAATGAGCCTTAAATAGAGTTAACATGAGCTGGCAGCCATTTTCCAATCGGTTCTTAGCTTTATGTATATTTTTCATTTAATCAATAGATTCCTTGTTATTTTAAAGCTTTTCAAATCGGTCGTTCTGGTAAATAATTCGAATTGGAAGCTACATTTCTATATGTGCACAGCATCCAAATAATAGAAATATGATTTTTTGGAATATTTTAACCAAATTTGTAACACTTTTGATTAAGAGAAACGACACAGTTTAAAACACATAAACTATGAATATGTATGCCAGCCATATTCACACTTATTTAGATTAGCCGCCAAAATGTAAACAAATGCTTCTGATAAAACTCTTTATAAGCGTAAACCGCACGATAAGACCTGAAGTCCCAGTTTCTGCTTGGCTTTATTTTTATGGCCGCTGCTATCGCTGATATTTAAACGCGAGCTTCTCACCACGGCCGCACAGTCGTGCGCGATCCAGCGTTGAGAAAGGTGTGGTGAAGATCAATCAGCTGATCGAAGAGCTTTGTTTGGGCAAACAAATTAGTGAAATTATCGACCGGCGAATTCTTATCTCTTTGTTCCGATCCGCTTAGTTCAAGTTCAAGATGAGTGCAGCCGCCAAGTGGGAAAGCAACGAGGAGATCCAGATCTTCCGCGAGTATCTCCGCATACCGACAGTTCATCCGAACGTTGATTACAGTGAGTCTGCGAAATGCGAAGATAAACTATATGGGGCGGCGATAAGAGCCGTGATCTTTACGACCTTGCCATAAAACACGTCTGCTATTTATAGCCGCCTGCACGGAATTCTTGAAGCGCCAGGCCGCCAGCCTGGGCCTGCCCGTGGAGGTCGTCTATCCGGTGAACGAGCAGAATCCCGTGGTGGTGCTCAAGTGGCTGGGATCGCAGCCAGAGCTGCCCTCCATCATCCTCAACTCGCACACCGATGTGGTGCCCGTGTTCGCGGAGAAGTGGACCCATGGACCGTTCAGCGCCGATCTGGACGCCGAGGGGCGGATCTTTGCGCGCGGCTCGCAGGACATGAAGTGCGTGGGCACCCAGTACCTGGGAGCGGTGCGAGCCCTCAAGGCATCAGGCTATCAGCCAAAGAGGACTATCTATCTGACCTTTGTGCCGGACGAAGAGGTGGGCGGCCACCTGGGCATGCGGGAGCTGGTGAAGAGCGACTACTTCAAGAAGCTGAACGTGGGCTTCAGCTTCGACGAGGGCATCTCCAGCGAGGACGATACCTACGCCCTGTACTACGCCGAGCGCACTCTGTGGCGTAGGTTCTATTTTTTCCATATTTATTTGTTTTCTGATGCTACAAGTCATATTCCCCTGTTTCCACAGACCTAAGGTTCAAGTTCAGTGGCACTGCCGGACACGGGTCGCTCCTGCTGCCCAACACAGCCGGAGAGAAGCTGAACTATGTGGTGGGCAAGCTGATGGAGTTCCGCAAATCGCAGGTCAATAAACTGGCCGAAGACTCGTCCCTGGAAATCGGTGATGTGACCACTGTGAACTTAACCCAACTGAGGGGAGGAGTGCAGAGCAACGTGGTTCCTCCGCTGTTGGAGGCGGTCTTTGATATCCGCATTGCTGTGACCGTGGACATTGCCGCGTTCGAGAAGCAGATTCGCGACTGGTGCGAGGAGGCTGGAGGCGGAATCGAGCTGGAATTCGAGATGAAGAACCCCTTCGTGGAGCCAACTAAGATAGATGCCTCAAACTCCTTCTGGCTAGCCTTCAAGAAGGCTCTCGATGACCTGTAAGGATGCGAGGCTGCTGGAAACAGGACTCTTGCTCTGATTTTCATTATTTATATTTTTTGCAGTGGCCTTAAGACGCGGGTTCGCGTGTTCCCTGGAGCCACGGACAGTCGTTATGTGCGCCATGCCGGCATTCCCGCTCTGGGCTTCTCGCCCATTAACAACACTCCAATTCTGCTTCATGATCACGATGAGTTCCTGAAGGCCGACACCTACTTGCATGGCATCGAGGTGTACAAGAAGCTCATTCCCGCTGTGGCGGACTCCTAGAGAACTGATTCCAATATTTTAAGCAATGAAAGTGTGAATTTGTATATTGCTTTCACTCTATGTTTTTAAAGCTCTGTAAAAGTAGTGGGTCAAAGTCCCAACGGCATGTCAATAAATTACTGAAGACTATTTTCTAATCGAAAAATGCTGTCACTCGGTTTGACGGATTTGATTTTCCATTTTATCAGACAGAAGCACACGAACTCTAAATGATAATAATATAAAGCGAAACAAAAGTTGCCGCCTGGCTTCCCGCAACTAATAGAGTACGGAAGATTAACGCGGAGATGTAAAATAACATGCAAGCGCTCCTAATCAACCGCAAGCTCAGAGTCAACAAGTGATAACGGCGTTCTGTGAAACCTTTCTGGGACTTAAAACCGAGTAACGACGCCCATTGCCAGGCAGTTGGATTTTTACAGCAGAGTCTACAGCTTAAAATGTGCCCTGAGCGATGGAAGAACAATGAGGAGATACAAATATTCCAGGAATATTTGCGTATTCCCACAGTACATCCAGATGTAGATTATAGTAAGAGTCGGGGTTGCTTCCAAGTTGATCAGTTATTAATATTAATTTCCAGCTGCCTGCGTGGAGTTTCTAAAGCGACAGGCCAGCAGCATCAACCTGCCAGTCGATGTGGTCATTCCTGTCCAGCCTTCAAAACCTGTCGTGATAATGAAGTGGTTGGGGAAAAATCCCGAGCTGCCATCGATTATTTTGAACTCGCACATGGACGTTGTGCCTGTCTTTCCCGAAAAGTGGAACCACGACCCATTCGGTGCCCGCATGGACGAGGAGGGCCGAATTTATGCCCGTGGAGCGCAGGACATGAAGTCAGTGGGATGTCAGTATCTGGCCGCCATTCGGGCACTGAAGGCCAGTGGATACCAGCCCAGAAGGACTGTGTACCTGACTTATGTGCCGGACGAGGAGACCGGCGGAGATATGGGCATGGCCGAGCTCGTAAAAGGCGATTACTTCAGGAGCATGAATGTGGGCTTCAGCCTGGATGAGGGCATCGCCAGCGAAGACGATTCATATCCCATTTTCTATGCGGAACGCACTCTGTGGCGTGAGTCCTGGTGAATGGAAAATGCCAATTAGACCCTAATCATATACCCCGACAGATCTTCGCCTGAAATTTGGTGGCTCTTCCGGCCACGGCTCGCTGTTGCTGAAGAACACTCCTGGCGAGAAGTTCCACTATGTGTGGGACAAGCTGCTGCAGTTCCGAGAATCTCAGGTCCAACGACTGGCTGACGTCCCATCCCTGGACATTGGTGACGTAACCACTGTGAATCTGACTCAGCTCCGGGGAGGAGTGCAAAGCAATGTGGTTCCTCCGCAGTTGGATGCAGTCTTCGACATTCGCATAGCCATTACCCAGAACGTGGATGAGCTGGAGAAGCAGATTCGCAACTGGTGCGAGGAAGCAGGTGGCGGAGTAGAACTGGATTTTATCCTAAAATGCCCCTTCGTGGAGCCAACCAAGATAGACGCATCCAATCCCTTCTGGCTGGCCTTCAAGCAGAGCTTGGATGAACTGTGAGGGGCAACGGCTTAATGGGCTTGTCCCGCTAATAATGTTTTTGTTATTTCAGCGGCCTGAAAACCCGTCCTCGAGTCTTTCCCGGAGCCACTGATAGCTGCTACATCCGGGAGGTCGGAATTCCGGCCCTGGGCTTCTCCCCCATAAACAATACCCCAGTGCTGCTGCACAATCACAATGAATACCTGCGGGCCGATACCTATTTGCACGGCATTCAGGTGTACAGGAAGCTCATCCCGGCCATCGCTGACGCATAGAGCATTCGGCGGAACTGGCCTTTGGACTGCTCTGTTCATAGCATAAACACAACTGATGAATCAAACATGAATTAAATACCTTCAACTCGATACAATTCAGTCTTTGATTTGCTGCCTTATCGCCTTTAAATTTCATATCAGTTTTGTGAGTAATGTTTGGAGTCGATGAGTGTTATGACCGAAATTAAATGTTTAAGTGTTATGATTACCTCAAATCATATCGGTTGATGCAAATAAAAGAAAAGGTTGATAACAAAGGTGGTTTACTTGTTATAATACATTTTTAAGGCATTCATTAGTATTGGAATTTTAGTTAATAGTAGGAATTAGGCTTCAATAATACATTGACTAAAATCGAACCGAATTACCGTGTAATTTATTTTAGAGTTCATTGAAATTTCAATAACCATCCTACAAACTATAAAAATTAGGCCTTGTTAATCATTAAGGGTACAAACACTTCGGTGTGTGAAACTTGTCCTGGATTTATTATAACAATATCGAATGTGGCCACCGTTTGCTATCAGACACTTGTTTCGGGAGCATTTTTTTGAGGTAGAATACATGTGGTTATCATTTTGGGAACAGAAGCGGCGTTGCTGATAGCGTACTCATTATTTGATAATAATTAAAAACCAAGGCCATTAAATCAAGCAAAGCGTCACCAAAATACCTGTATAAGCCCATAGCTCAGCGAGTGCCGCACATTCGAGTTGGATCGCTGACACAATCAACACCGCCGCCCCAAAATGAGCTCGCAAAAATGGGAGGACAACGAGGAAATTAAGATTTTCCGGGACTACCTGCGCATTGCCACTGTGCAACCAGATGTGGACTACAGTAAGAACACCTTTCGGGATTCCTAAGACATTTCTCAAAGCTATTCAAACGTCCAGCCGAGTGCGTGGAGTTCCTCAAGAAACAGGCCCACAGCCTGGACCTACCCGTGGACGTCATTCATCCTGTGGAGGGCAAGCCAGTGGTGATCATTAAGTGGCTGGGAACCGAGCCGGAGCTGCCATCGATCATCCTGAACTCCCACATGGACGTAGTGCCCGTGTTCCTCGACAAGTGGACCCACGATCCCTTCGCCGCCGACATTGACGAGGAGGGCAACATCTACGCCCGCGGCACACAGGACATGAAATCGGTGGGCACCCAGTATCTCGGAGCCATTCGTCTGCTTAAGGCCAGCGGTGTCCAGCCCAAGCGCACCATATTTGTGACCTTCGTGCCTGACGAGGAGATTGGCGGCGAACTGGGCATGCAGGAGTTCGTCAAAACGGAGTACTACGCCAACATGAATGTGGGATTCAGTCTCGACGAGGGCGGCACCAGCGAAATTGACCTTTTCTACGTCTTCTATGCCGAGCGCATGCGCTGGGGTAAGCTTACAGAATCCTGGCTAGCTTGAAGGAAACACTAAAACGGTTTCCAATCTCACGCAGGACTCAAGCTGAACTTCGGCGGCACCTCTGGACACGGATCGATGCTGCTGCCCAACACCGCCGGCGTGAAGCTGAACTACGTGCTGAACAAGCTCACGGAGTTCCGTGACTCACAGGTCCAGCGATTGGCCAGAGATCAGACCATCAACATCGGCGATGTGACCACCATCAATCTCACCCAGCTGAGCGGCGGAGTCCAGAGCAATGTTGTGCCCCCGCACTTCGAGGCCGTCTTCGACATGCGCCTGTCCATCACCCTGGACGTGGTTGCCTTCGAAAAGCAGATCCACGACTGGTGCGAGGAGGCGGGCGGCGGCATTGAGATCTCCTTCGACGAGAAGGAGCCCTATGTGGCCCCCACCAAGATCGACGACTCGAACCCCTTCTGGCTAGCCTTCAAGGCAGCCACGGATGAGCTGTAAGCCTTGAATCTCGTATGTTGTTTCACGAGTTAATAGCCGAAAATGTATTTCAGGGGCCTGAAGATCTACCCAATTGTCTGTCCCGGAGCCACGGACAGCCGCAACATTCGCGCCAAGGGGATCCCGGCCTTGGGATTCTCGCCCATCAAGAACACCACCATGCGAATCCACGATCATGATGAGTTTCTGGGAGCGGATACCTATTTGAAGGGAATTCAAATATACAAGAAAATTCTGGGCAACCTTGCCGAAGTCTGAAAATAATTCGAAATATAGAATGGAAACCTTATCGCATTAAAGATTGATCAGTGGTACACAAATTGATATGAAAATACCAAACTCCCCTATCTAATCTTGGTTTTATTAAACGAAATTGTTTTCGCGACGAGATATCAACTTGTATCTAAGGAATACACAGATAATAGAAGATACAATATAGATACAAGGCGGAAACACCGGCAAGCCCAATAAATCCATTATAAAGCGAAAACCAATCAACCGAGTTGATGGATCATTCTTGGTAGAAACTGAACTTATTTATCCAATAGTACCACCCAGTTTTGGTTTCGCGTAGAGATATAAGAGTTTTAGGAGACCTTCTTGGCAAGTGGTGGGTAATAGAACTGTGGTTTCGCTGCTAGGGCTGTTATCAGCTCAACCACAAACACATTTTACAATCACTTAAGTGCCCTAAACTTAAATCTCAAATAGAGACAGCCGAATATATAAGCCAAGCGTTTCTCGAATGCCTTTCATCGCTGATGTTCACTGCCAGGGGCAAGGTTGTTTAGCAGAATACCTCCAAAATGAGTTCAAATAAGTGGGAAGACAACGAGGAAATTAAAATATTCCGGGAATACCTGCGGATCCCAACCGTGCATCCCGATGTTGATTACAGTAAGAGGCGATCTAACTATATTTAAGTCCCTCAAATATTCTTTCCCCACAGCTGCTTGTGTTGAGTTCCTTCAGCGGCAGGCCAGCTCCTTGAATCTCCCCGTGGATGTGGTCTGTCCAGCGGTCCAATCGAAGCCAGTGGTGATCATTAAGTGGCTGGGAAGACAGCCGGAACTGCCTTCGATTATTCTCAACTCTCACACGGATGTGGTCCCGGTGTTCCCAGACAAGTGGACCCATGATCCTTTCGCCGCCGACATCGACAAGGAGGGCAACATCTATGCCCGGGGCACTCAGGATATGAAGTCGGTTGGCACTCAATACCTCGGAGCTATTCGGCTGCTCCAGGCTAGCGGATTTCAGCCCAAGAGGACCGTGTACGTGACCTTCGTCCCTGATGAGGAGATAGGCGGAGATTTGGGCATGAAGGAGTTCGTCAAAACGGATTACTACCAGCAAATGAACGTGGGGTTCAGCCTGGACGAAGGAGGCAAAAGCACAACAGATGTGCTCCTTCTGTTCTATGCCGAGCGACTGCCATGGGGTAAGTTCGGAATATGTTCCAAGTTGGACTGAGCAATGAACCGTTCCCCTGCTCGGCAGGACTCAAATTAAAATTCAGTGGAACCTCCGGTCACGGCTCCCTGTTGCTGCCCAACACCGCTGGCGTGAAGCTTAACTACTTGCTAAACAAGCTGACGCAGTTCCGCACCTCGCAGGTGGAGCGCCTGGGGAGCCTGGAAAGGGGCTCCGTCATCAACATAGGAGATGTGACCACGGTGAATCTCACCCAGCTGAGCGGCGGAGTGCAGAGCAACGTGGTGCCACCGCTCTTCGAGGCGGTCTTCGACCTGCGCCTTGCCATCACTGTGGACGTAGTGGCCTTCGAAAAGCAGATCCGAGACTGGTGCGAGGAGGCGGGTGGTGGCATCGAGGCTGACTTCTTCCAAAAGGAACCCTATGTGGCAGCCACCAAGCTGGACTATTCGAACCCCTACTGGTTAGCCGTTAAAGCCGCCATCGACGAATTGTGAGTTCACATCTCTTGGTAATCTGGATTCGACATTAACTTGTGGACTTTCAGAGGCCTGAAGGTTCATCCCATTGTGTGTCCGGGTGCCACTGACAGCCGATATATTCGCCGGAAGGGAACCCCCGCCATTGGGTTCTCACCCATCACAAACACGACCGTGCGGATCCATGATCACAACGAGTACTTGCAGGCGGACACCTATTTGAACGGCATTGAAGTTTACAAGAAGATTATTCAAAATCTGGCTGAGGTATAATAAAGATAGTCCGATAAAAACTCCGTGTGCCTGCTAATCTTATCAGATACAACTGGAATCGTTAAGATATCCAAGCAGCCACTAATGTACTTCTAATAAAAGAACTCTCGACTAATCATCGGTCATTAATCATTATTTTTATGACAATTATTTATCATCAGTAAATTGCTTAAACTCTGTGTAAAATCTCTAGCTAAAATTCTTTGTCGATCCTTGTTTTTTGAACTCTTCCCGAGGGCAGTTAAAATTGTAAGTTATCCGCACCAGGAGACTGCAGAAGAGGAGCTGCGATGTGTTCTGCTCCGCCGTGCTGTCTGTCGCAATGCTGCCACCCCGCTGGCCAGATGCCGCTGCAGAAGCTACTCCCGGCAAAGAGACACTACTGCTGCAGTTCGACTTCCCAGTGCGAGCTGTGCAGCCTATATCCGAAAAATCAGCTGTGCAGAAACTATATGCATATCAAATGTGGGGGTTTTATTTGATAATATTAATGTTTTGGTTAAGTTTTTTATAAAATATAGTATTAAGTAATAACATCTATTTAATGTTTGAAAATCGTCTTCGCGTCGTGGCAAATGTGCGTCTTCCTTCGTCTCTCGTCGAATTCTCAATAAAACCGTCTTCTATCGGCTCTCGTCACAAACTGAGCAAAATCGTCTTCGTTCTCGTTGTTCCTCTGCCGATCGTCGTTCTCTCTTATATCGTCTTTGTTTTCTTCGAATCGTTGTGGTCGTCGTCTTCAACTTCTCTTTGCTTCGTATTTCGTCTGTTCATTCTCGTTGTCCAGGGCGTCGCCAATATATATAAATACTTGGAAATATATCTCCCACACAAATACACATCCCTATGTGGCCCCCACCAAGATCGACGACTCAAACCCCTTCTGGCTGGCCTTCAAGGCTGCCACGGATGAGCTGTAAGCTTGAATCTAGGATTTTGTTTCAGGAGTTAATAGCCGAAAATGTATTTCAGGGGCCTGAAGATCTACCCAATTGTCTGTCCCGGAGCCACCGACAGCCGCAACATTCGCGCTAAGAGGATCCCGGTCCTGGGATTCTCGCTCATTAAGAACACCACCATGCGAATCCACGATCATGATGAGTTTCTGGGAGCGGAAACCTATTTGAAGGGAATTCAAATATACAAGAAAATTCTGGGCAACCTTGCCGAAGTCGGAATAAAATTCTAAACATAGAATGGAAACCTTATCGCATTAAAGATTGATCAGTGGTACACAAATTTATATGAAAATACCAAACTCTTCTATCTTATCTTGGTTTTATTAAACGAAATTCGCGACGAGATATCAACTTGTATCTAAGGAATACACAGATAATAGAAGATACAATATAGATACAAGGCGGAAACACCGGGAAGCCCAATAAATCCATTATAAAGCGAAAACCAATCAACCGAGTTGATGGATCATTCTTGGTAGAAACTGAACTTATTTATCCAAAAGTACCACCCAGTTTTGGTTTCGCGTAGAGATATAAGAGTTTTAGGAGACCTTCTTGGCAAGTGGTGGGTAATAGAACTGTGGTTTCGCTGCTAGGGCTGTTATCAGCTCAACCACAAACACATTTTACAATCACTTAAGTGCCCTAAACTTAAATCTCAAATAGAGACAGCCGAATATATAAGCCAAGCGTTTCTCGAATGCCTTTCATCGCTGATGTTCACTGCCAGGGGCAAGGTTGTTTAGCAGAATACCTCCAAAATGAGTTCAAATAAGTGGGAAGACAACGAGGAAATTAAAATATTCCGGGAATACCTGCGGATCCCAACCGTGCATCCCGATGTTGATTACAGTAAGAGGCGATCTAACTATATTTAAGTCCCTCAAATATTCTTTCCCCACAGCTGCTTGTGTTGAGTTCCTTCAGCGGCAGGCCAGCTCCTTGAATCTCCCCGTGGATGTGGTCTGTCCAGCGGTCCAATCGAAGCCAGTGGTGATCATTAAGTGGCTGGGAAGACAGCCGGAACTGCCTTCGATTATTCTCAACTCTCACACGGATGTGGTCCCGGTGTTCCCAGACAAGTGGACCCATGATCCTTTCGCCGCCGACATCGACAAGGAGGGCAACATCTATGCCCGGGGCACTCAGGATATGAAGTCGGTTGGCACTCAATACCTCGGAGCTATTCGGCTGCTCCAGGCTAGCGGATTTCAGCCCAAGAGGACCGTGTACGTGACCTTCGTCCCTGATGAGGAGATAGGCGGAGATTTGGGCATGAAGGAGTTCGTCAAAACGGATTACTACCAGCAAATGAACGTGGGGTTCAGCCTGGACGAAGGAGGCACCAGCACAACCGATGTGCACCATCTGTTCTATGCCGAGCGACTGCGGTGGGGTAAGTTCGGAATATGTTCCAAGTTGGACTGAGCACTGAGCCGTTCCCCTGCTCGGCAGGACTCAAATTTAAATTCAGTGGAACCTCCGGTCACGGCTCCCTGTTGCTGCCCAACACCGCTGGCGTGAAGCTTAACTACTTGCTAAACAAGCTGACGCAGTTCCGCACCTCGCAGGAGGAGCGCCTGGGGAGCCTGGAAAGGGGCTCCGTCATCAACATAGGAGATGTGACCACCGTGAATCTCACCCAGCTGAGCGGCGGAGTGCAGAGCAACGTGGTGCCACCGCTCTTCGAGGCGGTCTTCGACCTGCGCCTTGCCATCACTGTGGACGTAGTGGCCTTCGAAAAGCAGATCCGAGACTGGTGCGAGGAGGCGGGTGGTGGCATCGAGGCTGACTTCTTCCGAAAGGAACCCTATGTGGCAGCCACCAAGCTGGACGATTCGAACCCCTACTGGTTAGCCGTTAAAGCCGCCATCGACGAATTGTGAGTACACATTTGTTAGTATTTGCAGAATTCGACAATAACTTGTGGACTTTCAGAGGCCTGAAGGTCCATCCCATTGTGTGTCCGGGTGCCACTGACAGCCGATATATTCGCCAGAAGGGAACCCCCGCCATTGGGTTCTCACCCATCACAAACACGACCGTGCGGATCCATGATCACGACGAGTTCTTGCAGGCGGACACCTATTTGAACGGCATTGAAGTTTACAAGAAGATTATTCGAAATCTGGCTGAGGTATAATAAAGATAGCCCGATAAAAACTGCGTGTGCCTTCTTATCAGATACAACTTGAATCGTTAAGATATCCAAGCAGCCACTAATGTACTTCTAATAAAAGAACTCTCGACTAATCATCGGTCATTAATCATTATTTTTATGACAATTTGTATTATTTTGAAACAACGTTGGCCTAGTTTTCATCACTATTATTTATCATCAGTAAATTGCTTAAACTCTGTGTAAAATCTCTAGCTAAAATTCTTTGTCGATCCTTGTTTTTTGATCTCTTCCCGAGGGCAGTTAAAATTGTAAGTTATCCGCACCAGGAGACTGCAGAAGAGGAGCTGCGATGTGTTCTGCTCCGCCGTGCTGTCTGTCGCAATGCTGCCACCCCGCTGGCCAGATGCCGCTGCAGAAGCTACTCCCGGCAAAGAGACACTACTGCTGCAGTTCGACTTCCCAGTGCGAGCTGTGCAGCCTATATCCGAAAAATCAGCTGTGCAGAAACTATATGCATAACAAATACATAGTGGACTCGCTGAGCTGCCTCTTTCGAATCTCCCACTACCAGGTTCTGTCCACATTATTCCGACTGGCCTGCGACGAGATCAAGCCGCTGTTGCGCTACCCACGCGACCGCGTCTGGTCGGTGATGGAGAACGTAAAGTCGCCGTACACGGAGCTGCTCGACCTGACCATCTACGACAGCCTGCACGACCGCGTTGGGCAGCCGATCAACCCTCTGGACCCTATCAATGCCTACAAGCTGATCCGCGTGTTATTTATGGTCCCGGTGCTGGTACCCGAGCAGCGGAACCGGGTCCTGGCCATGCTGTACCAGCTCAACAGCCGCAGCATCTGTCCGGTGAACCTGGATGAACTGCTGATGGTCCTAGGGAAACTGACGCTCTTCCAGCTGGTGTTTGATATTTTGGAGCAAGACAAACGGCTCCGGAGATTTCGCAAGGCCAGGGAGTTCTGGGAGCTGAGCCACATGAGCCAAGAAGTGTGTACCGAGGAAAATAGTCCGGTGGTTCCCAAGAGGCGCCGGAAGAAGCTTAGAAAGAACATGGTCAAAAGCACCAATGAGCAGAAGAAGCAGCCGACGCGCAAGGCGCCGCCGATCTTCTGCACCCGTCGGCCCGCGGATCCTGAAGAGACCGCGGAAGTCGCCGGCCGATCCGAAGACGGCCCCTCGCGAGCTGAGACTTCGATACCCTCGCGACGCAGCAGCGTCGTCTCTCGTCTTTCCAGCAACCAGAGGCCTCAGTCGACCCCAGCACGATGGAATTCGCCGTCAGTAACGCGCACAAATCATTTACATCCTCATACTACACCGATTCTAGGACTTCGCTCTCTGTATCTCTTTTGGGAGTAGCGGATTTAAATGAAGAATGTACAAATTTAAAGTCATAAAATATATTTGAGGTTGTCCTCTGCGGGTGGGTACCGGCCTCAAAGAAAATAAAGACAACGGAGTCCTACTCCCTTCCTGTGTCTATTTCCCTTTTTCTTCAACTCCTCCTCTACCTCCTGCTAGCTTTGTTAATAAACGCTGATACTTAAGCCGATAAGATAACCTGATTATCATTGAAATCACGTAAGATACGAGCTTATAAAGTCAGCAGTTAAGTTAAAACGTTTATTCGGCGTTTATCTCCCCGTGTGTTAACATTAAGAACGATATCGCCCAGCATGAGTCTTGAGAAGTGGGAGAACAATGAGGAAATTAAAATATTCCGTGAATACTTGCGGATTCCTTCCGTGCATCCTGATATTGATTACAGTAAGGCCTTAGGGTTAACATAAATTTTTAAAGAGTCCTTAATAAGCTTTCTGTTAGCTGCCTGCGTGGAATTTATAAAGCGTCAGGCCGACTCCCTAGAACTCCCCGTGGATGTGGTCTATCCAGCAGTTGAGTCAAAGCCAGTGGTGATCATCAAGTGGCTGGGAACGGAGCCGGAGCTGCCCTCAATCATCTTAAACTCCCACATGGACGTTGTGCCAGTGTTTCCGGATAAGTGGACCCACGAACCCTTTAGCGCCGACTTAGACGAGGAGGGCAAAATCTTTGCTCGGGGTACTCAGGACATGAAATCGGTGGGCACCTCAGTATCTGGGAGCAATTCGTCTGCTGAAAGCCAGTGGTTTTCAACCCAAACGCACTGTTTATGTTGCCTTTAATCCTGACGAGGAGACGGGCGGCGTCCTTGGAGTAGCGGAGTTTGTCAAAACGGACTACTACAAACAAATGAATGTGGGATTCAGCATGGATGAAGGAGCCACAAGTGCCAGTGATGTCCATCTGCTTTTCTACGCCGAGCGAATTCGATGGGGTGAGTGTAGTCCTCAAGCTCTAGTTCTGAAAGGAAGCTTATCAAACTCCCTCTATTCCAGTTCTCAAACTTAAGGTCAGTGGAACCTCGGGCCACGGTTCCCTTTTGCTGCCCAGCACCGCCGGGGTGAAGCTAAACTATGTGTTGAACAAGCTGTTGGAGTTCCGCGAGTCACAAAGTCAGCGGCTGAAAGACGATCACAACTTGGACATTGGTGATGTGACCACTGTGAATCTCACCCAGTTGAGTGGCGGTGTGCAGAGCAACGTGGTTCCACCGCTCTTTGAGGCCGTCTTCGATATGCGCTTGTCCATCACCCTGGACTTGGTTGGCTTTGAGAAGCAGGTCCGTGAATGGTGTGAGGAGGCGGGCGGTGGCATTGAGCTGGAGTTCCTGCAAAAGGAATCTTATGTGGCACCCACCAAGCTAGACGACTCCAACCCCTTCTGGTTAGCTTTCAAAAAAGCCACTGATGCACTGTGAGTATGTCCTGACTCACAAAAAGAATGCAATATTAATTCACTGATATTTTAGTGGACTCAAGATAAAGCCCATTGTGTGTTTCGGGGCCACTGACTGCCGCTTTATACGGGAGCAGGGAACACCAGCCATTGGCTTCTCTCCGATCATTAACACTCCAGTCTTGATCCACGATCATGATGAATATTTGCAGGCAGATATTTACCTGAATGGAATTGAGGTCTACAAGAACATTATTCAAAGTATAACCGAGGTCTAGTATACCCTATTAAAGTTTCTCGTTTATCAAAGTGACTTAAATACCCTAAAAGGAGGTACTTCCGCGTATATATTTATTTTTTGGGGCTTGAAAGTTTTGTTAACTCTTCCGTCATAAAAGCGCCGTTAACGAACTGTTTACATTGCCTAACTGCTGGATGAGAAAAACAAGGGACGTCAGGGACTGCCGGTGTTTGTACTAGAAATTACTTTAAGGGAATTACTGCTTGCTTCTGTCTAGACAAAGGTGTGGTTTATAGTAAAGGAAAAGCTAGCACCTATTCCGGCTGGGGTTTATTGAACCCACTAGCCATGGATCAGTGTTATTACTTTTACCTTCAAGATATATTTTCTACCCTTTAAATCTCAGCAAATGTGCCTTTTTCGAAGAACTACTTGGACGTGTGTTTACCTTGACGCTAATTTCGAAAAATTAATGCGGAAAACAATTTTAAAACGATGCCCAAGTACCGGTATCACTTAGCTCGCAGCATTAACTTCAACCGAACTTTGAGTAATCGACTCTTAATCCGTAATCCACAGGGGATTTTAGGTGCGGGGGCCCGTGGCTTCTGGCACGTATACAACACACCTATGTAGCGAGATTGTCCCCTTGGCAGGCCATTAGGAACTGCAGGGAACTCACACCAGAGCTGGCTTTTGGCGGCGCATAGCGCATACGCCCCGTTGGCCCTCTCAGTCGTTGGACTAAGGGCTGTCATCGATGTGACAGCATAGTAAAGCGAGTTTGCGAGACACTGTTACCGGGCGGACGAGACAGGCGGGGGTGAGTTTTGTCAGTTAGTCAAACAAAATAAATTTTAAGGCCCCTCTCAGCGACGATGTGTTTCGAGGGGGACGGCGAGGAGCTAAACTCCTGCATGTCAGTCTGTGCAAATTGTCAGTTGGGCAGCACTTCGGAATGCCTGACATGTGAGTGGTGCCAAGGGCAATAAATTATGCTGGGGCCGCAGAATGAATAATGGCTACGTGCTCTCAAACGCGTCCCTTTGCCAGCCAGCCCCCCGCCAGCCGCCATCCCTCGTTGGCCAGTTTCTGTTTTGGCTGCAACTGTGACCCGTGCGTGCCGATTAGACATGTTAATGCATGTGTCAGGGCAATGAAATATGTATTGACGGGGGCCAAGAGAGCCCTGGGACCCGTCCTTTGTGCGGCCAGGAAATATGACAATTTATCAGGCGAATGTCAGGCTAGGTGGTGTAGCATGGGAATTGGGGCTGGGGCTGCATGCCAAATGCCTTCCACGCAATTAACACTGACCATTAGTGGCGTCAGTTTGGCATAGTGAGTGCAGTCCAGCCCTTTAACGCTCTCGTTACCGCCGGCAACTTAATGCATATCATTTTTACTTTTAATGAGCTGCTGGCAGTTGGCAGCGCAACCATGCCCGCTCTTCCGCCATCCGTCGCCTCCTGTCTGGTCCCTCGAAAGTGCACTTAATGTGCAGCAAGTTTCTGCAGCCCACCTGCCACGAGCCCACTTGAAGGCAAGTTCTGGGCGCTGGCTGCTGGAACCAGAATTTCCTTTTTCCTCCTCGGTTCTGCTTTGCATTTTAAATTTCCGCGCGTGTATGTGTGTGCGGGGAAAAGTTTGGCAACTTTTACATTTCAATTTTAATTTCTTTGCCCTACACTCGGTGCAAACTTTAAGCCACTGCACATGCCTCGAACCTGAGCAGATTCTTAATGGCCCACTCACACTAATTAGAGCCTCCAAAAGTTGGCGATGCCTTTAAGGGCTCCCGCGCCTCCTCGAAGCTGCCTTCATTTGCATTTGGCGGCAGCAGCGATTTTTTATTGCCGTCCGAAGTTTATGACGAATAAAACCCAAACAGCAATCACAATGAAAAAACTCGTTCCTAATTAAATTCAATTTACTTGTGACTGCTGCGGCTCGATGTCCTGAGCGGGAAGCCTCATGAACATTATGGTCGTGCAATTAAAATCCAAGATTAAACGAGCTCAGGCTTGTAGCTGTGATGGCCTTTCCTTGGAGTACATATGTACACTGAAAACATCACCATATTGTTATATCCTTGCAGGGTATTATGATTTTAAGTTGAAGTCTGAGCTTACAAAGCAGTAAAATCAAATTTATTCTTCATTTTGATTAAACTTATATACTTACTTATTATACTTTTAATAATTAATAATAATTTCGCTCCTTTTCGGACGAGTGTATTTTTGTAGCGCCATTCTATATGTGCCACATACATTTGGCTGGGGACAACAAAGTGTTTTTATGCGACACGAAGGCAATTGCGCCGCCTTGTCTCCTAATGTCGCCACAGCTGCACAGTGGGCCGCACAGGTGACCAGAACAGGCTGCGGCTGCTCCGGCCTTCCCGGCGACATGAAAATTAATTTTGAATTAGGAAAACAGGGAGAGAGAAACCGAGAGAAGTTCGCAGAGTGGAGGTTAATATGCCGTAGCTCAAAGTCGGGCTCTAGATGAGATCCCATTTGCCACGCCTCCGCACTCGCACTCGCACTCGAACACTTAGCCCTCCATTGTGCCAGGATATGGCTTCCTGTCGCCGGGACAATAAACGTAGGTTGAAGCTGCGGCGTCGCCTCCGTCGCCGGCAGCTGACTGAAAAGTGTCATTAAAGCGCTAGCACGCCCACTCGCACTCCCACTCGCATCCACACGCTTAATAAAGTCAATTGAAGTCTCCATGGCGCTTATGTGTGTGCGGCAAATAATTTATTTTGTCGTTAAGCCCAACTCCCGGCGATGGCGAAAAAAGAGAGAGGCAAACTAATTAACTTGTTTAGCGCCAAAGCTGCACAATTTCTACGCTCGCAGCTTAAGCTTAAGCGCCGCTGCCGCCCAACTAATGAGCTCCTGTGTGCAGCCTTAGCTTCATATCCTTTAGAGTCGTAGTGCGTGATTGTGTGGGTGCCCGCTATACCCCAGGGTATGCGTGTGTGTGTGCGACATTAAGAGCGGTCCTGGGGAAAATTCTTCTAAAAAGTTGCGCCTGATTAAGCCCTTGCGGCCATGGCTAAAATGGTGGAGCGTGGCCCAGCCAGCGGGTTGCCGGGCTTAAAATCTAGCCACACTTACGGTTCAACTTCTGTTAGTTGGAAATTCCTGAATTTCGAATAATTCTGAGGACAGTATGCAACTAAGCTTCGTGTAATTTTGTCTGCATAACTTTTAAATTTCTTTCAGACAATATCTAGCATAACAGTAGTGTGTAATCTGAAAATATACTTAAAAGCAAGCTTCCTATATAACTTTATTCTATACCAATTTAAACTGCTCTGTTATGAGAATGTTTAGAGTAAATAAAAATGTATTAATAAAGCTCTTAACTCTGCAATCTGCAGTCTTTACTTTGAGAATGTTTGTCTTGACTATGAAAATGTTTGTTTTTATTATGAGAATGTTTAGAGTAATTAAAAACGTTTGCATTTGTATTTTACTATGTGGGACTGCATAAACATTGTCTAAGAAAAACTATAGCGAAATAATAAATATTTATACATATATGTATATAAGGAACATAATCCTTGGAGAAGCTTATACAAATCCATGTATATTCTATATTATTTTTAATGTTTTTTTTGCCACTGAATGTCGGTTCGAATCTTGGAAGTTCGCCTGTAGCCTTTCTTGCACTGTCGCTGTGCAAACTTTATTGCATACGCCACGGCGCAATATGAGACCGTACCGGAAATGGCATTGCGAGCCAAGCCGAAAAAGGAAAACAGCGAAAAGCATGCAAAGGCAGAGCAAACTTGCCATTTTCCCTCAGCCTTTGCTGCGCATCAACGCTTCGCGACTTGGCGTCGTCTGTGTGGGCCACCAATTGCAATTTCATTTCCGTTCGCTGGCTTTTTATTTTCGCCCCCTTTCGCCGTCTGTGTATTTGCAGTCGCCGTTCCGTTTATTCGCGAGCAATAAGTATTTTTGGCTGCTGTTTCAGCTGCAGCTTCTGTTTCTGTTTTGTTTTTGGTGCTGGCTCAGATACGGGGAAATACTTGCATAACTTTGAAGCCAACTTTGGTTGGGAGAGGAAGTGGGAGTGGGGCGGGAGAAAGCCAGATAGCGAGGGCATCTAATTGAAACCGAGCAAAAGAATGCTCGCGGTGGAGAAGGAGTAGAGTGGAGTGGAGTTGAGTGGCTGTGGAGTGGCACGGGGGCGTAACAAAGTGCAACAGGAAGTGGCAACAGCAGCTGCAATTGAATTTGCCACGAAAATGCAAAATGAAGCTGAAATAAAAATTTAATTTTCCCTTCCTCCGTGATTGGCGTGGAGTGCCATGTATAGCTCGCTCGCTCGGCTACCTGCCAACAGAAAGTCAATCAACTGCGATGCTCTCTGCTCAAGTTGAGGCAGGCCTTTCCACTTGTCATTGTCTGTTCCGGCAGCTCTGGGTTTCTAAGCCAGATTCTTTGGGCTTTCGATGCCCTCAAAGTCCGCCAGCTAATTGTAACTTGAATGGAAAACTTTTGGCACTTTTGTCCCATTCAGCAGCAGCCCAGCATCATTTTTTGGGCGTCGTTTCACTTACAGTGTTTGCTTTGGCCCGAGAGTCATTTCATCATTGCCCCATGCCACTGGCAAACGCTGCGTATACGCAATATTATTTTTACTACTGTCAGCAGTTATAGCCAGCGGAAAGTTTGCCAAAAACCCAACTCCAACTTTCGCCAGAGAATAAACTTTCGTTGACAATTTGTCAGGGATTTTTGACTATTTTCCAGGGACACGGCACTGCCACTGATTCTCAGAGCGCTGACTTGTCTGCGAAGAAGGAGAGTGGATGTGGAGACAATTTCCCGAATTTGATAACTGGCGGAAAAACTTTTGCCTGTGCTTTTAGTTTTTTAAGAACATAATATCCATCTTGGTCTCAATTTTAGCCGTTCACGCTCCTCACCCGCCTAATTGCATAATTTGTATGCAGGATTTTGCGGCTGGCTGCAATTTCTGTGGCCCGCATTGTGTGTGGAATAAAAACTTTTATGCGCCTGTGTCCTTAGGCGACGTTTCGTTTTTGGCTTTTGGTTGCGTTTCGGAGCAGGCCTCTCGGTCTGCATTGTGTTTTGCCCTTGTGCCGTAAATTATTATCGCTTGCGGGCCCGCTCCCTCTCTCTGGCCCAAAGTGTTACATCCTGCGGAGGGCCCTGCCTCCTCTTCATTTTCGACTTGCGAACTGTTATTATCTGTCTCCCTGCTCGTTCGTACATTTACGGCTCCTTTCTCTCTCTCTCTCGCAAGGATCCTAAAACTCGCCGGGAGTGTGTGCCTGTCTCTGTGTGTGTTGGTGTGCCTGAGTTATCGCATACAAGCTATAAACTCACAGTCGAAGTAGCGAACGTTATAATTTATTTATGGTAATGCGTACGAGAACACACACACACAGACAACGAGAGAGGCAGAGACACAGGCACGGGGACATTTTGGTCCTGGCAGAAAGTTTTATGTGTGCTATACCTCAAGACCTCCACTCTCATCTCCTTCAACCCCCCAAAAGTCGTTTCGTTTAACGTCCATGCCGAATCCCTTTATCTTGCTTTTAATTTTTCCGTGGCACCTTGCAGCTGAAATATTAAATCAACTTTTCCCTTACAACATTTCCTCGGGTTTCGGTTTCGTCATGTCTGCGGCCCCTGAAATCCTGCTGTGAGATTATACATGAGGCTCCTTTAGCCACAGCCCAAGCCAAAGCCATGATGTCAAATGCCAATCACAACATGAAGAGAAATTTAATATAGCAAATTGTAATGTCAAGAATGTTCGTCGCAAAGTCAATATCAAGATGAGTTTTTCCTCGAAATTTATGTAAGCAGCGCAAAGGCAGGCTCAACTCAAAGCCAATGGCCGCCGGCAAGTTGTCTGCCAAACAGACTGAAAAGCAAGGTCGTCGCCTCATGCCTCACGCCTCACGCATTACGCATTACGTATACGCCGTGTACGTCAAGAGAGTTTCTCTTGACTTAATTTTGGGTTGAATCCAACCTTTTCACTTTACTCGGTACTTGCCGCTTCGTCGAGTATGCTGTATACATGGAAATTTATGTAAAGGCATAAGATAAGGGATTCCTTATCATCATCTTGAGGCCGTGAAATGAAAGACAACATCAACGAATGTTCCAAAATATTTCGTGCATATATAGTAATTTATTTTAGACCATCCTAAAGAGTATTCTAGACATGAACTATATTAAACATGGACAGTATCTCCGATTCGGAGCCCTTAACCAGAAACTTCCTTCTTCTGTAGTGTTTTTCCAGGGCTCTGCGTCAACCGCAGACAAAACAATTAATATGCATAATTTGTAACTGTTTTCGTCGTCTCGAAATCACTGCGAGAATGCTGTCAGCAAACGCTCCTTGAGTCGGGCCATAAATAATGACAGCTTAACAGGCTGACACTCATCCCACGCACACCGAGGCTCGGCCCTCCAAGACCAAGCCAGATCCTTCAGCAGACCGTGCGACATCCCATTTGACATGTGCTTAGCTGCCATAAAGCCTAATGCCCCGGTCCCCCGAATATCTGGTCATTGTGTCGAGTAATTGATAGGCCAGCCGACAGTGCGGGCTACAGATTCGCTGCTTCGATTTGGGCGAAGAGCTACCAGTAGGAGCCTCACCGGTCCAGAACCCCTTGAAAACTCATTAGTTGCAATATGTGACCGAGTCGCCTAACTGGACCAAATCGTCCAGGCATCATCCTGCGGCTATTAATTAAAATTGCACACATTTCTCTCCGGGATCCCGCCACTCTCCATGGCTATGAAAATTTAATATTGGCCCGGCAGTAAATACAGATGTTGGAGCCAACAAGAGCCGACAAACTCACACACGGCCCGCAGCTCGTCTTACATAATCAGTTAAGTGGCACACATACGTTTGAGTGGCTCAATAGACGGGGGGCGGGACCGGGCGGGAGCGGGGCATGGACGTGCGGATATGGACACGGAGTCCTCCAGCTGTTTGGGGCCTGCCACACAACAATATGAAAGTGAAAAATGAGTTTGCTCAAGTTTTCCCCTTTATGGAAAAGTCGGAAAAAAAAATGTTTTAGTTTCGCCTTAGCTGACAACGAAGTTTTGTTGCTCCGAAAGCAATTTGTCTTATTGGTGGGGACGCAGGGCAAGATTTATGAAAGATGCTAGGGAGCAGCAAAGGCTGCCATGTAAAACAGCCAGAGTACACACAGAAAAGCTCAATTCAGAGGAATAACTACTAGGGAATACTCGCAATCAGTTTATTGTGACTAAAAGTTATAGTAATTACTAGTAAAATTAAAAAAAATATAATAAGCAGATATATTCTATTGATTTCAACATAATATATCTGCTAGGTTTAATATGCAAATACTACATATACAGGCACTAAGTGGAACATGCTCTGAGTCCTAAATCCGAGTTAAGCAGTTAATTAGCATCGGTGATCAAAGGAAACGACTGACAGTGCCTGCGGCTCTGCGTGTTGCGATTTCATAAGCGGTTCTTAGCAATTTTTAACCTTCTGAGAAGAGCAAAGCATTCTCCATTTGCCATTTGCAGGCATTCCTTGTACCTGCCATTCCTCAGCTCCCGCTCACATGCAGGCAATTTGCTAATGTGTACGTGCAGGACTCGACTCCTGCCACAAAGAAATTAACCGACTGGCGGCGAAGGGTTGCCGAAATTGGCAAGAACGCAAGGACGCAGGCACAATGCGATAACGGAGAGCATAAAGCAAACGAAAGCTGAATGCACAACAAGGAGATAAGTGGGCGTGGGGCGCTGAATAAAAGAGTACAGTGAGTAAAGTTTGCAGTGGATTCATAAGTTTTCCTCTAAGGTTTTTGGCAATATTTTTATCTGTTTTTTTTTTTTTTGTGTTTTGAAGGAACAGAGAAATCGTTGTGTCTAGTGCAGGTCATATTTTCTTCGGTCTTGGACCTGTGTGTCACTCCAGGGAAATTTTCGGAGCACGAAGGCAAGAAAATTGCTAGTTTCCGTAAATTCAGCTGCTGAAGTTCCCTGGCTGATTTTCGGATCGGTTTTTCCGGCTCCTGGCATTCGCTCTGGCATGCAATATGCAAATCGGCTTGGCTGGGAACCGTGGGAACAGCTCTGGAAATTGCAATGCTAATGAAAACCCAACATCGCCTGGCTGTCCGCACCTGAACTTCTCTGAGGGCTTATCCACCTTTCCCGGATCGGAACCCTAAATAGGTGCTAATGCCCGGGCCAAATGGCCAGACAGCCGAATACTTATGTCGTTAACTTTTACAGCCGTTTTTATAACTTCTCGGGCCATGATGTCCCTGCCGCGCCACACATCAGAGATCCTAGTTAGCATCCTGCAAAGTTTGGGCTGCGTGTTGGCAATTTATGCAACAGTTTGACAACATAAAAGTTTATTACATAACTTGCACTGCCCGAATGTTGTTTGAGGCGGGGGTCAGCCGGATGATGCTGGGACCAGACACTATCCATCTCGTACTCGTGCTCGTGGCCATATAAATACATCCCCAACTCCGCTGACCAGAGGCAGGAGGAGGATATCAGCCACAAGTAAAACTGTAATGTGCCCACATTTTGATTTAGTTTGGAGGATTTGTGACTTGGAATGGGGGAATGGGACACCTAGATGTAGGTACTGGCCCTAAGTGGCGCTTATACAAAATTATGCATATCAAGTTTATGGCTGGCAGCCATTTCACACACAAAAACACACACCAGCTCACCAGCTCGCCTGTCTGCACATAAAGTAGAGTAGGGAGCGTTTTGCATACATTACACAGTGTACCCTCCCATTCTGTGCTGGAGCCTGGAGTCTATTTCTATTTTATTCGCATTTTACTCACATTTTATTTTGTGCTGCAACAACAAATTTCCCAGGGCTCAAATTGCGAAATGCACAATGCAAAGATTTATTTTCTGCTGACAAACAGAGCGTCATTTGTTGGTAATCGATGGAAAAGAGCCCCGACTTGCAGGCTCCTAGTAGGAGTCTTTGGTCTGGTTGGTCTGTTGGTCTGTTTGTCTAGCTGATTATGCATATAAATATGTACATATATACATAGATGGGCGGCTGGCAATGAATGGCTACGGATTATTGCTTAGTTGACAGCCCGAAGGCAGTGGCTGCAAATCAAGGAATTCTGCGATCCCGGCAGGGCTTACACAAAGGCGGATCGAAATTGGACCGGGAAATGGAAATGAAAGTGGGATGGAAATGGAAATGGAAATATATGCCATGCATAAATCATAACGGAGCTCTGACGCGGCTCTGTGTGCCTGCTTCTCTGTCTGTGCGTATCCTTTTGTGCTTGATTAACGTCAACTGTTTATGGTTATTTATTTTGTGCTGCATACTTTGGGGCACTTCCGACTCGTTCGGATTACTTCCGCTACTCGGCAGATAACCGGGCAAATTACCTTGGGACACACAGATACGATTTCCACGGCCATTAAGCTTAAATCCTAAGCTAAACATTATTCCTTCAAACGGGAGTTCAGTCTTGTTTGACTTTCCTTTCCTCCCCTGCAAAACTTTCGTTAAGAAAACCCCCACTTCCGGCGCAAACTTTTCAATTAAAAAGGAAATCAGGGAGGTCACACAATAACCAATCCAGATTCCAGCCATGTGTCAAAATTCAGTGTCACTGAAAATCTCGGCAAATTGAAATTCCCCGCTCAGTCGCCAACAATTTGGTTATATAAACTTTTCAAATAATTTATGCCATTTGGCGAATACTTGCCTAACGCCAGAAGTTTGCGAATAAAAAGTGAAATTCATGGCCGAAATGTCGGCAAGAAGGCGAAAATGTGCGATTACGCACTCAGACGGTATAAAAAAATAAACGCTGCGAGTATAAAATAATAGAAAAAAGGGAATTAAAGGACATCAAAGTGAAATTTATGCGGAAACAAAGACTCCGGAGTCCGGAGTCCGGACGAAGCTGTAAATTGGCAGCCTTTGTTTGTATGGGTGACACGCACGAAAGGCACAAATACAAAACACAAGGACACATGTGTGGATTCGGTTTATTTTTTTGGCAAACTGTTTAAAATTCTGCGTATGTATGTGAAGGCGCCTGGCAAAAATTTCAAATGCCTTATTTTCGTATATTTTTTTACTTTTTGCCATGGAAACTTTTGCGAATCGCTATAATTTTGCTTGAAGGCCGCTCTGGCGTCCGTATGTGTGTGCACACACACTCGTGCAGCGGACTATTAGCACATACACACACAACAGGGGACGAGAAAAGGGCAAGGAAACGCAGAAAATAAAACCAAAATGGCAAACAAAACAAACACAACACAACACACAAAGCGGAATACAACAAAAAATAACGGAAAAGGAATACAAAAAAAAAGAATGGGAACTAGACTATAGAGCAGGGGGGAAAGGAAGAAGCGGCGAAAGAGAGAAAGCAAAGCGCCAGGCAAATAATACAGGCAAATGGGCGAGAAAAAAACAAAGCGACGACGTTGCGTCTGTGACTAACGGTCATTGATGAGAGGGGTGTCTCGGGTAGTTCGGGTGGCTCGGCTCTTTTCGGGGGGGCTGCGTGTTGGTGGCAGAGAGCGAAAGCAGCTTAGCGCTTACTTCATAGTTTACGCGCAGCCAAACGACAACAAGACTGCCAAATGCTATTGATTTTCTAGCTATCCCACTGCCATCTTCCAATGGGTTCCCTCCTTTGGCCCCCTCCTCCTGCTCCCCCTCCCGAATCGGCTCCGATATCCGGGAAGGTGCGTGCCAAGGACCAGAACAGGAGCGGAGCCATCGATAGCCCGGCTCAGCCGGGTCATCGCTGTGAACTCCGACGACGGGAGCACAGACTACTACAAATCGGATTTGTGTGAGTAATTGGCACGTCGCATTTACGCTTTCTTCTATTCTTTTTTTTTTTGGGCCTGTATAGGTAGAGCGGCATAAAATAACAAAAACAGAACAGGAAGTTGTTGGTGTGAAACCTCAGCAACGAGGGGATGGCAAAAAAGTTGGGCAAATAAAAGCGCAATTGCGTTATATATGCCACAGCACACACAGAGCAAAAAAATAGGCCTACTGTTGCATTGAGAATTCCCCTGGGTAATCCCATTAAATACAATTCAAACTGTTTAAAAGTATCCCACGATAGGGAATATTGGTCATTTCTGATTTCAATTAAATGGAGCGAAGTGATTTTTTTGTATGCTATTTCGTATCAGTTCAGTATAAATTTTTAACAACAAAGGACGAACTCACACAATTCTTGAATTTCAAAATAGATGGAATTAAATTTAACTTTTAAAATGCTTAATTTATTACGTATTACGGTATATATCAATTATTTACAAATATATTACATTTGTATAATTAAATATACCATAATATGGTACAATTTTAATAACTACCATCATTGGGGCTTTAAAGGTCAGAAAATATAATCATAAACATAAAGAAAGATTAGATAAAGATTAATATCCTTTAGAAAATATCTGAAAAATATATGTGCGATTAGGATCTCTTAAGATCCAGTCCAAAGACCAAGCTCTTCTCCGTGCATCCAGTCGCTACCACCCACTTGCCCCTACTCCGGAGCACTGGCAAATGTCAGCAGTCAGCTTAAGGCGTATTATGGATGGGAGACAGACAGGAAGACGACAAACTGGGAGGCGGAGACTCAGACGGAGAATCCGACTCCGGTGGAAGCGGAAACGGAGACAGTAAGCGGGGCTGCCGCGAAGCCATTTGGGACTTACCTCATCGATAAACTCAAAATCGCCGCCCGTCTCGCCGACGTACTTCTTCTTTCTGGCCTCCGAGCTGCCAATCAGACTGGATGACATCAACACCAGCGCGAGACAAGCGCTGGCAATCAGCGGCGAGTGCTTCATGGCTGATGAACGGCGTCCAGGAACAGGAGATGGAGATGGAGATGGCGACGGTGGCGCTGACTGAGGCTGAGGAAGTGCTTTAAGGGATTCCCCGTTGACGAGTTCCGCTCTCGGTTCGGTGTCTTAATCGCCCGTGGAAAACTACGGACGCCTTCGGTTTACGCACTCACGCACTCGCACTGGCGCTATCCACACGCACACACGGAAAGTAACTATAAATGACAATAAGTTTTGGTTTTTGCTTTTGCTTTTGCAATCGCAGGCGCCTATGCGAATACAGTGCAGCCTGGACACGGAATACTAGAGAACTGAAGGCGACGCGGCCGAAACGTAAACTGAGCGTCTTCGCCTCGAGATTCTGAGTGGCAGCCATCGCGGCAGCATTGGAATTTTGCGACACAAGCGCCGAGCGCTAAGAGAGCGGCAGGATGCGTTAAGAGAGTCAGCCTGGAACATCCTGTATGCGACTAGAGTTGTCATGAGAACTTTGAGAATATTTACAAATTTAAATTATAAAAGTTCGTTAATTTTATCTAGAAACTTTATTTTTAAAGACCATTTTTTAAATATTAAAAAAGACCACTTTCCAAATTAAAAATAGGAATTAATTTATTTATTATTTCAGTATTGATTCGCTTTAAATTGTAATTTAAATATCGAACAGTGTACCACACTGCGTATGCGCAATGTGTGCGGGCTCTCTCTCTCGTCGCGTCGCCACCATCCCCATTCCGTTGCAGCAACCACTGCCCGACACTTCCAGACTGCCACCACCAACAAAACAGACAGCGACCAGTGTACGTCCAAAATCGATTTTCCGGCCTCTCTTCTGGCCTCCCAGCGCCAGAGCTCTGGAATGCGAGCTCTCTTAAGCGATAATTGCTGTAGCCAAGGCAGCGGGTCGTGAACCTGCCACTGGCGCCTAATGCGACTCCGCATCCCAAATGGACTTGAGCTGTTGTTGCTAGTGTCGCTGGCTGTTGATTTTTATGTATTGGCGCTTGGCACACTTGGACCGGGCTGCTGTTGGCCGGGAAACCCCAAAACCATTTAACGCGTCAGCGTCAGCATCAGCATCATCAGCATGAGCGCGCCTCGGAGGCTGGCCAACGCTATTCCTCTAGCCGCGGCGGCCCTGTAGCCAGTGTCCCAGCCACGTTGTAGCCGGGGACCCAGACCCGTAGGCTCTGTCAGTTTCAAATTAATAGCCACGCACACACACTTCTCCGTTCTGGGGTGTGCATTTATTATGTGAGTGAGCCTGTGCTTGCCTACTTTCGTCCTCGTCCTCATCGCTGTCGTCGCCAGCGCTCCGCTCCTCCGCTCCTCTGCTCCTCCGTCGCTCCTCTATTATAATGGCATCATTGACTTGTGCTTTGATGGCTGCTTTGGCCCGGGCAGGGCTTCGTTCGCCATGCCATCAGAGGGCCGGGCCCCTCCCATGTGTGTGCGCTCCAGTCCGCCTCCACTTGATCCCTATTTCTGTACGGACGGCTGGCGCCGGTAGCTGCCTTTTTTGAATATTCAACTCACACTTGCTATTGCTGCTGCTGTAGCTGTAGCTGCCTTGAAGTCCGCCCCTTTGCACTACGGGATAGTAACTTGCCGAAATTTGTCGGTCGCCATGGGGCTTTAAACTTCGCTCTGCTGGTCACAGTCACTGCCGGTGCTTCTTTTGTAAAACTTTACATTTTATTGGATTTCCAAATGATTTTCAATCAACAAGTCCATGTTATGCAATATGTAGTAATGTATGTGTAGGTGTACAGCTATTGTTATTGTTTTTTGCAGTCATTGCAATTGCTAATCGAACTGATTCTGATTCCTGCATTTGCCCAGGGACTCGATAAAATGGCTTTAAACTACACACTACTAGCAGGATCTGTGCTTCGTGTCACGGCTTAAGCGCTAAACATTGTACAATAGATACATGACACCACTTTTTACGTGACTGCAAGCACTAATATTTTGATTACAAACACAAAACAAAGAACTGGTAATGGTAATGTGGTTGATTAATAATTATTTTTTGGTTAGTTACAAGTCTTAAACGCTTTCTAAACAAATGGAAATGCCTGGTGAATGATTGTTAGTTTCGGCTGGGAAGATAAGAGCCCTAATCGTAAGGTAAATATATTTGCGACGTGCAGCAGCTGCTTTTGTTCACTGGGGGCGCCTAATGTTGCTAGTTCGTAATTTTCTCTAAATGCTACATAAAAATATATTTCTGGTATAAAAACGTGAATACTTTTAGCTGGGCTGCTGCTGCTGCAGACACTTTTGGCTGCACACAGATGATAATGGCTTATATAAAATTGTTGTTCATCCGCCAGAGATTCCGTTTACGTTTTACAAATGCACTTTTAGAGATTCCATACGGCTTACAATGCGGCGACGCAGTTCGGCGTATCTGCAAATAATGTAAATAGATTGTTAATTATTTTTCCAACGTTTCTTGATTAATTAAATTAAATTGTTAATGAGACGCACCTTTCCTTTATCTTGGCCACTTCGCGGGCCACTTCCTGATCGTAACGCTCCAGAATGGCACGGCACTCGGGCAGCGATAGGTTCAAAAATTGAGCAACTTCATTACTGAATTAATAAAATGGAAGAAGATCATTAGAATGCGGCCATGACAAATCTCTGGCATTGCTTACCTGATTTCATCCGTCTTGCGGGCATCCACCAGAAACATACGAGCCACATCCTCATGCGGACCCAAAGTGACGCGCGTTATCAGGGGATACTCGTCATCCTTCAAACGCTTCTGCTCCCCGTTGTCGCGCACAATAAAGAGCGAGAAGTTCTCCGCCGCACTGTCCACCTTGTACTTTTCCAGCACCAAGTTAATAACCTCCGGGGTGGTCACCATAGACGAGACCCACACAGACATCTGCGAGCCGTAGGGCGGTGTAAAGAACGAAGTCTCGCGATTGTAGTAGTGACCATTGATGGAGCACCGACGTTTCAGCTTGGTCCGGGAACTGTACACAAAAGATTCGAATTACGAGACTGATATGGAAACCTTGAAGCTTTAGCAACTCACCGGCGATTTCCACTACGTCGCTTGATGGCTGCAGCTCCAGTGCGTGGGGGTCTACGAAGCACTACGCCATCTTCGGTGACGTGCAGGCCTGCCGTTCCAGCGCCATCGCCCTCGGGGCCTCCAACTCCCTCACTCGCTGTATACAGCTCCTCGGTTTGGGTGAGCTCATCGCCGGCAGCCGCTCCGCTGGTAATCGACGGAGCATCTGCACGGCTGGACTCGCCTTCGCTGGCGGCGGCAGCAGCATTCTCTTTGGGATAGCAATCCATCTGGATCTGAATGTACCGGGGAGGGATATCGCTGCGCCGTATGGTGGCCAGGCGTTGGGGCCGAAGGGTGGCCTCGTCGTCGTCGTCATCGCTGTCAGAATACACGAAGCAGCTGGGTCCCGACTTTGAGCGATTTATGCCCTTCTCGAAGAGCTGACGCCCCTGCCCCTGATATGGCCTTTTGGGCTCTCCCCTGTGAGCCGCCGTGGTTGCGGATGCCGAACCGCTCTTTTGCAAGGCGTACTGTCGCTGCGAGGAGCGTGGCGAGCCCACGCTGCTTCGCAAGTTCATGGTGTCGTTGATCAGTGTGGGATCTATGGAGCGCAGAGCATGCTCGCAGTTAAAGCTCTTGCTCATCACCGAGTTCTCGCCGTAGAGCTTGAGCGAATCGTGGATGCGAGACGGATCGATGGGCTGATTGCGCTTCAGGGTGTCGTCATTGGGCTGCTTGAACGAATTTGTCCCATTGACGTAGTCCTGGTGAACACTGCGCTTAAAATCCTCAAAGTCCATTGGTTTCAGGGTAGCATCGTCGGAGGTCTCATAGTTGTCCAGCGTGGTTTCAGTGGTCGTCACCGTTGTGGTATTTTGAGTGTTCGTGTTTGCCGTCAACGAGCCCGTGGCCGTCATAAAGTTATCCGAGCTGCTGCTATCCGTGGTACCCGATGGCGTGGAGCTCGACTCCGTGGTGGTCGTGGTGTTGTCCGTGGACGTTTTACTGGGAGAACTGTCGCTGGAGGATTGCGACGAGGGCAGCTTGACCGGCATTGTCTCGTAAATGCGATCCTTATCATTGTGGCGCCTCTCCACCTGCAGAAGGTCGTCGATATCATCCCAGTCGAGCTTCTCCAAATTGCCCAGCTTTGAGGGTAGCGTACTGGACACACAGCTTGTGCTGGCCGTGGGTGCCTCCACCAGAGTTCCCGACGAGTCCGTGGTGGTTGTATCCTCGTCTTCGTTTGACCCTTTCCCATTGGTCACTTCCTTGCTGTTCCCAGTGGTGTTGGCAGAGGCATCCTCCGGGGTTGTGGGCAGCTCAGATATCTCGTTTAGACTGCACGAATCGAAGGTCATGCTCTCCGACAGCGAAACATCAGTGGAAAGCTGGTCCACTTCGCCGGTTGTGGTTGTGGGCGGAGCAAGTGATTCGCTGGCCTCATTTTCCTTATCCGAGCTGCTCTCCTAAGGGTGTCATACCAGGGGGCTTACATTAGTAAATGATCTGCTCTTAATAAATGGAATATTCTTACATTTGCTGCCTTGGAAACACGGCAGGAGTTTCTCTTGCGCACCACAAACGTCCGCTGGTCGTCATCCTCTTTCAGGTGAATCACTCCCTGCACTCCCCAGTAAACGCGCAGGGCTCCCTCCAGCACCAAGCGGTTGTTGACCTCGCGGCTGCGTATCTCCATACTTTTATTGTCGTAGAATTGGTTGTAGACCTGCCGGTAAATGGGACTTTTATTAGTCATTTAGTTCTGGCTTCCTTGATTTCCTGATGCCGCACCTTCAGCTTGGACTCCATGTGATCGCGCGGAAGGGTGGGGCCATTGGCTTGAGCTCCTGCCGGCTTCTGTGCACCCTTCACACCATAGCTCTTGTGCGACTCCACCCTGGTGCCATGGCCAAAGAGCTGGGGTCCGAATAGCGCTCCATAGCAGGGCACATGGCAGTAAGGCACACCTTTGTGCTAAAAAAGGCAACAAAGCGGAGATGCATCGAGATCGTGCGGCTAGACATCACCTGTTACACTCACCTCGGCGTGCTGGCCGGGATTCAGCCGCTTGCCGCACTCCTCGCAGCGCAAACATTCCGGATGCCAGTCGTAGCCGAGCGATTGTTTACGTTCCGCTGTGTTTGGAATAAATGGAAATAATTACATACGATTTATTTACGGATCAGGGCCTGATCGCAGCTGCAAGTGTGTGCGGACGTGGGCGTGTGTATTACCAAAGAAAACGGGTTTGCCGCACTTGTGGCACTTCCACATTCTTCTCCAGTTGACTCCGAACTGCACAGTTCAACGATTCCCGAGTCCCAATTCCTAATTTCCGGGTGCGCGCTTGCTGCTTCTCCGCTTTAGCTCCCCCGATCGCGGGATGTGGGCCAAACTCACGTTACGACACGGGATTTATGCAAATGAGGCGATTTTGAGCGGACACGAAACGCAAATAGAACGCAAGACAAAGGGTAAACACATGGGGGAGTGGAGGTGGAGTGCGGGACTTTGTGCGGTCACTTGGCCATCGGCGTCGGGAAACGTGAGAAACACATAGTTTTATAAATGAAACTGGCACTGGGCACACCCACGCGACGGGCACAGGGCAGGTGCATCGAGTGTTGTGCGTTCTTAAATAGATAATTGCACCAAAACCAAAACAGCACCAGCAGAAATGGGAGAACAGAACAATGAAATAGAGATGGGAAGCCACCGATGGCACTATCGATTATGATAGGTGATTTCTGGTTTTGGACAGCGAGCAATTGTACTTAATTTTATATTCTAAATATTATGCATACGAAAATAAATGTGTGTATTCAAATATATAAAGTGATACAAATACAAATAAACAATAAATTAAACTAACGAAACTGATTTACAACGGTTTACAGGGTATTTGAACTTCGACACCATTTTTTTTAGCTACTGATATCGATATTTTTATAAAAGCAATCGATGGTCGACACAATTGCAGATGAGGGCTTTAGTCCACTATTGTTTATTTCAGATAAATCATGTTATCACTTTATTAAAGAAACAAAACGTCGTAATAAAACTATATTACAATTTTCGAGTGAACATTTGGCATAAGCTAATTCAAAACAGATAAAACAAATCTTTAAACATTGCCCGCCAAGGGGTGTGACCATCTGCAGATGCGCAGCTTCCCTGGCGTATTTCTTGGCGGTCTGGACGCGGCCACACTGTTCAATAGAAAGCGAGACGTTTTTGGTTTGTTGTCTGTGGATTCCGCGCTGTGAATTTCGTTAATTTGTCCATTCAGTCGCGCAAATCGGCGAGTTCCGCTAATCAGGGCCAGAGCTCTACGTGTGTGCCCGTCGACCGCCGAGGATGCGAGCAGTCCATCCACCCCCGACTGCCTGCAATTAGGTTCTCGAAACGCGTCGCCATCCGAGAGTCGCCTGGAAGGCAGCAGCAGCAACAGGCCAGCTATTCCGCAGGCCCCAATTAGCAAACAGCCAACAGTGCAAGTGCTACGTGTGTGATTTTGTCTCTGAGCTGCTGTCTCAGCTTCCATCCACGATGCGTGCCACCATCGAGTTCGAGGAGTGCCTGAAGGATTCGCCGCGCTTCAGGTGGATATAACACCCATACCCATACACAGATTCCTCTCCTTGTTTACGCCGTCGTCTGCGCCGCTCTTGGCAGCCCGAGATTTGCATTGTTCCGGAGAGCAGTCCATGTAGCGTGACTGGTTGCTATCAGGCTAGGCCTCGCCACCCGCCACCCGCCCCCTTGCCAACCAGCGCTGAAAACGCGGCTTAATCATCCATCGAACAAACTTTGCACTGGAAATCGGCCCGTCACCGCTGTGGAATTTATCTTCCCTTTCTGCCGTTGCCCCCCCGTCTTGCCAGCCGTTTAATTGCCGATGCTAGACTGGCAAATGTTTCGGCGCTGATTGATAAGGTTTCACCGAAATTGCCTCTTTTTGGCTAATCGCGCCCAAAGACAAAGCTTTCCCTCGTAAATGGTGCACAAAAGCGGCGATAACTCGTTTGCAGCAGCCCCATCCCCACTTCCCACTTCTCGTAGCACCTGCAGCAGCTCCTAATGAAGAAAACCGGAAACAAAGACCGCACTTAAAGTTCGAAGCTGGGAATACCCTTCCCATGAACTATTTTTAATAGATCGAAATAAAATTTTTGGTTCATTTATTTGTAATAAATATATTAAGTATTGGTTGTGCCGTTTAAACTGGAGAGTTTCATAAGCAATTACACGAGGGTGTTCCAATGCAAAGGAACCGTAACAAATGTTAGAGGAGTTTTTTCAAAAAACTTAAAGTTTAGCAAATTGCCACATTTTCTATGTATTAGCTAGTTGTGTGAAATTTCGGCTGAAGCCGACCATCTGTCGAGTTCCATTGCCTGTTTACTTTAATTAGTTTATCAAGTTTATCAAGAGTTTTCTTAAGGTATAAATATATAAATTAATTCAAGAGTCATCACTTTGAACGCATTATTTGGTAGGGAAGTCTGGCCAGTAGTTGATGTAGTACTTGTGTGTCGACCCGTCGAACAATCTCTCCAACCAGTCATCGAGGCTGTTGAGCAAATGGTCCTCCAATAGGACATTCGCTTCTGCCTCGGACTCCTCGGAGTAGCCTTTCTCGAGAAAGGTTCCAATCTCTGGATCCTCTCTCCTGTCCAAAAGCGGTTTGGTGATTTTCAAAATTCTCTTGGCTCCGCGAACGGACTCTGGATGCTTGGCGTGGTACATGCAAAAGTATTTCCGGTGGCCATTCAATGCAATTACAGTGCCCACACAATTGCGCGGATTGACCTGCAACTTCTGATTTGTGCAGAGCGACAATCGAAGGAGCTCAGAGTACCACGGTAATCCCTTTTCAATTAGCATGTGTCCGAATAATAACGTCTTGGATTTCCTGTAAGGCCAAACGGCTTTGTGAAAGTAGGGTATAAGTTTCTTGCGGCTCTGCAAGTCCGTTATCAGGAGTAACGTGCGGCATCCAGGCTTCAGCAGACGAACCATTCCGTTGTATTTTTCAGCTCTCAGCTCGTATAATTTAAGTTCAGGGACGGGTTGATTTTGATATTGGTCTTGGCCGTCAACAAGATGACCTTGGGCCTTGAGATTTTCCTCTTCCGCCCGCACGAAGTACATCAACACATAGCCAACGGCAAACATGAATGCAATGGTTCCCAAAAGGGAAAACGCAGCCAGCAGGTGCTCGTCCTCAATATTATCAGATAGATAGTCCAGCATATACAGCATTCGCGACATCCATTTGGTTAAAATTCCCTCAGAATGCTCATTGAACAGCTTCTCCACAAAGGCTTCGTAATTAAGCGATTCTGACGATTTCAAAAGTCTCTTCACTGTAAAAGTAATCTCATAGTTTGTGGCATTGATTAGGCTTTCATTGACAAAGTTTGCATATTTTTTAGCACCGCAGACCCACTCGTACTTTATATGTTTATCATCTCGGCGCCAAATGATGACTATTTGCAGGGGATTCTGTTCGAACGATCCCTTTGAAATGGCATTGATGAAATCGGGCTGGCTCTCCTTGAACATGTACGCGAATCGAACTCTCTCCAGGCTGTAGCCACTATTTAGGGCGATTCGCCTGAGGGCGACTCTTGCGAAGTCGTGCTTCTTGTTATTTTCTGTGATGAGAACCACGCACAAACGCTTCCTTGGCCGGTTCCACTCCCTGGGACAGACACTCTCCAGAATGTCCTGGGAGGATAGTCTGGGCAAAGCCAGATATTGATTGGTAGAAACCACATCTATCAGTGTTTGTGTCGGGATGTCCGGCATACATACACTGGCCACGTAGCTCGTCGACTCCTCATTGAATATAAGCAGCGTGTCCATGCTGGTGTTAACCTTGAAACGGTCAATTATGTCCTTCGATCGCTTACTATTCATATCGACAAACCCGAAGGCGACACGATCGTTGAACTCGAAGGCGGTTAGCAGGTACCGCAGCCGGATCAAACTGCGAGGCTCCAGGATCAGAGCGCGAACCCTGTTGTCCATCCATCCGCCGAGGAAGTCATCTATATTTTCGCTGTCCACGCGTTGCATGATTCTAAATGGCAGCTTCTTGCGGATGAAGTCCACCACCTTTTGGGGTGTAATAGAATGCTCGCGATAAATGAAGACGTGACCGTCGATTACAACCACCAGCTTGGGGACCTCATCTATTCCAGTTTTCCGGAAAATGGACTCCTCGTGTATGGCATTGACGGTGGCAAAGTTAACGCCCAGGGGTTCCAGGATGTCCATTACCTTTTTAAATGCGTTGACTATCCGCGTGCAGCGGAAGCACCAGTCGTTGTAGAACATCACCACGTGAACCTTCTTGGCGCTGTTTGGCAAAATATTCTTCTCAAAGTAGTTGGCGGTGACGGACAGCTTGTGGAAGAGCACAATGTCCTGGTCGATGGTGAAATGCTTCCCGAAAGTATCTTCCGCTTGATAGTTCGAATATCGATTATATTCACTGTAGTCATATTTGTCCTGCAAATAGTGCGAATCCTCACTGGTGACCCCATGCCGATCATAGATGCGTCGCCGGTCGGAGTCGCTTAGCAGCTCGTAAGCTGATTTTATTTTCACAAATTTTTCCACGGAATCGGAGTCTGAACGCTTGTCTGGGTGCCACTCTTTGGCCAGCTCCTTGTACGCCTTCCTTATTTCCTGCGCAGAAGCCTTGTTGCTTACCCCCAGTATGGCGTAGGGGTCGTTCGAAGCGCAATGACATATTGTTGCTATTGCACACAGGATTAGAAAGATAATTATTGAATTTTGTTTGCAAAATTTTCCCGTTGACATCTTCTTCCAGTTGAAAACATATGTTTTGAGAGAATCAATACTAGAATTTACAATGTGACCGCAGGCTGTGAGATGCAATATACCATCCTGCGCCAATGCGTTAGCGATGTACCTAGAACTGTAGAACAAGTTGGAACACGCAGAATACCCGGGTATTCTATGGTAGGCGGGCATTTGAATATACAAAATTATTGTTTTTCATGCGATTTTCACGTTTTTCTTTTCCTTTCAAAAACCGGCGCCTGCGCAGAAATGACAATGGTGGCGCGTCAGAAGTATTGGTCAACACTATCTGGCGGATAAAATTAAAACATAAGTAAATAATTACTACGCCAGGAATATTTTTTGTTTTTTAAGCTGGTTATAAAAAAAACTTCGTTGAGCCAACAAATTTAAAAGTACATTTCTTTTCATATTTATATTCCACCATTCTACTTCTAGCGCCAGTTTGAAATACATTTTTAGGATAATTTGTATAATTTATATTTTTTATAGAAAAGTGTTAATTTTTGGCTAACTTTCTATAAGTTTAAGTTTTGAATCAAACAGTATTAATTGATTTTATCTTTTGAATAAATTTAAAAATTCCGTACCAATAAAGAAGACAAAGTAAATATTAGAATCCTGCATAAATTTCGAGTATAGCATTTTCAGAATACATTTTATATCCTAAACTATTCCTAATTATCCTTGGGATCTGATCTTCGGGTCTTCGAATCCCCTATGCCAGGGTATTTTCAAACTCGAATTAACTGTTGAAACAAAAGCAATGCACAACCAATTGATGGCTGTGAAACCGGGGAAGCAGCGGGGAAAGCCAGAGAATAAGCAACAGAGTGATACAAAAACTTGTCCCCTGACGGACGGACTCTATTTTGTGGCGAGGCGTCTACAATTGGAAGCGCAAATAAGCTTTAATACAGCGGCATAAATTAAAAGTGTCAACATAAACAGACTCTGTGAGAGAGGGCGAGAGCTCCGCTCACTGGTGGTGGTGCCGCTGCCCCCGCGATAACTTCTTTGATTAAGCGGCCAGATAATGTTTACCCATCTCGGGCAATTTTAATCATCAGCATACGCGCAGACCCCTGCCCATACCCATACCCATTCCTCGTCCCATCTGCTGTTGTTTACATCTCTCTGCGGAATTGTGCTAACGTTTTCAGTTTGTTTTGCCAGACAATTTGTATCCAAGGAGGAGGGCGACATCGAGCACTTGGAGCAGCGGCTGGAGAAAATCATCAAGCTGTGCAATGTAGCCGTCGACTCCGGCAAGGAGTATGTCAAGAACCAGAGGTATACAACCACTGCGCAGTTTTCCTCCTCATGCATATTCATTGTCATCATCGATTCTCGGTATTTTGCAGCGCCTTCGCCATGTCCTTGTGGGATCTGCAGCAGCACTTTCTCGACAACAAGAATGCGCACAACGCTCTGGGCAAGCTGATACACTGCTTCCAGGTAAGGCCTTCTCCTGAGCATAAATATGGCACGGATGGCCTCATTCTGGCATTACATT
The DNA here is from genome assembly GCA_018151655.1 of Drosophila bocqueti. Classification (NCBI taxonomy): domain Eukaryota; kingdom Metazoa; phylum Arthropoda; class Insecta; order Diptera; family Drosophilidae; genus Drosophila; species Drosophila bocqueti. Next base: position 891,529 of record JAECXF010000001.1, read on the forward strand.
TCAGGAGATGAACAAGTTCCACACGATTCTCTTGGATCAGGCCAGCCGCACGGTGTTAAAGAATCTCAGTGTGTTTGTGAAAGACGACATCAACCAGGTGAAGGACTACAAGGGGCACTTCCTCAAGGTTTCCGAGGGCTATGACAATGCGCTAATTAAAAACGCACAGGTCTGAAGCATAAGCATTAGCCATCGATAACAACTAACTAATCTTTTGCTGTTATTCCTGCAGGCCAGTAAAAACCGACCACAAGAGGTACAGGAGGCTGCCAATATCCTTTCCGCCTCGAAATCCTGTTTCCAGCACACCGCCCTGGACTATGTGAACTATATAACGCTGGCCCAGGCTCGCAAGGTCCCCTCCATACTGTCAACGGTAAGAAAAGGCCAAGGTGTCGCGCTAGATATCACCCCTCTTATCGCTTTCAAATGCCATGAATGGAGTGGTCCGCGACCGCTGAGTAAACCACTTGAAGGGATTTGTTTTTGTTATGACGTCACAGCTGCGATATAAATTTATATGTGTGTATATGTTGCATATCTAAAAGCATTGATCAGCAAGTTGAGTCAGTTGCCTATCAGGAGTCCGCGGTGCCGGGTCGTCGCTGGGGGTGCGCGCAGAGAAACTAAAGAACAATAACTGCTATTCTTTGTTTTCGGCACGTTTTAAAGCTGCTCTTCCCGCTTCTTTTTCGGCAGCTGCTGGACTACTATCAGGCGTGCGTGACCTACTACCACCAGGGCTTCGATCTGTGCAACGACTTTGACGAGTTCTTTAAGAACATCAGTGAGGACTTGAATGCACTGCGCGGCGACTATCAGCAGCTGGAGAAGGCCATGCAGAACCGCCACATGAGCGTCAATCGCTACTGCGACTCGAACACCAACAGCACCTCCAACAAGATCGAGGGATACCTCTTCAAGAAGAAGTCGAAGGGCTTCAAGACCTGGTGCCGACGCTGGTTCTACTTGAGCGACAACCAGCTCGTCTACAGGTGGGTACAGCGCGCAGCTTGCTCCTTTCATTTTGTCCCCATCCCCATCCCTATCCCCCGAATAGCCCCCCATCCCATCTGCTTGCTTAGTTAATATCTTTTTTGCAACTTTTGATTTCTGTCATGTTTTTGTTGTGTGGTGTAATGTGATGATGTGATGTGTGTGGCCGTACGCTGAAGTGATTTGGATTCGCATTGCAGAAAACGCAGCAACGAGGACTCGTTCTCGGTCATGGAGGAGGACCTGCGCATCTGCCACGTGCGCCCGGTGAACGAGGGCGACCGTCGCTTCTGCTTTGAGGTCATCTCGCCGACAAAGTGAGCAATCCATATCGCTTTTACTTCACAGTTGCTGATACCGCCTCTCCCTTCACAGATCCCACATTCTGCAGGCGGACTCCGCAGACATGCTTTCCCTGTGGATATCGGCGCTGCAGCACAGCATTGGGGCAGCCATCCAGCATGACTCCACCACGCACCACTCACGACCGCAGTCGACGAACACACCCAATGCTTTACCCGCAAAGCGGAGAATGTAAGCTTGACTCACTTTTGATCTTCTTCTACCCGATGTCTCATAGACCTCCCTCCTTTCAGCCACTGGGAGGAGTTCCTAAAGATACCAGGCAACGCGTACTGCTGCGACTGCAGGAGCCCCGAACCGCGATGGGCCTCTATCAATCTGGGCATCACCCTGTGCATCGAGTGCTCCGGAGTTCATCGCAGCCTGGGTGTCCACTACAGCAAAGTGCGCTCCCTGACGCTTGATGCCTGGGAGACGGAGAACGTGAAGGTGATGATGGAGCTCGGAAACGAGGTGGTCAACCGCATCTATGAGGCACGCACTGGCGATGACTGCGAGCTGCAGCATCCCACGGAGCAGTGCGAGATAGGAGTGCGCGAAGCTTGGATCAAGGCCAAATACGTGGAGCGGCGGTTTGTGTGCGGCATGCCGAAGCCCCAAGAGCTGTTGGCCAGCGAGACGGCCGAGGTGCTGAGCATAGACAGTGGCGGAGGTCTTGCGGAGGACGGGGGTAGTGGCGGCAGCGGCACTGGCACTGGCACAGGACTTGGGATCAGTAAGCGGGCCACTCTCTCGCTGGGAGGGACACGCAAGTGGGCGGTGAAGAAGCTAAGACGGAGGCGACAGCAGCGATCGTTGCCCAAGACTTTAAGTGACGATCCGAGCATCTATAACACGGCCAAGACAGGCGACGAGCTGGACGACGATGACGACGATGAATCCATCAACATTCCATCAATGTCGCTGAGCATATCTCGCGACGATTTGCTGGTTATCGGCGATGACCTGGCCCTGGACAGCTTCCAGACGCCTGGCATTCTGGGCAGCGATCAGGAGAGCACAGAGGGCGAGTCGGACACGGAAATGCCGGAGGAACTGCCCTTCTCTCAACTGGACGCCAACCAATTGCTGTACATGGCCTCGGTCGTCCACAATCTGCCGGTGATGTGCATGGCCTTCGCCTTGGGCGCTGACAAGCATTGGAAGAACCCCCAGGATAGGCAGCGGTCGTTCCTTCACCAGGCCGTCATCTCCGGTTCCGTGATGGCCTGCGAGTACCTGCTGCTAAATGGAGCCGCCATCGATGCGGTGGACGAGCTGGGCTACAGTGCACTGCACATATCGACGGCCAAGGGCCACATTGCCCAGGTGTATTTGCTGCTGAAGCACAAGGCAGCCTACGATCTGGCCTCCAGTGATGGCAAGAAGGCCTTGGACATTGCAGTTGACCAGAAGAACGCCGACATTGTCACACTGTAAGATTGCATATCAAACAGTTTTAATGAATTTTTAATTGAATTTTATCTCTCTAGACTCCGGTTGACGCGGCTCAACGACGAGATCGGTCTGAACGATGAGTTCAACGGCGAGGATGAGACGTATAAGGACGTAATGAAGGACTTTTCCAACTTCACAGCCAGCCAGCCGCGAATGCTAAGGCAGCGAAACGACTCGAACACCTTGGAGTCGCAGCGCAGCTCGCTGACCAACTCTGACTAGCAGCGGGTGATGGGTCGCAGGCATTAAAGGACGACCCCTTCGTTATTGTGGATATTATTGTACCGACACACAGGGTGCACATTGAATTGTTATTGGCTTTAAAATGCATTAACCAGGAGTGGTGGTGAACGGTTTCGATTTTGATGTCCTCGCAGCAGCAGAGGCTCGAGAAGAGGCAATCTCACACTTGAAAGGCGCTTCCGATTATACAACAAAGATTTACTAATTGCATTTTATGCTTGTATTTTGCATTCTCGATTTCTCTTGGCGCATTTTGAGTCCCGTTTGTTGGCGCTTAGCTTAAGTTTAAAGTATTTGTAGAGGAGTTGAGTTTATTAAAACATGCATATATTTGCCTACATCATATTGTACATCGTCTTATGTGGTATTTATTAAACATTAAAAATCAATATATTATAAAATGTACGTCTAGCTAGATATTATATTGTAACCTGTTATAGAGCTGTTCCAAATGTTCCACTTTGTATTTCCGTATTTCGCTAAACTGTTTAACGCGCTGCCCCCCAAATGTTCCAACTCTCATCATGCTGATGGTGCCAATTGTTGTGAGCACTTTCTTAGTTCGCGAAAAATAAAGTTGTAAAATATTCTCAAAGCTGATTTGGGACTCCCCTTTACTCAATCTCACTTATCTCGGGCTCGGAGCCGTAATCCACCACCGACTTCTTCTGACCCTTGTGTATGTTGTTAAAGTGTCGCTGGAGCGCACTGCGATCGTTGAACTGCCGCTCGCACTCCTTGCACGTGAACATGACGCCCGCGTGGGTGACCAGGTGTCGGCTTAGGCCCGACTGGTGATTGAAGCTGCGCGGGCACAGGTGACACTTGTTGGTCCTGTTGTTGCCCATGTGCACCCGGCTGATGTGCTGCTGCAGATTCGATTTCTGGGCAAAACAAGTCGAGCAGTGCGGGCACTTGTGGCGCTTGGCTCCCGTGTGGGTGTCCATGTGTCGCTTGAGCACCTCCCGTTGCGAGAAGGACGCCTCGCACTCGTTGCACTTGAAGGGCTTGATGCCCGAGTGGATGACCATGTGACGCTTGAGGGAACTGGCGCAGGACAGCTGCAGGCCGCAGACGGGACACTTGAGTGAGCCGCCTTTGCCGTTCTTTATGCTCTTTATGTGGATATTGTGGTGGCGCAGCAGAAGCTTCTCTGAGGCAAAGGCCACCGGGCAGATCTTACACTGGAACGTCTTTATCGTCTCTGTGACCCTCCGAGGCTTCTGTTGGCCCTCACCCAACTCTGCTCTCTGCTTTACCACAAACTCACTCTGTCTCTTTCGTTTGCCAGGGCACTCTGTCGCTTCTCGAGTGGTCTGGTTCTTCTCCTGGAACAAGGCAGTGATAAAAAAAGAGCACATTGACACGTTGCAAGTTGTTTAGTTACCACAATGATGACATTCTCGTCGAAGTTATAGACTTGCTGCTCCTCAGATATATCGCCGTCCAAATTAAAGACCACCACATCCTCCAACTGCGCTTTATCTCCGCTAAACTGAATCTCTCCATCTTCCTTAACTGGGAAACATTGGGAACATTGGATCAATTAAAGAGCATTTTTTTTACGGTAAGATCCCCACTCACTGTTGTAGGACGTAATATCGTTGTCCTCGTCAAAGCCTGGCGAGGAGGCTGGCTTGGTGACATGCGTACTATTCGCGTTGATTATGTAAATCTCACCATCCTCGGTCCTCACCATTTCCCCGGCGCCGATCATTTTAAGGTCTCTGAAGTCCTTTTCGCTTTCCGTGGGCGCGTCATCCTCCAGCTCGAGTGTATCCACCTCCACCTCATCGACGGCAGAGGTCTCCGGAGTGCCACCCCGCGCGAATTCCTCATCAGCTTCAGCTTCCTCCGCTTCCACTTTTTGCAAGGCTGCTGCTGGCTTCGCTGCTGGGCTGGAGCTCTGCTTAACGGAATTCTGAGGCCTTAGCTTTGGGCTACGCTCCACATTGACCGGAGGCTTGACTATTGCCTTTTGTCCGTCCAATGGCTCCCACTGGCCGGCCTTTTTTTCAGCCAGATACACCTCAAGTTCGCCCAAGAGCTTGGCCAGCTGCTCTTTTCGGATCTCCTCAGAGACTTCGTTGCGCAACTCCTCACGAACGTCGCTACGGACCTCGGTCTCCAGCTGCTTTCTCACCTCATTGCGCACCTCCTCGGCCAGCTCCTTGCGCACCTCGGGAACAAGTTTGGCCCGGAGCTTTATCCGCGAGTCAACCAGCCGCTTGTTTAACTCCTGCTCCTGCTCCTCTTTGAACTGCGCGCGCCACTTCTCGTCGGCTTTCAGCCGAACCTTATCCTGTTGCTCAATGAACGCTATCGAGTCCTCAAATTCCAGCTCATCGTCGTCAAAGTCGTCACCATCCGGATCCTTGCAGAAGACTCGGCTCCGCTTGCCCAGGCACAGCAGGCGGACGTGCTTGCGCAGCTTCTTCTCCGCCGCCTGGCAGCGCTGCCGGAAGAGGAAGGACTTTTCCAGTTGGTACCGACACTCGCCGCATATCTTCTTGGACAGATTGTCCGTCGGCTTGGCGTCTAGGGCGACGCAAGCCATTAGGCGCACGGGGATCGAGAGATTTGCTTCCTCCTCGTTGAATATATCGTACGCGTCCTGGTGCTCCCCCAGGCAGAGGCGGCACAAGGTCGACAAATCGGGATACGAGGGCGGCGCGTCCATAGGGTCGCTTATTCTTGCTAAATTGCTTATAGTCGCCGGAATAACATTTATAGAGTTGGCGTCGCTAGCATTATAAGCAGTGTGTGACCTTAGCCAGGGCGGCACAAAATACCGAAATTCCGGATCTGGCCACACTGCACAAAACATTTTGAAAATGTTTTTAATTGATATTGGATATTAAAACGATTTTTAGCCGCAGCGGGGGGCTAAAATATTGGACCTACGGAACGATCCAACAAAGGCGAAAGTCTCATGTTGTCTGCAGTTTTCGAAAACTTTGGAAAATCTTCATTCAAGAACGCTGAAAATAAAACCGAAACTTAACAGAATATATTAAAGAAAATTTAAATTTTAAGAATGCTGTTGTTATATTTTGTAAAATGAATATTCATAAAATAAAAATTCGTATTTTTATCAGTTATCTGTATATTCGCTAGCCACCCCACAAATTCAATTTTTACACGGCAGAAAACTATTTTTTATAATAGATAGATATCTTTATCAATATAAATTATTTTCCCTGGTTTCTCTATATTTTCAGCTTAGTTAGCAAAACAGTTCAAAATGGTGGCATATGTATGTGGAAGCCAAGTTAAAACAAACCGTATTCACAATAAATATTTGCCCTATAGCGAAACATTAGGATTGCCGGCCTTTTATGTCAGAGGGAATTCTTTTTTTCCCCTTTTTCATAGGAAAAAAAAAACAATTAAAACTATAAAATATATATTATGCTTACTAGTTTACAAATTTCTGAACTTTTGCCTACGATGCAGTGCGATTTAGCTGGCCTGCACCCCGGAGACGGCAACACACGCATTCGCTGGAATCGACTGGCTCAGTGGAGTACCGCTTTGTCCTGTTGTTGTGCTTGCGGCATAATAAAAGGCTTTTGACGCGCTTTCTTTTAACGGCGGGCGAGTTAAGCTTCACGTCCTTACGCGGAGTAGTTTTAGCTTTCAGGAAGACTTCCCTGTTGAAGTCCTCACGCAGATGACTCATTTGAGAGTCACTCATATTGATCTCAACCATGGGCATGGGATCAATCGAATTGGTGGGAGATGCAGGATATGTTTTATCCGCAGAGGCCAGTGGTAGTCTAGGCTCTGGATTCCTAGGCTCGGGTTCGTCATCTAAGGGAGAATGCGTTATAGGCAAGTGAGTAGAATAAAAAGTATGAAACATTACCCAGGAGCTCCACTACATCCCCACCCATTGTCTGTTCATGTTCTTCCGCTTCGAAGAAGCCGTCGCTGTGTGCTGCATCCTTGTGGGGGAATTCGAGCAGAAGCTCTCGGACCCATAAGCCGCCTCGTTGCGCTTGCGCACGAAGAATGCCTCCAGCTCGTCGAAGAGGTCGTCCAGCACGCTGAGTTTCAGCTTCCGCTTGGCCTCAGCCATGAGCACTCCCATTACCTCGGCGCGGATCTCGTTCTCGATCTCAGTGCGCACGGCCTGCTTGCAAATACCATGCAGATCCTTTTTGTAAGCATCTATTTCTGCTTGGATGACCTTCGCCGCCTGCAGACGCCACTGGGCGTTGTTCTCGGAGCAGGCGGTTGCCGTGCATCCGACCACGTCCCGCAGGGTGCGTTCCTCCTCGGCCTCCTCCTGTGCCGCTATCACCACCATATGGGCCTTCGGCTCGCGCTGTTGTAGCAAATTCCTCCGCTTCAGTCGTCGATCAACAGCAAAACAGCGTCGACGGAAACTGTTGATCTCCTCGAGGCGCAGGCGACAAATGGTACATATGTGCTGCGGCAGGCCGTCTCCGGGCTCGATTTCTAGAGAAATGCACGCCATTATCCTCATTGCCGCCATGGAGTTGACAACCGAAAAGGTGGCGTCCTTTGCCAGACAAAGTCGACACACGTTCATCTTTGTTTTGCGGATAATTCAGAGAGAAGCGTTCGTTTTTGTTGACTTTTGCAAAAGAAATCTGTTTAAATTCTTATATACAAAGGTTCCCACACAGTTAACTCAAATAGTGCAGGAGACTTTTATTTAGTAAAAATATTTAAATCAAAATAATTGTTGTTGCTCGGCTAAGGCAGTGTGACCGCCGCTTTTTGGAAAAATAACACCGACAATTTTTTCGATAACTTTAAACTTTCCCCTTATTGCCGACAGGTCACACCGAACGTCCATGAAATTGGCGTTGCCGTACTGAGCGCAGGTGCGCAGCCCTGGCAGGCCTTGCCACACATTGCGGTTAAATTTTAAATATTTGAAACCCAACGTTAAATGTGTGTGTTTCTCTTAAATCCCCAGAAATAAGAAAATATACCAAGACTTATCAAACAATTTCATTATATTTCATTTAAATATTAAGTATAAATACGCAGTTAACTAATTTAAGTATTATATACACAATTACAATAAAGTATTCAGTCACTATAATGCTTCTTCTATATACAAAGTACGATATATGTTTACATCCAATGGCTCGAACTCACCGCCGCACTCTAATAAATTATGCAATTCAATTCCATTATAATATACAGTAACAGTCGTCTGTGGTCTTCGGATTTGCTGCTCGAATAAAGGATCTGCGCCGAGGATTGCCTACTTAAACCTAATATGTTTGCGAGACCAAAACATCAAGGACAGTTAACAGTGTTCGTTTTGCTTTGATTTCCTGCTCTCTTGCTCTCTTGCTATCTGCATTCTCGATTTTTCTGTGGGTGGGTGTGTGTTGTGTGTGTTTTAAATAAATAGTATCAATTGTTAAAACCATATTCAACATTGAAGTACATCGATCATAAGGCATATACATAACTACAAGATATAATACAATTATCGCGCCCCTGCCAGGATCGCTATCCTCAATCGTGGCGCCAGCTCTGCGGCAGCACGTAGTCCTTGACCTTGTACAGGGCGTTGGCGTACCAGTGGATGCCGTTCTGCCGCTCCGCCTGCGACACATCCTTTGCTATGACCTTCGTCTCCGCCTTCGCCTTGGCTGGAGAGCTGCGCAGCTGCTCTTTGGCGGGCATCCAGGATTCCAGCGTGGAGAGGAGACGCATGGGGGCCAGGCCCCAGTGGGCCAGCGACTGGCTGTTGATCACCGCGTAACAGCTGGCGGCCACCGAGTTGACCACTATCGTGCCCTCGCGGGTTAGTGGAGCGACCACGCCCTTGCTGCGCACACTGCTCACTTGGACGACGCGCTGGGGCTTCAGTTCGCCAGTTGCCGCATCCCGGACCAGCACATGGTTCTGCTCCTCGACGCGATCAGCAAAGACGAAGGCCAGCTGCTGGCGCTCCTGCTGCCACACGCTCACCAAATGTGCCGGCGTCACCGTCAGCACTGCTCCGCCGTCCGTGTGGAGCTGCACGAAGTTCTGCATCTGGTCCAGGTTGCGGTCCATGAAGAGGATCACCTCGCTGAAGACGGGCTGTCCGTTAGAGGCCATGCTCAGGACGCGGTCTCCGATGGAGAGCTCGCCGAGCGGCTTCTGGACGCCGCTCTCCAGCAGCGCCGTGCTCTCAGGAGTAAAGCAGCCATGCACATGGGAGCTGATGGAGGAATCTGTAAGTAGAATAGAAGGAGGAAGTGGTTAGAGAAGTTTTTTTTTATAAATTACTGGGAGGTTACCATTTTATAAAAATGATGTATTTTAATCTTAAATGTAGCTGAAGTTTTTCTAAATTGTTTTGCTGTTTTAAGTAATTCCAGATCTCAGATACTATGTCCTCGCTTTGGAGAAGGCCGCCCAGGTAAGGGCATTAGTTGGCTAATCTAATTTGGCGTTAAGCATCCAATTGCCAAACCCAACAAGTCAAAAAGGTTTTCACGGATCCGGGGCTGGGCCGTCACAGCCCGAAGTGAAACAATGGGCGGCCCGAAGGCCTGAAATGACTGAAAGGACTGAAAGGACTGCCTTTTGCGGATAGCCAACAAGCCAGGAACATAATGCGATCGGAGCACACAGAGATCGGAGATCCGAGATCGCAGATCAGCAATCTGGCATATCAATAACATGCGGCAGTCGTGTTTTTGTTTCGGCTTGCACAAAAACTGTGATCTTGTTTGCCCCGCAAGATTAGCCGTGGGATCAGCCCCGTAGCCCAAGCCGGGCCAGAGCTCGAACTCGAGCTCGAGCCAAAGCGGCTTACCGACCGCTCGGTCCCGAGGAGGTGAGCTGGCAAAGGGGGATGGCCCAGGTAGCAGTTCGTGGTTTGTTTTCCCAACCTTTTGGCAACCTGTTCGCAATTACCGAACATGCTGCAACCCACCGAACAATGATCGAAGTGCAGTCCTATTAATCATCATTAATGGGTATTGGGTTACAAGCTGCAGCTAGCGGGCCACCCAGATGGCTCTGGAAAAATCGGGCACGGACATGGCCATGGGCATGGGCATGGGCACCATCTTAGAACTTTCTCTGGAGCTGGCACACACATATTTCACACCCGAAGCGCCTCTGCTGCTGTGGCTCCTCCTGCCCTCCGCTGCTTGTAAAATTCAAATTAAAAATTCCAGACCAAAGGCGACCACTAACCGCGCGCTTTATTATAATGAGTGGCCATAAAGTGGCCTTGTTGTGGTGGCTGCTGCCGCTGCCACTGCCGCTGCTGCACCGAAATTCCAAAGAAAATGCACCTTCTCGATGGCCAGCCCGAAATTCCCATTGATGCATTTGGTAAACACAGACGGGCGGACACACAAAAGTGTAGAAACAATAAAAATCGGATTAAATACATATGGCCAGTGCGGTCTATAAAACCCATAATCGATGGGGACGGGAGCGGGCCCCGAAAGAACAGTAGACGACGGCCAAAACTCCGGTGAGAGACAAAAGGCGCGGGCCCGCAGAGGAAGCGCGGTAGTAACAAGAAAAATTGGTGTGAAATCTACCTTCCCAAAACAGAGACAGCGGCAGAGACGGAGACGGAGACAGACACCGAAACAGAAGAACCAACCGGAGTCACAAAAGTAAAATAAGAAAGAAAAACAACACAAAAAACGAGAGGGACACGAGAAACGAGAAAAATCTCAGGCCTCATCGCCGTCGCCGTCGTCGTCGTCGGCGGTGAGTGGAAAGTGAGGAACTTGAAGGGTCATAAATTAATAAACCATTAAAGTGGTTAAAATTATCGTTATTTTATCTTTGTTGTGAAGACTAAACTGATAAATTATTACAAAACAGAGGACAGCCGCTCGACCACTTGCTGTTGTTGCCGTCATTGTTGTTGTTGCTGTTGCTGCTGCCGTTGTTGGCTTGGTGACTGATCGTTTGGACAGCATTAACATGAACATGCAACAGCAACAACACACGCTTGGGGCTTAATGCGCGCGCGCGACACACCAGCAACAACAACAATAGCGGAGGCAGCAACATTGGAAAGAAGAAAAAAAAAATTAGTGTCGACAAAAAGGTTTACAGCCATTACTCTTCGTCGCTTGTTGTTGTTGTTGTTGCTGCGGCTGCTGCTGTTTAGGCTCGAAACGAAAGACTTAGGCAGCGAACGCGGGGCGCAGCGAATGCTGTGCCAAAACTGTCATAAGCCCGTGGTTTATGTGCAGCGGCCTATCAGCAATCAATCGCTCGGTAATTTATTGATAGCCCGCCGGCGCAACACCAACACATGGTCGGTTACCGGGGACCGAGGACCGAGGACCACACACATGGCAGGATGGACTGGACCCATGGCCTGCCTATGTCCTGGCTGCCACTTGTTCGCTTTGTCGGCTGACCTTTTGATTTCGAGCGGAGAGGGAAAGCGGAGAGGCGCAGGATGACAGCAGGATCCAGGATCAAAGTCGGGCGGCTCCTTTCATAAGCAATTAGAATCAATGAGCAAGGACACTCGGTGCGGATAGGTTCGGTTCGACTGACTGCCTGAGCCCTGGGTCCTTTGTCCTGCCGTAATCTTTATGGGCCGCCACCAAAAGTCACAATATTGTGACTCGACTGCGTGTGTGGGAAAGAGGCGTGGCATGAGATGTAATTGTAGATGGAAATTAAATGAACAACTGACAGCAGTCGCACCCAAAGTGCGAGACTCTTGTCTCTCGTCGTGTCCCGTCTATGTGTGGGAAATGCTCGTTCTTTGCCATTAAAACTTGAAAGGGAAATCCCTCCGCGCCGCCGCCGCCAAAGAAATGGCAGAGATGGCCGACCGGGAAGAGAAAGAGCAAATCTTGGCAAGAAAACTTAATTGTCTTGGCCCGTTTTGGTTGGCTGACTGACTGGTACCGGGCCAAAGCATTTTCTTCTCGGTCTTTGGGGCAGTTTCGTTATGTTTCGTTATGTTTCGGGGAAAACTGGTTGCTGGCCATAATGGCAGCTTCAGGCACCTCAAGCAGCTCGGCCTGCTCACGGATACACACTCGCAAGCGGCCTTAACTGATGATGCTAACTTGCTGGCCGGCCGTCCGTTCGGTATCAGTGTTTTTTTCAATTAGGCCCGCGCTCAGGTCTTAGCCCGGCATTTAATTCATCTTTGCCTGTTGCCTGCTGCCTGTTGCCTGTTGCCTGCTGTTGCTGTTGCTGCCGCTCTGCCTGAGAAACGCTTTGGGTGTCGTATCATCAATTCGTTTAATTTGACAGGCGCAAACCTAAACATGTCAAAACACAGCCAGCCAAGCAAGCCAGTTGCCGCCTCTGGAGCCGGGTTTTGGGTCCCGGCCGAGTCCGGTTTTCGACATTGTTGCGCCTGCGTCTCTGCCGTTTTGGCTTTCGACTGCAGCCGTGGCCAATTCGGCGGATCGGATGGGAAGTGCAGGGCGAGAGGCAGAAATTTGCCAACGCCTGTCAGCTTAGCGATCGCCAGTACGGAACATGCGAAATTACGCTTGTTAGTGTCACTTCTGGCTAACTGACCAGGCCCACCCATCACCTATCACCCAGCATCCAGTACCCCCCACTCGCATCGCATCATTCATTGCTTATAACTTCCTGCAGTTCAACTAAGTTCAAAGTACAGGCCTCTAAGTGCTAAGTTTATAAATTTGACAGCTCTTCGAGTGCTCTTCATTCCATCATCTACTTAGTTAAATATTTAACATAACAATCTCAACAAATTTTAAAGATGAAACTTATTTACTTTATTATAATGCAATTTATATGTTCTTTCATTCTGATTTTACTTTACTGTCTTCCCCCAAACTTTAAGAGTTTTACTTTCACAGGAAAATCATTACTGCACCGCTTTAAACCATTAAGTACCCCGTTCCCACAATTACGTAAGTGATATGGACAATTACCTGACTTGACGGAGCAGTAGATGTGACGCCGGCTGACGTAGGAGACCCAGTCGAAGCCGGCCTCCACGGCCAGGCGGGCTAGCATGCCGTACTTGGCCTGATCCCGGTCCGAGGTGGCGATGGTTACGGCCCGGCCCTCGTAGTGCAGCGACTCCTGGCCATGCTGGTGATCCTCGTCCCAGCTCTCGGTGACCAGCAGCTTGTGGCCCGGCCACTCGTTCATCACGGAGTAGGCCAGCACGTTCAGCTTCTCCTTGCAGCGCTGGAAAGGAGGAACAGAACGGAGATGGGGTCAATTAGGCATTGTTAATAGCCAGACGCCATGTTTAATTCACGCACCACGCACCGCGCACGGCCGAGCGGGATGGATATAGTGCTGTGCGAGTGTACGTGTGTGTGCGCCAAGGGGCGTGGCATGCGGGCGTTCATTTCGGTGGCCCAAAGGGCCCAAACGCGTTCATTTCGCTTCGGTTCTTCGTTTCGTTTCGGTTTGGTACGCTTCGGGGGAAGCCACTTTAGTGCCCTTGCAAGGTGTTTTATAACTTTGGGCAGCGGCTTGTAATGAATATTAAAGCTAGTGGTATATATATTCTTGATCTGAATTATTTTATATAATTTAAATGAGTTTTTCTTTATTTAATAAAACTGAGTTTGAAAGGCAAAGTTCTATAAATTGAAGTTAGCAAGGAAAACCGGTTTACACGTCTTAGCACTTTTGAATTGGACCACTTTAAGCAGAGGCAAATATACCATACATATAGCAAAGTTTAGGATATTTTTATATCATTAAGATATTTTATTTATTTAGGTATAAATTATTCTTTAAATATATTCAGATGTTAAGAGCTGTTAAGTAACCTATACATTTTTTTAACTAAACTATAAAGTGTAAAAACATCCTCTTATGCGTCCTATTTACTCATCCATTCCCCCCAACCGCCGACCCGTGAGTCTGCCTTTTTTTGTCGAGGTGCTTTCGGCTGAGCCGCATCCTTTGAACCTGTTGCTGCAACCTCAACAAACAGTTGAGCGTGTTTGCGCAGTTCCCTTTGGCCAAAGGCTTATTTGCCCATGCTTACGCGCAGTTCAAACACTGACCCTACCCTAGCCTAGCCTACCCGCCACGGTGACCCTAACCCACGGATCACGGATAAATGCCGGGATCGGACCTTTTATTTTCTCCCTTTTTTTCCCTCTTTGTTTTTCCTGTCGATAATATGAAAATGCTTACGCTTTGTTTGCCAATGTGGTGGGTGCTGCTCGCTCATTCCCCTTCTCGTCCCTCTGTCCGCGTTTGTCGGCTCGTTTCCATTTGATTTTTTAGCTCTAGCCCCGGAGAAATGCCAGCCAAGCAGAAAAGGATTCGAACAAGTCTATGCAAATATTTGGGATTCGAAATAACCAAAAAAGGGAAAAAAACCAAGTCAGATCCAAAGTATCTTTTGGATTGAGCTCGGTACCGGCCGCAAAATCAATTATCAACGGGCAGGCGACCGGTGACAGGATGTTGCCTTTGTGTGCAAACAGAATTCGGGGCCCGTTGCTGGCGTAAAATCAATTTGCGGCCAGAGGTCCTTTTTAACAAACCACAGCGATCGGTTCTGCCTCTTCGGGCTTATGTTTTGATGAGGTGTGGATCTGTATCGGAATCGGACTGGTAGTCCGGCTGTGTTTGCTATTATTTGGCCAAAACAAACGTCCGAATTTGTCACACAGCGCAGCATCCGCAACTGTGGCAAATCGAGATTGCTGTGAGGTGGCAGCCGCTTGCCGCATTCCGGGAAGAGTTCAATGATATTTGCCCGGCCGCTGCAACTTTGCTTTATTAAAAGGCTTAACCAGTCGAGAGTCGAGAGTCGAGAGCCGAGAGCCGAGCCGTGCTAATGAGCACAAAAGCGTAACGCCAAACAGCCAACGGCAAACAGAAACAGAAACAGAGGTTGCCTCGGGATATAGGCAATGGGATACGGTGGATGTGGTATGAAACTGGTTGGGGAAAGACAAACGCTTTTGTCTTAAGCACTGCCAACGATGTTTACCCAACATGCTAATGCATTGAGCTCGAATTCGAATCGATGCGCTGGACGCGCAATGAACAAACAACGGCCGGCTCAGATCTCAGATCTCGGATCTCGCAGGTCCCACTCGGCAGTGGTACATGGCAGATCCCCGATCCCATATCCCAGATCCCAGATCCCAGGTCTCAGATCCCAGATCCATGAGGAACGCCAACGTTTGCCGACGGGTGCGTAAGGTAAACATTTACGGATACCAAACGCAGCGGCGTCGGCGGCCCAAAAAGATGGCTAAATAATGTGTGTGCCTTGTAAGTGGCCGTTAGACAACAGCGTCAAGTGTAAATAAGCCCGTGCCTGGATCGGAAAACCCAGTTCCCCCAACCAGTCCCACTACCACTACCACTACCACTACCAATACCAATGGCAATACCAATCCTCAGCCCCGTGCCCCTCGCCCCATCCCGGCGGCCCACAAAGCTGCATTAATTAGACATTCAACAAGGTGTGAACTTTGCCCAGCCATTACCCCGAAATGGGGAAAATCAGAGACAGAGATGCGGCCACGCCCCATTGTGTTTACACGGCCAACGGCTGCATTTGATTTCCTACAGCTTTCCACCTCGATCGGGGCTATTTCGGGGCTTTATGTTAGTCCGCCATTCGCTTGATGCGTTTTTAATTGCCACGACTGCAGTTTTATTGATTTAAATTGTCTGGCTGGCTGCCAATTTGACGCTTTTAATGGTCGGGGCGAAATTATTATGGCACGAAGATTATTAGGCACTCATCATCATTAGGCCAAGCCGATCTGGCTATTAGCCGGCTCACCCAGAGCCCAGTTCCCGGGCTTTGTTTGTTTTGGCCCCCCCTCATTCCTCATTCCTCATTCCGAGCCACGACATTCCCATCCCTGCGGACGCGCTCTCCTCGGGCCGAGAGGGTCTCGGATTACTGGTGCCCCAGGAACACCGACGATTAGGAAACGACACAATTTAACGACATAATTCAAGTGCGCATTAAGTTACTGCCAGGTTGCCAGGTTGCCAGGTTGGGAGTCACCCCTTTTTCTTTTTTGCTCCTTCAGATGCACGTGCTCTATGGTGTAAGCAGATATGGCATATCCTTTGATTCCCGGCACTGATTGCGATCGCAGAGGAAGCGAAAACTTACAACTGAGGAAGCGACACAGGATATATGCAGTCGAAAAAAGCGGTGAAACACTGAGGAAATCACGTCACCCACCCGACACACATACCCAGTATATACACACACGATATGTGTGTCAACAGCCCCGAGGATGGGGTTGCTGCTACCAGGCCACGGCGAGCCAAGAGCGAAGAGCGGAGAGCGGAGAGTGGGGAGTGAGGAGCCGAGGTGGGCCACTTGAGGGGCCTTGGCTCCTTTGGCAGCCACTTAGGTGGCAACGCCTCCGAGATAGAGATACAGATCGGGATCCGTCAGCGGGCCGCCCTGTGTGGCCCACTCGAGCACAGATTTCCTCACTTAATTGGCAAACGGGGAGCAGGGACTCAACGGATACCGATCCCTGATGGATTCAAGTGCAGGGCCAATGCCAATCCGCCCTCGCTCCGGCACTGTTTATTTGGGTTGCAAATCTATTCACAGCTCTTCATTAGAATTAGCGGCGGTCTTTGATTGTTTACGCTGCGCTTTCAGCGCAATTATTACAGCGCAAAAATCTGAAATCGAAGTTTTAATTAATCGGAAACGTATTGCAGGGGGGAAGGGCGTGTGGAATGTGACTGTGTTTACGGAATCTCGGAAAGATGGGGGTCCGAAGTCTGCTCCTGTCTGTTTGTTTGCGCTTTTGGTTTCGAATATAAATGGCAATGAATTCTAAAGGGGCAACATTTATTGGATTAATGGAGGTGGAGACGGAGATGCAGTTGGAGTTGGAGGGTCGCTGCTAATTGATTTTTTCCCACTCCCCGTAAATACAGTAAGTAATTTCCCAAACAGTTGATTTGGGAGCTTCATAATTTTGCTATATTTATGGTATAATATTTTCCCCTAAATCGTTACAATAGGCATTTATTAGCATTTTGCAACGCATTACAGTTGCTCGTAAATCTCGCGTCAAATAAATGTCCATAAAGGCAAGGCGTCATTTTATTGTTATTAATTAAACGCTATTAATTTGCAGAAATCGTAAATTAAATCTCAGCTGTGGCCTATTGCCTCACCTGCCGCCCCGTCGTCTGCCTGCCACTGCCGCATTTAATGTCCCCCCGGCGATCAGCAAAAGTCATTTGGAGGAGGCAGCAGGTAAGAGCTCGAGCTGGAGCTGGAGCCAGGGTCTTAAATGATAAGCGCCATAATCCCTGATGTGTGATTAACTTTGATGATGAGTTATGAGCCGCACATTGGCACTGATGGGCTCCGGGGTACGGGTATGGGAAGGAGTTAGGGTTTGGGGTTTGGGGATCGGGGATCCAAACACACACACCGATGACTTGCAGGAATCAAGAGAGACGAGACGAGACGAGCCGAGAGCCATGTGAAATGTGAGTCACTCGCCCAGCAGTAATGTGATAGCCGCGACGCGATCTCTGATCGCGATCTCCTCTGCCTCCGCGGCGCAAGTTCATAAAAGTTTTATGCAAATAAAGCAAATGCTAAGGAGGCAGCCAGAGCAAGAGCAAGAGCCAGAGCGAATATCGATGGCATTTTGGGCCAACAAATCCTTGAACATTCGCGCTTGAGTGCCCTCGTAAAAGTATCAAATTGATTAATAATAATATAAAAGCATCTCGCACAAAGGCAAAACAAACATTGCGAATGCGGATCCAGCAGGGACACTCTCGGTCCTCGGTTCCGAGATTTCGCATCTCTCGCATCTTGGATCTCGGATCTCTGGGGCATTTGGCGATTTGTCCACTTTGCCTGACTGATGTTTGTTTGATAAGTTTGATTACTTTGTTGGCCGCAGGAATGTTCCCACGAAAGCGGCTGATGTTTTGCTTATCGCAGCATTTGACGTGATTTGATTTGATTTTGGCAAGGGCAACCGAAACAAACTGAGAAGCTGGGGCCGTGACATCATCCAGTGGAGATGCTCGCATCTCCCCCCGACCGAGCATCGCTTTTTGTCATAATAGGATCAATTTTTGAGTCATAATGTTCTATTAAAATGCCTCGGCTGTGGGCTTACTTTGATTTGATTTGACTTGATTTGATGGTGATGTCGATGTGCATGTCTGGGGATGTGGGGACTGAACATCGAACACTGAAAACCAAAGACTGAGGACCGAAAGACTGGGAACTGGGAACTGGCACTGGGACTGCATGCATGTCAATAATCATATCGGATTACCCATTGGCTTTGCCCTCAGCCCCATTGTTGCTACAATTTATGAAATTTTAGAACTTATGCTGCGGCTTTTGACGCATTCTTTTGTCCGTTTGTCCGCCGCTCCTTTGTCCGCCAGTCCGTCAGTGCGTCAGTCCATCTGTCCGCTGCGGTTTCTGCCTTCGCCTGGCGGTCTAATCCCGGGTACTCGAGAGGCGTGCTCCCTAGTCACATTACCTGTAATCACCTGGCGAAGGTGGCAATCAGCGATGACTGGTCACAAGCTCAGGCATTTCACAGCGTTTTTCCAATTCGTTCGGTTGTGTTTTTGGGACATTTTGCAATTTGTTTATGCAACAGCAACCGTAACTGAAACAGAAACTGCAACACGGCACCCACACAGTCAGGGACATGCAGTTAGCTGCCCGTTTTCGGGCGTTTTAATGGCCAAAACGAATTGTTTACCAACAGAAATTCACGCACAGCGGACAGTAAGTCACTTGGCCAGATATATCCAAATCGCAATCCGCAGCCGGGCCACATAAAATGCGATTTAGTTGCGCTGCTGGTCGCAGGTTCCCCCGACCCCGACCCGGACTCGGACTCCCTCGCTCTCTGTGAATTCTCTGCGGAACGATGCTCAATGTCACCGCTCAATGGCAGGGCACTTCGGTAGCGGAACAGTGCGTTGTAAATATTTGCCGGGCAACAACAGGATTTTTATGGGCACGGTTGTCCTTGGTCATTTAGTCAAATGCCGGGAAGGCCTTGGCCAGGCAGGCTTTGACTCTCGTCCTTGGGCGGGACAATTGCCGGTGTCACTGCGGCGATTCGGCTGCCGTGCATGCAACTGTTAATTGTTTGCCAGTTTCTGGAAAGGCTGCGATACGGCAGCGATACCGGGATACCCTGATTGCATATCAAATTCAAGGTGACCATTTAGTAGCGCCCCGATGGGCGCGTGGCAGTTGCCAATGGCAATTTGGGCAGAGTTTTGTAAGTGAAACGCAGCTGTTTGGGAAAATGAATCATTTGATGATTTGCTCAAGTACAGTGCAGATCCTTAACTATTTCCGGAATCGGTATAGTAAATGGATTATAAATCTACAAAGCGAAAGTCATTATATATACCCTGAGTGTTATATTATAATCCTAAATCAACTGTATTATTTGGTAGGCGCTCGCAATCAGTCATCTGATAGTTCTGATTACGGGCCTCTTGCTGCTCCAAAGGGAACTAGAAGTCTCCCATAAACTTTTAATGGCCCCCGGTTTATGGGGGTTAATCAATAACAACGTTATTTTTAACACCAGTCAGCACTTAAAATTTCATTAAAATAACAATATTTGCCGCGATAAGCGGCTGGGCATATAAGAAGTGTGCCTCAATGCCAGACCTCTTACGGGGGCCTGACTGTGCGGGGCCCCGATTGGACGGCAGTGCAGCCGCCAAACACAGTTGGCTAATTGAAAAGCTGCTGTCGACGGAATTAAGCACTTGTTTTACCGCAGTTTTGCACTTTGGAAACCCAACCACCCCGGCAAGTGGCCACCCAGCCCCCTCTTCACTTTCACTGGCCGCCCCTCATGTATGGCGATAAGATACTGCTATTCCTCGTCTTAGCTGGTGTCTTAACACAAATTCTTCGTTCGATAGACCCCAAGCAGCAAGCTATAGGTGTCTCTATACACTGAAATTCACTTAGATACCTTTTTGGAAATGTATAATAAATATAAATATAATAAATAAATATATTTGCGAAGTAAAAGAATAGCCAACATGTGTTCAATTTCGAATTCAATTCAATATTCAATTAAAATGTTCTATGACTGTTTTCTCCCTGTATAAACATATGTAGCTCGTGGTGTTGGCAAATACAGAAACACCAGGCGTATCTTGTACTACGTATGTAGCTGAGGGTGTATTGGCGAACGACTACTAGTTGGCTGCAGGCCGCTTATCAGACAAACGCCGGCGATAAGCGCAAATGCTCGCGTGCCTCGCTTGGGGCGCAGACAGGTGGACGCAGGGGTTGATGGTGGTGGACTACTCCACCGGAGCTGGTAAACAGCGAGGCACTTAATCCCCCTGCGCTCGATACCCTGTTTGTTGTTCAGCGCGAAATCGAAAACGCATTTGCCGTGCGAATGTGCCTGGTATTTGCAATGATGATCCCCGGATCGATTGGGCTGAAGCTCTCGAGCTCGAGGTGGTTGAACGCATTCGTATTTGTTTGGATTAAATGTCCCGGGCAGCTTTATGGCTTAGTTCGCTGGAATTCGCCGCTATCTGCTGTTGGACCCCTTGGCTTTCGAGTATCGGGCTTCCTGTTATTTGGCGAAATAAGTGCAGTCGGCCGGGCCGATAAGATGCATAATTAATCATAATTGCCGATGGCCAAACTAATGCGATATTTACTGCCTGCTCTTATTGCCAGCACCGAGACCAGTCGCCGGAGTCCATAAAGTTTCGAAAATAGCCAATGCGAGTCGATGATTGGCACTTTTCCGAACCCACACTCCGACACGTACCTGTTATCAGTGGGCATCGAGTGGCGCAATCTCGTGCCATCGGGCGATCCCCGATAGCGTCCGCCGCCGCCTGCCGGCCAGCGCCTGCGATTAGCAGTCGCTAATTTGACAATTGAATTTGTGTTCCCGGGGTGCCAAAAGGTGGGGGCAGTGCGCAATGAGCCGGGAATTAGCCTAGCTCCGGAACGGAACCCAGCAGTCTAACTGCCGATTGTGCAGGGGACATAAATTTAGCGGTTTATGATGTCTGCAAGGCCGGCCACAATGATTCACTTCATTGGTTGCTTATTAAATGGAACATTATATGAGTAATATATTTATAAAAAATATATTCTCGTGGGAAATTCTTAAACTAATTCACTGCTTCAAGATGGTTCCTTCATATTTCACCACTAATATTTTTATAAACTTCTAACATGACTGTGCTAGACAGCATAGAAAATTTCCCACAGTAAGATACGGTCGGAATTTGAACTGCAAAAATAATGGTCATTCCATGGCCGATGGACAACTTAGTCATTTCATGTTAAAAGTCAAACCGCGATCTGATTTTTATTGATTTAAAATATAGTTCGTGTCACCGATAGGAAACACTTGAAATGAAAACATGCCGAATTGATGACCAATTGCTGGGATACTGTTTAAATTCTTTGCAACTCACCTTGCTCATCAAGCGATCCGCCCCGGTGCCCTCCTCGTCGCGGAATATGATATCCCGGTTGTAGTTTGGCACCAGGTCCTTGAACTTGGGCGAATCCCGCTTGATCGCGCCCTCGAGGGGCCCGGAGGCGCCGTTTTGGTACTCGGACAGATTGGGAATGGTCTGTTTCAGCACCAGCGGGTACAGGTTACGCTCCCGTCGGCGGCCCAGTCCTCGGCCAGGACCGCAGCTGTGGGCCGGCGTGAAGCTCAGCGGCAGTACGAGGAGCAGGACGGCCAGCAGAGTGGTCAGCCTGCTGGCGCAACGCTGCGTATGCGCAATGTGACGCATATTCTGCGATTCGGGAGCCGGGGATGCTGCTGCTGCTGGTGCTGCTGGGCCTGCAGTCGGAACTGGAGTCGGAGCTGGAACTGTGACATTTGGCGTCTAGCGAGAGACAGGTGACACTGGCGGCACTGGCCCAAGGCACACAGTCGCTGTTATCCATGATTGGTATGTGTTTGGATTTGATTTAATGGGATTGGCTTGGATTGGCTTGCTGTTTGCTGTTTCTCTCGCTTGATTTTTTATTTGGTTATTTAGCACTTCACTTTTGGCACACTGAGACACTGCGGCTCGCTTTTATCATCGGACTCTTCGGCACGGTACGGCGGAGATGGAGGTCCTAACTCAGCGGCAGCTAGCTCTCGGATCGGACAACCGTTGCGTTCGCACAGTGATTGACAAATGACATTTCCGAGCGGAGTATCTGTGAGCTGCGAGCTGCGAGCTGCGAGTACGAGTACGAGTGCGGATACGAAAACGCACACGAAGGCGAGTGCGGCAACGAGAGGGTGCCTGGCCTCCATGGGCTCTCGCCTCCTAGGCCTCTGCTCACGCACACTCGTGCGCCAGCTCAGCCGAGTTCACTCCCGCTGCGGCTGTGTGAGTGGAGCGCTTCATTGGTATTCAGCGATCGCTTCGGGTGTTCATTTATGTTCATTTATGCTGCGCATGCGAGAGAGCGGGACAACCGTACAGCCCAGCGACACACACACACACAGGCGCACTGGAGACCCGTTCCCGAGTATGGGTGTCTTCGGGTATCTTTTGGTGTGCTATGTACATGTACTCCTCGCATCCACCAGATGTTGAGATACTAGTGTCCGTGTTGCGATGCCAATTGGATGCGCTGGTGTGCGTTGGCCAAGAGGCATCCTCGGCTGCAATTTCTCTTAACACTTGCACTACTCGACTCTCGTGGCTTGTTAGCCGCTCCTGTCCCTCCTGCTCCTCCTCCGGCTTCTCCTCCTGCTGCCCTCCTCAGCTCATTGTTCACTTTTTTCCGTTGCCTTTCTTCGGTTTTGTTGTTCGTTTCGCTTTATTGCTTGTAAATTAATAATGTTCCGGTTTTTTGTGTATTGTGCAGCCGTACATAAGCCACCTTTACCACAGATATAATATATACATGGAATGTGGAGTATATAGGTTCCAGAGCCGTCTGTATTACAGCATTTTGCGTCCAACTTCCGTTTGAGAAGTTTCTGGAGGAGTCGGCGGGTCAGGGACTCCGCAGCGCAATCCACTGGAATTTCCAGCACTAAAGCTAGTGTTATATGACAGCACTCACATCGCTTAATGACTCATTAATGCCGCACTCGGAAGTCGGTTAGATATTGGCAATCTTCAGATTAGATATGGCCACAGGATGTGCGAATTATTGTTGCAATCACACGAATGGCGCGACGATCGAACGCCATCAGATCCATTTGCCGCTGCGTAAATACCCTTTAAGACCTTCATATTTATTTAATATTTCTATATTGACGGATGAGGGCAGCCAGTCGATAACGATGGGGGCAAACACACTTTCCAATTACTTTATATTTAGGTGACTTGCGACTGATGCCAGCTACCGAGAAATTCCCGGCTACTATTTGTATTTATTTTTGGATACACATAAGCTCAAAGCTCTGATGTATAGTCGGCATTAATTGCAATATGAAATGACTTATGACTTAACTACCTTCCTAATTAGCTATCTTGGCAGAAGCACTGAGTAATAATTCAGAAATCGAATATATTACTGACAGTAATTGCTGTTTTTAAGTTGTATTTGTTTGGACACACTTATCTATGTACTCGTTGAAGTACACAGCAGTGACATATGTATGGCTTAACTCAACTTAACTTGGAATAGGTTTTAGTATCTCAATCGGCCAGAAATCGCGTATACGTATTTACAATTACTTTTGGTTCCCAGTAACCTTGGCTCTGTTTACTTTGGCCAATTCAGAGTTCGCCTGAATTGCTATCTGCGGTTGGGCTTTTCGCACATTTCGAACTTGGATCGCAGACTTCGCCTGGACTTGGTTTTTGGTGCTGATGCGACCACCCCCGCTTGGTTTTTGTTTTGGCCAGCACCTCAATAGACCTTTTTGCGGTTGCACTTGGCCGGGTCTATTGACACTGTCACTTGGCAAGTGCGAATCGTGGAACACGCTCGCCTTGTGTGCCCAAGAAATTGTCACCTGAGGGCCGGGAGAACAAAGGGCTGCTGCCCAGAGTGCACCTGCTGCCTTATATACATACAGACATATAACGGCATCCAATAAAATAGCCAGCTCTTTTTTGGTAACGCGCAGGAATGCAAAGCGTAGCATAATTTCAACATCAGCATCTACAAAAAAAGAACGAACAGTAAGGGGAGAAATACAAAAAGAAATACATTCAATAGCTCCTCTTGGCGGCAAGATATAAGAGAAGGCAAAACGCCATCAACGAGATACACGGAACCAAATTAAAGATGAAGAAGCCGGAGAGGGGTTGGCCAGGGGGGGCCTGCGGGGGGCGGTATGGATGGGAAGCACAGAGAACCTGAGCCATCGCGCAGCATCCAATATCCAGCATCCAACATCCAACATCCATCGGCGGCGACGGAGCCTGTGCAGCTGTGTGCGAGCGAGTCTATGTGGCTGCCACATAAATTTCTGCCTTCATTGTGTGCGCGGCAACTCATTACGTTGCCCCGGTCCCGATGTATGGGTGCGTATCTGTGTATCTGTGTGGGGCGGAGCTGCTTAAGGCGCTCATTTGTGAATGAACACGCCGTGAACAAGGCAGATACGAAGACCATCCCGAGACCAGACAACAATCGCCCCGGCACTTAATGAGCATGAATAAATGGCATCGCATCGCATAGCGGCGCGGGAACGAGACGGCGAGCGGGCATCATAATCACGATCATATAGATCGCGCTCTTGGCCAAAAACCTAAAAGCCCAAGACGAACCCAAGAAACAAAAGGCCAACAAGACACTAAATAAATAAGCTAACAGGCACTGGCGAGTCCCTGTCCCTTCGAGATAAAGAGCCGCAGATTAGTTTTTGTAATTAGATTTGGTCCAGCATTGATTTATGTGAATATTAATGGGAAGACAGTTGTAAACCGAGATTGAATTTTAATGGAAACCTGTATTGCAGCACAGAAACTAATTTCGGTGATCGATTTCGTTGCTAACTTATTATTAAAAATAGCCAAAATTAGTTTTTAACTTAGTGCGCTTGAATTAAATATTCAAACCTACTTAAAGAAACAAAACTTGTTTAAAAAAACGCGATGGTGAATATAGTATAAAGACTTATTTCTTAATATAAAATAAAAATAATACAAATTAAATATTTTAAAAATATGGCAGTTTGTGTAACAGATATTTCCAGGGATTTGAAATCAATCGAAAATATGAGTATGCCTTATAAACCTGTAATATTTCAATTATTCAACATTTTAAATATTATAAGATGAATATAATATATATTATTTGAATTTAATTTAATCCAGTATCCACATCGATTTCCGAGTCAAATGTTTTCGTTTTAAAATGCTCTCAATGCAATGTTCAAAATTATTTATAAAAAAGTCTTTCAGGTGACTCATCTCACAAGTTAAAGTTCATAAAGTTAATCTCTTATAATAATACAAATTTGTTACTTGTTCCAGTGCCACCAAAATAGTGGAACCGGAAATGCCCGATTTATTCGCTGGCCACAGAGCCCGCTCCTCTTAGCCAGCTCAGCTATGTGCGACTCAACATCCATGGACAGATGCCAAAGAGCAGATGGAACGCCATTTTCTGTGCGCCATGGCGCGTCCGCATCCAACGGCGTCTCCGTCTGCTTTTAATTTCTTTTAATGGAAGTTGTTAACATGGCTGCTGCTGCTGCTGCCGCCTCGCCCGGCTCCTCTCCTCCGTCCCCTCCAGTCAGCCGCTCCTCCCCTGAGTCCAGTTTCAGCTTGGATCCCACCATTCCCACCAACGCCATGGGTTGCGGCTGATTTGCTCTTTTTGTTTCCCTTACTTTTCGTTGGTGTTTCGATCATAAAATTTCGATATGAAACTTGAATTTTTGTTTCTTTTTATGCGCTTACACCGGCTGCGGGCATGTGGCTTATGCAATGGAGCCGAGAAAATGGGTATTTTTAATATTAAGTCGTGATTTATAGCACACATTTTTAAGCTTCAAATATAAGGTATATCTTTTCTTTAACATTTTATTCATTTTATTTATAAGTACAAGTTTTTTTGTAAATATGCGTATTTTAAAACAAGATTCAACTTTTTTTTAAAGAAATTACAGAGTTCCTTAAACAAATCGTTTTATAATCTCTAAATATAGAGCATCTGATGGTCGTAGCCACACTTCTGACTCCTCAACTATGCCGCTCTCGCTTGGGGTTCATTGAATTTTCAAAGTGCTTTATGGCCACTGAGCTAGCTGGCAAGTTTGTTGCCAAAGTCTTTTGTTTTGGCTGCACAAGTATGGACGCTGGCATTAGAGAGAGAATCATGAAGCCACATAATTAACAAATAATGGCCATAACGCGTGCTTTGGCCCGTCGCACCGGTTTGCTCGGCTTGTCGCGAAGGTCGCGCGGTAATTTAATAACTGCTACTAACTAATATTTACGAGAATATTTATATTGTTTATGGCCCGCTCTCGACGGCAGTCAAAGGGGTTCGTACGCCCGTCCAATCCGATCCGATCCGATACCAATACCAATCCCGGGGCAGAGTTCCCATATCAAACCAATGCCGATTTCGGTTTGATTCCAAGAAGCAGGCACTCAATCATGCTGCGCGTTGTGGGCCTCTTGTTGTGACTGCGGCCTCATAGCGTGCGACAAATGCCACTAACGGTTTGAGGTCTCTAATGGATGTTGACATTTACGGCTACCAGGGACTTGGACGTGGATGTGGCCCTAGCTGGGCGGGGAGATGGCTGTTTAATTCACATAAATCTAAGTGAAATGCCATTGGGGAATTGCTGCCGAGATAGAAATTAGGCAAATGGATGGATGTGTCTCCGGTGTTCCAAAGAATTTGCTACCACAGACGGGCGGCAACAAAGGCAGGAACAGAGACTGAATGGGAATGGGAATGGGCATGGGCATGGGCATGGGCCCAGGAGCAAAGGGGAAGGCGTGCAGAGACGGCAGGGGCCAAGGGCCTGTAACATAAACATTCCCAGTCACAGCCACAGTTACAGTCCGAGCACAAAAAGGGTCGCAGCAACACTCGGCCTCCGTCTCACCTCTCTCCGGTCACCCCGTCCCCTTCTCACGCCGAGTGTGTGTGTGTGTACAAGCATTTGTCAACTGGCCTCCTTTTGATCCTGGCCGGCACGAGAGTCAAAAAGTCGTAAGCGGCGCAGTTATCATTGTGCAGTGGGCCCATTGTGCTATCAGCTGGCAGCGATCGATGCGGTTTAAACAGCAGTCGAGATCCCGGTGAGTAAGCAGCCTCGCTGCCAGGAGAACCTAACCCAACCTGGCCGATGGCCACATGCGGCGCATATTTGGCCAACAGTTTTTGCACGAGACAAACCACAAACATGCAGTCGAATCAGTACACAAATCAAATTTCGATAGATATGGAAACACATGTCTCTGAATTACTGGAAAAAAGGAATTGAATTTACCTTTGATGTACTCGATGAATTCTGGGAAGTACATTTGGTAATCGAAAAGTGGAAAGGAAATGGAAAGATCTAATCAATCCAATCAGTTGACAAATTCTACAATTTTAAACTAAGCTCTGTAATAGTGTGTGCAAAAGTGTATCACTTTGGCTTCACAGCCCACCCTCCTGATTTGCGGCTAACAAATTGCACAGCCACATGGAAGGAATCCCAGGCAGCTTCATGCTCCATGCTTACCACAAAGCCAAGCGGCAGCACTTACTTAAAATATTAAACAACGCTGAGCCGTTGTTGCCCTCTCGAGCATCTTCAGATGCATGCGAAGACCTGGAGAGCTGGCGAGATCCGCAGCTAGATCCAGACGCAGACGAGTCACATGGATGCGTCCTCAAGTGGCCGTGCAGGCGACAGCGAAGGGAGCACCGCGGAGGGGCCAGCGGTCGTCGAGTATGAGTATTTAAATGTGTATCATGGCGGTGGTCAAGTGAAGCGCATGCGTTGATGGACTTGAATTATATGCGACTTAAGCTCCACGCGGCTGCCGTTGCCGTTGTCGATGCTGATGCCGATGCCATCCGCATCGGCATCCTCGGCAGCCAGTGCCATAAAAATTAAAAGTCATTATGGCCTGGAACAGCATTTAAGCCGTGGCAATGCCAGCAGATCCGTGTGTGAGTGTCTCTGAATGTGGGGAGATCGTGGCACATTCCCACAGTCAGAGTCGCAGGCCCAGTCCCTGTCCCTGTCCCAGTGCCTGTGCCAGATCCCGGGTCGGATCGGATGGGCTCGAGTGTCGCTGGGCTGTCAGAAAGTGCCATGAGACGGCAGCCACATGCGTCCACTTGGAGTGGGTTAATATTTGTTTGCTTTATCATTTTGAATTGACAGCAAAGTGGCGCTTGATGCTCTTGTTGTTGCTGTAACTGCTGTTCCTGCTGTTGTTGCTGGCGGACCCAGCGGGCGGGCCGCGTCGAAGGCTCAAGTTGTTTGTTGTCTGCGCGCCGATTATGGAAAGTTGATGACCACCGGCAACAGCTACACTGGGAGAGACATAGGTAACATAGGTGAAACAACGAATGCGCTGCCTTCAAGTGTTGCTTTGGGGGGCTTAGAAAATTGCACATTTCTACCTGAGAGGGTTTTCCATTTTAAAAAAATGCCAATATCCCGTATACTCCCTTTTTGTTATGCGCCGCTCGTGGCCAAATGCCGCCCGGCCACAAAAACCGCACGCGGAATGCAGCCGTCGGCCGTGTGGGGTTCTTGGGGCGGGCTATGAGGGGCTTACGGGGGGTGCAGCCGGAGCTGGAGGGCGGCAACTGCCAGGCAACACTTCGTTAAGTCCCGGCCAACATCAACGTCAACGCCTGTGCCGGTTAAATAGATTTTCGTTACTCTATGCCGTCAGGGTTAATCGCATTCGCTGAACAGTTTGCAAGCTTCTCCAGATGGAAATTAATATTAGTAAGAAAGTAAATGTCTTCTGGGTTTTATACTTTCAATACTACAATATTTTATATGGGATTTAAAACTAATATAGTTGTAAGAGTTGATATATATTTGGATATTGTTCAATTTAGATTACTTATGTATATTATATTTAGGATTAAAAAAGGTTTTTATGCGTTCAGAACAATATAGTAACAATAAGTTATATAAACTATTTCTCAAACATAGTTTCGAAAAATATGATATAAAAATGAATGACAAATCGTGTTTTCTTTTTAAACAATTACCCATATCTTAAAGAAGACGTATTCCCAAAAAACGTATAACTCTGGACAATAGAAAAGTGTCTTAGCCTGGCTAGCACTTATTTTTATGGATAAACATAGAGAGTATCCACTCCTTCGATATACCGCTAGTGAGCTTTCCTTCTTGTCAGTCTTTTTTGGGGTCGCCTTGCGCTCTCCTTCGCTTGGCTTTGATCTGCGGATGCTGCAGGCAGGACGGCAGGCAGTCAACCAGAGTCCCAGAGGTAGCCACACGAGTCCCATTCCGTCCCGTTTCGACCCGACCCGAACCGAACCGACCCGAGCAACTGCAGCAAATTGAAAATTGATTTTTGAGCAGAGCTTGGCGCGCCAAGTTCGCTGCCTAAGTCTTTCGTTTCGACTCGTTTCGTTTCCTTTCGTTCGGATGAGTCAAAGTACACGCCATGAAATTCCCACATAAATTGCGCGCGATGTCAAATTAAAAATGCCTAATGAGCTGATCGGGGCAGGCCCGATGCAAAAGAGCTGAAAAATGCATTAGAAGCAGCAGGGACCCTGGGTCCTGCATCCCGTTCCCCGTCCCCTTCTCGACCAGCTCCAGTCGGCGGCTGCGGCGGCGGCGGCGAAATGTATCGTGTTACAAATCACGGCGGGGCGTGCGGGCGGGACCACGGCAGCATCAGCAGCAGCAGCAGCAGCAACAACAAGAACAAGTTTCGAGTGGAAATGCGTGTAGCGTGCAGCGTGCGAAACACTGCAGAACATGGACACGAATCGAGGCGAAAGCCTGATGCCGATCCGATCTCCTCCCTGGATGCTCTCGAACATGTCCACTTGGCCAGCATCTAAAAATAGTTGGCGGGACAGGGCGAGGGTTGGCCATCATTCAGCATCCAACATCCAACCTACAAGCCCCAGCATCCAGCATGAAAAATGGCAACACTTTTGCGCTCATAAAACCTATTTATATTTATATGCCAGGCAGCTGGCCAAGAGTCTGCCTCGGTCTCGGCTCACCAATATGCCCGCTCGTTCCACTGCAGTGTGCTTCCCCACAATGCGCAGGCGCAGGCGCAAGCGCGTGAGATCGCCACGCAAGATCGGAAGGCAGGCAGAAGGAGTCAAAGCCAAAGAGTCGGAGCCCATGTCCAGGGCCCAGTCCAGTTTGAAGACGGGACCACACAAATACAGGCACGCGTTCGCTGACAGAATAAAAATTGTTGCGCTTGTGTTTAACGCGCGAACGCGGCGATATCGCAGCGGCGGCAGCAGCAGCAGCATCCTACCTTGTTTCAAACTGGCTCCCTGGACCCCGATGGCTCAGGTTAAAGTGGCAGCGGAGAGATGGGATGCGAAGGTTCGGCTGCAGGAGGGCAGGGGCAGGCAGCCGGGGCATTGTCGGCTTGCTTAGCTATCACTGAACGATTATCGTGCATTTTAAAATTCTTACGAGTTTCTGACGTTGTTGTTGCTGCTGCTGCTGCTGCTCTGCGCCTTGCCTTCGCCGTTGCCTTTTATATTGCCCTTTTCTCTGCTGCCAGATTGGAATCACGCATGGGAACCAAGCGCCCTGGCTTTGTCTTGTCTGCAGACTGCAAAAAAAAACCCCTACAAAAATAAAGAAAAAAAGAGAGAATAAACACAAAAAATTGCGGCATTCTCATCAACAAATTAGGAAAGGGATATATAATAACCAATGGACGGGAGGGTGCTTGCTTTAAACATGGTTTTATTAATCTTTCTTTTAAATAGTAATTTGTATTTATCAATTTGTTAATTGCATAGTTTACATAGTACTTCAATGTAGTAACTCTCCATAGCAAACGCCAATGTACAAACTCATCAGTGGCTGCCTCGCCCTCGGTTCGATTATTGCCAACATATAGGATCGATCGTAAATACATACATATACTGAGGTGAGTACATTCGGCTTGAGGCAGATGCATTTGTTGCTTTGTGGTCGCTTTGGACAAACATTCTTGATTTGGAAATACATAACTAAATTGCTACACCATTTGCTTGATAATATTTTGATAATGCTATCATACGTAATATGCTATATATATATATAAATATTCAAATATTTTTGTATTCATATCCGCTGTGGGCATAACTAGTTAAATAATTGATTTGTTAAGGTTGCATTGTCTACAATGTGGAAGGGTATCTTTGAGTCGGAGTCTATTGTTTGCTGCTCTTGAATGGCAACGCAAATTTGCTGGTTCTGTCTCTCTCTCTAAGCACGTTTATTAACTTTAGTTAATAACTTTAGCAATAACACACAACAAGCGAGACTCTAAAGTGTTGAAAACAAAATTATGGAAGCGTTCAAAGATCGTTAAAAATAATGCTGCTTTAGGTATTTAATTTTTATAATATCAGATGGGGGTAAGAATGTTCCTCAAATTATAAGGTGGAGTGGTAAAAATAAACAGCTATGGCCGCATTTCCGCGGCAATTAATCCCCGATAAGAAACGTTATAAGTCGAGAGAGCTTTATGACATCTGACCAATATCAGTGCATTCGTATTAATATCATTCCGCGGACGCCATAAAAATAAGAGCCAAGGTATACAAACAAAAGAAAATACATATTTACTGATCGCAACGCAAGGGAGCTTAAGTCAAGACACGAACCGCAAAACATTGGTACAATTTTCATAGATATTCTATTAGCCATTAATGGTACATTCATATATTTGTCATATAGCCTAGGCTAGGTGTATCAGTTAACTTATGTAGAGCTGTCGAATTGCTTCGAATCTAGTTCAGCGTTTATCTCTAGTAAAAGTTTCAAATTGTTCTTATTTAATTGTAGGTCTTGACACACATTTGTTTGCAGTATTCTAGAAAAAAATAATTTCATATTGATTCCACTTAGTTCTTATATCCTGTCCTCCTTATTGTGAGTGTCTCTGTGTGGGCTTGGTTCGCATAAAGTTGCATAAATCTATTTTCATATTTGTATAGAAATCTTTAAAATACAAGACAGTACTTTCGGTTGCAAGTTGCTCGGTCTCCGCGATTTCATCATTAAAATTCCTGTTCGGTGTTCAGAGTTGATGTTGTTGTTTGTGATTTCAGTTTGCTAATCATGGTTAACTATTCCGTGTCAAACCTTTAGTTACGTTTACTACAATTTGTTCGTTAATGTTGTGTATTAGCTAGTTGAAACAATTTGTTTATTGTTCTAGAACTACAGAGAAGTAATTGCCATTGCTTTTGTCACTCTTTAGTGAATCCTCATTTATGTCCTTCACTTTAAATTTTTTGTTAAGAGACCCTAAAGCTAGCTACTAAATCATTTGATATTTTAGACATTTAGTTTGTTGTTCTCTCTTCATTGCGATTGTTTTGTGGTTGTTTGTGGTCTACGAGATGACAATTCCTTTACAATTTATACATTCTATGTGTGTCGTCTGTCTTCAATTATCTTTTGACTCTTTTAATTACTCAAGTTTTTCTCGCCGCTTGTTTCTAAATGGAGCTGGAGCTTTACAACACATGTTTAATATTTCTTGTTGTCATTTTTGTTGTACATAAAGTTAAGATGGTTTACAATTTGATTTGTTTTATTGCTGTCACGAGATTGCATTCATATATAAATACTTGTATTTTTTATTTTTGTTATTTTTTTTGTTTGGTTTTTTCTTTTTTTGTTTTTATATATTTCTGGATCACATATTCAAGTAGTTTCAAAATCACATAAAAATCACTCTTACAGTAGCGTATACAAAATACATGTGTCATCTATAAATATATATGTATATACTGACATATATTTCTCGATCTGGGTTCTGATTCTGGCTCTCAGCTGAGATGGGCGTGTGAAATGGATTTCTTGACATGTTGTAAAATTGCTTTGGAGTTGGATTGAGGTCGGAAAATTCGCAAATTGATAGATCTCGTCGTGTAAGTGTTCCTAAAGAGTTATCCTTTATATTAGTGCCCAGTCGAAGTAGGTCGATGGTGTTCTGGGAAAAGTATGCGTGTTCCCTGGATTATTAAACGCTCTAGCGTCTATAGCGACTCAACAGCTCCATTATAAAACCAATTTCTCTCCTCCTATCATCATTATTTTTGGTTCTCGTGATTTTTACATGCTTCTCGTTATTAATTCTTGTTTTTGTGTACATCTTTGTCATAAACTATTAAAGCATTTATTATTTAACACACATTTGATTATTGTTATGTTTATTAATTTGTATTTCTTGATGTTTGGCTTCTACAAAACACAGTACAAACACACACAGAGATAAAAGCCTTTGCGCTGCCCCTTGCTTGTTAGCTTTGTAATACAATAGTTTTTTTTTTTTTTAATGTTTGAAAGTTTTCTTTTTGTATATAGGTTATATGTATATATATATTTTTGTGTATATCCTTACAGTTTTGCTTTTGTTCTCAATAAATGCCTATGCATGTTACGTTGCATTTTCACTTCATTCCCAAAACAGTCCAGTTTTGATTACAGTTTTCAATCAATTCAACTCAACTCAACTAGCTAACAATATGTGCTTCTCTGCTTCTCATTCAACATTGTCCACAACTTCCAATAGCGGTTTATTAATATTGTTACGTTTTAATAACTTTATTTTTTATGCAAAAATACATTGGGTTTTTGAAGACGGTTTCACATTAACTCTGGCTAACACTTCTGATTAAACTCTGTTCATTTCGCTGTATCGAGTTACTTTTATTGTTTTTGCCTCCTCCTACATCATCCATCGAGTCTGCGTTCAAATGCTCCATAAATATATATATCTATTCATATTCGTTCTTGTACCATTTAGCAGCATCAGCAAAATGCTTGATTTCATGTATCTTAATACTACTCTCCGACATTGACGAATTTTATTTGCTTTTACTACATTGGAAGCGTCTATTTGAGACTATGAAAGTAAAATGAAAACTGAAGTCAGCTGCAAAGTAAGTACTTAAAGCACTATATAAATCACAAAGTAACCTAGTGGAGTATATACGTGAGTTTGTAAAAAATCTTTTTGGGGTTGCGAGTGTTGCAAAAAACGCCCAAAACATAAAAGCAAAGTGTCTTAATCCATTAAACTTGGTTTTCATAAAGTAAACTGAACATTTCAATAAGGAAAAGCGTTGTCGCAATTAGTTATAAATTCATTTTACACCTATAATTACTTTTGTGCAGTTAAAAAAAAAAAAAAAAACATGTAAGAAGAGAAAGCCAAGTGTAAATTATGATTAGTTATGACCTGTCAGTTACATACGAGTTTATGACGCTTGTCTTGGCTTGTTTAGTTATTGGTTGTTGTCGCGAGTTTGAAACACAGACATATAAAATACAGTTTGAAAATCGGCTTATACAAAATCACTGGTGGTTTTTGTTTGTTTGTTTGTTTGTGGTTGCTTGTTGCTCTCGTATGCGACAATACTTTTTGTTAAAGATTATTAACTTGATCAATTTGTTGGTTTCTATAAATTTGTTAATAGTCAATTGCTAAAAGTGTCTAGAAAAATTAATATATATTTATATAATATTTATCATAAACCTTTAACCCATTACATATCGTAACAGCGGCTGTTTAGTTCTCATAATTCCTTAAGTAATACTAGTGAAAAGTACAATATGACTGAAGGTGTAGCATATTTCGAATAAGGTTACACAAAGTATATATGTGGGGTGTAAAAAATAAATGAGACATTGCAAATTCGTGCAGAGTTGTTAGAAATAAACAAAATAGAGATATGCCTAAAACATTAAATCAAACAAAATTAAAAGAGAATTGTGTTTGTGTTGCATAAAAGTAAACAAATATAAAATTTAAATCTTTTTCAAGAGTTCCTGTAGTCGTTTTGAAAAAAAAAATAATAATTAAAAACTCAAACAAAAGTACAATTATTTAACTTAGATTCTAGAGCAGCTAGCTAATTCAATTAATAGTTTGTGCCTAGAAATTGCTAATATTCATGTCGATAATTTGCATAATTTGCATACAGTGGAAATATAAATAATATATGCTTTGCCATCCACTTGTATGTGGCTACTCCTCCTACTTGATCATCGAATCAAAAGTTTCAACTTTTTCCTTATGACTAAAGTTTGCTTTGTGTGTCTGTCACACACACACATTGTCATGACGATTCCCATGTGTTTCCGTATCCCCGCCGACCCATTTCACATCCGATCTTCAGCCAAAGGGCCACTTGTGGCCCTGTTGCTGATAGAACATGTTCTAGGTGTGGGTGGTGATCACCGGCACCTGACAGTAGGGGCACTCGGTGACCGAGTCGGCGCATGTATTGCAGATGGACAGATGGTTGCACGGCTCCAGGGTGACTGTGCGATTGTTCTCCTCACATTTCATGCACTTCTTGGCGTTCTCTAAATATAATACTTTGTCGACCTCCTCCAAGTCAGTGCGCAGTTTCGACTGAAAGCAAAGCTTGTTGTTAAACCCATGCACAGCGAATATTGTTCATCGTTGTTGCCTACCTGCAATTGCTTCAGTTTCTGTATGGACAAGTCCCTCAGCTCCGCCGGCAGATTCAGTTGGATCTGGGCCAGATCATACCGTTCCTTCCACTCTAGGGCTTCCTGCTTGGCCTTGTCGCGATGCAGCTCGGCGATCTTAAGCTTACACGCCATATCCTCGTAGCGCCCATTCAGCTTATGGATCTGGGCGTTCTTCGTGAGCAGCTCGTTGGTGATGCGCCCGAGATCACTGTTATTCTGCGACTGCAGCGATTGCAAGCTGAACGCGTTCTTGGCCGTATTAAGAGTGTTCTCGAAGAGGCTGTTGCCCACCGAGCTGCTGTTGATGTCGTCACGAATGGTGTTCAATTCGGATATCCTTACGGAAGGGCTGATGGACAAGCCGTCCCCGAAGCCGGGTGAGATGATGCGAGAGGGAAAGAAGAGGCTGCTATCGTTCTGGGTGGCCGAGAGGGAGTTGCTGAGCTTGTTGGACCCGCCATAGTTGAAGGCGTCTACGTTGAAGAGATTGGTGGGACTGTAGGTGAGCGAGCTGCTGGGAATGTTGACGGCGAATCCACCTGAGTTGAAATCTGTGCATATGGAATGACATTTAACGATTAGTTGGCCAAATAAGTCCGTCCACGACTTACCGTTAATTGAGTTACTTAAAGTCGTATTAGGAATGTTAATTGGCGCCGAGGAACGTGTTAATAAGCTAGTATTGGCCAGACTCGCCGACAATGAGTTCTCGCGCGGATCGTCCAGTGAGCAAGCTGCTTGCAAAGAAGACAGATAAATTATTGAGAGTTTCACGTTATGCAAGAGGGGCAACAGGCCGAAGCGTTTGCTGTTTGCTGAGCGCTGACATTTGTCCACAACCAACATTTAAAGTATAGTGAATACCGGATTGCAACTTAGATGTATGTACTTGTCAGGTGTCAGGACTGAAATACTCACAACGACTGTCCAGGGGTCGTGAGAAATTTAAAAATTTGCTGGAATTTGTCGTGTTTTCCAAAGCATCTACCAACATTTGATTGGTGCTATTACCACCAATGCTCAATAACTACGAAGAGAACGAAACGAAAAGAGAAGAAAAATCGAGGATCGCAATGAGAGCAGGCCACAGACATCAATGGATCAGTGAGGGTGTTGTTAGGCAGTTAGCTGATGTGGTTAGCTGGGTTAGCGCGACTGACGATGTCTAGTAGTATGTGGGGAATAGGCGATGCAAGTCGCAGGCTGGATGAGTGTTACTGGTTTGGTCATACGTACATTGTCGCCCAGGTGGAGCACATCCTGGGCCTGTAGGTCGGGCAAGGCATTGGAAATGAGCTCGCGCAGGGTTAGCTCGTGATCCCGCATCTTCTCCTCGGCCATAATACAAGCTTTTGGGTTGGGAATGGTTACATGGGCAAGCGACACCGAGCGGCAAAGCGAACATTGATTGATGGATTGATGCATTGGTATACAAAGGATTCGGTTCGGGGGTTTTCAGAGTTTGAGACAGATTTGCGGGTTGATTGATGAGCGAGATGGGAGGCGAGTAAAAGATAAACATAGGGTTAGAACAGGAGAATCATAAGATATGCCTAACGATTTCCCTACTGCAACTGGTTGTGGCGAACAGCGCTGAAAGCTAAGGTTCTCAGAGGATACATTTGTCGCTGCACTTACGTTCCACGTGGGCAAAGGCGCAGAAGACGCTGCGCGGACAGTAACCGGCCTGCTGGACGTCGTTGCACTTGGTCGACTTGTAAATCTCCGGATGGAACTGCTGCTCGGTGCGAGTGTGACAGTACTGACAGTTGTCGCCGGCCTCGCAGTTGCCCGGCTCACCCCACTCCTCGCCGTGCTTGACATTGGGGCAAGGCGTGGACCTGGAACAGCGTTTCGAGCTAGATTCAGTACGTTCCGCACTCTGATTTGAGGATGAAGGACCCACCTGTACTTGTACTTCCTCGGCGAGCGGCGCTTGTCCTTGCTGTTGTGGTACTGCGGACAGGCGTATCCCTGGCGGCAGAGGCGCGGTGGGCGCTTGCACGGCTCCGTCTTGTAGTTGGCCAGCACGTAGTTGGTGTCCTGCCACTTGGGGTCCTCGTTCATGAGATTGCGCTCCTTGTCCAGGGCGTTCAGCGCGTTGGTGCTGTCCAGAGTGATCTCGGCATTCTGCAGGGTCTCCAGCTCTTTGATGTCGTAGACCGGTGGGCGCTGGTCCTGCATGCCGTGGGCGAAGGCGCAGTGCAGTCCGTTCTTGACGCAGTAGCCCCGGCTGTCGGTGTCGTGCACGCACATGCATGTCTTGTAGTAGCGCAAATGGTAGCGTCGCTCCGTGTCCCCGGCTGTGCGGTGGAGAAAGGGGCATCTGCGGGGTGGGATGAAGCAATAATCGAGATTAGAGGACTTTTCAGTGACGTCGTAGCTGGGTCTAAAAATAGACGCGCGGGAGGGGCAGGGGTGGGGGGCTCAAGTCTGGGTCATAAAGTCTGCCTGCTGTGTTGTTGTTTTGTGTTTCGTGCAGAAAGTAATTGCGTTTTACTTTTACCCAGCTCTCGCGCTTTGGCGAGCTTTTCTCCAAAGCTCGACAACCACAATAACTGTACATTTTGAAGCTGCCGGGTGAAAAATCAAAATAAACGCAGAAGAAAACACGCAAAAGCGAAACGCAATAAAAACAATGACGCACACACTTGTAGCAGTTGGCGTGGCGTGCGTGTGTGTGCGTACGCTCCGTGTGCGACTGTGTGAGTGGGAGCAACAACCACCACCAAGGCGACGGGCGGATGCTGATTAGAATTTGCCAGCTCAATCGCTGAAATCACTTTCACTTTGGCTGTGTGACCTCGCCTACACACGCACACATACACATGCACAGCGAATTTCACTTTTAGCTTTCCGACGACGCCAAGCCCCCCGAACGCCCGCACCCAGGTTTTTGTTTGTAAACACGAAGACAAGAGATACACACACATCGCCAAGGAACGAGGCGCAAAGAGGAAACGAAAAAAAATACTACGTAGTTGCTATCGCCGTCTCATACCCGCACTGCACAGCACCAGCGCAAACAAAGAATTTCACCAGGAGACTCCAGGACGCGGATTACAATACTCACTCATCTCCCTCGGGACAGATGCCCGTGGTCTCGTCATATTTGGTGCAGTAATTGTCGGCGCTGTAGTTGAAGGTGCCGTCGCGTTTTCTCACTGGCCGACGACGACGCTGGTTCTGGAAGTGCCAATTGAAGCAGACGAACGGCCTATGCTGGTTGCATTTGTGCTGCAGGAACGACTGGCACTGCTCCACGCGAAACTCCTTCAGGTAGCTGTGGGCGGGGAAAACACGGGGTCATTCGAGCACCTGGACACTCTCAATTTGTTGCTATTTACGTGTAGTGGTTGGGTTTTTCCTGCTGCGAAGACAGCAGCAGCTTGTTCGTATCGTTCGCCATTTTTTTTAAATTAGGGTTGTTGACAGTGTTGCCAGATGAAAATTTTACTTTCCTCCTAAAAAATCTCAAAAGGGTACAATTTCTTCCTAATAAATCCAGTTTTCCCCTATCGCTATTTTTGTGTTTTCTACATATCGAAATTGCGATATTTTTATTTGATATTTTGCGATATTTCTTGTCAATAATTATTCTATAATAAAATTTCTAAAATAATAACAATACTTATTTCAAACCAGCCTTTGTTTTTCATTGTGTGTTTATTGTAATTTTTGTAATAACCAATATCAACAATAACATCGAAAGTCCTCGGAAAACATCGTTAAAAACAAAATCGATGCATGGATGCATCGATGTTTTCAGCATCACTATAGCGCGCCACAATATAAAATCGTAAATAAATGGAAGGAAAGTTAAACTCATTCAATAATAAACAGTTAAACAGACTGCGAAAATATTATTCTACAACAAGGATCCAGGCTATTTCCTTTGGCTATGGTGGCGGTGACTTGCTCTGTACATTTCTTTATTTTACTTTAATTAACATGCCCATTTTAAGCCTACATTTGTATAGCATATAATATTATGTCAAGTTCTTACTCCACCAGGTATTTCATCTTCACCACTATCGAAAAACCTCGCGTTTGCGCCTGGTGTCTAAGCAAAATATTTGAAATTTAACAGCTAAATTTTCGTTTTCCAATTGGGCACTTTTCACTTTTCCTCTTGGGAAAATCTGGCAACGCTGGTTGCTCAGGCCTTGTGACTCTAAAGTCTGGCAGCATTGAATGCTTGAGCAACCAGCGTTGCCAGACGATTTAAAACCGGAAGACATTGAATTCACCACTCCTGGCGACGAGATGCCACTTGGCTTTTTTCCAACAGGATGGTAGCCCTTCCAAATTTAAATATGAATTCAAATTTCCCGTTAAAAGTGCATATATAATTTTAAAATTTCAATAGCTCTTCCGACTGCTCTATATTGAGATTAACTACAAGGTCCGAATTCCATTTCAGATCAGACGGGAGGCTTTCTCTGCCTCAGTTCTCTCACCTCAGCACCTCTTGCACATGCGCTTGGAGAGGAAATAAGACGAGATGCTGGACGGGATGACGGCGACTTGTTGCTCCAGCCTCGCCGTTGTTTACGCGCTGTTTGTTTACGCAGTCAGCACGTTGCACTCGAGCCAAGAGCACTATTACTGCAAGTACATAGTTGCAATACTTTCGATCTTTCTCAACGAACACAACTTCTTGCTCTGCCTTTTGCCTTTAGCTTTAACGCGCCGCTTTGGCATCGATTCGTTAGTGTCGCCGCGTGTGCATCTCATAAAAGTGGGGATATAGCGACAATGCCAACCACATGCTAATCAAATAGTAATTGCCGCCGAAGCGTTTAATTACCCGTCACAGGCACCTCAGGGGGTGTCAATGCGGACAAGACTCCTCTCCTGTTCGGTTATCATCAAACTAGACTAATTCCATCTGGCAGATGAAAAATACAACTGTCGCAACTGATCTGCTGAAGGCACAAGTTCAAAAACTATGAGCTTAATGCTGTTGGAAATGGTGAGAGATATTTACGGAATCCGGCTATGGTTTTACATGTGACACAATACATATTGCAATGTTTTATTAAATAATAATAAGGCTATAATTTTAATTCGAAAATTTCAATGATATCTGTACTTTAGTTGCTATTGAAATGTTTTATAAAATTCCTGACAACTACAAGTGTTTTTAATAAAAATATTTATTTAACAAGCCTTAATATTAATCACACTTAAATCTCGATATAAGGGAAGTTTAAAAATCAATTCTAAACAAATATTTAGTTAAAAAATCAACATCCAAGTGCAAATTAATAAGATCGTGATTTCGATTTCAAATTTCTCGTTTGGTTCATTTCTAAATTTAAACTGGCACACGCCTCATTCATTTACTCGTCTTTGGGATGGTGCTCTGGGTCAAAAATAATTGCAAAATCTTAGTGCTTTTAGAAACTTTTCAAAAACTTTGTTTGGGTCATTGACAAATAAGCGCGTGAGCAGCTGCCGATACTTAAGTCACGAGCACCACCTGTTGCGACATAAAGTCGTCATATTTTGGTCAAAACGGAGAACCTGACACATGTCAGCAGCTATGGTCAATAAAAAAAGCCAATGGTCTTTCCACTGTACAACTTAATTCTGTCATTTCTTGTCGGAGGATCGTCACTCCGATCAACTGTGCACGAGGAAAGTCTTAGGCTGCAGTATCTTCCTTGACCCTGGAGAGATATCGCTGGTGTCCATCAAATGCCCGTCAAGAAGTCCATCCATATCGGACACTAGACAAGTGACAACCCGAATGTTTTTGCCCCTCATAAAAGTTATGCCCAAAACACAAGTCATTCATTGCGTGGGATGTGTTTTTCGCTTTGCCAAAACATTTCCGTGGAAAATGCAGAGAAAATACATTTCCCAAAGCAGGAACTGTTTATTCCATAAATAGAAAATAGAATGAGATAAAAGTTCCTTCCTGTAACGTGCATAATTCAATCGAGATTTCACTGACTCTTGGCCGTGACCGTAGTCTTGGAGTAGATGGCCCGATAGATAAAGAAGCCAACGGCCCCGTGAACGGCCACCACTGTACAGATGGCCGAGATGATGTCCGCATTGATGTCGGCAAAGCTCTTTAGGACCACAAATTTCAGGGCAAAGAAAGTGGCAATGGGGAAGCCGACGATCAGGGCGCAGTAGGACATGAGCAGCAGGACGATCAGCACACTACCTTGCTTCTTACTCTGCGCCGCCACCGGAGTCTCCCACTCTGAAAAAATCACCTGCTGCTGCATGCCCTTTAGCTCCTCCGCGAAGATCAGACGCAGAATGTAGCCAGTGACCAGGACGTGCATTACGATCACCGTGGCAACGGCCGATCCAATGGTCACATTGTTGTCGGGATCAGTGGGATAGAGCGGCTCCAGAACGAAGAATTTAAACCCGCTGTAGATGAGCACGGGACTTAAAAGGAACACGGCAAGAAAGAGGAGTAGCTGCTGCATCCCACTTAGAAGGACCTCGGCTCTTTTTTTCTGGGGAAAATCAAGCGGGAACTCAGTCATTTAGGTATCGGTTTTGTTTTAAAGTGCTGACCTTGGCATGTGCCCCTGTTTCCAAGCTGGACAAGTCATTCGAGCAGCCGGGCTCTTCAGTGGAGATGGTCACCTCGCCACCTGGATAAATCCTTCGCAGCTTGGCAAACATTTTCTTACAGCCCTTATTAGGCGGAGAGAGTTATGGCAAGACACACTTTGATGGTGTCACAAAGGCCATAGTTTAGAAGAAATTTTAAGAAAATAATGACATTCTTAAATAGTTTGGGTAATGCGACTCATTTAAAAGTTTGATCTGAGAAACCATACGTGTAGCTTCTGTGACGGTTTTCCGACTTAAAGAAAACGCGGCCCACTCTCTTAAAATTTGACAAATATTGCTTGAAATACTGTACTGCATTATACATTTTATTGATATCTTTCCCAAATTTTTTAAAGAACATCCCAAGCACTTTTTATTAGACCTTTAAAATCCTCAACTATTGTTACTATCCCAGAGCATTTGACTTTGAAGCATACTTTTATCCCACTCAATTGGACTTGAGACCACACAGGAATGCCACTAAGCGGTGTGCCATTAGGGGACTTAGGGAGTCAACAAACATCCACTTTTAGCTGGGCATAAAGATTGCCACCGCTCGAGGCAGAAATATCTGGTCCCGTGACCAGAGACGACTGTATACTGTATAGTAATTAGCCTTAACCACCCCAGTAGCCAGAAAAAGACTTCTTCAGATTAGATAGGTGCAATTAACCAGACCGAGGAATCCGTCGGAGACCTCTCTCTTCAGTAGCGTCCATCGGACCACGGCCTATCTGAACGATAAAGCTCTCCAATCAACGTCGTGATTTTTATGGGCTCACTTGACTCGAATACCGCGCCCTCGATTTATGGGTAAAGATTAATTCCTGGCCAGCCCCTGTCCTGGTCAGCTGACTG
Organism: Drosophila bocqueti; assembly: GCA_018151655.1. Lineage (NCBI taxonomy): Eukaryota > Metazoa > Arthropoda > Insecta > Diptera > Drosophilidae > Drosophila > Drosophila bocqueti. Next base: position 934,587 of record JAECXF010000001.1, read on the forward strand.
CGCGGGGCACGGGAGTTTCCCGAGCAGAGTCCATGAGTAAACTGGCTAGAAATCCATAAATATAAAGCAGTGCAAATCATTTGTCGGAATTAACATTGTCATTATCGATATCTGTGTCAAATTTTCATAAAATAATGCCTATTTATTGAGCATTCGATAGCAGAGATATTTACGTAGATGAGCAAAATGACTGTCAGAAAAAGTCCCTTAAGAAATATATGGCTCTCCTTAAAAATAAACTTGTTACTCATGTCCAGGTTCTCACAAACAAAATACTTGAGGGTCGTAAACTCTCTAAGATTGCATAGATTAGCCTAGATGGTCGTGTACAGTTATCATGCTAATTTTGGTTAATATTTCTTATCTAGCTTCCTTCATATATTACTCATACGCAACGTTGGCCAATCGATTTAAAGCAGAGAACCTAAAAATAAAGGGATTATCAGAGGGGGAATATAATGAATGGACTTGGCCTATATATGTGTATATATATCTGGATAATCCTCAATACTTGAGTCATGCAAATCATGCAAATACAATAACACTGTTATCAGTCGGCTGAGCCTAAACAATATTCTAATAATACACATTTTGAAGCGATAAAGAAACGCCATATTTGTGTTTTGGTTATTTTTATGGTTATCCGATCAGTTGGGTTGCCAAGGGAGACGGTGGCGGTGTCCCAGAATAGAACAGCTCTTGTTCTAGCCATGCTTTATGGTCTGCCAGAGATCTGGCCCCCATCCAAACGGCCCCAACAGCTGCGGGGAAGGCGCGAAATGAATGAGATTTATGTCAAGTTCACACACATATGAATCGGGTCAGCTTCGCTTCGACAGGTTGACATGTGGATCTCGGCTAGCTGCTCATTAGTCCGGGATGCTGCTGCTGCTGCTGCTGCTCATGCAAATTGCACGACAGCTAATGGCGAAAATATTTGCCATTCCACTCCCGGGGGGCATCCCGAGGAATGGCAATCATCGGACCGCATCCGGATCCGGATCCCTCTGGCTCGACTTGACTCGACTCGCAGTGGCCTTCAATTGGAGCCGAAGTGCAGCGAGTTACTTATTCATGCCCCTGTTTGCTGCCGCTCGTACGCATATGTGTCCACCGGAATGGGGCAATTATGGTAATTGCCCAGTCTGTGCCTCAGCTTGTTTGCTCTGCTCGACCAGGGGGGGCAGTGGGTGGCCATCATCCTGCCTGACCTTGACTGCAGTCTCCCCACGCTCGGGAAGCCACAGGACTAGGACTCCGTGCCGCTAACCTTGACAAGCACGTTGGCCGTCACTTGAGAGTTGACCAAGTTTTATTGGTTTCCCTCGAGTGCAGTGGAAACTTTTCCCCTTGACGGGCTTAAGCTTTGAGTGCAGCTGGGCGAGCGCTTTTCTTTGTGTCAATCGATGAACAATTAAAAGCCGCCTGCTTAGGGGAATTTCTCCAGGAGCATCTCTGTCTCTCCCCCGGGGAATCACTCGATTGCTGTTGATACAGTAATTCAGCTGTCCATTATGCGATTTGCATACACGGCCAGGAGTGTTTTGTTTCGGGATTTAAAGGGCCACTCACTCACTTGGCCACTTGAGGCCCACATCCATCAGCCAGGAGTGGCGGTCATGGACACGGAGAGAGTTTAATGCTCTCTCGAGGAATACAAGTGTATCCTTCGGGTGTTGCGGCAGGTCGGTTACATCAGTTTCGAGCAATCAGCATAAATTTGTTGCCCATCTGGGAGCGCTCAACTTTGAACCGAATCTGGCTCTAAACTATATAGCTTGACCTTTGATCCTGACCCCTCAAGTCTCCTAATCGTCTCATCCCCCGCCAATTGGCGGTCAACAGACGAGCTAGAAATAAATTCGGTGACATGTGATGGATGGATTGTTTGTCCCGGCCCTGACGGCCTTTGTTCTCCGTCCGGGTCAATGTGGGCCGTAAAGCAACAGGATAACTGCTCTGATGAGGACGTTAATAAAACCAGCTTCCTGACGCATAAAATACTACAGCTATTAATAAAGGAAACCCAATTAAATACGTTTAGCACCAAGAAAATATACTGTCATTAAGCTAGCCACATTAAACAAGTTCATTTCAACTAAGTTTGCGTTTAGCATAATGGCCAAACTAAACTTAGACCAGGAAGTATCGTATATATTTTGGTTTATGCTAGAATATTTGCCATTTGCCCTGGGAAAACATACTTCCTGACTCATAGAAGCATCTTTTAGATAAACCAATCAGCCGGCAGGCCAAACAGTCGCAGTCTGATGTCTGGACCTAATCAAACATCTCCCGTGTTTAGCCCAGATCAAGGCACGCCACACACAAACCGATGCTCAGCTGGACCTCCATAGTTCTCTGGACCCCGCAAGGAAGAGATAAGTCGATGTCAAGTGCCGTAAATCGCCGAGCGCCTGCACTCATTGCAAATATTTACCCGCGAATCTGTCAGCGAAAAGCGGTGCTGAGTCAACAGAAGTCATGCGCCACATCTGAGCGGCACGAATATCCAGATACAGATACTGGGTAGATACTGGGCCAGATACAGATATAGATACGGATGTGACAGCGAACAATCCCGGGACGGGCGCGAGTCTGAATTTATGGACACGGATAGAGCTTTGTTGACCGGCGCGGCGTGACAGGGAAGCCATCAGATGTCTCCCAGCTCCTTGCGATTGTTTGTCGTAAGCCAAACACGGTCGATGTCATAGTCTTTCTGGCATTTCCTGAGTTTACCCCTGGAATTAATTCCATTCGTATTTGAACTTCGGGGAAAATGGGTTTAGGCCCGCCACCGACTCTCCTAACTCAGCTGTTGCCGCTCGTAAAACTTGTCTAAGATCTTAATTCCCCGACCCGGCGGCTAATTAACATTAAAGTGACCGCTAAGTCACAAGGGGAAGTCGCGCACTCCAGATAACTTTGGATTAGGGGGTTCTTGGATGACTCCCATTTCTGCTGCCTGGGACACTTAAAAGTGGCGCTAACTTCCAGCCATATCAGCTAATATGGGCAGAAAGGCTTGAGAGCTGAGTATTATGAGCTTAGTAACAGAGCAAATTAATTTATGATTCAAATTGGTAATCAAACATAGTAAGTTTTAATTTCTTTACTTGGGAGACCAAGATCCTTTAAGAGCACAGGAAATTAATCCTCTGACAAATTGTGGAGCATTTATCTACTCTTTCCTTCAGATTTTCCTTGAGAAACATCACGAACTGCTTCAGCCAATTAACTTTGAAGGCTCCATTTGCTGTGTCAACTCGGTGCTGACTTTTATTTGGCCAATAAATCGTCTGCTGTCGTCTATATAAAAAATCTATTTAAGTTTGGTTCCCACTGCCCACCCTTGCAGCTGCGGCACGTTCTGGCTACAGAAGGATTTCCATCGTGGGTTTCTCTCACAGGCATCCCGAGTCCTAGGTCACTCCTGGGCAGGATGGCATGCAAATGGCGGCCAATGGTTAGCCCACTTTTGAGGGCCGTGTCATGCAATGCCAGGCACAGGTCGGGTTCAGTGGCCGCCGAGAGGTCAACGAAGGACGTCATAGAACTGACCCGCATCCCAGCCCTCTCCCCATCTCTGGAATGCAAGGCACACAATGACATTGACGTGCGTGTGTTAAGCTTAGGTGCTTAGGTTGCAGGTTGTAGTTGCCAGGTGCCACCGATTTAATGCAACTGCTGGCCCAACCGCTGAACGTGCCCGCACTCAGTTATTGGTCAGCGCCCAATGCATGCAACTTGTTAGCCAAGGCCTCTATTCGCCTGCAAGCTGCCGGCTAAAAATAGTCACAAATAAGAACTAGGTCGCCGAAGGTGTGCAACTGGAAACTGCAGAGGGGTTAAGGGATCATCATGAGAATTGCTTATTTATGGGCAAATACTTTACTTAGACATTTTTATATTTATAAACTTCTTTACTAGTAGTACTTGTACTTGACACCAAACTATATTATATTCCCCTATTCCCCATTTAATTTATATCCTATTGAAAAATCAACCAATTTATTATTTTCTAAACATATTTATTAGTTGGAATTACACAGACAGCCTTCTTATTCAATAAACCAGTGTTGGCGCGTGCCAGCGGATTACTTTAAAATCGGGCTTTCGAATTGAAGGGCGGGAGATTCTCGCATGGCCCATTGAGCGGGATTACATTACCGTGAAGCACCACCACGTGCACCACGTATGCCGCCCGTGTAACAGCCACGTGTGTGTGCTCATGCAAATAACCCAATCTAGCTGATGGCATACCTCAAGGGCTGCTTCTTCAAGTGTTCCCCAAAAGCTGCCCGTGAAATTCTCAGCCCAGCAAAGACGACCTTGACAAATAAGCGGATGCACAAATTTTTAATAAAGCTGTGGTTACGCAGTCTCTGCTTATGTCTAAACAATTACACAGCGAAAAACAATCTACAAATTTAATGACTATCCAAAGTAATAATCTTAATCTTGCAGATTATGCTAGGAATTAGTACATTGTTTACAGACTTGTGTTGATTTCTTGTGAGTTATTTATTTAATAATGAAATCTACCATATTAATTCACACTTTCACCATTTTTTGTCACCGTGTAAATACATTATTCCCCACTTTAGCCGGCACATGTCACAATGTTAAAGATAGTCGGGGGCTTGGGGGAGTCGGGACTTAAGCTGAACTGCCTAATTGGCGCACTCGAAACTGGTTCGTGTTCTTTGCCTGCCCACACACACGCTCAAAAGGCATGGCTTTCCATACAGCAAATCCGTTCCCTTTCCACGCAATTATATAATAAGATCTGTATCTAAGCAGTTGAGCATTTATTCACCGCAATGTGCGAGCTATTAGACAGGGCAGTTCCAGAGACATGCCAGCAAATATATAACCCCATATGTGGGATTAATTTCCAGAGCTTTGTGCAGGGGAAATTCGGGGTAAAAGTTTCAGTCATTGACGTCAGAGGTGGCCAGTGCATTGTGTGCAGCATGAACACCAAATTTACAAAGTATTTTATCATCCAACCTCTCAAAATTTAAATTGCAAAATAAACGAAGATTCTTTGAGTGGTTTGGATATAAATAAAACAGCATTTTAGCGGGAAAGACATTAAATTAAACGTGGCATATATTTTGTAATGGCCTTTCATAATATTTAATTCCACGAAATGTTGTTCATTTATTATTCTTTTTGTTATTGCTTCCTATTTGCTTTTGGAAGCTTGTATTTTGTAATTTTTTTAATGATCTCTGTGACACGTGCCGTGTAAGCGCCATTAACCCGAAATTGGCCGCAAATCAAATACTAGAAAGACCTGGGCTAAATTAAGCACACCCAACTAATTTGATTCCATTCTGCCGAAATTGAAATCGTGATTCTCCCGGTCCGGACACCTATTCAATTAACCATTTACGGTAATGGCCGTATTACAGGCAGGCAGCACTTGGGATGGACAATGAATCACTGCATTTGCATTTGCATTCATACTTACGAGTATTTCCACAGCATTTCCACGAGCATGTGACACCTTGCAATTTGCGCTGATTGTGTTTGCATTAGCTACAAGCGAACAACAGTGCGCTCAGGTGGAAGAGGCTGCGAGAAAAAGATATACCTGTATGCTATGAAGACTCAACAAAGTAAGAGGGGAAAAACAAAGATTGTTACAACTGGCTTTTAATTCATTTTAGATCAAAAAGGTAATACGAATGTTAGTAATATCTTAATATTTTTAGTGGAAATAAAATTAACTTTTTGTATAAGGTTATTTATTATTATTTCAAAAAGAAAAAAGGAACTGAGGACATTGAAAGTTTTTAAAGGAATTAAAAAAGAAACTAGCAATGTTTTAATACTAAAGTACTACTTAGAGTAGTTGTAGTACTACCTTTAAATAATAAAAAATGTAAGTGACCTTTAGAAAAAATGAAATCATATAAGCCCGATCTCTGACGTCAGAAATCAGCTTAAATAATTTCTTACTACCCTGATTAATGAATATTTATAACATCGTTTTTATCACAACTTTTCATTGATGTAAGCAGCAAAGAATAACAGTGTAATTTAATTTTTAGCTCGTGTTACTTAGTGCTTAGAAGAGCTTAGTTAACCGGGTAACAGCAGAAAGACAGGGATCGGAGACGGACTCTTCGCAGGAACTGACAAGAGTGAGGGATTTACGATGCAAATTGTGGGCGACACTATCAGCTGACATTGCTTTATCACTGGGCCATATATCTGTGTGAACTTTTCACTAGGGGGTTAACACACCAGCCCCCATAGCTGTCAATTTACGATACTGACTTCTGATTGATTGGCGGCGTTCAGGGGCGTATTCGAGGGTATGGAGCATTCCTTGTACCTCAATTAAACCTATAAATTAAACCTGATTATATTAGATGTTCTATTAGATTATTATTAAGGATTATTAAAGGATAAATTATTAATTACAGGAAACCTTTGCCGAAGAAGGTTTATTTGAAATTAATAGTAAAATTCCTGTGCACTCATTAATTATGTTGTTTAACTAAATTACTAGGAAAAGACAAACAAAACAAGCTTTACTGAAGTTTTTTAAATATATAAGATCAACTTTTATATTAAATAAATAATATTAATTTAAAAAAAATTAATAAGATCAATAAATTAATAAAACAAGAAACATAAGAAATAATGAAATAAAATACATTGTCAATTCAATTGCAAAGTTTAACAAACTATTTAATTTATTGCTCTTGGGCAGATGTAAATAAAGAAATTTATTATAAAAACTCTACTACAAAAATAAAAAGTATTGCCTACTTCTGGGCGTTTATTACTCATACGCAACCGTAATTTAGCAACCGTAATACATACTGAATAAAAACATAATTATAATCATTTAACTATTATTGCTGCTTTATATGTTACAAACAAATCCTCTTTCTTGGTACGCCCCTGAACGCTTAGGGATCTTGTTTTTTTGCGCACTTCCTGTCAACTTCTTGAAAAGGATTCCCCACCTGTTACGCGCTCTTTCCCGCCCCACGCTATCTCCCGCTTTCTCTGCAAGAGCTTCTGCCGGCAATCACATGGCGCCATCATCTGTTAGTCAGAAGTGGCAGCGCAGTAGCAAGCGCTGCCGGCGACCTTATGACAGATTTGGCAATGCTGTAAAGCAAAGCAAAATCACAAAAACAATAATAATAATAACAACAGACCAGTGTGGCGGAGGAGTGGCCAGGGGGGAGGCCGAGCGGGAGGAGAGAGCCGAGCGCGCGGGCGACGAAGTCCGAAGCGAACGCCGACGCAGCAGCGACGCCTCGTTTGGCTAACAACTCGATAAAAATGTGTGTGCTAGATGACGCTACCGGTCGCGCCTGTAGTTGTAGTTGTTGCTCCGGCTCCTACTGTTGTTGCGGCGGCGGCTGCTGCTGCTGGTGCTGCTGCTGCTGCGGCAGCGTCTGTTGTTGCTGCTCACTTTTGGATAATAAAACAGGCAACGCGCACTCGAGCGCCAAGTCAATTTGCGAACGCCGCTCGTTCACAACGGAGGCGCAAAAAAACAAAAGAATTCAAATAAAAACAAACGGTAATAGCTCTCCTCCGTTTCTCCACTTCCACCTGTCGTCTGCCTTCTGCCGCCGGTCGCAGTTCATCTCCCCCCACTTCCACTTCCACCCAAAATCCCGCATCCCCCATCTCGCTTGCACTTGTTCCCACGTTGTGCGCGTGCGTACGCTGGCCGAGCCAAAGGCAGCAAAAAGAAGCAAGACCGAAATCAAAATACAACGCCAGTCTCCAATCTCGTCTCGTCCCCAGCAGGTCCACTTCGAAAATCGCGCGCGGTTCGCTGTTCGAAAATTCGGAGGAAAGTCGCGGGCGTTTTGCTGATAAGGAACGGTACACGGCCGAAAAAGGAACAAAATTGTGTGGGTTAAGTTTCCAGTTAAATAGTTGCGAAAACATCCTTTTCTAACAAAAAATCTGTGGCGTGCATAAAGTGAAAACAGATTGTTAGCATTTTGTTTCGAAAAGAAAAGAAAAAAAAAACAGGAATAAACTGAAGAACAAATTGTGTGGGTTAAGTTTCACATAAAATTAGATTTTTAGTTAATTCGTATTGGAAATGTGCAGTAAAACATCCATCTAAAAAAAAACATAACGTAGGGAAATTAAAAAAAAACATTAAACAGGAAAAACATGAAACAACTATTTTATTAAATTAAAATTGTAGAATAAACAAATATTTTTTTAATACTTTAAAAGACAATCAAAATATAAAGGCTCTTGCAAGTGAAAACGATTGTGAAAGATATTCCTTGAAATCAAGACTAATTGTGTGAAAAGTTTCCATAAAACAAACTAGATATGTATATTGGGGAAATTATGTGGAGTGCTTCGAGTGAAAACGGTTTGGTTAGCTTCTTGTTATTATTTTTTGTGTTTCCCGCTTATGGGACTCGCACCTCGGCGAGAACCTGAAAATAAAATGTTGACGGCATTTAATTTGCATAAAAAAAGCTTAGCGCTGAAATATGAAATTATGGAAATATTCCAACAAAAACATGCACGAAATTATCGTTAATACATTTTATGAGCATAACGTTTTCCCTCTCGCTCTGGCCAGCTGTCTCCCGCTGTCGCCATCCCGCTCAGGCTACGACTCTGCTGAACTTTATAAACAAAAAAATTTAGCATCACTGAATTGCGAGACAGTGTACATTTCGTAAATGTTTATTTTTCCAAAATATTGAATGCAAAAATCGTTCCAAAAATATTGCAGCGCAGTAGGGAAACTTTGGGGAAAACAACAGGATATCGAAATATTTTCAGTGCGATAAATGAGAGAAATTGAGAAGAATTTGCTAAACTTGTGCATGAATTCAATGAGTCAGAATAATAAAGAAAAAGTAAATATACCTAAAGAAATAATATAATTAAATTTTGCTATTTAAATGAAATGACAAATTTTAATTGTGTCGTGTAATAAAAGTATTTTAAGTTTATTTCAATTCATTATAGATACACAGAAAATTTTGTCTAGAAAGAGCCTTAAAATTGAACTCTAAAATAACCAAAGATTTTATTAAAAATAGAAAATTTTGTATTTAGCCATTGATAACATTCCCATAAAGTTAAAGATGCTCAATATAACTCGACAGCCAAAAGTTTCCACTAAAAATAAAACATATCATGGCATTTCTCTGTGAAAATTGAGAAGATTAAAGCATAGCTGTGTCAAATTTTTCCTAGAGTCTCACCCCCTTCCCACCCCCAGTTCGTTCCCATTGGAGACGAGCACCTCCAGACAGATTGATGGCGACCGTAAAGCGAAACCGCAGTTCGCGAAGTAGAGTTCACGAATTGGCTAACCACAGACTGGAGCGAACTTTAGGACTTTGTTAAGTGTGTTAAAAAGACTAATGGCGGGAAGCGCGATGAAAACGATGAAAAGTGTTAACTTAATAATGAGGTGTGGGCGGTGTGATAATGTCCCGACTTGCCCCCAGATGGCTGATAACTTCACCAGCCTCATATGCTTATAAGCCGAGCTCTAACCCGCATTTGTGTCTGTTCTGTTCCGATTTGGTTGCAGATAACAACGTGGCCGCCAGCAAAGAACCATCCATGATTGGCTCGCACGGTTCCAGACTGCAAAAGAAACGCGCCCTGAATAGCTACTCAAACTTTCCCTTATAACACGACCCCCGGAAATTCCCCCCTTCCCTACGATATATACCAAAGTGAGCACTCAAAGTGCAGCCAGCTATTGTAACTAACTTAGCCGTAACTAGTCAATGCCAAAAATGATAGTGGACAAGTCGGATCTGGTGGGCGAGAATGCCTGGGCCAAGCTCCTGCCGGAGGAGAAGGACAAGGCCAGTGCTCCGAGCATAGTCAAGATGAGCAGCAGCAATAACAACGACTCCAAGGAGACCACTCCCCTGAATGTGGATCAACTGGTGGCAGCCACCACGCCTGCCGCGGTATCGGAGCCAGGAACAGGCTGTGTGGAGGAGACCTACAAGCGGACGTCAACCTATGCCTCCAATATTAATTCAACGGGCGGCGAGTCGAGCGGAAGTGGTACCCAGCTCTCCCGTAAGGAGTCCATTCTGGGCAGCTTCCACCGGCAGATCCGGCGATCCATCAAAGCGGTCAGCGAATCGCCCGGCCCACTGACCAGGTGAGTGAATAGAAGAGATAAGATTAGTTGAGCCAACACTGCGTATGAGTAATCTATAATGTTACTCATACGCAACGTTGGTCAAGGAGTCCGCTAAAAAACAAGGGATTTCCTTTTAAACTCCCAGCTGTGAGCTAAAAATATAGCTCTAAGAGCTAGTTTTTGTTTCTTAAATAGTTTTGCCAGTTGCTGTTAAATCAATATTGACTCCGTCTCGTTATATGGGTAAATGCTATTAGCACAGAAAGTACACATCCGCAGTATTCCGAACACTAATATTGACAATAAATGTAACATCTTTTAGAAGTACGTTGTTACTATATTTACATTCCTAAAATACTTACTGTTCTACTAACAGTTCTTATTATTATTATTTATATTAAAAAAAAATTTAGGTAATTTTATCAAATAATTACGCATTTCCCCAGAATGTTATTTTAGGGTTTTGTGTTATCTTTACGGGATTTAATTGTCCCCAGCAAATTCCACCTCCTCACTCTGTTCATGGGTTGTGCAACAGTTTCCCTGAAGTTCTTAGTAATGAAACCGAAAATGTTTCATTCAAAATATGTAAAATAATAAGCCCCTAAATCGATATATTTCTTATTTAAATGCAATTTGTGTTTCTCAATTTCCAAGAATCTGCATTTGCGAATATTCGAGCAAAGCTAAAGCACTTAAGCCGAGAACCCACACATCTCGCAAGGCAATGTGTTGTCGGTAAACAAACCGCATTCGGTGCACTTTCCATTGAATTGGTTCTTTTTTTTTTTTTGAGAAACGTGTCCCAGTCCATTGATAGCTGTGGCACATACGATATACGTTTTGGTATGCAAATGGAGGTGACGTCTACTGGTCACTGGAGCTGGAGAACCGTGGAACTGTAGAATTGTGGAACTGTAGTATGAGAACCGAGTCACTAGAGCGAGATAAACCTTTTGAGTTGATTGCCTGAAATGACAAAATTGAATTATTTTGATTTGAGCGCCGTCAGTGGGTGGACAATTAAATATTATTTCCGCCTGCTGCTTCTAGCTCAGCGTGTAAGCTGCGCTACAGATACAGATACAGATTCAGATTCTGGTTCTGACTCTGATTTAGATACTGATTCCGAGCTGCCTTAATTGGGAGTAGAGTCGGTTTCTGCGGCAGTTCGAGTCCGAGTGCGAGTATGAGTACCAAATGAACGCCCCTGACATTACGCGTGTGTTTACCGAGCACTAATGCCTCGGCATACTGTATGAGTCCAACGCAGCTCCACGCTGTTTATGAGAACGTTCTCCCAGCGAGAGTCAACGACTCGCACCTGCCCCTGCCTTGACATAAATTTGCATAATGCATAATGCCGGAGCCTCAAATTTCAATACTCGATCGGCTTTCGGTTTTCGGTTTTGGCAACTCACTTGGCCATAAGTTAATTAAGAGCGTGTTAACTGCCCGGCCGGCGGACTCATTTCAGTTGGCCGAATGCCAGAACCGAGGGGATTTCCTATGTATGTGGATGCTGCGAGTTATGCTCGTCAATGGTCGGCTTGTTCCGATTGTTCGGGCCAGGTCGGGTCGATGTCGATGCCGATATTTATGCCCTGTAGCGCATTCGACACACTTTCTTCTTCGGGCGCACGGTGCGTATGATTGATTTTCGTACCATAACACTCCCGGTCTCCCGCTTTTCCCGCCATCCGCCTCATTTCCGCCGGCAATTGATTTGGCCAATATTTGCGCGGCCCGATCGTGCGCCACTCGAGCTTGACCGAACGTCTGCGACCGATTGCTCACGATTCAGCGAAATTAATTATTTTTATTATGATAGATCCATTTGATAATTCCCCGCGGAATCGCCGTCAGGCAATCGTCGGCTGTGACGACGACCCGTTGATTATGGCCACTTGGGATCGGGCTGGGCAAAAATCTAGACAGGCAATTATCGCTAAAATGTTGTAAATGTATTAAGGGAAAGTGCCGGAATAGCTTAATGGCTTTATTAGCCTTTGTAATTATTTACAAACGTTTTGCGCGTGTTGGAAATAAGGAATCTTATGAGTGTTTTTTTACTGCACTTTAAAGTTTAAGAAAATATAATTTACTTTTAAACTTAACTTTAACTTCAATCATGATTATTATACCTTTTTTATAAAACCCTTAAGTGCATCGATACATAAACTTCATGGAAAAATACCTGCTAATCAATAGAAGTACAATACTTAAGACTGATTTCCCTTTAAGAAAACCTGTCTGCAGACCTTCTATCGAAAAGTATTTGATCCTAGAAACGAAGTGCACTTGATGACTTGAGCCATCCATTGACAGGTGTCCACGGGTCGATCATGTGATTACAGAGTACCGCCTGGAAATAGGTAGAACCACTAGAAGCTGGTCGTGTGCAAATTGGCTCCCTGCTGATAACTGCAAAATAAAAATATCAAATATCAAACAGCGATCGAAAGGTGGCTATAAATTTCCTGAAATGCAGAAGGTGGAACGTAAGTCGCCACTTTCTTACGGGATGTTCGTCAGGACTGTCACATGCACTGCGGAATCTATTTTTTGCCCACGATGATACTGAGTTTTTTTTCGTCAATTCCCAGCTGCTAATCGGCTAACGAACGAATCGTGATTGAATAAGCAGACGTGCCCGATTTGATTATCGCATATGGCAACAGGGCTAGTACGCTAATATATGCGAGGATGCCACTATATGATATGTGTGTGCATAAATAATTACACAGATGCCGCATTTATGACAATACCGAAACTGCAGTTATAAATTGAGTTTTATACGCGTTAATTGGCGAAAATCTTAAAACTTGATTGTCGTACGACTCGAATATTTCGCTTAACTGGCTCTTGTTGTCTTTTGTCTTGCGCCGCGGCATTATGGCAATTTATTGCAACGATCGGCTGTCAGGCGATGTAACCGTTAACGGACCCGCGGTATCGGAAGGGTTAATTGCCTTGATTTAAGGGCGAATTAAGTCAGGCGTCGGGAGAGTGGAGCTTCCTGTCGGGCTCTCCCTCGCCCTCCTCCCGCTTATTTTAATCTCTACACAAAAAAGAAGAGAAATGAGAGAATTTTATCAGCTGTTGTATTTTATGCTTGAGCGTGTTTGTTTGCCCCTTGGTATGTGTGATTTTAGCTACACGCTGTTGTCACTCTGTGTTTGCTTTGCTTTTGCCTCTGCCTTTGCGCTGCTGCCTTGCTGCCGGCTGCTATCGCGTCTTCCACTTTAAACTCAAAATAACAAAAAGCAACAAAGCTGTCAACCGAGCATTTCAGTTTGAGTTCAGCCGTCTTCGCAGAAAGTATACACCTGCCGCGCTCTCTCGCTCACACCTGCTCTCCGGTTCTCGCTCTCTCTCTCGCTCTCCCGTGGCAAGATCGGCGTGTAGAGCGCCCAGGTAGAGCGTATTTAAACGCATTTCGTGCAACACAGCCGCTCATTGGCCAATGGAACACCGTTAAATCAGTTACTGAGCGCGTTTACCGTTACCAACTAGCGAACTCTACAAACTATCTGAAACTCTACGAACCGTGTGTGCTCCGCTGCTCAACGCAGAGCGTTTGTCGTGAATATAATGAGCGCTTTTGTTTATTTCAAAATAAAAACCATTTTTGCCTTTCCCACCACAAAAAGAACGCATTTGTGATAAAGCGCAGTAAAGTGGAAGGAGGAATATAAATTATAAATAGCCAATAAAAATCGAAAACCCATAAAAAAGTTCGCTGGTGTTTCAACTTTACAAAATAAAAACAACAACTGAAACCTGCCTCACAGTACACAACACACACACACACACCGCGCTCGTATCCAGCGATAACGTCACCCGCTTTCGTCGACAGTATTAAAGTTAATCTGAAAAGTGCTCGAATCTTTTGTTTTCCTAAACGCAAATTTCAATTATAATAATTGTAATCCAACAACTGCGAAAATTATAATAAATAACAACAACAAAAGCGACGACAACTACAACAACTGTAGCCAAGGTTGCCGCGCTTTTATTTCGCTTTTGTTGTGCGGAGGAGCGGAGCTGTCAACCCAACATTTCTGCTCAGCCGCTGTGGCTGCCGACGCCGACGCCACTGTTGCCGCGTTGCCGTTACATTTCAGTTGCCGTCGAAATCGCCGCAAAATTGTCGCATAAAAACCAAACAGAGAGCAACAAAGCCGCAGCAGAAGCAGAAATTTACATAGCAGCGTTATACAACGCAGCGCGTGCTCCGTTCCGACTGCAGATAGAAAATCCGGAATCCATCCGCATCCGTAATTGTTGCTAACACCCCGGAGAATTACCCCTTCCTTCGCCAAAATGAAGCGCCTGATGACCTGGGAGCGCGATCTCGTGGATGCCATGTACGAGTAAGTGGCAGACACACAAACACACAAACATCCTACACAACCAGAAAACACAAAATGTAAAAATTGAATGAATGTGAATGATCGATTGGTGGCTATTAATTTATTTGTCCAGCGAAAACCTAATCTCAGACTGTTTCACAGAATATGATTTAAAAGCCAATAAATTAATTTATAAACCCATTCGAATGTATAGGTTTCCTTGTTGCGAATGAAACGTAAACAAATGATTTATAAATTTGAAAAGCAACTGAGTCTAAAAAGAACAAGTTACTAACAATATTACCTTTGAATTAAAACAAAATTCAGCTTAAAAACAAATTTGCTTATTTTTGAAGAAAATTATTAATTTACGAGAAACTTAAAAGCAATTTTTTATAAATAAAATTGTAATTTTTAATGATTGAGACCGAACATACTTTAACAGTTTGTTTTTAGACCAGACCACATTAAAATTATTTATCAATAATCCCAACAAACTTTTTAGATTGATATTTGATTGGTAACCACATTTCTTCCCGTGTATGAGCAAGGTGGATGTGTGCCTGTGTGTTGGCTAAACGATTTCATTTATCACTTGTAGCTCATTAGCAAATGGACAGGTTTCCAGTTGCATTGTTTGAAAGCCGAGAAGAAGCAGCACGTGCTTGACACAACAATAGCAATCACAGTAGTAATTACAAACAAAACAAGTTTGTCTTGCATTGAGTGAACTTGTGACAGGGACAGAGAGCAAGGCAACGCATCTGAGTTATTGCAGTGTAGTACAGTCTGACAAAAAAAAAAAATATATAAATAAAAAATAAAAACAAAGCCAAACAAAACAAAAAGCATGGCATGGCAACCGAACTCTTATAATGTGTGCCATGCTGCAACAGCTGCTTGTATCTGTGTATAAGAGCATAAGTATAAGATGCCACGCCAGGAGATCGAAATCATCTCTTTCTCTCAAAGACAGCTGCTCTCTCACAGGAAGCTCTCTCTCTCACCCGTGTGCGCAACGCCCGCGGAATTTAAATGCCGGCATTTTACCTTTATGAATAAACTGGAGGCCGGCGAGAAATGCTCAACGTGCATTTATTTACCAATTTACCAAGCTACCACTTTACCAATTTACCAATTTGGCGATATGCCACACACACACACTCTTAGCAATTGGGCTTTGCTAAGGATTTCCACCTTAAGATACCTGCGATCGCCCCACGCTCCTTTGTTTGCTCGATTTATAAGGCTCTGCCCGGCTATTTGCGGTGCCCAAAATATATAACTATTAGGGCTTTCGGGCCATAGATAAGCGACATTAGGCAGCTATCAGCATATTGCTTATCTGGGGATTTTCAGGTGTTACGGCGAAGAAGGTCAAGGCTCAAGGTGTGGTTTAAAATCTATTTAAATAAATATTTAATTAGAATTTTACTTTCCGAGATGATGGGATAGTAGAAATTAAGTAATAGAGTTTTGAAATGACTGCACCACAGAAAAAATGTATCTTATTACTCGACTTCATTGCGTCTTTTAAGGTTAACAATAAAAATTTATGGACTTTAAATCTTTAGAGAGCTGCTAAAGTAACCCTGAGTAAAAGTAAAAGTCTGCCCTAAAACTGAATTCCGTGCCATAATTTTGCAATTAGTGTTGCGGCAATTTAGCGACTTTCAGCTTTCGAGAGCCATAAAGCGAGGATCCCCGCCGCACCCTTTGAGCGGACTGTACTGCGAACGCTGTCTTCGGATGCAGAAAGCGTGTAATCATTAGCTTAACAAGCGGCGCATGCCCACCGCTTCTAGCTAATGGCTTTCCCTGCGTCCCCGTTTCTTGGGCAACCTCTTTTCCAAGACCTGCTGACAAGGCGGCCCGTTGTCACATGGCCATAATATTTGCCCGGTTTATCTCGTGTGTACTCCTCCCTGCTATTATTTACAAGTGTGCCGTCGCAGGCCACGATTGCGGCAGATAAACTGAATTGCAAATGATAAGGTATACTACCTCCAGAGCTTCATTAGCACCTCAAATCGAGGTTGGGGCTCCGACTTGGGCTGGGCTTTGAAGCCCGGAATTCGTACATATAATATATCTCCCCATGCGCCAGGTGACTCATGATCACGACAGATACAAACCCGTCGTGCTTATTGGCATATACTTTTCCAGTTAATGTCGAACATTTCACCGATAACTTCATATGCAAATATCCGCTGTTTCACATTTATTCCGCTAATATTTAAACTGATACATCTGTTTGGTATTTGCCAAGAAAGGAGGAAGAAAAGAGCGCTTAATTTCTTTATTTACACACTAATTGAGATCGCAATTCAAGGTGGAAACTTACTAGACGCAATCGGCGGCAATATCTTAACAAAATATCTACGATAAATAGACGTGCTAATTGCTTGCCCAATTTATTTGCTCTGGCTTACCGAAGACACACGATGTCAGCGTGACTCCGGGAGCTAATAATATCTCTGGGAGCTCTGGAGTAAATGTTTTCATATCGAATTTAGTAGGGGATATTCTGAAGGGACTTTTTATTTGCAATGAAATTATTACTAAAGAGCAAAACTGTTTACGGAAGAAATCATAAAGAAGTCAGAGAGATTTCTCTTGTCTTTCTCTAATTACCATAAAGTATGCCAGCAAGACAAGCTAAGTCCATTCAAGTTTTTTACAACTTTTTTCAGAAGGCAGTCTAGATACTTAGGTAGTATTTTGCCTACCATAAACATAAGAATGCTTCTGTTGGTAGAGTCGGTGAACCCTAGCAACCTCCGCAAGGTTTGGTCTATCTCAAAGCACATCACACAGAAGCCGAGTGGTAGCAAGTCACTTGGCCTTTTACAATCTTCTCCTAGCTTCGTGGAATCTTATGCTGACTGCTTTTAGCTGCCAAAAATAACCACGCTTTCCTCGGACTGTCAACAGTTTAGTCATAGGTATGGTCGTATCGCCGCCATATAAGTCCGCGCCTATTCATAAGACTGTATATCTTTACACCGATATCAACACTTGACTGCAAATGCGGCGATTACCTGGACAGGTGCGTCACAGCCTTGACGTCACAGGATTTCGCCTGATAACCTGTGGCAATTGTTTTGGGTCCTCATTGTCCGCAAACTTTCCGTGTAAGAAATTACTCATGGGCATTATTGGCTCAGACGGTTCTGAGAGGTACTTCCCTTGCCGAGGTTTATGGCCAGCAATCTTTTTGTGGTTCTGTGGTTCATTCAGTAGATTACAGTGGCCACTCGAGATAGGGGAACTGGGGCGCCAGTGGGGCGCCATTTCTTGCCATGATGAATGGCCAATGGAGTTGACTCCTTGGAGAGCGAATGGCTATAACCCCAAATTGGTTCATTCAACTTCTCGACGATCGCTATTGGTATTTCCCATGCGGGAAATTCGAAATTCTGGCTATTTTTGAACGAGCAAAGTGCGAGGCAGCCCGAACCGGTTCAGGGGGGATAAGTCACAGAGAATACAAGATATATACCATATATATCTGGCACTGGCGGTCTGTCGCTATCTGCGTTTCGGAATTAAATGGCTAACCGTGGGGATAAGTTCTAAGAAAAACATTTCCATACATATCAATTGACGCAGAGCAACCTATAGACCCTGTTCGAAAATGTGTGATCAAGTGGAGAGCGAAGATCAACTCCAGAATTTCAGAATTCCAGATCCAATTCCCTATTAAAGCTCGAGAGTTTTCAGGTCCCACCAGCCCATCAGGTGCGACATGTGTCAATCGCGGGCAAACAGCGTTAATGAGGCAAACGGCGAACAGATAGCCACGTTCGTATCTGATACATAGGAACTGGCATACCGCTCGCTTATGGCCACATACATACTTGCATGTGTAATTAGGTGAAATGAGTAAATGAGGCGGCAGCCCAACAACAACTTATTGTGTAGCATTCAATTCTACACAACAGATATCGACGCTCGGGTTGGGGGATCGCAGGCGGGAGGGAGGCCTGCGGCGGGACTAATATCAACACCAGCGAACACACTGAATGCTGAATTTTTGTTTGCAGCAACGAGGGCGAATTTCAATTTGCTTGCCGACAGTTGGCACAAAGTTGTTCGATCGCGCAGTTCACACAACCGACAATAAAAAAGCATTCGACAAATACAAAAAATAGAACAACGGCGTGACATTCTACGCGCTTTACAAGTTAATTAACCGGGCGTCCGGCATGGTGAAAAGTGGCTCGATTTGAAAGTTAGCAACAGCAACTCCCTCGAAATGCTGAAATCTCGCTTCGGTGATTTATTGGGCTGCTCGGCCCGTCGTCGCCTCCTGATGAAACACTGCCTGTGCTTTATTTTTATAACAATGACAAACTAGCGCACAAGAGAAAACGATTTCGTACTCTTTTTTTGTTTAGCCAAAAACACAACAGTTCAATAATAAAAGCACACTTCTGTGCAGAGATCCGTTCGCAACCAACAGTATTCTCCCTGGTGTCCCTCTTGAGACCTCAGTGCCCGTCGCGTCGCTCCGTAGGACCATCGATCACCGGCCCCACGATGTCTGAGCTGCGGCGCAGTTTTAGCCGGCTGTCGATGATCGTCTACAGAGCCACCCATTCCAGCGAGCAGTCGTGGCGCGAAGAGCTCCTCAGGTAAATCCCGGTGAGAGAGAAAGATCGATCATCGATCAGCCATCACCCTGCGGTTCGAAGACGATCGGTTATGTGCCTTAAAGTGAGCGTGAAATTGGAGAGTGGATTTATTGATTAACTGATCTTCAATAAGTGGATACTAAATGCCTGTAAAATGTGTGATCAGAGATCTTTAAAAAGTGTGGATCTTATAGATTTCCTGGAGGTCTTTATAGATAATATACTACAAATAATGATTACTTGTAACGATCTCTTGAATTAAGGAATACTTTAGGTATAGCTCCTACTTGCACTTCCTTTCTTTATGTCTTTGCTAATCTAGTCACGATTCCGGTTCTGTACAGACAGTTATGCATCGTTGTCTGCAGTCCAAAGATCAGTTTTCCATAACTTGACGACGTTTCATAACTGTTTGCAGCCAGCTAGTCACCCTTGAAGGTTATTTAAACAGCTGAACTCGGCCCGATCTCAGAATACATAAAAGCATGGGCACATATGTACATACATATAGTATACCTAATGTCTATATGTACAGTGTACATATATGCATCTGCGCATTTAAATTTATAATGTTTAATCGAATGCGGCATAAATATTTGCCTGAAAAGTCATTTCCATTTGCTCTTTGGCGATTTAGCCACCTCTGTTGATACATATGTACTATATAGTACATATAAATACCAGATCCGTTCTAAATATTATATGTGAAGGTTAGTGTCGGATCAAAGTTTACATAAGGCCCATGAAAGGATGTTTTCTTCTCCTCCAACCTTTCTTTGTGGCCCGAACTGTTCACGGTTTCGATGAGTGGCCAACAACTTATGGCGGATATATTCAGATTCATAATTGCACTTTTCACTCTTGCCATTTTTATTTTGGCAAAGAAAACAGAAATGAGGAAATATGCAGGTACACTGCGTTTCACAAGCAACTATCTTGAATGAACTTATCACAACTTGTAGAATTAAAGGGATTTTAACTGGGATTTTAACTATGAAAATATTGAATCATCGGAAGGGAAGCCTTGCGGCATTAATTGAAGTTCATGTACTGTGTCGGCGCCTATCAATTACGAAACGTGCTGTATAACGGACTGACTGTCTGGCTTTGTTCTGTTCACAATTCCCACTTTGATTTATGGACAGCAATTGCAGCACGTTGTCTATAATGTACAGCATATGTACTTACATATATTCTTAAAGATATACATATAGTATGTAAATATCTACCGTAGAGTACTTCCCGGGGAAAGCTTTCGCAATGAATTTCCTCTGGGCCATAAAAGCGATACAACCCAGATCCGTGACGTCAACTGGCACTATGATCATGACCATGGTCAACTTATTTGCACCTCCGGAATATCGACACGGGCAATAACAGATGGCCCAATTGCATTGGCAAAACAATTCGTTGGCCATTAGCCAGGCGATTGAAGTGCACAGCCCCAGCAGCAGCCACAAGGTATTGCAGGGGGATCACCTCCAGCCTTGCACCTTCGGCGGCGAGTTCGTCTTGTCGAAGGTTAGTTTTGTTTTGACTTTTCGCTTCAACTCCCACCGCGATTAGCTCACACAGGCTGAGCTTTAATTGCAGGCCATAACCCAAGGAGCGCCTTATCTGGCCTCTGGCTGTTAGATAACCTCTGAATATTACGAGTATTTTTAGCTCAGCATTCTCTAGCTCGCTCCCTATCTGTGAAAATCTAAAATATCAGCTGATATCATGTCGTTCGGGCGGGAGTTGACGTTGACGCACTGCTTCGCCGCATACCCGCAGTGAGTGTGTGTCGCCCGTTCCATTGAACTTGTTTTATTTCGCCCCTGCGACAGCGACCGGTTTTTCCCCCAAAGAGTCACAATATTGCATTTGGCAAACCAACAAAATAAAAAACGTTTATAAACAATAACAATAACAATCGGGCACTCTGTGCTCGAGCCGGTTTATTTGCATGAGCCAAACATCAGATTTAAACTAATGAACTCTAAAATGGCACTCTGTTGTCGCCCGGAGATTTCTACGAATTTTTATTGAGTTGCCTCTGGGGAGAGATATCAGTGTTCTGAGAAATTCCCTCACACATGTATTTTATCGCATTGATTTATTTTTTAATGAGCTTGTACAGTGTACAATGTGAATGAATATGGTTAGATGATTCATTGAGAGCCTTTTGCCAGATACTAATATTTATTGCTTTGCTTATAGCTTTGTTATTAATTGATAATTGATAAAATAATAATTTCTGAAGTACAATAATAAGAGTTTAAAAGAGTACCTTTGTTAGTTGCTATGTTGGGTCTACAAAGAAATATATAAAAGATACATAGTTTGGGAAGCACTTAATCATCGCTTAAGAAACCCAACTTATGTTATATTTTTATTTAATAAATAAACTGTAGATTATGCAAAATTGATATGACCTTTTTGGCTGAGAAAATGAGATTTGTTATCAATTGCTTAGAAATCAATAACAACAGCTAAAGCAACACCTAAAGCACGTATTTTTGTTTAAAGCTTGTTTGCATAAATATCTAATTAAGTTATTTTAAGTTCATATTTGTTTGCTAAATTTCCAAGAGAGCCTGCTTAATTAATGCGAGTGATTGATGCCTTCCCAATGGCCATTTCAAATCCATTCGTTTCGAGCGAAACCATTGCTTTCTGATTCCGCTGGGCCATTCATTAGTTCCTCCTTATCGGCACCTCTCCCACTCGCGAGAGTTCGACTCGAGCTCCGCCTTGGAGCTGATCGCGTAAAGCTCAGTTCCCCAGCGTGTGTTCGGGGGACTTTTGCACATTCTAGCGGAATTTCAGTGCACAAAGCGAGCTGATAAAGCGGGTAATGTAAATGAAACAAAATCGAAATATAAATGGACATGTAAATATGTATAAATGCGAGGCAAAGTGAAACGAAAGCTGACTGCAAGAGTCAGCTCAGCTGTTGTTGTGCGCCTCGCTCCGAGGCTGCTTACAGCTAGCGATTAACCATAATACAGTTACTGCCGATCCAGAGCGGAGCTTCCGAAGACCTCCGATTGTCTGTCTCCTCAGTGCTAATCCGACCCTGAGCCGCTAATAACCCAGCTCTTAGTGGTCTAGCTGATTCCCAGTCTCACACCATTGATAATCCCCACCAAAGTTTCCAGTGATCGCGGTGAATCCGGATCCCTGGTACTCGTAGTATCACCGATTGATAGTCCAGGGCTCTCCATGCTGTTCTTTATCGGTCTAGTGTTCGTTGTGTGCCTCTCGAGCGCTATGCTCCAAGCAATTATTTGGTAAATTAATCAGATATACCGGCTATATCGATAACTATTTGTATTATCGGCCAGAACGGGCCAGACAAACGTCAGTGGTTTCTGTCTTGTGACTTCCTGTTGTTGGCCATCCTTTATCACACCGGACAAAGGCCGGCCATAATCGGCTGGCATTTGCATGTGTTGTGGGTTGTGTGCATTGTGCTGGGTCTCAGTTCTCTTGGCTATTGTTTTAAGGAGTCTGTTCCAGAGTCTAGTAATTTATGGTTCAAGCAAATGCACTGCAAATTGATAACGCATTGCACTTTTTCTGTTTGTTGTTTGATTTTTATACAATTTAATTTGTACATGAGCTAAAAATGTGGGCGTATTTTTGCATACAGCAAAGGTCTGTTCCGTATACACACAATAAAAATATAAGTAGGTAATAAGGAAGTATTCCTTACCCGAGATAATCATATACAAAATATATAAATGGACAGATATCAGTATAATGTATTCACTATAAATATTTATTTAGAGGCTCTAAACTTAGAGACTATGCACTGGCATATATTACAACCAATCAAAGAGTTATTGGGTAGAATAATTTTACTTAATAAATGTTCTCCACGTGCCCAAGAAAATCATTATCAAAAATGCAAACAGAAAATAGGTACACCAAATTAGCCTGGCTGTTATGAACGTGTTGTGTAAATCCAAACGTTAATAGACAACGACAACTGGAGCTTGCCGCACTGCATCTGAAAGCGAAATCCCCAATCGAACCGAACCCTTAGCCAAGAAATCGAATCTATTTGCGTGCCATGTGTATTAATGTGTCAATCTCCGCGTCTTGTTCCCTTTCAGGTACCGGCAGACACGCTTCAGCTCGCGGCGTGTCCGAAAACGTGTGGTCTTCAAGCATGGCGAGTGCAACGTCGTGCAGGGGAATGTGGCCAAGAGGCGGCGTCGCTATCTGCAGGTGAGCGTTCAGTGGCAGTGCGTGGCTAAACCTCTATAGTATATGCATATATGTATCTATATCTGGTCGGTCGGTCCGCGGCCCACTTGATACGGATTTATATTTAGTTCTCCTCTCGCGCTCTTCCGTTTGCGTAACTCTCACCGCTTTACTTTGGCTGCAATTATGTAAATTGATTTGTCCTTCTTGCCAGCGAGTCCTGTTCCTTAAGCATGGCACCTTGTTGTTTTGTAATGCTTTAAAAGATTCTTAAAAATAGAACTATTTCAACTTGAATTGCCACATATAATGGTTATTAATTTAATCTCATTATAATACTGACCTTCAGTATCTCTTCCTTATATTCCAGGACATCTTTACGACCCTGGTGGACGCTCAGTGGCGCTGGACGCTACTCGTTTTCGCTGCCAGCTTCGTCATCTCGTGGGCCTTCTTTGGGTTTATTTGGTGGATCATCGCCTACGCGCACAATGATCTGGAGTACATCCTGCTGGAAAATAAGTCGCCCGAACTGGTGGCCAATATGACGCACACGGTGTGCGTGACGCAAGTGAAGAGCATGATGACCGCCTTCCTGTACTCCATCGAAACGCAGACGACGATAGGCTACGGCAATCGCTACGTGACGGAGGAGTGCCCGGAGGCGATCTTCACCATGTGCATCCAGTGCATCACGGGCGTCTTCATCCAGGCCTTCATGGTGGGCATTGTGTTTGCCAAGCTGTCGCGTCCCAAGAAGCGCGCCCAGACGCTGCTCTTCTCAAGGAATGCTGTGATCTGCCACAGGGATGGGGTTCCATGTCTGATGTTCCGCGTGGGAGACATGCGCAAGTCCCACATTATCGAGGCTCATGTGCGGGCTCAGATTATTCGCAAGAAGGTGACGAAAGAGGGGGAGGTGCTGCCCTTCTACCAGCAGGAGCTGCACATCGGCGCCGACGGAGGCGAAGATCGTCTGATGTTTATCTGGCCGACGACGATAGTGCACAAGATCGATCGAAACAGTCCGCTGTACATGCTCTCCGCCTCGGATATGCTGAAGGAGCGCTTCGAAGTGGTGGTTATGCTGGGTTAGTTAAGATACCCCTAGTCTCCCCTAGGTGATGTTTACTAATTGGTTTCCTTCTTCAGAGGGCGTTATCGAGTCCACGGGCATGACCACACAGGCCAGGAGCAGCTATCTGCCCTCGGAGGTGCTGTGGGGCCACCGCTTCGTGAACGTGGTGTCCTTCCGCAAGGAGACCGGCGAGTACGAGGTGGACTACACGCTCTTCAACAACACCTACGACGTGGACACACCGCTGTGCAGTGCCAAGCAACTGGACGAGCTCAAGTCGGAGTACACGAAGAGTGCCAAGAGCTGTCCCGGCCTGGGAGTCAACGCTCCCTTTGCGGACCGCACGCTCTCGGCGAGCTTGTTCCAGCGGATCGCCTCAGCCGCGTCGGTTGATCACCTTGATCCGGCCAGCGACGAGTCTCTGGACTCGGGTCGCCTCCAGATACGCTCCCATTCCATTCCCAACGGCGTACTGGCCAGCGAGCTGGAGCCGCTGAACAACAACAAGCACGGCGCCTCGTTCACCATGGGTGGACTGACCATCACGACGACGGCGCCCAGCATCCCCAACCTGTCCAGTATTAACGAGAAGACCAACTCCGGTAATTCCATAAACAGCAGCAACTACAGCAACAACAACAGCCTCGGCACGCTGACCGGAGGTGGCGGAGGTGCTGCCAGCGGACCCGGAGGCGGGATCACCATTGTCTCCGGCGCTGGCAACGGAGGCGGCGGCGGTGGCCGCCACAAGCAGTCGAATCCCCGTCGACTGAGCATCAAGCAGGACCAGCTGCCCATCGATTCCATTTGTTGATATTATTAATTGCGAGGCGCAAGGAGTCGGTGCTCTGCCCGCTGCCCTGGCCGTCGTCAGTTGGCTGATGTTGTATTCTAGTTAAGCATAGGCGCTCCTCCCACTACAATTCTAACTCAAACTAAGCTAAGCGAGATTCCATGGAGCTCATCTGTCATAGCCATAGAGCTGCTGCAGCTGTGAAACCCGTCAACCTTCCCACAACCCCCGATGCTGAAGTGGAGGCAATCTGATTGTTACCCACCCCCCCAAAACTATCCCCAGTAACTATTGTATGTATAGGCTAAGCCGATGAATGAATGATTCGCAAGTTGTTAGCTTTACTCGTATTGAATTTACTATTTAGCTAAGTTACAAATTGATATTAACGCGAGATAAGATGTGAGAGACACAGAAACCAAAATGCTGCAACTTCCTCGTAAGCTTAGACCTCTAGAGAAATATATGTATGTAAACGCTCACCGAATCGATCCGTATGTGAATATGAATATAATGAAATATAATGCGAGGACGCCACGGAATTGTGAATTCCCTTTTACCCGATAATAGTTGTTACTCCAACGAGCTAGATAAAGGAATTTTATTATCAATACAACTGTTTCAAAAACACACGAGCTTCAATTCTAGTAATGAGTGGACAATAAAATTGTACGAGTATGTGAATGTTTGATTGATGTATTTTACTTATAAGTCGCATTAAGATTCTGAAATTGAAAGACGGAGAATATACCTAAAAATGAAATCAGAACTAATGCAATTTGGCCTTTAATTTGTGTTTTACGGTCGATGGGAAATGGGTATGACTTTTACACCGGGGAAACCCCAGAAAAGTTAAGAAATACCTTAATTCAAAATTTCGTAACTTGGCTCAAATATATAATAATAATGAATAAGGAATACATTTTTATAAATGGGGTTGGAGCTTTAACTAACGTTAAAATTTATCAAATCTTAAATTACATTTTTTCTTCGATTTTGTCATTTTTTTAAGGGCTTACATCATAAACTTGTAAAAATTGGCAATAAATGAAATATAAGAACCAAGAAGAAAACACCAATCCAAATTTAAAGCGGTGGAGTTTAAGCCAAGTTATGATCATAAAACCATTAAAGGTGTTAGCAGTTTATAAGCCAATAACAAAATATTGTCTCAAAAGTGAATAATAGCTAGATGAGCATCACTGGCAAGTAAGATGTCATTTTGTCCCAACAGTAAAAATATAGGTAAGTGAAGCATTTTATTTTTTTGCTATTCAATTTTTTTAACAGTGAACATGTCCAATTGAGCATCACTGGCTAGTGAGATGCAATTTTGTGACCATATGAGCATCACTGGTTACAATTGCGATGTCTTTTTGTGCCCGAATAGCAATATAGCTAAGTGTGCATCACTGATGTAAAATCGGCTTAAAATCTGCGAAGAAGTGTCCATTTACCGATATCGGGTAACAGGCGAACAGGAAGAGATCTATTATAAACTGTTATAAATTTCTTGGCCGACTATTATTTTGTGCAGCGCAAAAGTATGCAATAAAGAAGAATTCGCTGAAGTGACCTTAAGTGCCTGGCCATATAATGGTGCTTCTTTTGGGCTGAGTTAATTAGCAACAAGCGGAAGTGCCAATTCATGGCATACTTTTGCGCTAAGCTTAGACCGGAAGAAGATTGTAAAGGAATCCTTAGATGTTTGTAATAAAATAAATAGTTAAAAAACTCCCACTAATCCCGACAAAAAAAAACAAAACACATCACTTATTTTTTAGTGTTTTTTCTTTAATTTTGACATTTTCTTTTTGTTTAGCTGAGGAAAAGTTGATCATCGTTTAAAGCATACAAATTTCTCGTATGAAACATACATAAATATATATAGCAACATACAAGTACAGGGGATTGGTTGGCAAGTGCTCGGTGATCCTTGCAAGCTAGTAGTAGTAGTAGTAGTAATTCAAGGATTGCGAGCACTCGCCTCACATAATTTATGTTACGGGGATTTACGCAAAGGGGGTTTTATAATGTATTTTAGGTCCAAGGGCGTAGTAGTACAATACAATAGTACAATAGGTAATTAGTTTATTTTCATTTACAACAAATAATTTCGCTTTTATTGAATTTCGTAGCTTTCTTTTCCGACTCAGAATGCGAAGACAATCGACTCTCAAAGGGCGTGAAATTCATTACAACAATTAAAATACATATGCCTACATTAACAATAGATTTTTATTTCGTTTTCGTAGCGGATCTCTTTAAGTTGATATCGTATATAAGTATGTATAATAATTTCGCATAGCTGTAGCTTAGCCTAGTGTTAAACTCTTTATGCTGTAGGACAATGTTTAAGAATATTAAATATTAATATCTCTTAATAGCTTATCGACTAACCCGCTGCCAGGACAGTGAAGGGGCCGCCCTAGCATGGGTAATTTTATCCGTTTTTGTTTTACTTTTGTTTCCGTTTCTTCTATTTTTTTGTTTTTGATTTATTTTTATTATATTTTTTGTGGTTTTCTTTAGTTTCCTTGAGGTGTGTTAGCACTCTCTTAGTTGCTGCCTAGCCTAGAGCTTGGGGTTAGTGGTTATCTAACTTTAATGTATGTATTTACAGACGCCTACGTGCTACGCTAGTTTGTGTTATGTTTACTCTGTTTGCGTGTTTTCGATAAATGCCTAATGGTAGATCTCTCACTAGATGATAGCGTACTAGTCTAGGCTTACTGCTAGGTGTCTTACGGGCGTAATTCATGAACTGTCCAGCAATATTCTGCAACCTTTACAATTGATTTGTGTGTGTGTACATGTGTCCTATTAACTATTTTAAACAATTATCTCCGTGATTTCATATTTTACAGGCTAATATTATAGATTTGTAAACGGCTTCGCCATCAAATATTGTTGGACGACGCATTGATAAGAAATGGGCGAGCTTTGATTGTGAGTGTGGAGTGTGGAGTGTGAGTGAGTGTGAGTTGTGTATTGATTTACTAATTCATTTGAAACATTTTTGATTACATTCGTTCCTCTGTTCTCTGTTCTGTTCGCTTCTTTCGTCTGTCTGCATGCATTTTGTAGGCTTTAAGAGTCCTCGGTTGAAGAGCGGATTTATCACAAGTAATGTTTTTAGTAAATTGAAATTAAGTAAGGGGCTGCTGTCCAACTAATTAATTAATTAAAAAATAAATAACAATCAAGCTGACTAAAAAAGTAAATCATTGATGGGGGGGCTTGGGATGGTACGACGAATGAGGAGGCAGCGCCAAACGGCCGGAAGCAGCAGCAGGTGCAACGAATGTTGCCAGCAACACGTTGCAGCAGCAGCGAGTTGAGAAGAAGAAGGACCAGTCGCCGCTCAGTAGTACAGGTAACTGTTGTTGAACAAATCGTAGCGGTAGTCAAAGCTGCTGCTGCTGCTGTTGCTCGGATCGATGCTGCTGCTGCTCGCGCTGGAAGCCAGTGAACCAACTCTTTGTTGCGGCGATTCGCAACAGATACTTTCATTCCTTGCGGTGCTGCTGCTGCTGCTGCTGTCCTCCCGGCTGTTGCTGCGACTGCAAATGGTGATGCTGCTGCTGCTGCTGCAGGTGTGGAGGCACCCTCGACTGCTGCTGCTGCTGCTGCTGGGGCAGGCCTCCGCCCACGTGTTGCGCCTGCATTCCGTGCTGGCCATGATGGCCATGCATGGGCGGCTGAGCCGGCACGTGGCCATTCAAGCTAACGCCGCCAGCCGAAGACACAGCGTTCGAGGCAGCCGTGGCTGTGCTATTGCCCTCGGTCTTGTCCCGGGGCAACAGGTAAACCGATCCATCGGCAGCCTGCTGCAGGCTGTAGTCCGAGGGCGAGCAGGGATTACCCTCGGGATCGCGCAGATACTGGAAAGTAAAAAAAACGAAATGAAACAATTAATTTGTGTTCTCGCGGCTGTTGGAAGCTGTTATTTGAGTAGAGTTTCACCCACCTGGAACACATGACGATGCAGCAATGCAAACTTGTTTGAGATACGCTTGCGCTCGCTTTCCAAATGATCGCGGTCCGCATTCAACTGCGTCTTGCGCTTGACCACAGCGTTCACCTCGTCCTCGAGAGTCAGGATCTGGTCCAGCTTACGTTTGCGACAGTTCTGGGCGGCCACCTTGTTCTTTCCGCGCCGACGAATGTCGCGGATCAGCGACAACTGGTTCTCGCTGAGGTCGTATTTGGACAGACGCTCGTTGAACTCGTCCATGGGCAGGTTGATGATGTCCTGCACTGCAATTGGTATGTTCAGGGATCGGGCGCGCTTCTCGTCGCGTGTCAGGTGTTCGTCCTCCAAAGTGCTGCTGCTGCTGCCGCCAGCACTGCTGCTAGAGCTGCCGGCATTCGATCCCTTCGTTGCGGTCTTAGTGGCCACCACCGTCTTCTTGTCGCGCGCCTGGGGTCTGGGCAGGGAGCCACTGCCCTGGGGCAGCGAGTAGGTGTGGTTCAGTTGCACTAGATCCTGTGAAGTTCTCGGCGAGGGTCGCACTGTGTAGTCTCCGGAGAAGCCGCTGCCGCTGGCTCCCATGCCGTAGGCCTGGTGATGATTGTAATCCTTGGACAGAGCCGGTCCCATGGCTCCAGGCTCACTGATACCGCCGCTGGCCATTCCCGAGGAGGCATAGCCGGCATCGTACTCATACTTGATGCTCTGCGACGACTGGACCGCAGTCGCAGTCGCCGGAGGAGCTGTTGGCGGCAGAGCGGACGGCGTTTGCTTGTGCGGATCCCGCTTGCCGTACAACTGGTGCTTCTTCTGCGCTACTGGAGGCTGGCGTGTGGCGGTGGTCAGCCGCGAATTGTTGTTGTAGCTAAAGTCATAGGGGCCTCCGTACTTGCCCTGATGATAGTCCTGGGCCGAGTCACTGCCCTCACCCCACTCGCCGTCGGAGAGGGACGGCACACGCTCGGAACCCATCGAACTGACAGCACTGTCGCTGGAGGCGTCCAATCGATCTGCTCCGCCCTGCGCACCTGCACCGCCGCTGGCCAGTAGATCGGTGGTCATGCCCGCTGCTCCGGTGCCCACTGAGCCACTCATTGGGCCCACGCCGCCGGCTGCTCCGTTGGCTTGGTTGCCGTGCGGATTTCCCGCCGCCAGTTGAGCAGAGCTGCCAGAGCCGTTGCTGACATGTCCGCTGCTGGGCAGGCCCAAGACCGAGGAGTTGTTGCTGGTGCTGTTGTCCACCATGCGACAGAAGCCTGCAATAGAAATTGTATAGTTGAGTATAACTTCTCTCATATTGAGTTAAGATCAGCTGTTAAAGCTCAATATCGATACACCTACATCGTAAGATCGATCTTATTATCGATATCTAAACTATATCGAAATTCCACCCACTCAAAAAGTAAATGCCTGTTACAATCGTCAGAGTTTGGAGATGTCGTAAAAGTAGATTTAATATTAATTGGAATATTGCGACAATTGATTATGAATTTTAGTAATTTATTTAGTAATTTATTTAAGTAGTAGTAGGAGTCTTCTAATAAAAACATTCCTGTTGATACAGCTAACTTTTTAAATATTTTTACTTATGAAGCACTTTTGGATCTCTGTAAAAGGCACAGGTGCCATAATATTTTATAAGAATTCTCATTAACTAAACTTAAACGGAACTAGTTCTCTGACCCAGAATTGATTTGAGATTGGCCGCTGCTTATCGTGGTCTTGAATTACTCGCTTTGCAGCTTCGATTATTCAGCACAAATTTATGACTGCCTTTCCGACAAATTCAGGCGAAAAAAGTGTGCAGTCATTTTCCATATTTCAGCGGGGACTTATCTTATCAGGCGATAAGGAGGCACAGGCAGCGCGTTGATAGCTCGTGTGCTCGCTCAACTGTTTATTTGCTGTTTCGCAAATACCTGGTCACATTGCCACATCTTACGATGTAGGCCCACAACGCCCACCCACCGGGGGTTTGTCTTATCTCACAGAACCGACGACGAGGATGAGTGTCCAGAAATGCGCAATCTGAGCGTGTGCAATCTGGCATTATTAATGCAGTTAATTAGTCAAATCAATTCCAGCAAGCAAGCAAGTAAGCTGGTGTGCTCTCACTTGTATTTATGCCCGCTGTCGACAAGGTCAAAGCTTAAACCATAAACATTGATGACTTGACAAAATGCGATACTTTGTATACTGTACAGTAGGTACTGCGTATATGCGAGAGTTATCAGTGGCACATTGAACGTATGTCGGAAACCATAAAGATAACAGTTAAGGCCAGTATGACACGTTTCATGATGAGCCAAAAAAGCACAAAAAAATGAAACGATGAGAAGATTTCGAATTGAGAACGTCTTTGTTTCTGAACTGTAAAATGCGGACACGTAAACACGTAACCCACTTATGTTACGTTTCACCGAGCTATGAATCTGTTACTATCAACCCTTTTGGCATTTTAGATTTGGCAAACTTTTCATTCCTTATGCTGTCTATGTTCTTGGAGCTTTTTCTATATTTTTCTTCTCTTTTTCGCTTAACGTTATTGTTTCGAAAAGGATGACTCAGCAGTTTAAAAATAGTAAACAGCAAACAGGCGGGCAAAAAAAATGAATAAAAAAACTTGCTGAGCGGGCATTAGGCAGTGATAGAGGGAGAGGGCGGTAGAGAGACCAAAGGGGGAGCCAGAGAGAATCACTCGAGAGCGCAGAACACTGTGCTGATATCAGTAGCAACAACAACAAAGATCGCCGTGCGGCATGACTAATGAAAAAATTGTTACGCGGTCACACAATTCTACAGGGCTTTCTTTCGCTTATTCTCTTTTTTTTTCTGAGATTTGTGGGGGATGGAAACCGAAAATAAACCCACCCCCTTCTAAGTGATCCAGTTTTATCTCTTTTTACATATTCTCACTCACTCTCACCTGTTGAATTCCGATTTCGATTTCGACGTACACCTTTTTTGGGATGCTTTATAAATATATGTATCTTTTGAAATTCTAAATTCACGCACGGAGATACTAAGAGAGAAGGAGAGTAGTATTCCACACTTATGCCAAATGCGTCATTGTTTTATTAGGGCGTTTATGCCAATTGCATCAAGTATACGGCACGTTGTTGCGCTACGCCATCGATCGGATCGGTTGGGTTATTATTTGGCGATATTCTCATGTACTTTTCGTCTCAATGTTCGTTTGAGTCGCGTCTCGGTTCTAATATTTACTTTACTATCGGATTCGATTGTTCGTGTTCGACTGATTTGCCCTCGACTCGCGCTCTGTTCTTGTCGCTTTGGCTCTCGGGTGAGTGAGATACTTTGTTCGCAGTGAGCGCGAGTAGCGAAACCTGAGCGTTCAGCGGCCGCCGCCGCACCCCCCCCTCATGACGCACCGGGCTCTTTCAGCGAGCGGTGAACTAATTGTACGAAATTTGTATGCTAATCACGAAAGACCGTCAAGAGTCGCGGGCAAAACGATAACAACAGTACAAAAAGCTCGCCCTGCGCAGCTCCACTGGGCGAGTGTGCGCGAGTGATTTATCTGTTCTGAGTGGGGAGTGCTTTGAGCGAAAGCTCACCGTGAGCACTGAGTGGCGAGTGGGTGGGGAAGAACTCTCTGACGATGCGCCATCTGCTTAAGCTTACTACCGAATTGAATAAACTTTTTGGCGAGCAAAAGCTTTGCACTGTGAACAATTAGGGGGTTTTTTTAACATGTAAATAAAAGGTATTTCACTTTAGAATATTACTGGAAATTGAAATAAAAAAAACAGAGGTTTCCTTTCTTCTATTTTGAATTTTTAGAAATAATTAAACTCATTTGAACTTTCCATAAATTATATAGTAAATAAGATTTCTAATAAATGCTTCGATTACTCACTCTCATTCATGTCCATCAAGTGCAGATCCTCGTCGGTGAAAATGGAGTTCATGAAGCCATCCGCCTGGTTCATGTCCGAGGAGGTGTTCTGGAAACAGACAGGGAGATAATAAGTATAAGTTGTGTGTCCTTAGAGGCGCGCTTACTCACCCCGTAGTACATCAGATCGTGCTCCACCTTATAGGCGGCGGCAGCTGCGGCAGCGCCATCGGCCTCATGACTCGAGTTGGTCAAATGCATGCTGGAGGTCACCGCCGAACCCAGGTTGTGGCCGTAATGGGGCTGGCCCGTGGGGCAGATGTCGCCCAGAGCGGCGTTCGGATGATGCAGCATGGCCGCGTGGTGCGGCGGCGGCGGCGGTGGTGGCGGCTGCAGGGGGGCAGCTGCTCCTCCGCCGTACTGGCCGTGCTGGCCGGGAACTGACGGGTTGCCTCCCCCGTTGGAGGGACTCGCCTGGTAAGAGTAGCCCGGGTAGTGATGCGGGTACGGCGACATGTCCGACACCCCGCCCACCATGCTGGGAATGGGGCTGAAGTAGGTGGCAAAGTCCTGAAGACGCTCCATGGAAACGCTGCGGTTCAGGCGCGGCATGCGGCCCTGCGGTGAGGAAAAAGGAATAACAGAGAGGGAAGACATTGATTAATTCGGCGCTCGTCGCTTAGCTGTTGATGTATTAACAAGGTGAGAAGGGTTCGCTCGATAGTCGCTGGCATTACGAAACTTATAACTCAATAAGCGATCAATCATCGCAGCCAGGGAATTCTCTAGAAACGCGGCGGTCCTAAAAAAACAGTCAGACAGACAGACAATAAACTGAATTCAAATTGCGCTACAAGTAACAATCTCCCCGGCTGTCAGAGCCGCAGAGCCACAGAGCCGCAGAGACTCTCTGTAAGCCAAAAAACGTGCACAATGTATCAGTCTGGCGATTTGACTGCCAGATCGATCAACGTGTTGGAATCGAAATGAAATTCGTATCTTTCAAATTGACAAGTGCTCGGAGTCGGAGTCGTGGTGTCCGGAGATCGCAGCTCGCAGTTCGGGGCCCAGAGAGCTGGCATCTTGGAGCCCAGCCAGCGGTCGGTCTTGGCCGCACTTTGTTTTCCTAAGACGCGGCCCAGCTCCACCGCTGCCTTCTGTAAAAGCTGTGCGGCTGTGTAAGTCGTCTTGGCATCTCTCGGGGCTGGCTGGCTGACTGATCGCCCGGATGGCCGGATCGTGAGACTACGACTTCATTAGGCCGCCTTTTGTTATTGTTAATTATCGGTGGCTTTATTTATTTACTCAACTAATTCCAGAGCCCTGGCGTGGGCGAATTGCAAAGTTATTTTCCCCCCACTTCAAATGCAGGCAGGCACACTCACTCTCTCGAATAATATTCTTGGGCTGTCGATCTGGGATCTCTGGGATCGTCTCAGATCTTCGATCCTTTCCCCAATCCCTTTGAAGGCGGCAACAAATTTGTTTTTAATGCTAAATGCCGGTGCTGCGCGTGCAATTAAGATCTTTCAGAGATCTGATATATCGGCCTGACGTTGACGCTGATGCACTTTGACACTGACATTGCAGATACGGATCGTCGGAGCCACAGAGACGAAATGAAACGAAACGAAATTCCGACAAAACGAATATCTGGATTCTGGACTGCGATCGAACTCCTTTGCGCGTTGACGTTGAGTTGTCGTTTGACCAGCACCAACTGGCCGACTTGGCTGACTGACTGACGGACTGGCGGACGGAATGACAGTAGTCGGGGACGCACACAACCTGTATCCGAGCATGTGCACGTGTGTCTGTGTGTGTGTGTGTATCTAATGAATGCCTCAACACGCTCCTGAGCACAAACAGGTAGGCAGCAGGTAGGAGCCGCATACGAGCATTGGGCGTTCACTTCAGCCAGTTGCAGTCGCCCTGGGCCGGCATCTGTATCTGTATCTATGTATCTGTGCATCTGTGCATCTGTGAGTGAGGCTTCCCATGTATCTGTGCGCACCGCGCATGTGTAATTTGAATTGTCACTGTCTTGTCATTAACTTCTGGTGTTGGCCATTGTTTGCTACGCTTCACACGCAAACAAATCCAACCGCCGACTTAGACACGGTAGCCGCCGATCTCCTTCGATCGCCCCTGGAGCGGAGTGAGTGCAGAATCTGGCATCTATTCTCCGGAATCTTTAATTCAGCCTCAACCGTTACGGAGGGGCGGAGATGGGAGGGCAGGAAAGATGCGTTAGATTGCACTTTTGATCGGGGAATTACTATCATTTGATAATGCCTCCAAACTACAAATCCCATTAGGGTTTGTCGAGCATGTTCCGCTAGATTTCGAGCGGACTTTTAAGATGTTTTAGAGTCTATTGATATTTTTAACGATTTAATGTATAATACTTTGTATAATCCTTTTTTGTTTCAATTTCAATTATTTTAATGTAAAGTAAATTGTATCTAACTCAAAGGTAAAGCAGAGTTACAAGCTTTAAACCATTCTAAAATATTTTGAGTGTAAGCATAAAAGCAAGTAATAATTTGCGACAAAACCAAAGCTAAATTAATCTTCAGATCTGCGAATTATGCATATTAATAATAGCAACAAGTGCTTTTAATTAGAAATATTTATTTTTATTTGCGCAAGTAAATGCTTCCCAAACACGTAGTTTAAGCTGCTCAACAAGCACATTATTTTCGATTAAAGATGTTTCCACGAACCCCTCTATCCATCAATGGCAAGTCGGGAATCACCGATATTAGCCGAAGACGTCAGAGATCTTGGACTATTATTTGGCCCAGTGCCCTCCCCCCTCCTGTTGCCAACACCCGAGCTGTATATACATAGTTGTGATTTTTTTTTGTCATTAACTTGATTTATGTGTGTGCACAAATCGAGTCCCATGACAGCAGCAGTCTGAGCTCAAGTCTCAACTTAAGCCTCCGCAGCGCAGCAGCCATCAAACTGTTTACATAAATTGAATTAAAATCGTACAGCGAAAAAATCGGGGGGAAAAAACTACAGCCAAGAAAAACAACGAAGCGAGGAGGCAAAGCAAAACACAGAGATGCTGTAAAATAATTAATAAAGTTTTTTTCTCTCTCTGCTGCGCTGATTTTTCAGCGTTAAGCTTTTTGCAAATATTTAAAATTCACATAATTAAAGCCGTGCAGCAGCAGGGCGACGATTAGGAGGTGCAGGCGCGGACCGGGGAACGGACATTAAGAGATAAATTTTTTTGTAATTCGCGCGCGCTAAATGGGGATTTAATTGCAGGGGCTACCGCCGAGCGTCGAGCGGCTCAAAAGATGCAATCAAGTCGAAGGGGAGGTGGTAAGGGGGGGTCAGCGCGGCAAAGTGCCACCGAATTCAATAAACACTTCGGCCCCATGCGGAAAAGTCAAGTGGCGCATTGCAAGCGACAGAAGAAAAAAACACAAAACAAAAGCCCCAAGCAAAAAATACAAAATATATAAAAAAAAAATCAACAATAAAGTGTCCGTAATGAACGCAGGCGCCTCCCTTCCACTGCTACCCCTCCCTACCCCCTTTTCCACTGTCTCCCTAGAGAGCTGCAGCTCAGTGATTGCAATTAGCGAAAGATACACTCCAAAAATTCGGATTTGTCTACAATTTTCAAATGTATTTTAACATTTAATATATTTGGCTACCTAAAATGAAGTATTTTAATTATGCTTCCAGAGTTTTCTTTCCGTGTGTATCCAAAGTGAAACCTGAGTACAGGTAGCCAGCCAAAAGGGTCATCATCAATGAATGCAAATGGCATATTAAATGTGATCAGGAAGTTGCATAATGATTATTCGCACTAGGATCAAAGGGAAAGAGAGATGCTGGAAAAACAAAGCTCAAAGCCGCCTAATGACACTTTCCGTTTAACCGTTAACAGTTAGACGGTTGGAAAATCCCCCCGGGAGTCGGCAAAGGACTTAGCCGACAGTAGTTCTCGGGAAACCGGCGAATAACCGATCATCTGGCTCATTAAATGGCTTTGGCAAGTGCCGAGAGCCGGCAACCTGCTGGTTGGACACAGGACACAAGAGCCTGGAAACCGAAATTCAGAAGGGAGGACGGACCACATCAAATGCGCTCTAAGCCTAATCCAGCAACTCGGGTTGACCGCTGATGTGGTTTTTCTCTTTTGCTTTCTTTTGGGCTACCGGCGAAAAGGCTTTACGGTAATTGCCGCTGACTTCGTGACTGTTTTACTGTTGTCTCTCTTTTGTCACCTGTGCATCCGTCTCTTTTCAGGGATGAGCAGGCAGGTCAGAGGTTGAACTTCAGCCTGGGTTTCATTCAGGAAGCACTTGTTCGGCTCAGACTTGTGGTGGCTTAATTTTATTGGCCACCAAGACTGGACTAGTTGCTGGTGCAAAGGAACCGGGATTTTGTTATTTTCACAAAAACAATAATAAAAACAAATGGTTTAAAGGAAACCTTGTCTAAATAGCGACCTAAGGATTACCTTAACTCATTAATGATAATAATTTAATAGCTATCCATAAGATTTAGAAATGACAAAGTAAATATGAAATATTTACAAACCATATTAAATATTAGAAATGATCTTTTGATTGTAATAATTTGTATTATTTTTCCTTATTAAGAACCTCAGCATTCTTCGTAGACTCTGACTCACTCAAAGATCAAGAAATACCAAAGACAAAATATCAAGAACTTGGCTGAGAAATAACGAAAACAACGGCTAAGTAAACAACAGGCGGGGATGGTGATTGAGAGAGAAACGGGTTGAGAAAAGCCTGACTTCAGATGACTTCAGAGTATGAAGCCAAGATGGGGGACCACGAAAACCGAACCCATCTGTGTGTATCCATACTCATATTATTTTAACACTGCTCGCATTCGCCTCGCAATCATAATTCTGTTGCTTTTCCCGTACATTTCTGTTGAGCAGCAGTTACAACAAAGGCCAAAAAATAAGAAATACAAAAATAATAAGAATCGTTCGACTAGAAACCAAGCCAAAAAGCGAGTGAAGAGCAAAGACTGGCGCGGAAAGTGGGGCTCCGGGGAGTTGTGGGGGGCTTGTGATTGACGAACTTGTGGCTGGCTGGAAGCGGATGCCCCTGGAATCGTGGGGGGGCAAGGCGAGGAGCGTGTACAACCAGATTTGAAGCTTTGTACAAACAACAAACACGGCAACAAGAGCAACAACAGCGGCTCTTGAGGAGAGCAGGCCCAAGATCAAGTGCCCGAGAACCCCAAAGGGGTGGCGATGGATGCGGGGGCAGGAGCCACGTGAAGAACCAAAAGAAATGGAAGGCACAAAGAGAAGAAGAAGGAGGAGAAGGAGGAGAAAACGAACACTGAAAAGAGGCACTCGAAAAACCCAGAGAAGAAGCAGCAGAAGAATAACGAAAGCGAGGCGCAAACGATCCTTGAATGATTACATATGTATAAAGACTCTGGCACATAACAAGCCAGGTGAAAATAATAGCTTTGAGTCTTAAGGGAACTTAGCAAATGAGTTCCAAAATAATTTCATTATTCAAATTTTCAATCAAATGTCAAAATCAAATGCTTAAATCTTTGTTCTAAGAATTATTTGTAATAAATTTATGACTTAACTAAACTTTTTCTCATCTCATCACAATGTAGTTCTCATATTATTGTTCTACCTTCAAAGGTAAAATAAATTCCAATAACAGATTTATAGTTGTTGTTCTTCCATTTCAAAATGCTATTATTTTGACCGCAGCTGTGTACACACACACTCGTACATGTGCAGTGGTGTAAGTAAGTATGTGGAGCGCTCGACGGATGGCAGCACTTGAACCGAGCATCCGCATCAAATTATAAATAAATATACACCTTTCTGTGGGGAGGATTACGATCGATGCACACACACACACATACCTGGTGATGGCCATGATGGAATCCGCCGGCAGCTGGCTGCCGCTGGAAGGCGCTGCCCGTGCCGCTGCCCACGCCCACACCGACTCCAACTCCAACTCCGACGCCGCCGCCATAGTTTGCCTGCTGCACCGCTCGCTGGTGGGCGGCAGCTGCAGCAGCAGCATGGTGGGCATGGGCATGGTGCATCGTGGCATGGTGGTGGCTATGGGGATGCGGATGCGCGTGGGGATGGCCGTGGTGGGGGTGGGGATGGTGGTAGGGCGGAGCCGTGGATTGCAACATCTCGTCTAGCTCCTTCTTGGCGTCCTCATCTAAGTCGAACAGGGGCGAGCCCACGGAATTCTGAAGGTCCTCGAAGTCGCTCACCGAGAAGCTATCTCCGTCGGCCTTGTCCTGATCGTTGTTGTCCTTGTCCTCGGCGCCGATGCGGCGCTGCTTGCTGGGAACTCCCTCGCCACTGAGGAAATCCTCACCGGTCTCCGAAACAATCCGTTGAGCTTGATTCTCGTTCAAGGCAGCGGCTGCCTGCGAAGTGGAGGCCACCGGATCGTTGGTTAACTGTGGAATGGAGGGGAGCACACGGGCATCCATGAGGTATTTTCACCTGGCTAAATGGGGCCACTGGACTTACCTCGTCTTCGAGCGGGAATTCAGAGAGCTTGAGTACGTCGTTCAACAACTCATCCAGGGGCAAGCGAATGTATTCACCTGAAAGGGAAAAAAGTGTATAAAGGTTAGAGCCATTAAACAGATGATATGGAGTATAGTTGCAAATCGATCTTAGTTCTTGGTTAACTATGTAGTGTTTCTTAACATCCTATGAATATGGTATAAGATATTTATATCATCCTAAAAGGCGAATGCTATGTTTTTAAGAAGGCTTTACCCAATGCTATTTTCTCAAAATCAGATTGTAAGCAAAAGAATAATTCATGATTTGGTTTGTTAAAGGAAATCTCATCACAAGAATACTTTGGAAAATATTTATGTTTTGATCTATTGGGAATTCAGTAACCCTCACTTTTAGGCATTATCATCTTTAAAGCCTAGAGTCAATCTTTTGATTGCTCACAAAACATCTAATAAACAAATTGCATTCCCATTGGAGTATAGATCACCCCAGAGTTATGATCTTTGTCTTCCTATCAGAGCGAGGAAAATATACGAAAATATTTTGATCATTTGAATAGGAACGCTGACTCTCTATTTATACTCTCCCATTCTACTCATTCCCCTGAACTCCCCAGAGTGTGATCAATTTTCCTACTAAAGGTTGCCCAAAAAATCTCCAGGGGCCAAAAAAAAAGAAGAAACAAGGTAAACAAGGATCAGGCCAAACAGTAGCACTTTCCTGTGGGAGACCGAGTTCGTGAGATCAGCGGGGAGATCAGAGAGTGGACAGTAACTAGAGTCAGTCAAGCTGGGCGGCGATCATTAATCATAATCATAAAAACGTGATCTCGGAGAGATCGCATCCACTCAAGACGCCTGACGGAAGCAGCAGCTGAAAATATTGCAACAAATGAACGATTTCCCCCCGGCTCCTCTTAATTGATGATCGGTTATGACAGCTCCGAGATATCCAAACTAAGCACAGACTAAAGTCGAGGCAAAATAATAAGAGCTTCCCTCAAGTGTATCGCTTACAATTGAATTGACTCACAGACAATTGATTCCTGCTCAAATATTGATGGCGGCCAAATATTTGCATTGGAAATTCTCGGGAAATCCAAGTCAAGAGCCCATTTTCGGGGTGGGGAGACTCCGAACATTATCAGAAAATTACTACTTAACATCGACTCGAGTTCCACGAAGAGGAAAACCCCGACCAAAACGTGGGCAAACATCTAGATAAAGCCAAAACGAAAACCCGAAAAAAATTGAGGGCCAAAAAGAGGGCGCAACCTGGTCGAAAGAGCAGGAAAGTCCAGGTCGGAGAGAGAGATAGAGACGAACTCAAGTGGTGTGACGACGACGACGACGACGACCTTTGCTGGGGCACTTGAGTCGGGTTCAAAAATTAGAATAAACACAGTCGATGGAACAGTTCGGCTCTCTGGACCCGGCCAACACAGTTCTAGCAAACGCTTTGTTATTCTTACGATTGGTTACAAAACGAATTCCCCTGCCCATTTCCCAATTTCCATCGCAACCATTTTGGGCCGATTCGGTTCTGTTGTTCTGTTCTGTTCTGGCCATGTTTTTTTTTCGGCTTGCTATCGCGTAGCCTGTTATTTTAGGGCTCTCTCCCTTCCTTATTTAATTCTTATTTTTTTGGTAACAGTTCGTGGTCCGTTAATTTGGGAATGCGTGTGTGGGTTGGCTTGGAATTGTTTACTTATCGTTTTTGGTCGTTGGGCTGGCCTGGCCGGCTGTTTGTCTCCCTTTTCGTGGGTTTCTTTATGTTTTGGTTGCTTTGGTCGCTTTGTGGCCAAAACGACAACGAAAATATTATTCGATTTTGGGTTGGTGTGCTGTTGTGCATTGTTTTCTGTCCGGACTGGCCGGGGCTCTGACCAGGAGCAACTGTCAACTGTCACCAGCAATTAGGCGACAAGGCTTTACAGGGGCGTTGATGGGGCCAACAATTGTTGGTCAAATTTTCGGTTACCTTTCAGGAAGTTTGCTCGGACGGACGGGCGGAAGGAAGGAAGGCCAGGAAAACGGTGGGAGAGTCGAGTAATGGAGCCGCTAATGGGGTTGATTGAGCACTAAACACCGACGGCTACTTGATGTTTTTACAGGGGGTTTGGGGTGGCATTTATTCTCCGCACTTATCTGAATTGTGTGCTTAGATTGTAAGCCTAATCGAAGGAGTGAATGGGGATTAAACTCATTAAAGTACTTGTACTGGGAAGTTTGCTTTTCATCTTATTTGGACGGAAATGTTAATGAGGAAGTATTAGGAAAAATCGGAACTAAAGGTTACCTAAAGGTTAGCTTAAGGTACAGTAGGGGCCTATCCTTAATACTTTTCTTAAACTGGCCAAGAAAACTTGAATAGATTAAGCAATCAGCAGCATTTGGCTATAAAGAACGAATTAAAGATTTAACTTAGTTCTAGGTAATTTCTTTGAAGAATGCCAAGTTAAAAACCTCCTCGAATAAATGCATAAAACCCTTCTAAAAAAATAAAATAGAAGATGCTAAAAAGGAATAATCTCAAGAATTTCCAACCTAATTTGGGTTCCAGTTTTTTTTGTAATTTTCAGACCATTCAATGAAGCCTGAAATTCGGTCACATCTTCGTGCCAAACAATGGATCTTTACGAACCTTTTTTAGTTCAAGGGATGCTGCAATGATGACGATGTTGATATCTGTGAAATATTCGTGTTTATAATCCAAGAAACACAAACGCCTGAGGAGTACACAAAGTCAAATGTGGCTTGACTCGGTTTTATTTCTTGTTCGACGATTGTTTTCGATTTGTGGCTGTTGGTGGTTGTTGTTGTCTTTTGTAAGCAGATTGAACACAAATTGTTGCAATAAAGCGCTGATTGTTGTTGATATTTGGCCAAACACTTTGACAATTATGTAACGTTTTGACAGCCAAAATGTTGCAGAATCAACAATGGCAACACACCACCGACAGCAATGGCAATAGCAATAGCAGTCCAATCGCAACTGCGATATTGCCGTTTCCGCTGCAGACAGGCCTTTATTGTCTTGGCTTTATTATTTTTTATTTTTCCTTTGCACAATTCGATTGTTGGGCTCGTGTGTGTGTGTGTGGAAAATGGGTTTAAGTTATTTGGCAATGCCTTCGGTTATTGTAGGAGCTTTTTTTTAGAATCACACAATGGTCACTTGAGTGTGGAGCCTGGTATGTATTTTTGATTTGGTAACTTTCACTTTTGTATCGCTTTTTTTTTGCACAAATGCAGACGCGTAATAGTTTGGTAATTTGTTTAATGTTTGACACAGTTTGTCGATATTTGGGTTTGGTTTTTATTTTGTTAAAAAATAGTATTGAGAATTTCTCAAATCATCTAATTGGCGTAGAAGAACCGTGGTAACACACTTGACTTGGCCAGAACGAGCGATTTGAGCGGTTGGTTCGGAATGCCGCGTCACTCTGCTGAGCTCGCCAGTTCGGTCCCGTAACAGAGTCCTTTTTTCTTGTCCACGCCCACGTTTTTAGTCCCCGAAATTCTCACTGTGCTATAACCCTTGGACGGCCAGTCGCTTATCTGCGCGCGCGTCAAGCGTTGAACGTTTCTCGAGCGTTTATAAAAATTCAAATACGATTCTAAAATGCTGCCACCGCCACTCGGCCTCTGTCGCTGTCGCGGCCGCTGCTCCGCCATCGCCGTCGACGCTGGCTGCGGCGCAAGAGAAATGGCGCTTTCAAGCCGTGCGTGCGAGCGGGACAACCGTATGGACTTCCTCCCCGTTTTGAGCTGCCTTTGTTCATGCGCAGTGCGAGTGTGTGTGT
Source organism: Drosophila bocqueti (assembly GCA_018151655.1). NCBI lineage: Eukaryota > Metazoa > Arthropoda > Insecta > Diptera > Drosophilidae > Drosophila > Drosophila bocqueti. Next base: position 977,957 of record JAECXF010000001.1, read on the forward strand.
CTGTATGAGTGAGAGGCGGAGCCAAAAGAGCTCGGACTTGGCTCTGACTTGTGTGTGTGTGTGTGCATTTAGCTGTACTTTTGCTTTTGCTTTTGGCCGCTTCAACATGGACGCTTTGTTGAAGTCTACAAAAAAGCCAAAACTGGTTCTCTTGTTCTTATTCCCAGCATGTGCATGTTCCTCAGCCCGTTCCAATGTGTATGAGTGTGTGTGTGAGTACAAGCCGTCAAGAGGAAGAAAAAACAATCTAATCAAGTAATTTAAACGGTAAGTAGCAACAAAAAGCGCTTAAATTTGCATGGGAAGGATTTTCAGAAAAAAGGAAAGACCTTAAAGTGGCAGGGAAATATTCAAAACAGGGGAATTTTTAGAAAGACTTTTGAAAATATTCCATTTTTACTGGAAAATTAAAGTTTACTATTAAATTTTCAAGTTGTTATCCTTTCTACAATATTTGTAGCTTAGAATTATGGATTATTTTATAATTTCTCTACTGCAAAATGCAGATATAAATTATAGAATAAACGAATTTAATGCAATTAAGCTTTCTCTATCGAAACTTTTCTTTTAAATCCTTGCAAATTGCAACCCAAAACCGAGTTGCCTCTAAGAAACCCTTCTCTAGAAGATCTAAAAATTAAAATAATCCAACCTATTAACTATAACTCTAAGCAATTTAATGTAATCCAAAGACAAAAATGAAACTAAACAAAACTGAAACTCAAATTTAAACCCTCATATGTTAGACCCTGCTAGCCAAATAGAGCTCTTGAAACTCCCGCAATCGAATCGCCAGCATATTTCCCTTGGAACGAAACTCCTTCAATTTCAGCTGCAGTCCCTGCACCGTGTTCAGTTGCTCCCTCAATCTTGAGATATTCGAGTTCAAGTTCATCCTTATTAGGCCCACCTCGTCAATCCAAAAGTTCTCAATCTTTCCCAGCTGCTGCTTGTACTGCAGCTCGAATCCGGTTGCCGTCTGATGCACTCTCGCCCGCAGATGCTGCTGCAAGTGCCGTGTGTACTGGGACTTGAAGCTCCGCTCCTGAGCGCCGGGTGTCCAGCTGAGCAGCTCATAGAGGTACATGGATCCCAAGAGGCTACCGAGAATGAGCACCACACGCCAGCCCACCGAGCGAACAGCGATTCCACTGAGTACCAAGGCTCCAAGGGAGCCATCCGACTTGAGTAGCGATGCAATTACTTGCAGCTGACTTGGATTGATCAGAGGAGCAGCAGGTGTGACCTCCTTATGGCCGTTGAGTAGCTTTCGCTCCTGCACTGAGCTGGCCGGCAGCGAGAGCCTGTCGCGGAAGCGCTGCCAAAGTGCAGCCAGGCCCCAGGAGAAACGGAATCTCAGATCGGGCTGAAAGTCACCCATCAGGGATTGCAAATCCAATCCGTAGATGAGCTGCCAAGTTAGGGTTTCCTCCGTGGGTTGACCACCCTGCACTTCCTGCTCCAGCTGGCTCAGTTTCACCTGCAGCGGCATCGAAAGGCGTTCCAGGATCTCGTCTGTGAGCAGGTCCTCCAAGTGGGCACTCAGGGAGCGCTGGTAGTGGTTGAGTTGCCTTGCCATCTGGGGATGAAACGGTTGCGAGAAGGATTGCACGGCTGTGGGAAGGACTGCGGTGATCTGATCCTTCAGCACCTGCTGTCCCATCATCTGAGCCTCCGCACACAGCTCCTCAACTTGATCCTTAAGCTCTTCCCTTCGCTGCACAACTCTGAGCTCCTGAGCGTTTATATCCGCATAAAGTTTATTTGCTTCCTCCCCAGTTTCCTTCATAAGTTCGCCCAACTTGGACGTCAGAGGACCTATCAAAGTGGCCTCTAACTGGGCCAGGACATCCACAGCACTAAGCAAATGCTGCTCGAATTTGGTCTTCAGAGCAGACTGCGCCAGGCAGGTGGAGAAATCGGTCTCAAACCGCTGGAACTCCAGATAGCGCTCCCGAGTTCGCTCATTGGGGCTTTGGTTGCATCCGTTGCGTAGCTGCAGGGCTTCCAGAGCCGAGACATGGTATATTCTCTGTCGTGCTTGCTCCTCAGTTGAATACACGCCCAAGTCTTCAATGAGCAGCTTCAGGCAGCGTTCAATGTGCTGATCCCTAACCTGGAGCTCCATTTCCGGTTCCTGGCTGCTGGCCACATCCCAGCGATTGTTTAGTATAAAGAGGTTTGGTCGCGAGAGCTTCGAAGCCACATCCTTGAAAAACTGCCGCTCAACGCGTGAAACTGTGGACTCTGCGTTGAGCACCAGGATGAAAACATCCGCATCCATGCAATAGCGATCCAGGCAGTCGTCCAACTGGGCTGTTACATCCACGCCAGGCGTGTCCAAGAGAACCACATCATAGTCCAGCAGGCGACAGCGACTCCTGGGCATATTCACGTGCAGCAGGGTATTGGGCTTCAAGGCTCTCGGAGAGTGTGCACTGGCCAGTTCCCTAAGGGCACCCAGTTCCAGGTGCTGATCCTCCTGCTCGACTCGCACGTGCTCGAGATCCTCTTCGCCTGCGGTGGCCTGCACCAGGCAAAAGCAGCTGGTTGTGTGGCCCATGGCGCTGGGCAAGATTCTGTCATGCAGCAGGGCATTGATCACGGCACTCTTGCCATTCGAAGTTCTCCCAAAAAAGGCCACCTTCATACGATCTCGGGACAGGACCTTTTCGATGGCCTGCACTTTGCTGGAGAAGCAACGAAGCTGCTCCATTTGCTGCTGCTCCTCTGCCTCAACCAACAGATTACTTCCCTCGACGGTGGTCATGAGCGAAGAGATGAATCTGTCCAAATCCTTGTATATGTCCTGCAGCTCAATTCTGGCATCAACGAACTCACTCAAGCCCGAGGACGAGGAGGACCGCAGCGAGCTGAGCGATGACACCGAGGAGGTACTTTCGCCCGAGTCCGAGTCGCACATTTTACTTGATATGTTCACGAATATAAAAGAGGTTTAATAAAATATAAGGAGAATATTTTGATGGGGTTTGTTGCTTTCGATGAGGGGTTTTACAATAATATGAAAGTAGTACTGTTTCGAAGGAGGAAAGCGAGGGAATTGTTTCACAAAGATACTGTGTTCAATGAAAAGCTGAAAAGGCACCTCTAAACATGGATCTGTTTACTTATAAAATGTATAATAAAATGTAATTTAAATTATTAGAACAAAGTTTTAGCTAGGAATAAATAAATAATAAAGGATTTTGATGGCTTCTTAAGATCTCATTGTACGCGCTCTTTTTTTTAAGCGATTTTACACTCTAATTCACATTAGTTACCCTCATAATTTGGCACAATTTAGCTGCAATTTTCCAGTGACCCCAATAAAGCAGCTTCCCCCCAAAATAACCCAAAACTGCCTCTAAAAAGCCCAATCAAAATACCAACTTATTTACCCAAAAAATTAACACAATTACCGCAATCGTAAAATCACCGAGAAGAGAGTAAGAGAGCAGGCAATATGCACATTAATGGGCCACTGAACTAATAGACCAGGCTAAAAGCCGAAGAGCCCCCCAAAGCAAACGCTTTTGGTGAACTTCAAATATACAAAACCAAAAAAAAAAAAAAAAAGTGCGGCAAATAGGAAAAAATAAATGAAATTGGTCAGGCGGCGAGGCGGAGATCGCGGGGATCGGATCGCTTCAGTTGAGTTCGCTGGGGTTCGGCGGTTCGCTCTGAAAAAAAATTAGCAGCATCATCGACGAGGTGAGGCGGGGCCCATTTCGATTGGATGCTTGTATAATTTTTTTTCCCAACGCCGCTAGAAAACAGTAGGAAAAGAGCACGGAGATATATTGAACAAGCCAAACTCGCCTGGTTAATCATATCTCGTTTTTTCCCCTCCAATGTTTTTCTTCTTTTTTCGAGCGTTTTCTTGAGTGCTTTATTACAACTTAATTAGTTTAAATTGTTGCCGACGCAAAAAAGAAATAATAATAAAGAAGAAGCCGATGCTGATTGAGAGTGGCGGCGGGCATCTGGAGATTTCGTATCCGGTGAAAGACCAAGTTGATATGCATTACTTTGAAGCCTTACCCTTACCCTTGGACGCGAAATCAGAGCAAATCGTAAACCCAGTGAGCAACAATTATGACAGGACAGATCCATGGCTCTGGCTGTGGATAGTGTCAACAATGAAATTGCTAAAAAGAAGCCCAGGCCAAGTCGACAGGCGGCAGGGCCGGACAGTAGTATTGTTAACCGACATGTGTATAGATATGGCCATAGACGCGAGCAGAAGTCAGCCGCCACACTCTTTGTGGTTAATGAGTTGCCACAAAATCGGAATCGGAATGGGAATCGGCATCCCAAACCAAAGAAGCTTGAATGAACTTTATGAATGGAATCATTCGCTGCTGCTCATTTGAATACCACCACAACATTGGAACTTAAAATGGAGATGAAAAACTTTCGTAATCCTTAAGCCATGCACAAGTACTCAATGGGTCAAGTGCTCTGACCACTTGGCGGCTAATTAAACTGCAAAATTCGGAGAATTGTGCAATTCTCGGCTAGTTTTGGCAACGAAACGAGGGGGGGCCGAGGGCTGGAAGGTTGCGCAAGACGAAAACACTTGAAAGTGATACGATTATGCAGCACAAAATAACCGCCGCCGAGCTGACCAGGCCAGGCCAGACTAGACCAAAAATAAAGCCGGTCAGGACTGCAGCGCTCACCTATGCCCCCCGTCATCGCGCCCCTCCTCTCTCTCTCTCTTCCCAGTCTGTTTGTTATTTTGTCAGCATGTAAATTTTCCCTTTTCTTTTTTTTTTTCTTTTTGTAAATTTGTAGCGTAATGCTGACCACGTAGAATTTGAACAATTTCTTCGGTCCGTTCCCTCGCATTGCCAGACAGCAGCGGGGGCGGGTCGAGGAAGGCCACCAGACAGACCAGACAGGAGGAGCACCGAAAAGGTGGCACCGGAGCGAGCGAGAGGAGCAGGGATCCTCAATAGGTGCACACCACCGCTGGATCCGCGCAACGCTGCACCAGATGGTTTGTAATAAAGTAACCCTCGTCGTCGTCGTCGTCGTGTGTTTTCTTTGATGTTAGCCAGGGAGAAGCCATCGATGAACAGGAAATGAAATGATAACTCCAGGGCTCTGTTCAGTATTAATTATGAACTCACAAAAAGTAGAATAAAACTAATTATAAAATGGAGAAGGAAGGCCGGCCTGTACTTTAATATTAAGAATGAGATATTGAAAAGGTTACAGCTATAACTCTCTTAGAGACTCTTAGAGAAATTCTTGAAACGTGTCTTTCCCCCCTTCCGGAGGCATTAAAACTCTCGAAATAAGAATTGAACTTTCAGTTCCCACCAATAAACCCTTCTGTACTGCTTCTCCCACAAACTTTATTGTGGTCAATAAACTTGCGTAGCCTGGCAGCAGCCGGCAAGCGGCCTAACTGATTGCATAATGGAATTTAAGCCACCGAAAAAGAAACCAAAACCAAAATATCTATAACATAATTGAGAATAAGAGCATTTTTCAGTGATACCAACACCACGCAAAGCGAAAACTTCTGGCCAAGTCATCGCTCCAAAAGTTGTCAACGATCTGAGAAGCTGAAAAAAAATAAACAACAACAGAGAACGGAGCCAAAGAACAAACCAAATCGAATTGAAAGCCAACGAATGTAATCAGATTTGTGATTCACTGAAAGATATATATATATATGTACTATATGTATATATAAGCATGGATAGATATAGAAAATCGGAGACAAATGCGAGCTGATTGGAGGACAGGCGATAAAAAGCGAAGCGAAACAGTATCCGAGAGATACGAGTACTTCTTGTGACTTAATTACCACCGTGTCACATCCTAGAACTGGAATGGGAGGAACACATGTCCCCATGACAAGGCAACCTTGACAGGACAATGGGCAGGAAAATGTCCCAGAATAGTTACAACTTCATTGGCTCGACGGCAGTTGAAAATTAATGAGGGAAAACTTGTGAAAAGCGGATAGAACAACGAACTAAACTCACCTGAACGTGCGGAAGATGAAATTTATGAATTCTATAAAAAAAGTAAGAAAAGAAAATCCCTTCAATAGTATCGGCTAAGGAATACCATTTACGGACACAAACACCGAAATAGCAACCGAAAAATGACTTTCATTTTAGTCGCTTTATTTCGAACGCCGAACAATGGAGATGATAATGCCGCCAAAGGCTACAGACTCTACGGAGATTCGTTGGGTTCGATCCGTGGGGAATTTGGATACGCACAAATCCGAGATCGAAGCCCGCAGCAGACAAAGGGCAATGGCAATGCGTGTGCGTGTGAATGCGTGCCTCGAATGCGATATGAATCTATCTATCTGCCGGAGTCGGAGTTGGGCGCGCATCAATGGATTTTTAATAAATGGCCCAAACGAAGCAATCATTATGAGCAGCAGCAGCACAAGCAGCAGCAGCAGCAGCAGCAGCAGCAGCATAGATGCTCGTGAATAGGAAATATATATCCAACATGGTGGTGGCTGCTGCTATTCCCCCTACCAACGCCACTGCGCGTAATCTTCCCTTATTCCATGAAGCACAAAATGGTGGCCAGCGATTTGCGACCTTTGGTGTGTTGGAAGAGCAGCCCTAAAATCAGCTACTTTCCTCCTACTCCTCCTCGATTTAACAGTTCAATGAGCCAGCAGCTCAGGCAGCAGGGAAGTAGAAGGGGCTCTCTTAGAACAAGAATATCGTTTTAATTCCTATGAAATGTTCATACCAATCTGGTCAGCACGAATCTGATACACACGAGAGCAACCGAAGATACGAAAATACATATTTACTCAATTCCTTAAAAACGTTCCATATTAAATTTCAGAAAATATGGTTCTATTCCTGATTTTACGAACATTTTCCTACTACTTCTACACTTGCAAAAGAAAGTTCTCGATACTGATTCAACCTGGCCACACTCTTTTGAAACTTGTATGCACTTGTTTTCATACTTTTATTTCAATGACACCAGATTAAGTGTGACCATGAGGAAGATTACATTTTTATAAGAGATGAAAGCTCACTATACTGAGAAGAGTTGCTAGATAAAAGTGTGACCATGCAATGTATCAAAAATCTTTCACACTTTTGTTTATACTTTTTCAATGAAACAAAATTTAACTTGAAAACTAAACCTTAAACTTGTTTTCAACTTGAACATGGTTCATTTCTCTGGACTTCTTGTAATGTATCTTGATTAAATTATAATAACTTCTTATGTCTTAAAATAAACAAAATTCCATCCCCTTTTATGAACAAGCCTCCGTCCCTGTTTTTTCTTAGCAAAAAAAAAGGGTCTTCAATCGGACTGAGTACAGCTTATAGGCCAAAGTTGAGGCCTTGCACATTCATACGCACCTCCCTGCGTTCAAACCCCTTGGAGTACGTGTGTACATGGCATATGGTATATAGCACTTCTTTCTTTATATATTATTTATATATTTATGTGTGTGTGTGTGTGTGTGTGCTCCAGCGCTATTTTGGCGAATCATGTTTCGTTCATTTTTCAAAAGAAAAATGTTGCATGCGAGGCTATGCGACGCGCGGTGGCAGCTACTTTTACTGCCACTGCCACCGCCACCGCTTCGGACTTGGATTCGGTCTCGTATCTGCCTCCGACTCCGACGACTCTGGCTCTGTCGTGGACTCATTCCGTCCAGAAGCGGCGGCACGACCCAGTCCCAGTGCCAGTCTCGGACCCAGACGAGAGCTTGCCAAGAGCGGCGGAGAGACCCGGCCCAACCGGCCCCCTCAAACTCATGACTTCTCCTCCACTTCCTCCTCCTCCTCCTCCTCCTCCACGGTTAATAATAATAAAAGTTCGTGTGCGTGTCAAAGTTTGTTTGAAAGGCAGGCCGCTCGGATGGGTAACGGGGCGCGGTTTCGGGCGGACCAGATTAGCAGCAAAAGCAGCAGCAGCCATCGGCTTTGGCCTTTGTGGCGTTTGCTGGGCATCTGAGATGTGGGTGGTGGTGGGTTGCTGGAGTGGAGTGGGTCGCTGGGCTGTTTCACACACAAATGAAACGAAAAAAAGCTCATTTTTCTTTTAATTTTCGTGCCTGTCAACTCAGAATGCCTACATTCATTTATAAACGTCTCGAAAACACACGCACACAATGGCCAAGCGACCTCCTACCCCCTCGCCGCCTACAACTAAACCCCCAGCGAATCCAGGATAATCCATTTTCGTTTATATTAGAGCAGCCGCCATCTTTTTGGCAGGCCATTTTCCCTCGACTTATTTCATTTTTTCCTTTTGTTATTAGCTTGGAATTTCTCCCTTGTGGAATTTAGGGGTAGAGCTGCTTTGATAAATGTTATTACAACTTTTTTAGGCAGAGAGTAAACTCGACAATTACTAAAAGATAATATATACCAAATCCCTTACTATCCTAACATTTATCTGGAAGATAATTCGGAAATGTAAATCTGCAACCAGACACATTCTGAAATAAAAGCATAATACGTAATCCCTGAAATTAAGTAGTGCTTTTATCGGGCTAAGAAACGTGCCTCCCCACCACAGAAGGCCTCCTGCTTCCGAAGAGCTTATCTCTGGTTATTTTTGAAAGTGAAATTATATTATCCTAGATAAGATACGGGCCAAGAGCCAAGAGATGGTGATCTGCCCACAACATGTAACCAGAACAAGATCGTGTAGTAACTACATAGTTGGTTGGTTAAAGCTGGAACTCACCAGTTTCGTTATCGATGGTAAAGGGGATTCCGTTCCACTCATTGGTTATGTCCTCCAGGGGGTTCTCGTTGTCCTTGTCCTGCTTGGAAAGTAAATCATAGCATGAGCGTAATGCTTATTGGTCGGGGAGGGGGGCTCCCATAAAAGTAAACTGCGACATTTGATAGTCAGAGATAACCATCAGAAACCGACTTTGGCATTATCTCCCCTACCCCCACCCACCCTCCCTCCGTGGGCTATGTAAATATGGTGAAATTCCATATGTAAATCACTTTACCTTATCTTGCTGAAGCTCCTCCAGAGCTTTCAACTTCTCAATATCGTCCACAGAGGCTTCACCGTGCTCCTTCTCGCCATTGACATTGGTATCCTTGATGGCCGAGTCCGACATCGAGGGATCCGAGGGCTTGCCCTCATCCCCGAGCTTCGACTTGGCGGAGCTGGCTCCGGTATTGCCGCTGGCATTCGAGGCATTGATGATCTTCTCCTGGTCGAGACTAAAGCCCAGATCCACATCCTGCTTGTACAGCACCTCAGCGATCTCGCTCTCCTGCAAGGGAAGGATCAGGGAACAGGGTAAGTAAGTTAAGTCTGGGTTTATTAGAGTTTTATCCACTGCCAGCACAAGTCTCTCTAACCAGTATATCACTATGGATGAACACCCTCATCTTCACTGCTCTCCCCTCTAAGGATAATCGTTTATAAGAACTAGATTTATCTTCAAGTTTCACTATTCCAAATTCTGTGCTAAACGTATTTTGTTTATTTGTAGTATGCTTTCCGATCTCAATTGCTCGCGACGTCATCCGCATTTGCTAGTTTCCGAAGAGAGACTGAAGGCTCCAAGAGTCGGACGACTCATAGTCCATATGGGGACCTCGTTTGCTCTTCGCTGCTCTTCCTCACTTTGCTTAATATGATAATGTCGATTTACATTACGCTTTTCTGCTGATAAGTCGTGTGGGCAATAGATAAAACTGCGTCACAGCGAAATGGATAGCGGAGAATGGTGGATACTCTACTTGTACGATATGATTACTATTCTTTATAAGTGGTACATAGGGATAATAAGGGGTATTTTTAAGAGACTTTAGCTAGTTTTCCTAAAATAATATATCATACATATATAATAGTAAACCTTAAGGCTAAGCGAGGTATACTTTTGCTAAAATAAAAAATATTTTCAATTATAAAGTTTAATCTAAATATAAATCTACATTTAAAAATAGAAAAAATTCAAGAAACCGCTCTATAATGACGATGAACTTTACCTTTTAACCTCGACGGTTAAATTATAAATAACCTAATCTTAGTCACCCTTAAAAAAAATAATCTCTTAGCAAACCATTTTTGGCACTTCCCGACAGCTCTCTTAAAATCATTTTACCAAAAAATAAATAACACTGCCTTAAAGATAACAACCAGTCGGTTTAGATACTGTAAGGTTGGATATTAAACATAAGCCTGCCACCAGGTGCTGTAAAAAGGAGTGCTACGTAGCGACCAATAAATGCCCGTACATATAGATTCTCTTATTTCACCATTCTTATCAGGCCCCCAACTATCACCACTCATAATGCTCCCTTAACCCGTGGAAACCTCTCGAAGAGTGTCCGCCGCTCTTTGTGGACAGCCATGATCAATAATGGCGAATCTTATCAATGGAACGAACCCACAGCTAGCCACCAGCGGGCGGACGAAGAGTGCTGGAGAGCTCCAGTGCCAGGCGGCAATATGGTATTTATAATGCTGATTTAAGCGAGGGCACCTCACGGGACCCCCGGGGGAGCAGCCGGGGGTTGGAGGAGCACTCTCTTATGGCGTGAATACTGCTGGGGGGACGGACAGCGGGACGGAGCGGGAGTTGTTTACGCCGTAGACCGGATCTCTTATCGCTCGCCGCCGCCGCACTCACACTGTAAACAATATTTCGCGGCTATAAATTTCACGGCAAAGAGCGCGGTGTACACTCGCCGAAACTCAGTTTCAGTTGGAAAGAGAATCAAAGTGGCAAATCGAAATCGAAGCAGTTGGCGGGGATCGCTTATGAAGATGTTTCTCGGCGAATTCTGCCGATTCACGGCGGGAAGAGAGTGACTCAGAAAGAGGAATTCGAATTCGAGCTCAAATTATAGCGTTAATGATGCATTATTAACGCCGCTGGCCGAGACCACTTTAATCCTTTTCCTTGGCCAAGTCAAGTCGGAGTTTAGGGGCGTTTTCGCCCACTCTTAAGCCGGGGCAAAACCGTTTGTGCTCCTCTGGAACAGGTAGCATTCATGCAGGGAATATGACTTCTTTGGTCGGAAGAGGCATAATCACAGGATAATGGCCGACATTAGCGACACAATTGCCAGAGGACTTTTTGATGTTTTAATTAAAATGTTTTGTTCCCCCTCCAGTCTTGGGAAAATGTTTCTTTTCAGTTCCCTATTTTCTTTTCTTTTTTCTCTCTCTCTCTGTCGGGGTTTTTATTTCGTGTGACATTTTCTGGCACCATGCATTTTCTTTCCTACGTTTTTTTCTTCTTTCTAGCTTGTGGCCCTTCGTGAGGCTTTCTTGAAGTTTTCCAACAGTGGCAACAAAAAGTAATCAATCATTGTGCGCCAGTGCCCCTGTGTGTGTGTGCGGGCCACGCCTATCTCCTGGATTAGTCAGCAGAATATGGCGGCGGCATCATTGGTCTCTGCTGCCATCTCCCTCTCTCTTCCCCAGCTCCATCCCGGGGAAAGGCCAGAAGGGCAGCGAAATTAAGGGCCACTGTGTGTGAGTGTGTGTGTGTGTGTGTGTTGAGCCCAATCAATTGCAGCCGCGCCACCGCTGACGGCGCCGCGGCAGAGCAGCTGGCAGCGTGGCGGCAGAGTCGATTCCCCAGGGAGCATGAGCTCGTACATACAGTGGGACTTCTGTTGATGGAAGGGTTTATAGTTTAAGAAGATTTTAAGTCAAAGGAATAATAAATGTGTTCTTAAAATAAGGTATAAAGTGTTTTAAAGGAAAGACAACCTCATGCATCAGCTTCTGTTATGATAACGAAGTCAGGAAGAGACTAAAGTTGCTCCTAGGATTAAGATTCCTCTTAAATAGAGTATGTTTGAATTTCTAGTTACATAATTATTTGGGTAACAACCCTAAACTTAACAAAAATAACAGCAGTAAAAAATATTAGCTAATCTACATTTATGTTTATAAAAATAAAGGTTTTTCTAAAGAGTTTTAAGATTTCCAAAGATTTATTTAAATTGGTTTATAAATTTCGTTAAGGTTGTCTCGATTTTTGAATATTATTTCTTTTAAATATGTCCAGAACTAAAAATAAAAATAATTAATACAAATTAATAATAATAATAAGTTGCTCCTGCGAATCTAAATTATAAGCCACTAGGAAAGTTAATTTTATAAATTCCAATTCGGCTTAAATGTCATTAAAGTTCACCTTATTCGAGTCACGACTGTATTTGAAATGTTTGCTGCGGCTGTGCCTTGCGCATGTTCGGTAAAAATAAGCAATTAAATTGAGCAGAGCCAAGAAGAAGGTCCCCGATGCGAACATGAGCCCAAACACCGAATCCTCCCCTGCTGGCATTTCATTATTATTTTATTTTCCTACGTTTCGGGGGGTTGTTCATCAGCTACATGCATATATAGATGCTATATACATAGCTATTTATGGCTGCTGATTGGAAACTTGATTTTTAATTAAACTTCAAAGGGAAGTTGGAGGAAATTTTCTTTTGGTCTTAGAAAATTGTGTGATCTTAAGGAAATTATTAAATTAGGTATTTAATATGCATTCTTATCATCTTTCTTATTTTAAAGATTTAGATTTGTTTGTAATCTAAAAAATTAAATATATTCCAAAAATAATGCTTTTATTTTATAGAAAACCAAAATTATAAGAATTTTACAGTGTAGTCATATTACAGTTCTTATCGGTTAGGGTCGAAAATACGACCTTATCTTGTACTTATTGAATTTCGAGCAATACGTGACAATTTAACAGGTCCAAAAAGCATAACAAAAATATTAAAGGAGCAGAAATTCCCAAAAAAAAAAAAATTAAATGGAAAATGTCACAGATCCATAGAAGAGAAGCTGGAAACCTGATCGAGTTCAATGAACTCCATTCGACTTGTCCAAATGATGCATTGCACTACCCGTTACTCTCCGTATGTGGTTCATTGCCTTGCTCCACATTTATGGCCATATTTATGGGCCAGTTCTTATCGCTAGGGCCTGGGAAACTCTCTCCGTGACCTTGTAGTTCTCGCTGAACTTTTCAATTCCGTCAGCGACACGTGGGCCGCTCTCGAGACAGTCAGAGTTTTGAATGAGCAGCCGCCGGGCGACTGACGAAATCGGGCATTGATAAGTGGCAGATAAGAGCAGCCGGGAATGTTTCACGCACACACATAGAGTACGCACGTCCGTACACCTGTGGTTACTTATTGTAAATTCTATCTGCACTTTGGCGGGGCAGCAACAAGCGAGTCAAGACAGTGGTAATCAATCAAAGCTATATGCCCCCCATGTTGCATCAAAATATTGACACTTGTAACCATTTGCGGCGGCAATTAGTCCGCTTAACTGAGCCGATTCCAGCCGATTTACTTGACCACAGCAGAGAGCCCGGTACAGTGTACAATGTACGTACAAAATGGTAGGCTCAAGCAAGCAAGATAAATGGGTTTCTGATCCTGCAGGGGCGGCAAATCATGAAAGTCGAGTGAAAGCAAAAGAAAGTGAGCGGCGAGCGGTAAGAACCGGGAGATTTAGGGGCCTCAAAGGAAGCCAGGGAAAGGAAAGGCTCAGGTCTTTTAGCAAGAGTCATTAATAAAGCCTCGGCAAAAGATCTTTCTGATGACACCTGAACTGACAGCGCGGCACGAACGGCACAACGAGCGATCCCAGGCCGGGAACAAGCGCAGAGCGCAGAGATCACTTCAGCAAATGTATCTGTATCTGTGGGATGCACAAGATCGCAGGCCGGAGAGCGGCGAGCAAGTGTGGCGCATATTAATCATGCGCTCGTCAAGCCCTCAGAAGAGTTTGCCGGATTGTGCCACCAACAAAGCCGCTTTCATGGGTGTTTGTGTGTGTGCGGTGTGTGCACACTCGTATCTGACGGATTGCTCAAGCCTCAAGTGTCCTGTTTGCGGTTTTTTCTGCTGCAACAACCACCCCACGATGGGTCGGCCAACTTTTAGGCCTTAATAACAGTTCATTTGTGTCATCCGAACGGTTTTCCCTGCAATTATCAATTTCAAATTCGAACTCATAGCTTAGTTTTCTCGCCCTGCGACTGTTAAACCTTATAATCAATTCGACATCTGAACTTTTTGCTTACTGAGTGCGCACTTAAACATCACCGAGAGAAATTAGTTGGTATTTCCTATTTATAGAAATATAAACTTTTTGTAATATTTAATTAAACTATCTTCTATGATCAATCACTTCTTCTCTAAATATCCTTTAAATCGAATATTTCTGTTTCATTTTCCACAAGGGAAAGGTCTAGTTAGGGTTATTAGTTTACAACCGTGTAAGGCACTTTGGCAAAAGTTCGTGAACCGTAATTAACGGTATTTAATTATGGAAATTAACCAACAAGAGAGCTTGGTGGGAAACGAAACTTGTAGGAATACAAGAAAAACAAAATACAAAGCAAAACCCATGTGTCCAAGAGTGAATGCTTCTTCATGGCTTCTTTTGGCTCAGCAAAGGTAATTAAGTTGGGAAAATGCAACGTAATTTACAGGCAAAATATTTTTCAATTTGCTGGGCTTTACATATAAATATAAACACTTTTTTTTTTTGCTTTTCCTTCTCTTTTTTTTTTGCTAACACTTTGTGCACTGGCCATGTGAATAGAAAGTTTATGTTGCAGTAAATATACAGATTAATGGCTGGAGTGGATATATAGGAAGTCAGGTGACAACAACAGACCGCTAGGTAAATGTGCATATATTTGTACTCCTCGTTGAGACACATCTTGCTCGATTCGGACTCAAAATTCAAGGGCTGAAAATCAACTTCCGTTCGATGGGGTTGGGTTGTTTTTTACTGAAATAGCGATTCACACGATTCGGGCTAACGTATTCACTGGAAATCGGCATAACGCAGACTGAAACTTTCGTTTGGGTTGCGACCGAGAATGTCTGGCTCTGGTTCTGCCAGCGATTAGCAGTTTCGAGGGGCTCATAAAGTAACAAAAACAACACATTTTTGATTAAATTCAATTGATAAAGTTTGTTTTGCACGAAATTTCGAACGGTTGAGAGGCGCAGCAGGGCGGCTGATAAGCCCTAGGCAACCCAAGTAGCAGACAACAAGTACAACCTTAAGAATAGATTATTTCCCTTATCAGCATTTTAAATTTGAAAATTTCGCAACGTAAAAATATCGTAAGTTATCGTTATCGCTTTTCTTTGATAGGTCCAAGCTTGCTGGGTGGGAAACCCTGCTGGCATACGGTTGTTGTCCAGGCTAAGTCCGATTAGAGGTGTATTTCTCTGGCAACAAATGTTGCTAGCGGTGAGTTGCTGTCTGTGGTGAAGAGAGCGCACGCTGAATGTGAATGTGTGTGCACAAGGTGTGGTGTGTAAAAAATGCCGGCAAATCAGCTGTTTTCCCTCATCGGTTTTGTTTTCAAGTTTTCCACACACCCCACTTTCACACACACACACACACATACTCTGTATCTGAGAGATGCAGCATCAGAGTGAATAAGCTATAAACTAAGCGATTGCAAAATGAGCTAACAAATCGCATGATTAATTTCTTACGGGGACACCGAAATCACAATTTGGAGTAATTTTTTTAATATTAATATATTTAAATATACTCCTGAAATTCAGATATGGTTTTACCTTGTTAGTTTTGTTAGATTTAGGTAGGAAAAATACATTTAAAATAATTCAAAAAATATCTCTATATTAATATTATTTGAATTAAAATATCAAAAATGTTGTTAAAGAAAACTGTTTTAAAAGGTTAACTTATAAAAAAATTCGCAAACAAAAAATACAAATTTAACGTGAAATATTTATACATAATAATTTTCTTGATGCAAAGGGATCCAAAGAAATTGTAATCAGTTAATAAGTTTGGTACAAATGATTTCAATCCAAAAAAATTATAATCAGTTAATACGTTTAGTACAAATGATTTCAAGGCTTAGTGGTGTTCAAAAATATAGAAATATCAACTTTAAAACATGTTACACCTTTAAGAGATTGATAGCAAGAGAAAGAGATCTGATCTCATGACTCAAGAGCATTGAAAAGACGAACACGAAACGTATCGAAAGCGAAGTTCAACGAAACTTTTTTACTCGCTTATGGCAGGTTTTATATTTATTCTTCCGAAGCTGAATCAAAACGAGAGACCGAGACCCCAAAAATAACACCCATAAGACATGCGGAGCAGCGGCGGCAACAACACCAGCAGAAGCAGAAAGCGGTGACCGCGAGTATCTGTGTGTATAGTATAAGCGAATGAGTTAACGAAGCGCAAAAAGCAAAGCTTTGTAGATTTGCAATTAGTTGAAGACGGAGCCCGAGCAGCGGGGAAGAGAGGCGACGGCGGCGGCGGCCCGCGAGGTGGACGACATTCAACAAACTAGAGTTTTTGAGTTTTGAGCTCAATTCGTGAGCCACGCTGGGGAGTGTGATGAGGTCACACAAACACATCAACAATATGTGCATGCATTTATTGTCAGCGACCTCTCTCACCTGGCTTTAAACGAGAGAAAGAGAGAGATAATGGTAGCCAAGGTGACACATTCACCTGTCCATTTAGTGTTCTTTGTGGCGGTAACTAGTGTTCGCTCGCCATTCTTCTCCATTTGCATATCCGTGTATGGACTAATGATGACCAGCTGAATGCAATTGCAATTACAAAACAAGAATGCTACACCTCCAAGGCTTCGGACGATAAAATACCCAGCAAATCTTTAATTAAGATTTTCGTAGATAAAAATATTATCAGAAGACTTCTATTTCTAGAAATGGGCAATATCTGTCTTTAGTATCGGCTTACTATCTGACCCAGTTAGGAATTTTGAAAGCAAAGTGATGTGTACTTTGGACCTTTTTCCATTTCTAAGACCTATCCAATAAAGACCCCATTGCTAAAAAGAGTATTTTAAAAGAAATTTCGTCATTTTGTTATCATTTACATATTATTTATATACTCTCCTTGCTATTAGGTAAATAAATTGTTTATAAACCTTTTAAGCTACATAAAGTTTGTCCATACAAATTAAACATAGTTTCTTCAACAAGGTGTTAATGAAAAAGACGATCTAGACGAAGCCTACATTAGTGCACAGTGTAGTCAATGGCCTAAAACCTTCCAGTTTTAATACACCCTGAATCTTCATTAATACCTGTTCTAGTAATCAATAATCACGGAATCTCCATGCATCCCACTTACCAGGCCTCAAAGGTAAAGAACAAAGGCAACACATAAATAAGAAATTATCGCAATCACTTTGAAGATTATGCAATACCAAATGCATTAAATTAGATCGTATCAAAAGAACATATATTGCACATACTTATGTATGTGCAAACATCTTTTATATGTTCGCTCAAGAACGCAGTCACAAAAAAATATGTATATAGAAAAAAAGAAACATGAAGCAGAGCAAAAAAAATAAAACCGTCATCGGCCAAAATGGAAAACATTCGTGACATGTTGGAACGACACAAAAGCAACGAATTGCAGGCAACACAGAAACAACAGAACACATCGAAAATAAGACCGTGTTAGTCATCTCTCTCCTGTCGCGGCTGTCCAGGCCAAGTATAAATATTTATGCATATTTAAATTGCAATTCGCAAAACACACCAGAGCAGCAGCAGCCAGTATAAAAAAATACACAAACACAGGCAAATAATTGCTGCCTGCAATGCCGCACATTTGTCGCCGACATTCAATTCGATTTTTAAAAATAATTAAAGAAACGAACGCAAAAATTAGCTCCAAGACAGATATATCTATAAAATTCAGATTCGCACACGATTCAATGAGCTTGTAAGCTATTAAAAAGCGTTTAAGCGAATGTATTTCTCCCTTATGGAATATTTCAGAATCTGTTTTCAAGCATCCTTTTAGCCAGAACTGCACTGTCAGTGCAGGTATATAAATATTTTAATTCTTATCCCGGCTATATAATTAATATTAAATTTAATTTTAATTTTTGGCAAAAGCCCCTTTCCATATTTAATGAATTTAAATTGTCTGCTTATTTGTCTCGTTTTTTCTGCTCGGCGTTTTAAATGTGTTTTTGCACAGGCAAAACGTTTAATGACCTAATTGCCGTGTGTTTGTGTTTTTGCATATAATATTATGTGAACTATGTGACCGAAAAGACGGTGAAAGTTGTTGCGCATGGATCTCAAAAAAATGCTTTCGTTACGTATATATAGTTTACGATCATTAAATTTGTAGCAAATAAATAAACAAAAATCAGAACTGGTTCTTTAAAAATCATTCTATTGATTTTCATCACAACCCTCAATTAAGGGGAATTAAGCTACTTTTTAATCTAAGGAGATAACGAACAGTCATTGTGAGATTGGAGGTATCAGTGGATAACCGTGGCAACAGTCATGCTGATGTATAAACACAGTTGCTACCCTTATCTACTGATAAGCTGAAAAATGTTCATACTCGGCAGAAAGGGTAACCACACACACAAAATGAAAGCAGCATTTGAATATCGATTGGCTTCGGCGAAACCTAAATATATAAACTATAATTATAAAGAAAGCTTAACAGAAACCGAAAGAAATGGAGAGGAAATCAAGGGGGAACCCTGAAGAGCTGTATAAATCAAACGACAGACTAGAATGGGTCAAGCGATGGGTTCGCGACTCCTCATTAGCAATGCAAAAAGCTGTTCAGCAACACTGTTTGATAATGAGCACAACAAGGCACACACACGGCTCTCCAGGTGGTGCCATTCGATTGCTTCTAATCAGTCAAATCAAAGTCATCGTCGTTTACAACTACACTTGGAAAAATGGGCGTTGCGCTTTCAATTAGAAACCTTGACCTATCTCATTCTCATTCTTAAAAAAATATAAAGGGGAGAGCCCGTGAAATATGAATCCCTATATTATCAAATGATTTCAAATGAAATAATACTGTCAAGTTTTTAAGTGTAGCAGAAGCAAAACAATAACACAAGTTGACTTTGTCCCTGGAGACTTTGAAATAGCATTAAACCAATATTTAGAAATGTTTTCCCACAATGTAAAGAGTGTTTCTAATTAAATTGGCACTCGGCCTCAAAATCATGACTCTAGTTTAAGTAAATACTCATAAATGAGAAGGAATTAATGTCTAAAAAACTTATCAACGTCATCACCAAAGATCGAATTCAAACCATTTTTGGGTAAACGATAAAATTGATTTGATTTTATAGTGGGGTTACCTCCTCTTCATCTCCGATTATCACCTCGTTGGCGAAGGTGGCGCTGCCGAAGGGTTCGTCAGTAGTCAGTCCCTCCACCTCGCAGGCGTTAGCCGCTCCCCTGGCCATTTCGCTCTCATCCTCCTCCGCCTCCTCCTCTCCAAACAGTCGACTCAAATACAAGCTCTCCTCCATATGGTCTGCGTTCCGTCCTGCCGAGTTGTTCGCTTCAAGGTGCTCCACAGTGACGCTGCCCAGATTTCTAGGATGCGGAGTGCTGTCGTTGAGGGCGGCAGTGCTCAAGGGAGAGCCATTACCTGCGCCTGCAAAGCCATGGAGGAGTGCCGCCAAGCTGAGATCCAGATGAGAGCTATTCGGAGGCTGCTGTTGACCATCCTTGAGAGGTAGATTCGCATACGGACTGGCCTGTAGTGGCAGATCGTTGTAGTCCTGCAGATCGGCAAGATTTTGTTCCCAGATGGAGCGCTGATCCTGCAGCAAATGGGGCGAGAGAAAGATGTCCAGCTCCGGAGGAGAATGCAGCAGCGAGTGGTTGGCATTCCCAGCGGCCAGCGAAGAGGTGTCTATGTTGATTTCTCCCAGGGCTGAGCCACTGCTTGCACCTCCAGAGGTTGGGGCACTGGCACCTCCCACCACCACTGAACTGGGCGTGCCGGCAGGACTGCTACTCTGCACATCCTGCAGAGCTGCCGTCTGGACGCTGCTGTTGCCGGTGGTGTTGTGCAGATTCATCACAAAGGTGCTGCCATTGAAGTGCTGGGGCAGCTTGTACTCGCCCACTCCGTTTCCCACGCCGCCCAGGGAGGGAATGTCGAAGTTGAGGAAATCCTCGATACGCGGGCTCAACCCCTTCCTATTTCCATACGGATTCTGGTCCATGTCCAGTCGGTGAACCGAGCGCAGCATCTCCAGCTCCCAGCCATCGCCGTGGGAGCTTAGTTCCAGCTGCGAGTCCCAGCGATGGAGCAGGTAGTCCGGATTGTAATGGAGCAGACTTAAGGCCAGAGCCAGCTGCAGCATTTTCATCGCATACGATTTTTTGTTTGAGATCATTGTGTTGCGTCTAAATCTTGCAGTCTACGTGAATGGATGCGTGGGTGTCGTCCGTGGTCCGTCCTCCGCCCGCCTCCTCTCCGTCCCGGACAACAGCTCAACGGCTGCGTTGTCCGGGATCGCTGCGTTCAATGACGTTGCCTTGTCTCCCGCCTTCCGCCTCCGCTTCGTTCCGAAATCTGCGCAAAACCGAAAGTCCGCAGTTCCTCCGTCGATCCCCGATCTTCCAATGCTCCTCTTAATTGATGGCTGTCCTCGGGCTCGTTCTGTAAGCAGATCAAGATGTGACAACAAATAGAATTAGTAAGCATTATAATATGTTGAAAGTATATATTTGTCTTAATATATGGGCTTGCATGGCCATATGCAGTTTGAATGCTAAACGAAAATGCTTTTGTTTCGAGAGGTTCGGCCTTTGTTGTGTTTGCTATTCGATGTTGTTAAGCTTTGTCAATGAGGAAGTGCTCAAAAGAAAGTTGTCTTGTTTCCGTTGTGGCGACAAGGCGGCAATAGATTTAAAGTAAATATGGACTTTTTTGTTTAGCGGCCAAGCATATTTCATAATCATAAATGGGTCAGCTACAACTGATAAAAAGACACCAAGAGAATTTCGAAGTATTGCCAGTAAAACTAGTTTGAGTTTTAAAGAGGAAGGAAGTTCGGGCCTAGTAAACCCCATTCCTAACAAATAACAACTACATTTTTATTTTTAGGGAAGGAAACATAATTATGAGAAGCATAATTTCCTATTAAAGACTGAAGTATTCATTTATCGTTAGAGAAACTGCTAACTTCAAGTTCAATTATCAATTATAATTTATAAGAAAATGTTTTGAAAAATTCTAAAGGCCTAATTATGTTTGTAACATAAAATCAATAAAAAAGAAAGATTGGTTATGACTATATGGATTTTAGGATTATAAATAAATAAAAATCACTATTTGTTTCGTCAAGGTGACGATGTCCTCGCAGGTCGCTTCCAAATTAGTTAAATAAAATATATGTGTTCAAAAAATAAACCACGTTAACGACTTCAGGAGCATTTATTATTTATTTAATTGCAAATTCCTGGAAACTGACCTTCAGTTATGGAATTTTGTACGGTCAATTAACCAACTGAGGCTTGTTTATTCCTCCTGATTTGGGCCGCAAACAAGAGTTTGACGTTGTCTACTACGCATTTAATATGCCCATCCTGACCCAACACCCCCACCAACAACGGGGGGTTAACAGACAACCGCCCACACGAAAAAAAGGGGGGGTGGTGAAAGGAAGGGGCATAGAGGAAGGAATGACCCAGACAAACGCCGTGAACTTGAACTTGTTCAAGGTCTCTTCACGCTCTCGCTCGAAATGTGCGCACCGTGGCGATGTGAAAAACCCAATTCAAGGACGGCCAACAAAAAATGCTCCAAAATGTGTTGTTAGAGGCCCGATATAAACTTTCTTTGTTTTAAAGCAATTGGCAAATGCACATAAATGGCCAAATGGAATCAGTCAAAAAGCAAAATGGTAAAAAAAAATGTTTGATTAGCTCATGAACACGAACACAACGAAGAGCCTATTGAGCAGTTCTCAATGAAATGAAATGATGATTAAATGTGCAAATGTGCAAATGTGAGAGCGTGTCTGAGGTAGGGTTCTTGCGTGTATGTGGGTGTGTTGTGTGGATGTATTGCAGTGCACTCACCTTATTTTTTGGATGTTGAGAGCCGCCGCTGCTGACTACAACGGTAAAAGGCTGCGGCGCAGTAAATGCTGAAGGTGTTGTTGCTGCTTCTGCTGATGCTGCTTCTTCCTCTGCCGCACACACAATGCTGAATGATGCCTTATTGTTTACAGTTACACACAGACAAGCGCAAGTATTCACTTTCTGCAGTGCTTTATTTGTTTATATTTCACTTTCTTTCTTTTTCTTTAAATGGCTGCAAAACACGCATTTAATTTATTTTATTATTCACATATTTATGGCGAGTTATAGGTGATTTCTCCGCCGCCTTTCCCCCAAAACACCCAGTAGCATTTAATTGCAATTTATTAATAACAACAATTTGCATTTAAATCGTACTCTTAAGCTTGACAGCTGCTGCTGCTGCTTCTTCTTCTTCGTCTGTCTGCTACGCACTTCTGCGCCCGTGTGTGCGTGTGCGTGGTGAAATCGTCATTTGTTAATAACAAAAATATTTTCGCCGTGCTTGTTGTTTTTGTGTGCTGCCTAATATTTTTCGTGTATTGCGCCTGCACATCGCGATTTATTCCTTTGTTTGCTTTTATCGCTCGTTTCTTCTCATTTGTCTGACTCACACACGAAAAACACACATACAATCGCACGCACTTCACACAGACACGCATACACAAATGCTTAGAACGGCTGTTTTTCTTGCGGATTCAGCTTTGTAGCAACAATTAATGCATTTAATTAAATGCAAAATGATTTAATTTTTATGGAGAAGCACACAACACACACACACAGGCAGGCACGCGGGCAAGAGAGCAAAACAAATGTGGAAATGCGCGATTTGGAAACTTCGAGAATGGGCCGAGAACAACTTATTGTTAGTAATTGGCAGCCGGCGCATTTCAACCTTCGCTCTGCGCTTTGCATCAACAAATTATTTATCAAATCGGCGAGCTTCGTTTTTTCTTTGCTTTTTTTGCACTGTCTCTGATTGCAGTCTGTCAGCTGAGCGTGGGGAATGGGAGAGACAAGGAGAGCGGGAGAGACTGCGCGCGGTTGCTGAATAACTGTTGTTGCTAGCCTGTTGGTCGCTATTACACCCACCACCCCATGAGTTGCACTTTTTGTGGGGCATGCAACATTATATGCAAACAAATTCGTAACTTTTCCATTTGTTGTTCCGGCACAAGCACACGCACACGCACACAAGCCCTTACACATTCACGCACACAATCAAGCTCCGCCTGTACTTCGCACTTTTACGCGTCTCTTTCACTGTTATTTTGCGAAATTATCACCGCGTGCGCTTTGCCACTCTCTTCGTTAACCTACGTGGTGGTGCGTTGCGTTGAAAAAGTTCCGCTGAAAACGTGTTTGTTTGTTAACTTTGGGCAATTTCTCCCGACAAGCTTCCCAATCTGAACAACACTGAACACACCATTTGTTTAAAACAATCGGCGCTTTTAAGGCTGCCACTTCAGCTTTTTTCCCGTCAAAATTTGTCATTTTTCAAATTCAGATGCGGGAAAAAATGTATAATAAATGAAAATATAATATTTTAAAACATACGCTATTTTAAGCTTTTCTTAACATTAAGCACGCTATTTTCCACTTTATTGTGAATATTTGTAGCTGTGTTTTTATTTATTTCGAGTCAAAAACAGCGTTTTTTCTCAGAAAGTGGCAGCACTGTCTTGGTGAATATTTTCTCCTGCGGCGGCAATATGTTGATATATCGATATTTTGTCTAAAGATGATATATTTCACGATTCTTTGCGACATCGATATTTTTATTAAACTTTTTCAGCGGCTAAGCGGTAAAGAGTAAATTAAAAAAAAAATAAATCTACACGTTTAGAGAACAATAAAATTTCTTATGGGAATCTCGTAGAAGTCTCAGTCGGTTATGAAAGCACAACAACTTTTGTCCAGCTAAAAAAGCTTCGCTTGGCAACAATTTGATTTCCATCACACTGGTGAATTCAATTATCGATTACTATCGAGCTGGCGCCACTAGCGGAGAGCTTTTCTCGCATAGCTGCATTGAGAAAGTGTCGTTCAATGTAAAATAATTCTATTTAACCAATTACCTTTTATGTAGCTTAGATGCTTCTACCTGTTTTTGGGGTTAATTAAAAAATATGTGTTCGTCGAATTTGAGTTTTTAACAGCTATTTTAAGGTTTTGTATCAAAGGGTTTTGGGGATTTTGTCTTTTAGAGGATAAATTGAGCCACAAATCTAATTACATGTAAATGTCTAGTAATTTGCAGAGCTTTGGACACGTGTCCATACAATTTGTAAATTTGCATAAAATGTGATTTTTTAAATAATTTTAAATATCTTAAGACAACTTAAAATACTACCTTAATAAAACTGGAATATATTTATAATTATACCTACTAATACTTATAAATATATTAATAAAAATTAATAAATATTTTTGAAACTTTAAGAATATTATTTAAATTATGTAAGTTCCTTTTTTTAAACGTTATATCAGAAGTAAAATTAAATTAAAAAAAAAAAGTGTTATATTTATTTCAAGGAGTTTGTCTATTAAAATTCTTGCCCTCTTTAGACTATATTACATAAAAATGCCTGTAAATTGCATCTTCCTATAACTAATGAAATATCTTATTTAACTTTTTTGGTATAATTCATATCTAGGCAATGCAATTTCTATCAAACCGGGTGAATCAGACTGTTAACCAAATAATACCTTTTATTTCAACAAAGAACTGACCCCCAGAAACTAATCAAGATTGATGGTGGGTCGTTTTCAGATACAGTGCGTTCTGAAAGGGATAATTCTGTGCTGGCAAATTGGATTAAATACTCCCTACCCCTCGAAATACTTACCAGGGTGGTGAAGTGGAACCCACCTCGCCAGATGGGATTCTTGTTACCTGGCGGCGTTGGCGGTGTCTCCAGCGAGGCAGGAGGCGGAGGAGTGTCCAGAACGGCAGGCGTTGAGGCCACCGTGGGCTTGATCAGCTTGGCCAGTTTCGAGGGCGGTCCGATGGGCACCCGGACGGTGACCTTTTTCTTGGGATTGGGCGGAACCAAAAGTTGGGTTTGGTGGTAGGTATCCTCGATGTCCTTGGCGGGGGACAGGGATTGCAGTCGGGGCAGGTCCTCTAGGTCGATCATGATTACTCTTCAAATGGTGATGAGTCAATGAGTCAACTGAAATAAAAGCGAGCGCCACACGCATTAAGATAAGGATAAGGATGGGTCGATTTTTATGGCCCCCATTCAAAGAAATTCATTAATCAGAGTTTTGGAATATTGGATTCCGAATGGTAGAACTATATCCACTGCTTTGGGCTGGGCTTAAAGGTTCCAAGCCTGACAACATTTATTTCAATTTGAGACAAATAATTTAGAATGATAAGTTAAGTATTGAGATATAGTTTTTTATATAATTTTCCATTACCTTACCTCTCGTAGGGACATAGCATTAATGGGTATAAAGTTTAAATTAAAAAAGTATGCTTGGCTTCTAATTCAAATATTTATTTATAAAGAATTTTGCACGAAATCCGGCCCACTAATCGAACTTTCACTGTAACCGGGCTATAAATACTGATAAGCGAACTTCGATTGGTGGAATTCTAACTACAGATATAGCTCTGTTAAATGGTTTGTTTATTTCTTGATTGCGCTTGCCATTTATAGGAGAGATTACATACGTTCGCACGGAGTCGGACGTAGATAAGTACAGTGAATGCCCTACTGCAACAACAGTTAGTACTGAAAAAAGATAACTCGGCTCTCCCTATCTATCAATTGATACGGGTACGGGCACTGAGTATTTAATATCAGTATCATAAAACATTTTCCTCGGGTTAACTATCGCCATACAGTGAGCCCCGGCTTTAGAGCATGCAAATTACATCAGCCAATGTTTGGCGACAGGTTTTTCCGATTAGATTACACCCACAAGTGAATCATAAAGAGAAATAAATGGTTTTATTTCTGAATTATGGAAACCTGTCGTGACTTCAAGTTCTGCCAAGTGATCGATAAGGGAAACATCTGTTAAGGGGATCATTCAGAACTTTTGAAGGCAAGAACTGCTTTTCGGGATATCCTATCAGGTAAAAAGTTTATCTATTTATATTTATATTATAATATATTATTTATGAGGGCTTTGGAAAGGTTTATTTATCATTGAAGTTTAACTATCTGATTTTCCATAGTGTATACATCTAATAAAGCCCAGCGAGGAAAATGCCCAAGTATTATTTACTATCAAAACGAAAGTCTGATGCTCTCTTCACACTCGTACTTTGATCACTATCCCTATAAAGTACTCAACTATCACTCTGTTTAATTAAGACCCCCCAGAAGATGAGAACACATCAAATAGCACTCATAGCAACTATTTTCAGGCCGCAGCTTATTAATTATAGTTTAAATAATAATAGTCGCATGATGGGGATAATAACAAGCTTAAGGTTTTCTGGGAATTCCCTCACAGCCGCCTTCTATAATGGCCAAAGTTAACTGTTTGGAAACGTACTGAGATCTTTGGTTTGTTTACCATGACTCATCTGAATGTGCGAAAAAAATATTAAAAAACAGCACAAAGGTAAGTACAAAAGGAATGAACTCAACGAAAAAGGTTGGGTCTCCGAGAATAACTTTATTTTAAAGAGGAGATACCACTTGGAACTGAGCGGGAGGAGAATTGTTTGTTTGCTTGATTGGTAATAAATAAATTAATTCTGGCTAAAATGAAACTGGTAATGCAAGCGGCAGGATGCAAAGTTCATTTAAGCCGTGATTATTAATTAAGAGATTATTAGTAGTATATTTTTGAAACAAGTTACATAAAATTTAACAGCAGTACTAAGTAATTCAAAGCTCTGGGTATAGAATCATTGACCAATTTAAATGGTAACAAGTTAATTGGGTAGTCTGTCAAGTATGATATAACAAACTTAATAGCCAATCAATAGCACTAGACTGCAATTGCCTTAGCGTCATTAAACCAATACATATATTATCACAACAGAGAGTCTACCCAAATCTCGTGAGATAAATTCTTGATATCTAAAGCAGCTCCCATTTATGCAAATCATCCTGGTCCAGGCATTCACATTTATAAAACAGTGAAATCACAGTGCAAACTTGGTTAATATCGAACGGTTTTTTCCCCGAAACCAAGTCAACATTGCAAATCTGTTCGACTCGAGAAAATTAAAAAAACAAAACCAGTTTCTTAAGGTTTTTTGTCATGACAACAATACTCTGGTGATGGGAAGATGTGCTTTCCGCTTGCGTTTGTCTCAACTCAAAGGGAATTGAGATAAGAGGTTAAGAGGTTTAAGGGAGAAACGGATTTTATGTCAAAAATCGTTGGGATATTAAGCTATAATTCAAAGTTTACCAGATGGTTACAGATTTGTTCTAATAGGTTAAATAATCTATACATGACACGCTCAAAATTCCAAGAATTTCAACAGGAATTTCTATGGCAATAATTAAGATGAACCACAAAAAGAAAATACATATTATCATAATATCAATATGTTAAAATTAATTATTGTAAAGTAAAATCCTTGCGAATATTTTAATCTAAGTGGTTCAATCTTAATTAAAGCGTCTTCAAAGGAATTTTTATTATAAATTATTTAGCTTGTATTTATTTAGCTGAGTGCTCAAGTGTTTAAATCTTAATAATCAAATCAAAGCATCTGCCAAGGAATTTTTGTAATTATTGCTTTCACTTTAACTGAATATTTGTATTGTTCAAGTTAAATAATTTCCTGCATTCCAGTTGGATTCCCCACAAAGCTAGAGTATTGTTAACTTCGACATGTAAGCCAATTTGCCAGTCTTGTTTTTAATAAATACCCACTTGTTGTTTTTGTTCGCTGCCGTGTGAGGCTGTCGTTTGATGCTTGACGCAGTTTATAATTTGAATCAACGCTGGGCATAATTAAAAAAAACTCATGGAAAAAATACGAGAAAAAATGCGGGATATAAGTTGAAAACAAATAAGCAAAGTTCACTACACAAGCCCTGGCCGCCAGATATCGAGAATTCGTACAGTACATATTGATTTTAGCAATTACCTGTCAGCGTCGCGCATCAACAGGTGAGTGAAAGGGGGAGAAGTGAGTGAAATGAAGGAAGAAAGAGTGGGAAACGGCAGTCCGTCCGTCTCTAGGGATCGTCATGCAGTTTGACTTTTCAATTCGCGTGGGGCAGGGGTCCAAATAATAATAATAACAACTAAGGAAATGTCGTGACAAAGTCTTTAATAATAGATTGTGATGGATTGAGGAGGCCGCCCAAATAAAGGGCTTATAATAACACACTAACTAGCCACAGAGTTACAGGTATATTTCGGGTAGCTTTTTTTTTTTTTATTCAGAGTTCATGGAGCATAACCCGGACATCTGATGATGGTTTCCAATATTGTTTAATTGCTGTGCGCCTTGTGGAGCTTTCATTATCATTATCGTTAGCAAACACACACATAGGGACACGGACACGGACACACAAACAAAGTTCGCTTGAACAATTAATGTA
This sequence comes from Drosophila bocqueti, assembly GCA_018151655.1. Taxonomy (NCBI): domain Eukaryota; kingdom Metazoa; phylum Arthropoda; class Insecta; order Diptera; family Drosophilidae; genus Drosophila; species Drosophila bocqueti. The sequence continues at coordinate 1,006,386 of JAECXF010000001.1, forward strand.
AATATTTATTTATAACACACAATTTGTTGTTATTTCGCGTTCGCAGAAGAGAGAGCATCCGAAAGAGAGCCCCGAAGAGCGAACGAGCCGCACTGATGATGATGACCACATGCCGGTAAATTTATGCGAAATATACAAAAGTTTTGTTTGTGCGCAAAATTTCCAACGAAATGGATATAATAAATAGAATACTATTTGCAAATGTGTGGAAAGAGAGCTCTCGCCTGTCAAAATTTCACTATTGAATTGAACTTGTTGATTAGGGCAAATGCTTAGAATACAAAAACGAACACACAGACACATTAAACACACGCGCACACACACACGCACACGGGGAAGTCATTTTCGCAGAGGGAGGTGGCAGCTGGGGGTATGGGGCGACGGGTTTAACGACGCAATTGTTGGGTCCCCGGAATTAAGTGTAATTATTTCGCCTTTAGTTCGCTTTACTTTATTCACTCAAATCTTTACTTTTTTAGTTGTATTTTTACCTCGGATTTAGGTTTCTTTTATGCTGCGAAGTTTATGGCTTTATGGCCAGGTTGTTGTTTCAAAATAGTGGGGTTTTTGTTGTGGTTTTTGTTGCTTGTTTTGAAAAGCGCGCCACACTCGAACACTTGTTGTGAGTGCTGCCAAAAAGAGAGCAGAGTCCGTCACACAGATATTACGTATACGACGTGTTTTCTCCACTTAAGAGCAGACCATCAGCTGGCGATGCACAAGAAGAGAGAGCGGTAAGAGAGCCACGGGGAAAGCGGGGCAGCAGGGGCACAGGTGAGCGGGCGAGCGAGCGAGTAGCAAAGTCGATTTGTAATTCACTGAACGGCTGTTCAAAAAACACTGAAAAGCCGATGGCCAACAAAGTCGCCGCTCGGCGCTTCAGCTGTTTGCGTCGGCGGCGTGTCGGCCCCAAGAGCGGACGCGCGGAGGGGCTAGGGAAGCGGAGCCGAGTGCGGGATAGCCGCATAGCCGAGGCCCCAATCGCCGCCGAGCTTGGGGCTGATAAAAGCGAGCAGATAGCACAGGCACAGGGCAAGACAAGTGCTCCGCCGTCTCCGCTCTGACCGCTCTAGCCCCCCGCCTATTGTTGTTGTTTTGCCCAGCGTGTGCGACAGCTTCTTGGGAGCCGCCGCTGAACACACCTGTGCCATTCAGACGCAGTTCAATAGTCGAATATAGACGAGATCTTCCGCTTAGTTCGGAGCGGCCCTGAATCACTGCCTTTATCTCGGCTTTTCTATATTTAAACTTGCTCATTGATCGTTTATCAGTGCAATTAGTGGGACCAATAGCGTGTATGAGTCGTGATAGGGTGACCAGATCTTAATATGCAGGTAGTTTTTTGTGATAAAAAACGAAATAGCTTGATAAAACTTGAAAAAGCTATCTTTTAACTTTAAATATTACCATAAAATATTATAAAATATAATATTTCAAGACCTTAAAAGTACAATTTTAACCTTAAATTAAACATTTGATAATTATACCTTGTATATACAAATTATTTGAATAATCGCACCAACATTTTTCGAATATCAAGTACTAATAATAACCTTAATAAAACAAAAGATTATGGAATATTTTGCTGTTGTTGATGGATGATAAGATAATAAGCTAATACCACTTACCTAGCATCTGAGCTTATTTTTTTTAATATTATTTTACCAAATAATTGTATTTCAATTTGAATCCTTATTTCATAAAAGCTTTTGCAATAGCTTTGAACCTTTATAACCCAGCTATGATGATTAATGGATTGCCTTAGTTTCTAAGTAAACCACTGATATCAATTCCGAATTAATATTCAGTGATTACCAAACCTCTAGGCATTTCCGGGGATTTGCTGGAGTTCAACAATAGGTTCGTGGGTGCAAAGTAATTTCTATCATAAATTGAACTGTTCCGAATTCAAAGCGATTTTATCAGACCGTAAACACGATTTATTATCACAGGCATTACCATCTATGCCTGGCCTGTGATATTCAGCAGGATATGTGAGGCAAGCCCCACATATCCACAGACAAATGCTAGAGTTCACTTGGAGCTCAGAAAGTAATTATGGAACCATGTTACAGATTAGTTATCGCATTTATTAATATTCCCATTTGACTTAAATTACATTATGTAAATATATATATTTATATATAGATGTGTATATATCATTAGCATACAATTAGATTTACGTCTTTAGAGTTGCTCTGCCTGCTTTCCATTGCATTCCTAGATACACTTTGTTTGTATTTTCCCTACACGAATTTCTTCATAAAACCTGATGGCCAATGCACAATTAATAATTTCTAATTTACTGATGCCGATTGCAAAAAAATTTCGTCTAATAAAATTAACTAGAATTCGTATCCCCGATCATTGAAATCAGAAAAGGCCATTCTTCAACTCCAGGATAAAGCGGGCTCGAGGGCAGGGGGATAGGGGGTTGGGTGTGAGGTGTGTGACTGATGATGAACTAAATGGAACCCAAATGTGTTAAGTCAATCAAAGCTGTGGACGGATATGCATTGTACAATACAATTAGACGATGAAATGGGCGAACAATGAACTCAAAGGCAGTGTAATAACGAAATAAAGTCTTCTTTGTCTTTGTTGGTACCTGTAAAAACTTTCTAAATCTCCTCATTATCTTCTCTTCCCCTTGAGTATCTTTCTTATGCTGTGTGTTCTGCTTTTTGTATTATTTCTATTTGGGTTTATTTTCGTTTGTCATCTTTAGTTTAGCTTGTTTGGTTTATACATTTGTCGAAAATCCGTAAAATCGCTCCAAAACTTGTTTTTGTTGTTGTTGTTTTCATTGTGATCTATCTTTGTCGCTAATAAAGTTGTTTTCGGATGTGTGTTGCATCTCTCTCTCTCTGTCTGTCTTTCCGCATTTATTTATACTTCCATAATGGGGGTTTCTGAGCGATTGACTTTGTTGCAAGTATGACGAGTATCTTTGGGGTAGTCTTAGTGGGATTCAGCCAAGCAAATCGTAATAATCCTCCAAAATCATGTCTTTCTTTTTAAAACAAAATCAAAAATCTCGAATGCTTCAATGGAAATTTTTGTTTACGAATTAGCATAGTCGAAAATGGTTGAAGGTTTAAATCTGAATTCGTTTAAAAAGTGGAAGAGAGACTATTTCGCAGGCGTAGCTCAAGGGGGGCACTGTTAACTTTTGGGTTTACTTCTCTTGAGTTACAGTTTCCATATTCCTTATTTCGCAGAGTGCCTCAGGCCCCCACCAGACTACGCTTCTGACCCATCCCAAGCTAATCTCGTCGCGCCGCCCTCTCTTATCGTGGCGCTGCCAATGGCACACCAACTGATACACGTTTTTTTTTTAGCTATAATGACAAACCGGCGTGCCAAAGGCTCCCTCCAGAAGTCGGCGGCTTCCCTCAGTTTACACAAACACCTCGCATCCGAAGACCTGGCTATCTTTAGGGCAGCTCAGACGCCTCAACACTAATCAAATGATAACCGGCGATATGGTTAAATCGTAAAACACATGGTAAATCGTAGTTTCGGAACGTTGTAATCTGTTAATCAGTTTTTTCTGTCTTTGATGCCTTATGCGAGTGCGTAAATAAACAGTGTTAAATTAGTTTTTTATTAACTGTCTTGGGTTCTAGCAAACTACAGCGCGTATGCCATGTATGTACATATGTATCTCTATATGGTATTTCGTATCGCAAGCTCCTAACTTATCTGCCTGCCTGACCTCAGACTAGAGTAGGGTTCCTACTTCTGGATTTAATGGGGGTCTATGCTGTACCTAATGACAGTGTTCTATAAATTTTAATAAAATCCCTATGCACTTCTTTTTTAATAATTCGTGACTTAAGAGGGTTAGTAAAACCTATGGCAGCCATATAACATATTTCAATCAAGTTTAGCTAAATTGTTTTTTTTGAAGTTAAGAAAATCTTCGGGTATATTTTCTTAATTCTGAACAAGTATTTGCGATTGAAACTGGTTTCCCAACTGATACAGACGATCTGTTAGCCTCTGGTGAACTGACCTTGTAGGTTATCAACTTTGTGGCTTAAAATTAAGAACTTTTTGGGCTGATGCTCTACATAGCAGATAGGCGGACAAAACGGACCTTTAATGCAGATTCTGGAAGCTAATACTGGTCATAATGTATTCTTATTTAAGGGTTTCTGCTCCTGGTCAGGCAGGACTCCTTAGAGAGGCGTTCAAGGGTGATTATGTTGGATAAGTAAATTATCTTTGGACAAAGGGAAGAGTTCTGTGATATTTCGATGCGCACATACACGGATACCTCACTAATTCTAATATACATATGGCTATACAGTGACTAGAATGCATTCATTAGCGATTTAGTTAATCTCGATTCAGTGGCCTCATCTGTTGTTTGCTTTTGTTTTCTTTTGTTTTGTTTCCTTTTTTGTTTTTATGAAAAAATATGTTTGTTCTTTGTTCTTCTCTTTCGCTTACAATCTACGTTTATCCATTGCTCTAAGTATGTTTGGTTTCCTTTTTGTTTTGTTTTCGGTTTGTAAAATATACATACATATACAATATACATATATAGATAGATCCTTATGTTCAGTTGTAGATATCCACATACATATGTGCTAGAAATGGTTTCCTCCACTGGGATAGATATACACATAGACTCCGTGCCGGAGCTGCTTGCTTGATCATAGCATTCGTAATTTACAGTCGAGTGAGGCCACTCGTTGAGGACTAAAATTATAGGAGAGCTACTGAGAAAACCAAGGAGATCGATCGAACTGGCAATGATATGGTAAAGAGTACAGATCCATATAGTGTGTGTTAGTTAACTCGGCGAAATCAGGGTCCACGTGGGGGCCGTGTCTGAGAGAGGAACATAATTACAAATGAGTCTGAAGAGAGAACTGTGCGCGAGCCTCCGAGTCGCGCCTCCTCTATCGGTGCGAGTGCAGGTTGCCCTCCACCCACTTGTACAGCGATGTCTGCGAGCGGGCCACCCACTCCACATTTGAGGCCACGCTGCTCAGGGTCATGTTCAGCACGGCCATGCCGTGACCCCGGCCGAAGCGATGCACCAGTGACTTGAGCTAAGGGAAAAAAGGAAAACGGTTAGCATATTTCAAGGAAAAAGCTCTGGAGGCTTAGCTCACCTCATCGTAGTCGAACTTGGTGGCTCCATACTGGGTAATAGCCGATATGACCTTGGCAAAGCTGATCGTGCCCGGCCCGAGGCGTTTCTCCAGCTCGAACCACTTGGCCTGCAGGAAGCGGCAGGCCATGGCCCCGCCTGTCGGCGTACCCGCGATGGCCTTGAGCACCTGCACCACCTCCTCGGTGGGCAGCATCGTCACGTGCGACAGCAGGCGGTTCTGAAGCCAGGCATCCTTGGTCCTGCCCAGAGCCCGAAGCAGCTGCATACGCTCCACAAAGGTCTCCGATGTCCGCTGGAGGGTGACGAAGCGCTCCCAGCAGTGCTGCCAGTAGATGTACTCGCCGGACAGGATTGAGCCGGTGTAAACCACCTGAGCAAAGGCAAAAGATGAAGTTATTAATGAAAAATCTATTCATATTTTGTAATAATAATTTTTACCTCTCTGAGATTGGGTGGAATGGCTGAGCCATTGTAGTACAGATACTGGTTAAGCATGTTCTTGGCCTTGGTGATGCTGTCGATGTCCTCCCACAGAACCGAGGCCAAAAGCACCTCGGGACGCATTAACCTAATGTGATAAATAATTCAGTTCTGTGACTATCTTTAAGTTTAAGAATCCTCCTCACCTGGTGGCCACATCACCGTCATCCGACCAGCCCACCTTCTCCATCACCGTGGAGATCTTCATCTTGATGAACTCGCTGAGCATCAGGAAGCACTCGGAGTACTTCAAGATGCGCCGCCACTTCTCCAGATGCCTCAGGGCCAGGGCCATGGGTCCGTAGTGCGTCTCGCTGGGCAGGTACTGGATCATGTTCATGGTGATCTCGCAGGGCAGCAGATTGGCATGGCACAGCGTGAAGGCGTCCGAGAGCATACCCAAGCGATCCTGGAGGGAAATCAAATTAATGTTTTTCTTGAATTCAATCCCTGGAGAGCTTACCTCGCTGGTGAAGCGTTTGGGATTAGTGGCCAGCTCCTCGATGAGACTCGCCCAGTTGTCGTCGTTGTACACCACTCGATAATAGCCGTTCTGTATGGCATTCACTTTGATCCATTTGACGTTCTCCGGCACATTGAAGGTTACTGCGTGGTGGAAATGGGATTAGGATTTATTATGAAATTACAGAACTTAAGAGGAATCTTTAGTTAAAGATCTAGCCCGATCTTACCATCCACATTCTGCATCCAAAGGGTCTCGCTGACGTTGTTGATATCCGTCACATATGTCACCGGGAAGATCCACTTCATGTGCGGCGCCGTCTTGTGCTTGCTTCCCTGCGTTGTGGGCGGCACCGTGATGGGCATGTCCGTGGCATTGACCGCCGTCTTGTTGTAGTTATTGCCATCGTAGGACTCATCATGGATGGCCAGAAAGTCGGCGGGGCGGAAGGGTCTCTGCGAGATGGAGATGCTGTTGCCCATTTTGGTGACGGTGAGAAGGGGAAAGCCCGGCTGGTGTGTCCACAGCGTCATCATGTCCTTGATGTTCTTCGAACCGTTGGCCTTCTTGGTGCAAATTGTCCATAGATCGGTCGGCTCTGCGGTCCTAAATCGATTCACCTTGAGGAACGAACCAAGGCAGCCCCTGAACCGATCCTCGCCAATGGCTGTGTGCAGCATGGAGAAGATGGCAGCCGTCTTTTGCACAAAGAACTCCTCGTTGTTGCCGTCGTGACTGGTGCCATTCATGATGCTGTCCCATCCCTGGATGGCGTCGATATCCAGCGCTGCTGTGGCCATCTTCAGCAGGTACATCTCCCTCAGGGGCCAGCTCTCCTGCAGGGGAGCCAGGGTATGGATGCCCAAGTACTGGATCAATCCCTCCCACAGCCACACATCCTTGAGCACCTTGCGGGAGGTGATACCTCCGAAGAACTGCCGCACCATCGCCTCTGCAATGCGAAGAGCACTGAACTGGTACTGCTCAGAGGTAATCGAGCTGGGATCCGTTAGGAACGAAGTCTTCAGGGTCACCAAGCCCAGGGAGGAGATCATGTTGCGGTCCAGCGAAGGCAACGCCACAAAGTCCACCTTTGTCAGCGGGTAACTAATGTCCAGCCACGTCTGCAGATACTCCAGCACATCCCGCGATGTGTGCAGGATGAAGGATGAGCGAATCAGTAGGTCCCGCGGAGCATAGAACGTGTACGAGGGAGCCCTCTTAATCGAGGAGCCCGTGGACTGGGACAGAGAGGTGAGATTCGATGGCTTCCCATTCCCATTGAGATTCACGGGCCAAGCTGTCGTCGTCGTCGTTTGAACGGTAGTCAAGTTCTGGCGGGGCGTCAGGTTCACATTCAGCGAATGCGTCAGGGCAGTGATGTTCCGTACCGGAGGGTTCTTGCCCTTCAACTGGGTGTAGTTGTTCAACTGGGCGGACTTCTTGCCACCAGCTCCAGAGCCCGGTGGCGCTACTGTGGTAGGAATGTAGGCGGCAGACGGCTGAAGGGACTCGCGCTGGAAATCGCTCACCACCCAGGCCACAGCATCGGCGGGCAGTGGAGGTGTTTCTATAAAGTCATCGCGGAGCTGCCGGGAATCATATATTATATAGTTTATATCTTATATGGTTTTCCCTCTCAACTCACCAGTCCCGTGCCCATGTAGAAGCCCACATCCTCGGTGGTGTGCACTATGGAGTTGGACAGACCGATGTGAAAGCGATCGCGGAACACAGAGATGCGGAAGGGCGCCCGCACGTGGGGCTCATCGAAGCAGGGAAAGGCTCGTCTCGCCCCATTCGGTCGGAAAACGGTGGCTGCCAATAATCTGGGAAAGAGTAAGATTAACGTGGTATATATAACGTTTTCACTCACAAGTAGGGAGGGGGGAGCCCTTACCTTTCCACACCGTTGGAGCTCTCATACTGGTCGACATAGAAGCCCTCGGGCTCCGGATTAAGCTTGGAGTACCAGCGCAGGTTGAGAGTGTAATTGGACTTCTTCTTCAGCTTCTCCTTTACCTCAATGTAGAGCTGCTGCCGTGGCGGAAACTCCAGCACCTTTACAATCTTGAGGGCGTATCCCTTGGGCCCCGGGGTCACTATGGCCTGCAACCGAAACGGTGATGCAATCAATGGACGCACTCGAGTCAGACGCTAATTGGCTTAATTTGCCGGCACCCCGAACCAAAAGGGGGCTTGCTGCTTACCTTCTCGGTGACGTTGAGGTCCTGGATGTGCAGCACAATGAAGTTGGTCTCCCTCTCCACGTGCAAATCGATGGTGACTTGGCCTGGCCGACCGGAAATATGAAAGAGGAAGGCAGAAGTTACGAGAGTCAGACAATCGAATTATAATTCCATCAGTGATTGAGCTTGGGGCTCATAAAAAGGTGTATATTCTCAGGGATGCAGACAATTTCCATTAAATATAATGGTAAAATGTGTTGGGTAAAGGAATTGGTGTAAAAAATATGAAAATTTAATTTTGTTTAATTTCATTTCCTTTAATTCCTTTTTTAAAGATATATTTTTATAGAAAAATGTATCTATCTCAGTGCTCATGACCTCACCTTTCACGTCCAGCGTTGTCAGGTTGGGATGAATGGTAACCATGTAGCGCAAGGGTCTCGCACTGGTGGGCAGCATCTTCTCCAGCCAGGGAAAGGGCTCCCCGTTGGTGGCAATCGGATTGAAGGGCTGGGTGTTGTTCTCTTCATCCGTATCATAACCAGACACCGTTTTGGATCCGCAGGAGCAGTCTGCAAGGATAGTCAAGGTGCATAATCAGTACCGGTTGTATTTCAGGATAATTCACTCCTCTTTTCGCGGACTTTTCTCGTTCGGGGGGAATTCGTAGCTAAGTTCGTTAAAGCAAATTGCATTATACACAATCAACAGAGAGATATAGAGAGAGGGAGAGAGTTAGGGGAAAATCATCTAAGACGGGGTTGTGGGGGGTTTAGGATAAAGAAAAGCTAGCAGTAAATCGGTATAATAATTGGATTCTGTTCAAGTCATTAGCAAATCTATTGGGATGAACGGAACTCAAACGGGGGAGATCACAAATAAAGATTCGTTCTTGCTGAATGACGCGATTGAGTTGATTCGAATGTCAGTGAATAAACTAACGATTATATTTCTTGTAGGAGATCACCAAAGGAATAAGCTACCACATTAATGAAACTATAATTTACTAGGAAAGTCGTAAGTAAATAATAAAATATATTGATAGATAATAATTATTAGATCTGTTCTAGGCTGAATCTGCGAGATCCCCCTAAAGGTTTCAGTGCAATTTCCTTTTCTAAATCGTGTGTAACAACAATCTAAATGAATATTGATATCTTGCCTGTCGATGATTCATCTCATGATCAAGAAGTAATGATCGCTAAAACTGATTTTAAATATTTACAATCATAAGACTAGAAAAAAGCTGAGCTCCTCCCACTGAAAAGTATAGGAAAAACCAAGATCTAACATCTAGAGATAGAAAATACGGAAATAATAAGAGAGGGGAAAAGGATAATGACATCAACATGCCGAAGGATTATATAGAATGTCGTGGCTATTTACCAGTTTAGAAGTATTCGGAATTGGCATAATTGTTACTCACATTTCAACCAATCAATCAAACAAGCATATTTAAGAGAAATATTTCATATTTTTTCAAAGATTCATATTTATATAATAGACATTTTGTGTACGAGAGGGGAAACGCAAAAGGAAACGTCTGAATGGGGAACGAAATCGGGTGAGGAACTCAAACAGATATATGGCTTATGGGTATATATATATACTGTATTGGATATGGCGTGGTGAGTACTTAGAAAGCAGTGACACATCTGGCTGTACTATGGTTCAGAACTCTCTGGTTCAATCCGAGGAAGCAAAAGTTAAAGCTACATGCCGGCAAAGGTTGACTGGTAATTGAGCTCGCAGGGGGCGAAATTAACTTTCCATCAGACATGTGTGTTTGTTTGCCCTTCCCTTGGGTTAATGCAATTATCCCCCAATGCATTTAGTCCCATTAAGTATGCAAGAGAAACTTCCAGCGGGCGAGAGTTTGCACTTTGCATAATTCCGCAATTTTGCAATTGAATATGGCCAGGAACTGGGGCCGAGGCGGAGGCCGAGGCCTAAGGGGTCCGCAGTGCGGTGGTGACAGGACACAGGTGATGTCAGCCTGTCAGCCAGTCAGCCAGGTGATGCAGAGCTGCATCTATTTATAAGCGAACTGAAAGGGATGCCGGCTGGCCCCACTTAATACGGTTAAAAGCATACATATTAGCTGCCGTGGCTGCCGAGGGTGGAGCGAAATGGATTGGCTGGGCAGATGGTTTATGGGCTGCTTTAGACGCTGTCGGTCAAGGAATTCAATTACCATTTATATGGATTTATGGGGCTCCAACTGTGAGCCTTTAGACATCAATATTATACTGGCCAATGGGTTGGGGCTTGCATTATTTATGTATGTTTGTACCTTGAGCTATAACTTTAATATACCGGAGTGAATGTATCTTCATTGATTTCGTTGACTGTTCTGTAATCCTTTTCACTTTAATTAATGGCACACAGTTCTCATAATTACATAATTAAACTCGAAAGGCTTTTGAAATTACATTACCAGCCATTGTGTTTGCAACAGAATCCCCTTTTCTGTGACTTCGCCCCTTAAAGCTGTCAAATTTGGTAGACCCTTTCGAGGCCACAAAGGAAACAGGCTCTCATCCACTCGACTACATACATATATCCTGGCACCCCCAATAAAAGCGTAATCAAGTAACAACAACAGAGGGGCTACTCCGACCGCTGTCGCTGGTTTTTGTTGTGGGTGGAAATGAAAAACGAACTGAGAGCGGGGTAGAGAGTATGCTTGAAAGAACTCGAAAAAACTCGAAAAAATAATGGAAATAAACGGCGTGAGAGAGGGTCACGGGACACGGGCACGGGGCAAACCTACCGTTCTGCGGTCCGGCGTAGGCGATGATGATGGCCGTCAGCAGCAGCGAGCCGAGCACGATCCCGGCCACAAGTAGAGCCCGGCGCTGGGAGCAGACGGCCACTCCGGTGCGCGTCTGTCGGCCGCCGCTCGATTCGCCACCTGTCGAAAAAACGCAGAGGAGGGGCAAATGTAATTAAACTCCGAATAAAAGCGTTGGTGGGCTGTGTAAATATTTCATCTGCCGGGCTGCAATTGCATTGCCACTGCCCCAAAATGGGTTCAGAGGCTCAGAAAGGTAAAAAGAAAACACAAAATGTGTGTGTCTGAATATACGAAGAAGTAAAGCTTTTCAAAGCTAATAGTTTTTAGTACGTTCTTCGATTCAGTTGAATATACACAGGTTTAATAGATTAAGAATGTCAGATTATTGCTTATTTTACACATATTATTATTAAGTACTTAAGTGTTTTTAACATAACAACAAAGTCCCTGCATATAATAACATTCTAGGCTGATGTCGTGTTGAAATTTATTAAAAAGAACATAGAATTTTAATCCGAATATATTTTTAAAATCCCAACATATGATACGTTTTAATTGACACAAACCGAAGTACATTTATTGTAAATAGTATATAGCATATTTTAAACAATCTCTATTTTAGAAATATATATGTACATGTTGTAACTTTATACTGTATACACTGCAAACCTTCTTTTATTAATTTTGTTTAATTGATAATATGAAACTGTTGAAACTATTCGCTATACATTTAATCATTAAATAGAGTATGGAGTATTAAAAATAGTTTTTGTCCACATTTATGAGACTTACCGGAGAGAAAGGCACAGTCATCGAGGTCAGGATCATTTGTCATCTCGATGCGCTCGCGACGCCAAATCTTCGAGCCTCTCTGACCACCGCCGACGACCGAAATCTTAACGGGGCCGGTGTCCCTGTGTCTTCCGGCCAATACGTACGCTTGCTAACCCGTGGCCGTAAACGAAAGTTGGATCGAAATCCGAATCGCAACCGAAACTGAAGCGGACCCGTTGAACCGCTGCCCGCAATCACACGCACACCGCAAATAATTGCCGGCCTATTTGCTCTGGAAGGGCAATAATCACAATCACTTTATGGCCAATCCAGGTCGAACCCTTTGCCAGAACCCCCAAAACTGCCACCTGTTTTCTCGGATACTGGGACCGGACCAGCCACGTACTCTTCATACCTTATTCATGGCCAATGCCCGGGAATTGATATCTGTGCGCTCATGGATTTTTCCGTTGGCACCCTTTAACCAATAAATCGACTGCCAAAAAATGAAGAGCCTTTGACGAGTTGATTATCGGGTGGCCAAAAATATACATACATAATTTATGCAGACATGACCCCCTCTCATCTTACCAAGGCTGGCACTTTCCTTTGGCTTTCCTTTTGCCGGCTTTGCATCTATGTATATGTATGTATGGGATGTATATTGGGCCACCCCTCATCGGGCTTTCTGGGTTGGCTGAGCGCCAGACGCTGACGCCCTTCCGGTTCCGTCTAGTCAGACTAGGACTGTCCGTACGCTTGTCCTTGCGTCCGCCACTCTGTCCGTTGGCCCCCGAAAGTCTGCACTTTCCGCATTCAAGCTCACTGTTTTCAATGTCGCATTGAATTAGTGAAAAGCGCTTTCAACGCCCAAAAATCAACCCCCCAAAATGTGTTTTCCTTTCTCTCTCTCTTTATCACGAAATACACTTGTATATCTATCTGTCTCTCTCCGGGAAGCCGGCTTTTGTACGGAATTTGTATGTAATGCCTAATGTCCGCAGCTGTGTCTGCCTTTGAGGAGCTCTTGAAACTGAAGTTGGTTGCCTGTAGCATCATTCAGGCATAATTTGTGGTTAAGGTATGCCCCTTGACCAGCAAAATGAATTTCGGAACTTAAAGGCATTTCCAATTGATGAGAGTCCCCCAATAAACCCACCTTAAAGGTGGCTATGAATCAGGGGTGTTATCTATCCGGCTGAACTGATTTCAGCTACCCCATCAGTTGGCTTTAATAAGACGATGGCCAAAGGGGCTGGCCCCAACAGAAGCTCCTGAAGGCTCCCAGATTGAAAATTTATAGAAATTTATTTTGCAATTTAATTATCGTAAACGTAAACGAGTTCGTAATTTCATGTTGCAAATTTTAAAAGTCCTGACAAATTGTTTTAGTTCTCTCTATTTGAAAAAAGATATTTAAAGTTATTTTGTTTGTTTTGTTCAAAAAAGGTATAAGTTTTCTTTTCATTAAATTCGCGGAACAAGATAAAATAATATTATTTCATTCACATTCTCTTAAATAGGAAAAGTTTAATAATGAAAACTATGAATAATGAGTGATTAAAAAGATTTACTTAACCCTATCCAAAAACCTCTTATTTTTTGTAGTATCCGAGATATTAATAAATAACAAAGTTGAAAAATTTAATATATAATATTTAATATATAATATTTAATAATTTAATACTTTAATATTTAATAATTTAATATTAAATTTTCCTTTGGTTTGTAGAATTAAATTATTATTATTATTACAAAGAATTCAATTCTGTATTTACTTAGCTGTGATGTATGCTATAGTTTTTCGCAATGGTAAAAATTACGTATACGCACGTAGGAGTATTTTTATTTTTTTATTGCTCTGACGACTACATAAAAATACAATGTACAAACACACATATGGAAAACTTGTAATTGGAATTATGGTCATAAAATATGATCGTAAAAAGTAATGCCAGGCTGAATCCATTTGAACACGTTTTTTTCGTGCAAAAAAATCCTGAATCATGAAATGTGACAGGAGAAAAATAGCGGCCATAAAAAGAACTGTTTACGGGTGTCAACAACCATTTGCTTCCCAATTGGCAGTGTTCTTGTTTCCTAAATAACTCTTTAATGAGGACTCCCTTTCTTTTACACCTGCTTTTGCTGTTGTTGGCTCCCCAATTAATGTCAATGTCAGAGCAAGCGAGGCCTAATCCCAATTGGAGTCCAAGTGGAACGAGGGCATTTGTTGTGGTGCCAATTGTGTGGCGGCCCCTTTGTTTGTCTTCGTGACTGCACCGCCCGGCTCCCGCTCCACCTCCCCCTTTGTCTTTCCAGCCTTACTTTCGCATTCCTGGGCACGCAAGGAGCGTGTTAATGCATGTAGTATCACAATTCCGTTTCATTTCTGGTTAATGCGGCCGCCTTCGGCATTTGTTTACATTCTCATTTGCTCGGGGGAAAATACAAATAAAAAAAAAGCTGAAGGATTCAAGCTTGGAAAGTGGAGAGCGTGAGAGACGGAGAGTGGGAGAGCACAGTGAGAGAGAGGCTTGGAAGCGAGAGTGTGGGAGAGCGAGCGGCGCTCTCACTGGAATCTGTGTTTTGAAAATGAAATGTCAGAATGCAAAGCTCAACAGCGCGAATTTCCTTTCCTTCTGAATGCGTCAGTTGCGTGGGTGTGTGGGTGAGTGTGCCTATGAGTGTGCGCGTGTATAAGTGAATTTCCTGTTTTGTCTTATGCGGCGTTTCCTTCGCTTCTCTTTCGCTCCAATCGCGGCACTCGCTTTGTGACTGCGCGTATATATGTCAATAGTGCGCTTTCCAGTCCTCCCTACATCCCACTCTGTTTTCGCCCTTCGTCCTTTTTTCCCCATTTTTTGCCTTCAGCTGCTCCCTTTTTCGCTAGCTTTTTTGTTGCCACTTGACTGAATAGCGGTTCTCAGCTGCAGTTGCATTTCACTTGGCGACAGAGCATAACGGTTGATTATTCCATTCCACTTTGCTAATTATCAAAAAGGAAATAAAGAGCTTGTTGCTGTTTCTTTTCCTCACGGGGTGGTGAAGTTTTCCGAGGGGGTTCTGGCCCAAAAGGTCAATTTCGCCAGATCAATACACGAAAGTGCATTGTAGCCTATTTACACGTTAATTACTTATAGCTTTAGGTTTTAATTGCGAACACTTTTATTTGCTAATTTACTTTTTTAATTGCCGCAAATTGATTTGCTTCGCCACTCTCTTTGCCTGCCTTTAATATTTTCTATTTTCTTTTATTTTTTTTTTTTGGCAATTTGGCCACTTTTTTTGCTTTCTTTCACAGACACGCACAGCGGAGGGGGGAGGTGGGGCGTTGTGGGGACAGCACGCGACGCATTCGAATGAGTATGTGTGAGCGTTTTTGTGTGTGTGTGTGTGCTAGTGTGAGTTAAGTCTTTGTCAAAACCGAATTTGCGACTCGCCGCCTATTGTCACGCGCTTTTTGTTGCGTTTGAGTGCGCGTACATTTTCCAACTGGACTCCAACTGGATGCTGCCGCAGCGAAACGCCGTGCAGCAACCCTGAGCAGATGCGGTGGCAACCCCTAAGCTCTCCTGGCGCATGACAGCCGCTCTCGTTTCGCGTTTATTTCTCTCTCTTGGAGAGCAAGCTTTGCTCACCTGCAAAAGTGAAATTGAAATTTCTTTGGAGAGCCCTTGTATTTGATTTCCTCTCACTGCTTGCCCCCACCGTTCTCTCGTTCCCCATCTCATACCGTTGACAGGATTTTTGTTTTGAAGTCGCCAGAATCGTGAAAATCTGTGAAGCTATAGTCGTTCTTAATACCCGTTAGATAGAAAATATTAAATTTTATTTGACTTTATAATATAAATATTTCAATTTAGGTTTCTTATTTGTTATTTAAAGTAGTGTCTTATATGGCGAAATATTAGTTTAGATATTTCTCTGGGTTCAAAATTGTTTCAAATTTTTAGAAATTATTATAATTTTGAAATCCTGTTTGCAGTATGTTACGAAATATATTAATAAAATTGTCCCTTTGTGGAATAAAACCTTTTCTAATTTTAGATACAAATGCAATTTGAATTGATTCCAAATCAACAATGTTTCTATTGCGTCGCTGAAATATAACAACAGTTTTTAAAATCTGGAATTATTATTTTTTTCTTTTGAATTACTATTTAATAAGGATAATTAATAGACATCAATTGCACTTAACAAGTATTGATCATACCCCTGAACTTATCGAGTACCTGGTACATAAAAAGGAAAAGCGTATAGTGAAGTGTTGCCAGGCGAACGAAAGCGGGCGGATAACGAAGCAACCCTTAACGACAATGCCGCCCCGCTCCACCCCCTAACTTCACCCACATGCAATCGTTTGTTGTTGTTGTTGTCGATGTTGTGTTGTTTATCATGTGTTGGCCAAATAGTTCAATCTGGCTGAGACTCATCATTAGAAATTTCCCGTTTAAGGGATGGTGGAAGCCTTGTGCTTTAACATTTGATTTACTCTTGTTTTTTTCTCTGTTCAGAACTCATTTGGTATATGTCGTAATTATTCGGCCTGACATGTGGGAGAATTTATCACGAAAATTCTTCCATTATAATTGCAGTGCTCCGTTTGGGGGATGCGATTTTTATGATAGAAACTACCGATTTTCTCCTCGTACATACATCACCCTTGAGTTTAGTCCTTTTGGGATTTACGACGCTGTGATGCTGATTTGGGTTGCCTACTTTCCGGTTGCCACAGAAACCGAGCGAAACAATCAACAAATGGAGCCGCAAAAAGCTCAGCCGTAAATGGTAATTCGCTTCTTGCCAAGTTTTGCCGGCAAATGAAATCTCATTTTTCCTCGCCGCCTCTCCGGTTTTGCTTGGCCTTTGTTCTGGCAATGCGACGAAAGTTTTTCTTTTTTTTTTGTTGTTTGGGGATACATATACTCTTGCGGCACAGAAGAGGAAACACACCACCGGTTCGCGGTGACTTGCCGGAAAAAATGGGGATGCTCCTTGCTGTTGCCCTCCCCTTTTGCATTTCCACGTTTTTCCCAATTTCCCACAGCCCTTGCCACCAGCTCAGCTCAATAAATTCGCCGTCACGTTAGTGCAAAGTTTTCCCATCCGCGACTGAATCGTGTTCATTAGGCGGCGCCACGCCTCGCCGAAAGCCGCCGCCTCCTTGGGCTGTCGCATAGCCGGCTTCAAAGCCCTGAATACGCGCTGGAAAATTTCTACTTGACAATGCGAAAATTGAATGCCCTAAATAGAGGAATTCTTATAGTATTGGGAATAGTTTTTTTTGTATTAAACTGATAAGTTTTTGAAATACTTTGATGTCAAAAATTATTCAATCATCCGTTTTAACTTTAAAAAATTTAAAATGAATGTAAAAACCTTTGAAATCATGATACCCTCAAAAAGAGACGAGTGTAGCTGAAAAAGTGCATGCATGGCAGAACTGCCGTGTGGCCCGAATGTTCAGTTCAATTCTCTGAGCTTCCCTTTTCAACTGTGACCCCCAAAACGCACCGAGGACCGAGGAGGATGGGTAAGACCACCGCACCACAACCCCTGCTAACTGAGTTACTCAACACCATTTTCCCCCATTGTCCCCAGTCCGGCCATTGAGTATTTGCTGTCGCATGCAAATTTACTGGCCGCACTTGTGACTTGTCATGTGCCACACAATCACCACCCAACTCGCCCATCCATCCACAGCCTGGTCCACATTGATCCCATATGTGTGCGATTGGACGAGCGTCTGGGGGAAAGTACCCCCGACCAGCGCCGGAGGCCTCAACTGGTGGAACATGCCCAGAAGATGGCCACAAGTGTTTGCCAGACTTGGTTGCTGCAATGGGGTCGTTGGGCCTGCACTGCAGGGCCGATCGAAAGGCGGCGGTTAAATAATCGCTGTTTATGAAACAATCAATAAATTTAAGCTGTTACTGCCGCCATTCCTCCAGAGCAAACACTTGGCCAAGAGTCAGAAAGGGGGTGCCGCTGGGGAAGGGATGTAATCGAGGCCTGTAATTGTGCCATTAAGCGTACGCTGTGGCTCAAGAGGGAAAACGGAAAATTAAATGGATTTGACGGCTCAGATGACTGAAATATGATTTGATATCGATTTCAGATCAAAAATATCAAGAAAATTAGTTTATTTGGACTCGAAATTAATGATGTATTAAATACTTTAATATATAAATATTATTAGAAATATATTATTAGAATGTGACACACTTCCAAACAAGATGAAAACCTTGAACTAGACTTTTCCAAAGGTATGTGTGTTGGGGTTCTTATCGCATTACTTTCATTACTCGCGATAAGGCTTAATTGGGATCAGCACCGGGGGCTCCCTGATCCCTGGCTATCAGTGGACTTGGATGCCTCTAAATACGGCTTCACCTGCTGGCGGATCTTCAGTTGGCCGCTGAAGATGGCGCGTTCAAAATTAATACTGTGGATTACCTGCGTGGGGCTGCTGCTCTGGGCGGGAGTGGAAGCACAATGGGTGGTTCCTGCTCCCCTTCCAACATCCAATGCCAACAAGGAGATCCTGGACACTCTGCTTGGCTACATGGACAACCGGGCGGATCCTTGTCAGGATTTCCACAAGTACGTGGGCGGAGAATACGAGGAGAAACATTCGGCGGACATTTACAGCGAGATTGAGGGTGAGATCGATCAGAAGGTCCACGACCGTTTCCTGTCCACCTTCCAGAGGCTAAACGACAGCGTCCTCATGGACGAAAACGGCGTGGAAACCAAGGTGCTGCGATTCTACCAGACCTGTCGCACGGCCACGCCCGAGTCCCGCTCGGAGAAGCACTACCTGGAGCTGGTGCCCCCGATGCGGGCCTCACCTGGCCGCAGTTTGCCAGTAGCCCTAGCTCCTGGCCCAAGGCCAAGTTCGAGTGGATGACGACACTCGCCCGACTGCGTCGCTATGGTTTCGATAACCTCCTGGTAAAGGTGAATGTCAAGCTGGACTTTGTCGACAGCAGCAAGTACATGGTGACGATAGATATGCCCACTTTCGATGACAATTCAGAAAGACTAAAGAGCGTGGTGTCCACCAAGAAACTGCTGCTCAAGTTGGGCGTGTCTCGTACACGAGCCATGTCCTTAGCCAGGAATATCCGGAAGCTGGAGTCGGAGGTCCGTCGTCTGGCCGCGGTCGAGGACGACCCCAACGATGATCTGACACTACGCGAGCTGGAGAGACAAAACGGATTCCCCTGGAGGCAGTACATGCAGATCGTCTTCGGTCGCAACTTTCCCTCCAGCTTTGAGGTGCAGATCAGGAATGTGGACTACTTTGTGGAGCTGAAGAAGGTGCTGCGTCGCTACGATTCCGAGATAATTGCCACCTACATGATGGCTCGCTTTGCCAAGTTCATGGAGTTCACCAGCGAGAGCGATGAGGAAAACGACGCCATCGAGTGCATCAAGGATGTGCGTCTCCACATGAATCTCGGCACCAACTTCCTGTACGAGAACAGCTACTTTTCCCCGGAGCAACTGACTCAGGTGGAGGCCGAGATCCAGCGAATGTTCAATGCACTGCGTACCCAGCTTCTGGCCAAGGTCGAGGCCAATCGTCTGAAGCTGACCCTGCGACAGCGCACCCTGCTGAAGCTCAAGCTGCAGGCCACAAAACTCAATGTGGGCAACATGCCCAAGAACCAGGATCACCGAAGCTTTGTGAGCAACTTCTACAGGGATCTCCAGCTTCCCGTTGGACGGGACTACGCTGCTGCCCAGCTGAAGGTCTTGGAGGTGCGCACACGCCGAATCCTGGAGCTCCTCGATAAGCCGGCGGCCAAGGGTAACGCTTACTACTTCCAGGAGGACAGCATTCCAGAGATCTATTCGGAGCCCACGTTCTTGCCGAGAGAAAACACCATTGTCCTGCCCTACGACATCCTGCAAAAGCCGTTCTACGATCTTGAAAGCCACGATGTCTTCAAAATGAGCCTTCTGGGATGGGTACTTGCCCAGCAGCTGATGGAGTCCCTCCAACCGGAGGCTCTCATCTACGACGGCGAAGGAAATCCGAACGACAAGTTTGCGAACTTCGATGAAAACCAAAACTACGTCCAGGCTCTGAGCTGCCTCAAGCGCAATGCCACGGACTACGTGGAACAGAGATCCGCCGACGTTACGGCCCTAAAACTAATCTACGAGGCCTACTTCGGTGTGGGTTCCAAGTACAGCCAGGTGCAGCCCAGCTTCACCCGGATTCCCCTGCCGCAGCTGTTCTTCCTTAACATGGCCCAGAACCTGATTGGTGATGAGGAGTTTGTAGCCTTTGGTAATCAGGAAAGTGACAAGGTGCGCCTGCACCACTCGGTGGCCAACCTGGCGTCCTTTGGACAGGCTTTTAACTGCCCCCTGCCCACAGTCCTCAACCCGTACGTCAAGTGTGATGTCTGGTAATCAATCCAAAAAGGAAGCTTTAAAAAAATATTGAAATAAATGATTTTATTGAATATATTTTTTCGTTGTGTGTACGGTATTTTGTTTATTTTCAGAGATATGGACTTGTTTACGTATATTGATGAGTTATCTGTGTAGTAATCAGTAAGTACTAATTTAGAACAAACAAATGATTTGTACGAATATTTTTAGCGACGTTATCATCAGGGGTCCACACAGCTATAAACATATTAATCTCTGAGATTTGGTTAAGCATAAAGTTATAAGTGGTATTAATTAAGTGAACTCCACCACAAAACGCCTGCTCTATGATTTCGAAATTCTTTGGAATTCAATTAGAAGTGCAGAAGTCCAGTCCTCTTGTTTGCATACTCAATTTGAGGCATTCGCCATAATTTAATTAATTGGCAGACCGTGTTCGAGGACCACTTGCAGGCTTATTGCTGCCGCAAATAATGCAAATCGAATGGGTTCAACTCAAGTGGCTGACGAGGAGTGGAGTCTTGGGACCGGGGAGGCTGGAGTGGCCATGCAATCGATGTGGATGTGAATGGCATTGGGATCAAGTGAAGCGGATCAAACACGGTGGCGAACTAATTGTGCAGAAATCGAGTTAAGCTGAGCCAAGCAATTCTCCCAGTTTCTCCTGGGGGCGAATGCAATTAGAGGGCAGTCCCGCGAACCTTGGATGCCCTCACTTTAACATTAGCAAGAAAACTCTGTCATTAGAGTATCTTTTATTTTGAAATTCACACAAGTAATTGCATATATGAACAACACTTTAATGTGCTTCCTGTGCTGTGCTTCCCCAATAATTGACCACTAATAGAAATATTTATTTCACATATTAAACTATGCTATAAGCTTTTCAAGATTATCTAACCCCTCTCTGAGGCTTCTGGGTTTTCTGTTAGTTGCTACAAGGACCTACTGGAAATGCAGCAATATCCAGGCATTACTTGGATATATATAGCACCCTCAGCGACCCCTTCTGGGCCAGGGTAGGCTCCGTGGCACAGTTGAAATAAAACCAGATGCATGCGGCTTGGCAAGGCTTCAAGTGCCTCAACAAGTACGAGTGTTGTGTTTTAAGGGGCCCGTGGGCAATATTTTCCATTTCCATTTAATTACGCGCCCAGTGGGAGGCTGTGCGAGAAGCGGGGAAAATGTGGGGAAAGGCTTGAGGGATCCTTGTGTCCTTTGTAGTTGCATTTAATTGTGTTTCGCCAGCGCCATTTCGCAACAATAAATTGTTGCTTGCCCGACGTTCTGACGGGTTGACGGCTTGACTTGGCTCGCTCGCTTGTCAGTATCCCATTTTCCATTTGCCAGTCGCACTCCTCATCCGCTCCCGCCTTCCGCCATCCGTCCGGTGGGGCCTGTTCCTGTTCCCAAGCCAGCTCCCACTGAGTTTGAAGTTGCCTGACCCAAAAACACATTTCATTTCTATGTATCCCTTTACTTTCACTCATCCGCCTAGCCACACGAGAAAAAAAATATTGTAGAAGGGGCCGAGCTCTGTGCCACACTTTGGCATGCAGCGCAAGGCTCTTGCCGCTTCAATTGTTTCTTGTGGACCCATTTTATCTCGCTGATGCAGTCCGGGATAGGCAGGATTTCTTTATTTGAGTCAAGCCCCGCCTCGAGTGCGCGTCGTGTGTGAGCCCATTCAGCCTGCAATCAACCCAACGCATCCTGCAATTATCAACATCAGCCGCCAACGTTGCCATCGAGGCTCCTCCGTTAACCCTTTCATGGCTGTCTGTCTCAGAGAGAACCCCATGGCGAAATGCCTTCATGCTGAAGGCACCTCTTTAAGAAATCACAAAGTTCAAAACAGTTTACTAAAGAAACAGTTTCATTTAAGATATTTATAGCATTAAATTGATCTTGATTGCTTGTAATGATATTATATTATTAAATTAAAATAAAAATTCGGATGACCATAAATCAACAACAATAAATCATGATTTGTGAAAGTGGAAGTCAGCGTGGCCAAATTTTTAACTTGCGTGCAACAGATACAAATGTTGTAACCAAATTTGGTAGCTCTAGCTCTGTTGTATCCACGGACGGACATGGCTAAATCGATTCGGCTGGTGAAAAAGAATATATGTAATTTATGCCTGTTATATCTTTTCTGGTTGGCCTTGTACCCTATGGGTATCGGGTGTACAAATTTACCAGTTCGCCCAAGAACTCAAATTTCTTTATATAGTCACCACATGACGGTTAAGCTGACTTACATGAAAGGTAAACACCGGTGCGGCTGCCGTGGGTGAGTCAAGTGGTTACTCCACTTTATGCATCCTTAATTGCTTGCCTGGCGGTTGGGACACCAGCAGCACACGTCCACGTCCTGTTCCCGTGACACTGATTTAACCAATGGAGGGAGTGGAGCGGAGAGAGGTGAGGATAGGGTAGGCAGGTGGGGGTCCTTTCCGAAGGCGAAGGCAACTGGCGCTATCTTGTGGCCCACTTTGGCCCACGGCATGCCCAAGTGGCCACGATTTGTCGCCTTGATAAAGTCAACATGAATTGCATATGTTTGTATTTAGCTCAACGCTTAGTATCGATGACATCCTCCAAGAGGATGTGGGGTGGGACGTGTATAGTAGAGGTCGATACGCGGTTAAAGAGTGCTTTAGATTAAATTTCCAAATTAAGTAAATTTAAGAAACGGGCAATAAAATGAGTTCAATAAATCATAGTATTCCATTCATTCATTATTTAACTTAAGGACAAACGCCTTGGGATAATCAGGATTGCAGGACTTAGTACATTGTCATAACTTCCCTCCGCTTCGAAAGCCATCAAAATTGATTTCCCAGACAAACCCTTCATTGGCGGAGACACATTACGGCAATCGATGGCCCCCGGGGACCGTTTTCATTCGCCGCCAAACTCCGGAGAAGCGTAAAATTTTCTGAAAATCGGTGGCAGCTTAAAGAGCACTTGGGAATATTTGTGCCATAGCCCCAGCCACAAGCGCCCGACCCCCGCCGGCCTGTCTATCTGGCTGTGGCCTCCTTGCCAGCCGGAGCACGGTGCCGTATCCGGTGGACATCTGTCAAAGCGGAAAATTCCACCAACCTGGCTGCAGGCAGGCGAGTGGCGGCAGGAGCACGAGGAATGCGAAGGCATCTCGAAAATTGTGCCCAGCGTGAATGGGCGCCAGGGAAAGGGGACGCAGCCAAGTGGGATGGATGCTGACATTCATTTACTTTGCTTTTGCTGGCGGCCTGGCCAACGGGGCGTATGAGGTACGACTGCAAGACGTGGCATTTTTAATGCTTTTGTTTTGCATTCGGCTTAATTAAGAAAACAACTTGATGCATAAATCCCAGAGGGGCGCCCAAAATTGGCCAGGAGGCTGGAGGATGGAGGAGCTTAAATTGCGCGGAGCGTCGGATTATGCTCAAGTGCAATTATGCACTTTTCCCCCGTGTGCTTTGATCATTTGTGGGATTTGGATTCAAGAGCGTTAATTAAGAATCCCTTTTTCCCTTTTTATTTAAATTGCAATGCAGCCCAGAGAAGAAGTATCCTCGTTCCAGGAGACTTACCAAAGGTGACACCGTTCGTCTGCTTCTCCTTGTCTTTGTCCTTATCCTTGTCGCTCTTTTCGCCGCCCAACGGCTCCAGCTCGATGCCATCTGTGGTGGCCACTTTGTAATCGCGCTTCGACATATTGCCACAGCAGAAGCCACAACATAACATTCGTCCAATTTTGTAGGCTTGCGGTTTAAGGGGCGCCGTCTTGGATTCCTTGCCGCGTGGCACTCTCCGGGATTCCTTGGGAAATGGGCACTGGGTATTGGACTGATCCTTGGGATTAGGGGAGTCGGGGCTAATCCACCTGAGTTGTCCCCGAGCTCTGTCTAGAGAGATATGCTTGTCCCAAAAACGGGTCGTTACAAAAGGTTTATCGTTTCGATTGTTGCTCTACGAGTGTGTAGAAAACTAGAAAGGTCGGTGAGTAGAGTTGATTGTTGTGTTTGCTTCGATATTGTTTATAAATTGGTCCAGTTTCTGGTGTGGTTCTCCTGAAAGCAAAATCAGACAATTAATATTATATCTAATATCTAAGATATTTGAGAACTAACATTTAAAGTCATAAGAAACAAGAAGAGAAATAAATTGAGATTGAGAGCTGCGAGAATCTATGTCAAGCTAGCAATAAAATCAGACTCCGTAAATAATACAAAGGACCCCCGAAGAAGTAATAACAATCTTGCCCAGGGAATCCCCCTCCCTCCCCTTTACTGCACAAAATTAATAAGAAATGGGATACATATATATTTGAAATGTTGCCAGGACTCAGAATTCTTCTGGTTATTGTTAGACTGCAACTTCCTGTGTTGGGGGGAGGAGCAGGAGAGGTGCCTGCCACTGATGGGCGCCACTTGTGGGCGTCGGTTGTCGCTGCCAGAGACATTGTTGCCGGCAAACAAAAACGAAACTTTAATAAAAGCACTCGGACTCCATTCCTCCTGCACTCCAGTGCAGGCTTTGTGGCCCAGAAGAAGGAGTAGTATAAGAAGAGAAACAGGGACCTGCAACAATGACAGTGTCGTGGGCTAAAAAGCCTTCGATAGCCTTAGGGCCACAAAATGCAAATGCACATCAAATGTGTAAGGTGGCCCAGAGGTGGGACGGGAACTGTCCCTGTCCCTGTCCTCTGGGAGCTCAGTCGACAGTAATTGCGAGAGGCACCCGCCAGAGCACAAAGCACAAAGCTCAAAGCAACCGAAGGAGCCATCTCCTGGTCAGGGACTCTTTATCGGTCTCCGCCCCCCAGAAGGCAAGTATCGAAGAGGTGCGCCAGGGCAGTTCAATGCTCGAACACACTGGAAATAAATTCTACTAATGTTCTTAAGAAATATAAAACAATTATGTATAATTTTATATTGAATACTTTATATAGTTTCTAATAGTTTGAATTTAATAGCTAAGTAAGTCAATTTTTTCAGAAATTTAATGCTTGGTTTCGTTCTGTTCCCCTTTTCTTCCGTGTAGCTTCCATACCAGAAGGATGAGGATTAAGAACCAGCACTAGACCCAGTTAAATCGAGCAGAGAAAACGCGGATGCGAATGGGGATCCGGAGTCGAGCGATGGCCACTCCATTTGATGGGGCGGCACTTGAAACAAAAGTCGAGGCGGGCCAGGGCAATTGTGTTTGCTGTTGGTAAAACACACAGCGTAATAAAGAACTATGGAAAAGGCGAAATGCGAACTGGGAACTGGGAAACGGTAGCTACAAGCTGGTAGCTGGACGGGCCATAAACCTTTCAGCCATTTGAAGCACTTCCCACCCATCACTGCCCACAAAACGCTCCACCATTAGCAATCCTCCGCTGCGAGGGGCTGGGCCCAACTCAAAAATAAACATGGCGCAACAAAGTAAAGCACAAAGGACGAAAAACAAAAGGCAAAAAAGCCAAAATGAATAGAGCAAACAGAGAAATACATATGTAAACCTACGCTAAGTAATGTGGCGATTTTGTAATACCCTGAATTATGTCACAGAAGACCTGAGAATACCGAAGATTACAGAGGGAAAGCCAAGGTTCCGCGAGATAGGATAACTTTAGCTATTAACATTATACGATTTTGTTTTGCTTCCGCCAAAGTTATCCGAATAGTACATTATATGGTCCATTAAGTCGCCCGGAAGTTGAGTACAAAAACGGGCTGATATTTACTTGGGAATATTGAATGGACCTTAATTATTTTGTTTTTCTCCTTACCCTCTGCCTGACCCAACTGGCTTATGTAAAGGTTATCACGAAAGGTTATTTGTGTAAATACTTTTATGATATTAATATAATGGCATTTTAAATTGCCCTAATTAACACATTATGGATAATGATGTGCGGAAAGGACCTCTGAATAATTAAAGCACTCGATACAAGGAGCTTATAAATATTAAACGTCATTATTAGGCCTTTATATTTAATCATATAGCAAATGTAGTATTGATTTAATAATTATTTTATGAATTCTACTTCAAGGTTTTCTCTTAATCACTTCTAGATTTAAGCTTGTTGTTTACTATTAAGAATTACTTTTAAGCTAATTAAAACCCAAAATGTACTAAGCCTCCTCAAATTAAAGGGTATACCGGAAAAGGCCAAGTTTGCTTGTTAGCTTGGCCATAAAGTGGTCGGGATTAATGGCAAAATGGCGTCAGTTTGTTTTGTGATTTCTTTTTTTTGCTTGTTGCGCCCGCTGCATACAAAGTAGCCGTAAAGGAGCGGCCAGGGACAGGGCACTCGGACATCCCATGTACTCGTATGTATCCTGGCCGAGAGGACAATGCAGCCAAAAATAGCCGGTCATGTGTCTGTATTGCGTATGCGACACGTGTGCAAATTGTGCCCCAATGTGTCGTTTGTTACGTTTTACGTTACTTCCGGTCCGTCGCACGGGGCGCTAAATATAAATAAAAATGGCAAATGGCCAAGCGGATTTATATATGCTGCTTCCTACCCTCACTCCGCCACCAGCACCAGCCAGCCAGCCAGCAGCCCTTGGATGCAGCTGCGTTTGTGCAGCTTTTGTGAAAAGCTTTTGGGAGAATCTCTCGACGCATTATTAATTTCGCACGAGCATATGCAAGGCAATTGAAGGTCATTTGGTGGCTGGGGAAGGATGTGGATGTCGACATTCGATTGCTGACTGAAGCAATCAGAGCTGAATCGAGGGCCCTCCGAGTCCCATTTGAAGCAATCCCTGGGCCAAGGCCATTGGCTCAGTGGTGGACGTTAGATGAAGGACGGTGGTCAGGTACGCACCGAGAACAAGCTCTCTGCAGGTGTCACGTTTTATTTTTAGCACCAGCAGGTTCGAGCTAGTTCTATGCGATCTTCCAGCTCATAAGCAGGACATACATATCCCGGGGCCAAGGGCTTCAATATTTAATGGCCACAATCAGACTGAATAATTGATGGGGAGACACATGTACAGCCGGAAGGAGTTGGAGCCAGGAGCTGTGTGTTTGCTGCTGGTTTTTGTGTCTGGCGCACGGCAATTAACTTGTTTAAGCCACAAGGTAAACATGACAAACACATTTGTCAGAGTCAGAGTCAGAGTCGGCGTCAGCGTCACTGTCAATGCCAACGGATGGCTGGTTGGTTGGTTGGACGAATGGAGTTTGAGGTGGGTGATGGAGGTGATGGGGGTATTAACAAATAGCTTCGAGGGCACCAGGATGTGTCTACAATGCAGCCGTGCAAACAACAAAAGTCAGAGCGTGTTTTACCTAGAGCAGATGCATCCAGCCGGGTGTATCCTTCGGTCTGTTTAGGCGCCAAATAGACAAGCACTTGTATACTATATGTACTAGAAATATGGTATGACTTCCGTTTCCGTTTCACTTGGCTTTTCACGCGGCACAACACACACACATGGGGCGGCGAACTCGGATTCGGTTTCGGTTTCGGGGGAAAACAAATTGGAAAACAAACGGAGTTCAATAACAATGCGTTTCATGCGATTGAAAGGGACCTTTGGGGTTTCTTCGGTGTACAGAGCAAGCGCGAACAAAATGCGTCCATCAAGCACGAAGGATAAACTCTTTCTGATTGAAAAGTAAGCGACTGTCGAGAAAAGTCCTTTCAGCTGACCAAGAGAGTCGGAAAGCTTTTCCCTCACAGCTTTTCACTCTCCCCTATCTCTCTTGTGTGCGACTCTCCTGCTGTGTCAGAATTTGTGCAGTGAAATTCCATGGGAAACTGCCCAAGGATAGGGGAGAGAACGGCGAGAGAATCTCCTGAGAGCGCAGACCAAAGCCGGTGGTGGCAGGAGGCAACTATTCCACACCCCGCAGCACTGGCTGCGCCACCCCAAGCCACCCCCTGCGAACGGGAAAACTCCACAGCAGCATCCGCTCCCGTCCTGTCAATATAAACAACCATTTGGGATCTGTTTCCAACTCTATGTGAGTGCGCTATATGCGCTAGATAAACAAAATATTAGGGGTGTATAATGAATGCTTGAGGGTTTTTGGCAGTTGCACCCGCCGCTCTACTTGCTGCTCTAGAATCTAGATGGTAGTAAGATTTCCGCCCTTTTAAAGCGACTTGTCAATACACTTTCTTTAAATGTTCCTACATATGTGTATTTTCGAGAATTTGGTTAACTAACAGACATGAATTAACTCTGTGAATAATGGGAAAATTAATCTTATTAGATAACAAACAATTGCAGATAATAAATATAAATATATGGCATTACAAAATTGTTACCAGATTTACTCTTTTATTTTCAGATCAATCATTTCATTGCCCTCCATTTCTTGGTTCTTAGGAGTATCCTCGGGGTCCAGCACTTCGCCATCAAAACTAAGGGTATACCTTTATAAATACACTTCTATTGAATGAATCTCTGGAAATGCTACTCACAATAGCTTAATGAGACGGGCTTCAATGTTTAGCTCCTCCGCACACTTGATGTACAATATCTTGAAGGGATCCTTCTTTTTAAAGTCCACCACCAGGGGCTGCTTCCATTTGGCCGCTTGAACCTTTAGCTGGAATTTTCTGTGCTTCTTCGATAGTTCTTCTGGATGGTTGTCACCTTTGGAATGCATCTTATTGCCTGACTTTGTGGCGTGACCACCTGAAACAGCAAAGCATTAGAAACGCACAGCTATCGATATTGAGTAAGAGATGCACCCACTTAGTGTGTGAAAGCTTTTAAGACCAATGCTGTGAGGCGTGTCGTCGGGTCCTATGAACTTGTAGTACATGTCCATGGAGACATTATCCTCCCCCACTCCATTGCGCTCGGCCACCTCCTTAAACATGTGCTTGAACTTTTGGTGCTGGCGCAGCTTGTAAACCTGAATCTCGCCGAGCCTGGAATCAGAATGGTGATGGAGTTAACTCTGCAAGTTAGTTACAGTTACAGCAAGCCTTACCAGGACAGAGCTACTTCTATTGTGGGATTGTCGGCATCAAAGACAGTGGCCTCTTCAACAGCTGCGGGGGCCTGGCCTTCTTCATCGGAATCGAGGTTAACCTATGGACACAAATGTTATTTTGATTCTAGAGGGCTCTAGCCCTGCGACTTACGAATCCCTCTACGCGTGGAGGCACCGCGGATACTAAATCGATGCTGTCCACCACCCTAGATCGGGCTGCTAATTCGGCCATCTGACTGCGCCTGGTAGCGTGGCTAAAGCTCTGCGATATAGGAGTAATGTGAGGACTGGGCCCTGAAGTGTGAGGCGAAGAGCAACTTACAGCCACAATGCTGTTCAAGGAGGAAACAACAGATGCCGATACAGCTTCAACACTGCCGCCTGCAATAGTGGCCCGAGTATTCCGCTTCTTGGGTTGCACGACTGGAATGACTGGCTCCACCGGATCTGTTTTTTTGGCCCGAGTATTCCGCTTTTTGGGCTGCACGACTGGAATGACTGGCTCCACCGGATCTGGACGTATTTCCTGCTTGCCCAGCGAGGAGCGAGTTCGTCTGGCCACAGGCGTGTTGCTCTGATCCATTTCCAGGATCAACTGGGACACAGGGGATAGGGCACGTGCAGAGTCCTGCTGCTCCTTGGCAGGTTCTTGAGGCATCGGTTCATTTATTTTTATCTCTTCCTTTTCTTTACTTATTTGTACTTTCATTTGGGGCTTCCTCACCACCTTGGTTTTGCTAGTCCTGCTCGTTTTCTTTGTGACGTTGGTCTCAAGGAAGTCGTAGTCCACCTCCTTGGAGAAAGAGTCGTTGCAAGGATTGTCGTAGGAAGCAATGGGCAAAGCTGCAACAGAAATAAATGAAAGTCGTTCTACATTAATTCGATTAAAACTCACCATTCCTTGGAGCCCGCGTCAAAGCGGCACGAAATATATCACAGTCATCGTCTGACATATTACTGGGGAGCTGAAAGTTTGGTCTTATTTAAAGTTAATAATTAATAAATAAAATGAGCGCGCCAAGTGACAACAAAAAAAGATGCCGTGACTATAATCAGCTGGGCAGCTGATTTATCGATAAGCGATAGTAATTATTGTCAAGCCACGAAAAGTATAATTAAAGCAACTAAACGATATAGGTCCTATTTAATTTAGGACAAAAAACTACAACGTGGCTAACACAATACTCTATTTAAATTTTAAAACATTCAAAATTAAATTGTTTTATTCGATAAAGTTGCCACACGTAGCAACTCTGGCTGACAGCTGTTTGGCTAGTGTTGTCAAGCGCCACGCAGTTAAAAGTAATTCTCATTTCGCTGTCAAGAAGAAAATGCTAATTAATTGTCGCAGGCCGTTGTAATTTGTTAAAACAAAGTATCCACGCGACAGGAGGCTTCTCCGACGTGTACGTGTGCGTGCCTGGGCACCGCCGTGCGTGTGTGAGCAAGTGTGCCTGTGCATGTGTATGGCTACCTTGTGTAAAGTAAACTAAAAAAAAAAGTAAGAAAGGTCGACGGAGCTGTCTCAGCTGCCTGCGTGCCATTTTTCTTTCTTCGCGGTTGGAAAGCGAGTGTCTGCTGGTGGCAGGGCGAAGCCATGACCTCCACTAGCAATCTGGCGGACGTGGTGCGGCACTACCAGCGCAGCATTGAGAAGCACAGCGACAACGAAAAGCGGGTGAGATGCAACGCCTGCTTCTTGCTGCCTCCGCTCTTATGTTTCCTCATCCTCTCTAATTCTCCCCAGTCATTTACTCCCCCCTTATTCCTGTTCTATTGATCCTGTTTAGTGTATTTCCTCTCTCTCTCTCCCTTAATTGTTATTTAAATATTTAAAACAAATTAAACAAGTGATTAAATGCTACGCAAGTAAGGCGCAGAATTTCAAGGTCGGAGACCGACAACAAAAACCGCCCTTAAGTCAAGAGCCAGACAAAATGTGTGGGGAAAGTGATGTGTATAATTTGTTTTGTAATTTCAAAAACACAATTTAATTCTCACAGAAACGTTTCACCTGGAAAAACATCTCTGAACTGAATTTTAATAATATAAACCCATTGTTTGTTGTCTAACATTTACATTTCTCGACGAAATGCAAGAAAATTTGGTCAAAACTATAATTAAATCGTAATGTTATCTAAGCTCAAATCTAAGCAGAATAAAAAACAACAACAAATAGAATCGTAGAATTACCACTCTGGAATTTTATGGGAATACAGTGATTAAAACATTGAAATCTAATTTTAAAATAACAAAATTAATTCTAACGAATTCTTGTACAAACCCCTTTCGATCATTTGTGGCGATTTTTGTCCACTTTCAAAATATTGCGAAATTAGCACTTTACAAAAAATATAGCTTTGTCAGCAAGGTCACCAATGAAACATAGTCTGCTTTCCATTGACCTCACAATCTCACGTTCTGTCCCATCCGCTTGAGATCGCCTTCTAACCCAGCCGTCTTCTACCCTCACCACCTTCACAGCTGGTGCATTGTATGAACAAGCTGTTCAACCTGCCCATCAAATTCGAGCACCTGCAGGAGACCGGCATTGGCAAGACCGTGAACGCCCTGCGCAAGTTCAACGGGGAGGTGGGCCAGTCTGCCAAAACGCTCATCACGAAATGGAAAGCCATGGTGACCGCCGAAGAGACTGCCTCCAAAGAGGTCCCGCCAGCGGCCAGCAGTCAAGAGGAGGACTCCGGAAAGTCAAACGGCCGAAGGTCCAGCGACGAGGATCTTGACCAAGAGAACAAGGGAAGTAACTCGTCCAGTGGCGAGGAGCGGCAGGCTAGCGAGCATGCCTCAAGGCAAGAAGAACGGAGTGACAAGAGCTCCAAGCAAGATCAGAGCGGGATCAGTAAGAGTCACTCAAAGAGCTCTTCGGACTCGAATAGAAAGCACAAGAGCAGTCGCCACGACAAATCCAAGGAAAGAGACAAAGACAGGGAGGGCCACAGGGAGAAGAAGTCAAATGGCGAGCACAAGTCCAGGGATTCCAGTCAGTCAAATAGTAACAAGAGCAGCAAATCCGAGGGACACAAGGGCGAGCACAGTAAATCCAGGCAGGAAAAGGTGAGTATCCAGATCCAAATCCAAATAAATGCATGTTGTTACCCAAGGTTTCTGTCGTTCACTTACAGGAAAAGCTGCACAAGGACAAGTCCAGCAAACACCACAAGTCATCTTCGAAGTCATCTTCGAAGCGCTCACACAGCCCACAGCGTGTCGATGAAGAGTCGAGCAAGGCAAAGATACCAAAAACGAAAGCCAAGTCGGAGGAGGATTCCCCCGATGGTTTTGACTCCAGCATGGGCGCGAACTTTGACGACGTTCTTGGCATGCTTAACATGCCCAAGAGCAGCAGCAAGAAAGGCAGCAGCGGCAAGAGCAAGTCTGTCGCTAAGACGGCATCCTCATCATCCTCAACCTTCTCAACTCCAGTCGCTTCGGCGGCACCCTCAAGAGAGCCCTTATTCAGCAGTCGACCGACCTCCACAAAAGTAATTGAAAAGATACCCAACTCTTTGAATCAAATTAAATAATTAAATCCTAAATAGAAACCCGAGTTACTAGCACCGTCGGCCAAGCTGGAACCCCTAGATCCGAGCATTGCCTTGGAGCTGCCAACTATTTCCAACAACTACAAGCCCTTGCCTCTGAATCAGACCGTGATGGATGTGGTTTTTAACCAGGGCGGCACCCAGAGGTCCCAGGCAACGCGATTCAATGAGTCGGAGGCATTGGCTCAGGGCATTTCTTCGAAAACCATGCGGTGAGAGAGAGCTTCTTTTTACCTAATAAAACGAATTGATTTTTAATAATTGATTTTAATTTAGCACCAAGATATACTCAGGCGTAAGAACTGGACAACTCCTGCAGGTGCCCTCGCTTTTCGATCTGTGCACGCGCATTCTCCAAAAGAACCTTGATGGTAAGTAAGAGCTTGCTATTAGCTAACAACTGGCTGTGACTCAGTTGCCTTAAAACAGATCCCCAAAACCTAACTAAACAGAAAAGAGAAACATGTCTGTTCTGTAGATACCAAATTAAGATTAAAGTTAATATTAATTTAAGCCACTCAATTAAACAAACTCCGTACGTTTCTTTCTGCAGCCCTCGAATACACGGGTGGCGTGCCCTTTGAGATCCTTCGTACGGTGCTGGAACGCGCCACGCCCCAGCAGCTGCTGAACATCGAGGAGTACAACCCCTATCTGATGGACGATAGCGACATCCTGTGGCAGCAGCATGTCCAGCGCCACTGTCGCAGTCAGCGCCGCGAAGAGATGGAAACGTGGCGCGAAATGTTCCTGGTAAAATCTGCCTTAGCTGAGTTTTCTCTCTTAAATAAAAACGATTTCGATTTATTATCCTTGCAGCGCTGCCAGGAGGAGAAGGATCGCAAGCTTAGTAGCCTGGCCGAGAGTATTAAGGCCTCGCAGAAGATCAGCGAGGCACCCGTGCGCAAAACACAGCTGGCCTTTGTGGACTCCATGGTGAAGCCGCCGCGCAGTGTGATGCGTAAGCAGGAGCAATATGGCACCAAAGCCAAACTCATTGCCACTCCAGCGGCCCGAGTAGCCGCTTTGTCCAGCGTAACGCCCAACGCCGCGAAGGTGGGCGATGCCCGTCTGCGTGTCTTGGCCGCCACCCGCGACACTGCCCAAGTGGGTGAGTTCATCAAATGTAGCTCCTGATCCTGATACATTTTTCAAATAAATTCCCTCTCAATTCGCAGCTGCTGCGCCGCGGAACAAGAAGGCACCGCTGATGGCCAAGACCTTGCAACTGATGCGCGGACGACACAAGCGATAGACGCGATGGAAGCCGAAGCCAGCAGACAAAGTGGCTAGCATGTTGGGATGCGTTTATTCGTTATAGTTACAATCTTTATACTCAATTTGTTCATCGACCAGATTTGTCCATCGACTTGTGGGTTCCGTAAAGTGAGATTGTATTAGACTCTTTTTCCTACCCAGTGCGCTGAGCAATCCAAATGTGCGACTGTCTCTAAAGCACTCCGCCGCGCATGCTATTTATTATTTATTCATGTCTCTGTCTCACATTAATTATAAATTTTTACAAAAACTAAGTTTACTCTGAGACACGACGGGTAACAATTGTAAGTTGAATAAGTTTACATTTTGTGTAGCATCCTGCGCAGATCTTCAACGGAGTTAGACTTTTTTTGCGGGTTAATTCGATTGATCTTTTATCTGCATCTGCAACTGGGACGCAGCAGCAGCGAGCAGCTGTTAACCCTTTACTTTTAAACCCATGTTCAATGTTCATTTGTGCTAGAGGGCTGTGCGAGTGTCCAAAATCCAATATAGTGTACATATAAATGCGTGTAATTAACGCAAAACTCTTACGTATACCTAAAAATAAATAATATCGAACTTGCTAAATTATTAAAGTACAGTTTTTGTTTGCCTTTAGATGCATCGCTGATCTAGTCGGACCGAATATATGTTCTGAAGTGAGGATAAATATTGAAAAGTTTTTAGGCTTGTGGGGAATAAATATTTCCGCTTCTCCCTTGCCTAAAAGTCGAGCAAAACAAATGAAATATTTTTTTCTTCAAATATTTATATTCTTTCTTTGAAGATTCTGTAAAGTGGCTGCTAAGCGATTAGGTATCTCAATCGCTGTTAACAACAAAATCTGTTTGGTTCTTTCAATATTAAACCATACATTTCGATTTGTATCCTTTGTACCTTTTCTGGGAACGACTAGAGCCATGCAACTGCAACTGCAATTGATAATAGACGTAGATTCATCATGTATTTCATATCATTTTACTAAAAATGCAAAATGATACTCTTAAAAAGCTTGCATCTAAGCGAAAGCATGTAAAGGCATTACACTGTAATAATCAAAGTCGTTTATTCCACTAGAAAGCTAACTGAAACAAAAATAAAAACACGGAGCAGCTACTGATGAGCAGCAGCAGACTCCTCTGTTAATTGTTAAAAAGCGGGCAAATATTATATATATATATTAATGTAAAGGTAAATACAAGCAAACGAGTTTTGTTTCACACAATAGTAACAGTAATATTATACAGACTTATTACAAATAAATTATTATTTTGAAACATAAACCATCCAGCGAGAGAGTGGAAATTCATTCGGTGTTCATGCAGTGTCTCCATCTAGTTGATTCGTTCGATTCAGGTGCCAATGCAATACAGCGTCTTGCTGGGCGCGTAAAAGACGTCGACCAGACGCTGGCAGGAACTATTGAGCGTTAGCACACGATTCGTTGTAGCTGATGATGATGAGTATGAAGTCGATGCGGACGAGGAGCTTCCAGCGCCACTGCTGTCTCTGTACAAATAAATATAAAAATAATAATAAAGAACCCTAATAATTGGCATAAGCGGCTAACAACGTACCCCATGGGCGACAGCTTTTTGATGTCCCACAATCGCAGACTGCCATCGGTGCAGGCCGTGGCCAGATGCTGATTGTGCAAACTCCAGGAGAGGGAACTGATGCTAGTCGCATGATCCTTGAGCTCAGCCAGCTGCGCTCCGGCCGCCAGATCGAAAATGCGAACCTTGGTCTCCTCGCCGGCAGCGGCCAACATCTTTCCGTCTGGACTGAAGGCCAGCTGGGTGACGGCCTGGCGACAGTCGGCAAAGACGCGCATAAGCTTCCCGCTGGTTGCGCACCACAGACGCACCGAGTGATCCGCCGAGCCGGTGGCTATATAGTTGCCATTCGGGTGGAAAGCAACGCACTATGGAAAAGATTTAGCATATCATTGATGACAGTTCCAAGATCGTTACCCACCTCTACGTCCTGCGTGTGCCCGGCGTAGATTATGAGAGCGTGCTCCTTCTCCAGCGACCACAGGCGAGCGGTGAGATCCTTTGAACCCGTGACGACGTACTGGCCAACTGGACTCTCGTCCAAACACCAGATTGGGTAGTTGTGACTTCGGTATATGGCGGCGCAGTGGAAATTATGCGCCCGCCAGCATCGCATGGTGGCGTCCTTGGACACACTGTACATGAGGGGATAATGGGCTGAGAAGCGGACATCAGTGACGCCTCTCGTGTGGCCACGAAGCTGCAGGCCGCCGAATTCGTTGCTGTGAAGGAGGTGAAGATAAATAAGAGGCTGCAACGGGAGGGGATATAAAATACTTACTAGGAATTGTCTGTGTATTTGCTGTGACGAGCTCTGTTGCGTTCTCTCCGCTCTTCCTCGGAACATCGAACATCCTCCCCACTGCCGTCGTCATCCTCCTCCGCATCCTGCTCCATTTCCCCATGGTCTAAGCAGCTGTTCAGCTCCCAAGGACACTGCGATTGCGGATAGCGTCTGTAGAAACTCTTGCCGCGGCAGCTGTGCTGGTTGAGCTGCCACAGCTGCACGGCGGAGTTGTCGAAGCCGGCGATCAGGTGGCACTCGCTGGCAT
The DNA here is from genome assembly GCA_018151655.1 of Drosophila bocqueti. NCBI lineage: Eukaryota > Metazoa > Arthropoda > Insecta > Diptera > Drosophilidae > Drosophila > Drosophila bocqueti. The sequence continues at coordinate 1,043,009 of JAECXF010000001.1, forward strand.
CTAAGTGGGTGGAGGTGAGGCCCCGGGAGCGCTCGCTGATCCTGAGAATGCGCGGTAGCTCTACTTGGGCCTTGAGTATCTGTTCGGTGGCTGACTTGAGGCTGTCCAGGCAGGCGTCTACATTGAGCTGCGGCTTGTAAGCTTCCGCGGATTCCTCCGTTTCGATCTCCCGCTTTATGTCAGCCTCCAGCTTGATATTCGGCTCCTCCGCGGGACGTTTTTTTGTAGACTTTTCGACCAATGGTTTAGCCGGTTTTTGATCGCCGCGTGAAGTAGAGGATACTGTTGGTTTGGCTCCCACCACCTCCTCCTCAGCTTCCTCACCGTCCAGGTCGTCCGTCAAGCCTAAGAGGTGATCCTCGCTGAAAGCGCGTTGCTCGTTCTCCACGATATGTATTTGCACCCAGGTGTACAGCAGGTTCATGATCAAGACATGGCCTCGCCTCTGCAGATAGGCACAAATCCTCTCCACCACCTGCGCCGAGGTGTGCAGCTCGTACTTGGAGGAGCGAAAGTGGGCCACCGTGTCGTCAGACTCGGCTGCTTCCAGCCGAGTGCAACCACTCAGAATCTGCACGAGGCGCATAAAATAGTCGAGTTCCGTGTCCCCAGTGTCCTGGGCTTCTCTGGCGAACCGTATGTGGAAGGTGGACTCGGAGGCAGAGGTGGAACAGCCGTTGATCTTGGTGGGCGGCGGGGCGTCATAGAGGTCCACAGGCGCCACCAAATGGGCGTACTTGCGCAGCAGTTCCACAGCGCCTCTGGGCTCGCGCGCCTTCAGCAGGTCCAGATAGAAGTGGCACAGCATCGGTCCGTAGAACCGCTTCATCTCCACTCTCAGCGGCTCTGCCTGAGCCTCTACGAACTGCGAGAAACGTCCGAACTGCTGGTCCACCGTGTGCTGATTGTTGGTGATCACCTGCACATTCGAGTATGTGAAACTGTTCCCTCCGTGCAGATCCGTGTCCAACATTTTGTTTACCGCGAACTGCTGCTTGTTCTGCAGCAGCAGAAAGTCCGAGCGGCGGAAGCGTTCGTTGCCCTGAAAGAATAACACCATGCAGCCCGTTATATTGTTGAATAAATGAATGCGGAGTGTAAAATCCATTCACTTACCACGTAATTTTTCTGCTTCAGCAGAAGGCCGACGGCGCAGCGCAGCAAATCGTTTTTCGAGGAGGTTTTCTTGTTGCCCGCACTCGACTTGTTGTTGTTGTTGCTGTTGCTATTGCTGTAAACGGGCGACGCAGCGTGGGCGTGGGCGTGGCTGCTACTGCTGGCGCTGGGCAAGCTCATGGTTGTGTGTTATCCTCGCCAAATCCGTCTCCGTGTCCTGATCCCGTCCTGCCGTGCGTCCGATAGCCGATAGTTATAGCGGAACTATCGGCGGTTATCGGTCCGCAGCGGCAGAACAGCTGTTCGGCAGCATTTGTTGTGGTTAGTGTTGGGAAAATAGCTATATTTAAATATATATATGGTGGCGAATACAGGTACATATTTAGTAACATCATAATAAATGTTTTAAAAATACAAGTGCAGCTTAAATGTTCTTAAATTATAATATTTAATTATCAACAGTAGTTTTCTACCAACCAAATTATTTGTTAGCTAGTTTCTAGCCTGTGCCATTGTGAAAGGTGCAGCTAGGCTGACATCACTGGCGCACCTCAGCTGATTGTTGTTGTTGTTTCCCCCGCCCGCGTACGACAATTTCTTCCGTTTTTGCTGTTTCAGTTGGAGTTTTTGCCTGCTCTAAAACGGTACCTGGCCTTAACAAAAGCAATTATGAGCAGCACAACAAAGTTTGTTAACGAATTCTGTGATATAATCGATTCCTATGGAGGGCGCGATAAGGTAAAATATAAACACACCCACTCTTCAAAATCAATTTGCCACCAAACTGCCGCACACCTGTTTGTTTACATTTATTTATGAGAGTTTCCCCAAAAAAAGTTAAATTTAAAAAATGCATCGTGGCATATTGACGCGTTGTTTTCGGACTGGTCCATTGGGGGGCTCGGTCGAAGTTATGGCAAACCCAACCAACAGGTTTTTGCAGTGGAGCTGCGGCTGGCATTGGGCTGGGGGTCTTGGACAAGGAAGTAGCGGCAGATTGGACCTTGCCTCACTTCTTTGAGAGCATTTGCAATGAGTTTCTTGGCTTCTGGCTTATCAGTCGCTATTTGGCGGCGTTCGCGTCGAGATAATGTTGAATACTATAGCCGGCAAACAGTTAACCCGCTGCCAAATAAAGCGGATAATACGCTACGAGCGAAAGGTTTGTTCAGCCCACTAACCCACCTCCTATCCAGGCGAGGAACACGCGATCCGTCAGCAAACACCCACACCCAAAGGTTGCTTTACCCTTTCAATGAGTTGTATTATTTTCGTGGTAAAGTTTATACTTTTAGTGGAATTTCGTAATTACAATATTTCATTGCCAAGATTTAGACATATTTTGACTGATTTCAAACCTATAACTTTAAAATTTGGATCTATAGGATTTATGGTAGATAGATTTCTCCTTTAAAAACACCTAAAAATGTTTCAAGTGCACCCTCCCCCCTTCCTTCATGAACAACTATGTAATTCATTGATGGCTGGGCAAATAAACTGTAGTATTGATGGGTAAACAGTGGCACAGCCCATTACCCATCCTGTCGGTGGTAGGAGCCCCAGGTGCACTCCACTGGCAGCCGGCAAACGAGATGCTCCTGGCATTCGTTGTGTTCTTTTTATCGCTGATTGCGTTTTATCTGTTTGTGACATCCAAGCAATTTCACAAATTGCAGGGCTGAGTCGGGCAATCCGGGTTAAGTGAAGGTAAATAGAGATGGTGAAGAAATTGATAAAAAAATATATTGTAGCATATATGATATTAAGCATTGACTTTCTCTCATAATATCCCAGGTGATGAAGGCGCTGTGCTACAGCGCCAAACTGGTGGCAGGATACCATGCCAGACGGAATCCTGATCTGGCCAAGCGATACGCCACCGCCAGCTCAAAGATCTCGGGAGCGAGGGCCACCCTGCGTCTGATCGACGACATACCCATGATCCAGTACGCGCTGGAGTACGGGCTGGGAGAGAATGAACCGGATCGCATCATGGCTGTCCTCGGCGTGACCGCCAACATTGTGGATCTGCTCTACTATCCCATCGAGAAGGTCTGCTGGCTGGCCGAGCACAAGATCGTGGATGTAAAGCATGCGGACAGCTGGGACAATGTCAACTCCATATTCTGGGTGCTGTCGGTATATCTGAACCTCATGAGGTTAGTACGAAATTGAAGCCCAAGTTTAATGAAAAGAAACTTAATATTGAATTCATTCCAGGACAATGCGAAATTTTTCACTAAATCAGGACAAACTGAACCGCACAGCCAACCTAAACGAGTGAGTAACAAATGAGCAACGTATCCAAGAGTGCCTCTCGTAACCCTTATAATTCCACAGCTTGGATACGAAATCCTTGGCAAAGCACCGTCTGGAAATGGTGTCCATCGTTCGCATATCCCTCGACTTTGTACATGCCGTCAGCACACTGCCCAAGGGCTATCTGTGGGGCGGCAAGCTGTCCACATTTCAGGTGGGGGCGATCGGTACCCTGTCGGCGGGCCTCGGCATCTACCAGATCTTTGCCAAGAGAAGACTGAACAAGTAGTCCGAGTTATGGCATTGTCTTTGTCGTTCGTGTGTGTACTCGTAATTGTTGATCAGAGTTTTAAGCTAGTCGGTAAAAATGTTTTCTATGTGGAAATGATGCAGTTTTTTGCACGGCACTCGCGCAAGTGTTTAGTGTTTAGCCAGTAAGATTTTTGTATCCTTAAAAGAAGCACAAAATACACGCAAATTGTGAAAGAAAAAGAACACAAAGTTGGGGAATGTTTTGGTCTGTGTGTCCTTTATTATCTGTTACTTCTTTTATTGTATTCTGTTAGATTCCGATACATGTGTGGTTCAGTATATGCTTTGGTTTTGCCAGCAGAATGTTTAACCTCTCCTCCTATATATTGTCAGCTGCCCCCTGGTGAGGGTTCATTACCAGAGTTTATATTATTATCTCTTCCTCGTTCATACGATTTGTCGGTTTAGCAGTCATTGTATACAATGTGTTTTGTGTTTAGGCATTTTTAAAATACTCATATGTCTGATATTATACTTGTTATTATGCATTATTCCAGGCTAAATAATTTGATTTATAGATTACATGAGGGACCTGCTCAGGAGTTGGGGTAATCCCAAGCTCGCTGGCCAGTGGTAATGGTTAAAAATAACATTTGTTAATAAATATATACTATAATTTGTTTTCATTTTACACAATTTCTTTGCCTAAGCGGGTAAATATTAACAGTTGCTAGTTATTCGCTCTGTCTGACTGCCGCTTCGCTTCCTTTGGTAAGCTCTTTAGATGTACGAAGTATGAATGAAGTTGTTATAGTTTTATTGTATAGCCCCCTAAGTATATCTGCGCTGTCTATTAGGTGCGGCGTTTATTAAAATTCTCGTTATTTTGATATAGAGATATATATAGTTCTGGGATTTGTTAATTTTCGATAATATACCTAGCTACAGGAGTTGTATTCTGCTTTAATTATTATTACATTTTATATTTCCTCCTCGTTTTGAAGATCGTCGCTTCATTTACAAAAAAAAAAAAGCTTCAAAAAGTTCCCAAAAAATTTCCACGCACTCAAAATGTTCAACATTGTTCCATTTGCTTTTGTAGTTGTTGTGTGTAAGTGTGTTTCATTTTTTTGTTATAACCATAATGCCATTTGAACTCTTGCTCATAACAATATATAATAATTAATATTACATAAATAGGTATATATCTTTTTATTTGTATGAATTTATATTGCCGGTACACCCTCGTGTTCGAAATTAGAAGAGGCCTTCTCCCAAGTATTGAGCCCTGATTTTCTGTTCTGCAAGAAACGGTGTTCGTCTTCAGTTGGTTCTTTTAATTGTCACTCTTGAAGGAGCGGAGAGGTGTTAGGGCTTTTTTTCGGAGGCCTCTAAGAATTAGGAACAACATTGTACCAAGTATTTATGTATTCCTTTTATTTTATAAATATTTATTATGTATTTTTGTATATATATTTTTACTTATCGGAAGCTATTTAAAATGGCACTGCAGTAATTTTTTGTTTATATTCCTATATAAGGTGGGAAAATCAATTAGTTGGGCCGCCATCTCCGGTCAAGGGGGTCCGGCGCCCGATACTAAATATTCTTCTAAATATCCTGCCGCTCCTTGGCTATATAATAACGGTATACGAATTTGGGCGGGGCAGCTCTTAACTCAATTGCCATTGGTGTTGCCCCGCAAGTAATTATTAAAATATATCATATATATATGCATGTATGTATATAGTATATGTGGTATTTGATTATTGCATTAAAAGCTTAGTATTCCTTTCTGAATTATCGTTATTATATATATTCCTTGGTGTATATATATATAGGTTGTATAATAGTCTTTTTAAAAACCGTTCTTATTGCATTCTCTTATCCGTTATCTCGGTACGCTTAGGCCTAACTGGTATGGTAACACATTTGCCGAGCAAATATTGTTGGTTTAAAATTCAATTTGCAAAGTTCTTGCTAATGTTCCCCCAAAATGTGTCTCACATGTTCTCTTGTGTGTCTTTGCTTTGAATACAGTTGACAGTACAATCAGTAATACGATAGTAAAAATATCTGTTATAGGGTTTCGAATACGAGTATTTGCAGTATGCAGTTAGTTTAGAGTACAGAGTATAGAGAGAGGTTAGTTAATGAGTGTGTGTGTGTTGTGGAGATATCGGCATAGGTAGAGAGATATTCCGTCCACGGGGCAGCAGGGTCCCCATTTTGTATTCATTTAAAAATAATTTACTCTGTATAGTGTGTAGACTGGGCTTAAAAGTAGACGTAAATAAGACGTAAGTTAAATCAGATGACTTGTGTTGTGTGTTGTTGTCAGTAAAATATGTGTGTTTATTTTAAATATATATGTATGTACTTTGGATTGTTAAATATATCTTGAATTGTTTTGCCTAATAATTACGCCTTGCATATTTTCTCTTAATATTTTCTGCTTTACTTTGCTAAAATTTAATATTATCGGTTTTTGCGTGGGAAGCGTTCGATTTTGGTTCCTTTACATTTCGTTTAAACATTATATTTTTGATACATTTTGTTAATCTCTCCTCCTCCTCTTTGCATTTTTCTTTAGGTTAATTTCGATTGAAAATAAAAACTTCATGTTAATTAAGTTGAAAAGCCGTGTGGAAAAGTTTAAAACTGTTTGCTTCACATTAGTACATTGTATGTTGTGTAAGTGTTAATTTAAAATTCACGTTCTGTTTGTTCTTAAGCTTGTAAAAGCATTAAAAACTTGTAAAGTAAAACTGTGTAATATACGATGATCGAGATTGAGTCGCCAATTGCTTCTTGCCGAAATATATAGCCTTAAAAAGTTCCATTTAAAAGTCACCCCGCTTGGCCTTCTTCTACTTTCTTTTGTTATTCTTTTGGTTAGTAAAAATATGGTAAATTTTACGAGTTATTTAAAATTGTTTACGAATATGTTTGCAAGTGTGTGCGAGTGTATATTTGTGTGCTAGTGTAGGTGTATATTAATGTATTAGTTATCCGAAATGTGAGCTTGATGTTCTGCGAGCTAAAAACACGTTGATGTATCATCCAATAGATTTGAAACATTTATCTTCTGATTTTCTCAATAAAAGAATGTTACTGCCTTCGTCTCAGCCAACTTCTTAATTAGTTCATTATAAAGGCTACAAAATAAATTTAAAAAGATACGCCCGCCCCTCACCTCTCGAGGGGAAGTGAAAGAAGGTCTTTTTTGCTGTTGCAGTTTTGGAGCATTTATGTTTTCCTATCAAGGTAAGTCTTACGATTACTAATAATTTAGCTAAAGCACCATTTTATCCGTATATATTTACAGTTTTTGTCTAGCTTAGGTAAAGGTGTATTCTTCCTTTTCCATCTATCTATCCACGACTTAACTGGGAATAAACTTTGGCTTTAAAATATATATATGTTGTTTCCGTAGTAATCCTCTCTCATCCTGAGGGAAAACTATTCGAGGGGGTAACATAAGAGCCACATAGGCAGCATTATTCCCTATTCTCGGTCTTTCTGAGTATTCTCTCTGCACACCTGATATACATTTACTTTCTATGCCACGCTGATTCCACTTTACAATACTTCTCTCGGTCGCATTAAAAGTAGTCAATAAGCTTTTTGATTTGTGGTTTGGCATTAAAGCGATTTAAGTGGGTGATTGGGTTTTCTTGGGGTTCTCCTCTCTCTCTTAATCGAAGGCATTATTTATGTGATAGATAGGTAACGTACATATATGTATATGGTAAATGGTTAGTAACAATATGCACTCTGCACTTGTGGGCCTGGGGGCTTATGTTTATTGCTAATCATACACCGGGGCCAGGCCAGTGCGAGAACTGGTCCTGGCGCTAAAGGAAACTAAGCTAGGTAGATAGGCGCTACAACAGAAACCGTTACACTAAGAGGCATCCCTTTGATTTGATTTGCCTAAACCCGCAATCCCTCGAGTACTTTAAAAATTGCTTATCCTCTCGCAGCAAATCGATATAATAATAAAAACTAAACAAATTCAACTATTCTGCGTCGTGTTCCTCGTTCGTTATTGTTATATAATTACATGGTTTCTCTCATATTTGTGTTTTTCTTTTGAAGACTACCTTAAAATCCCTGTAGGTTCATCATCGTAATGCGTGTGTAAATGTGTGATGTACGAGATGTACGATGCTAAAAACAATTAATGCCTAGGAGGGGTCATCATATGCGTTAAAATGGCACATAACACCCGTCGTACCTTCTCTCGTTGAGTCTGAACTACTCTCGATTACATTGGTTGCTCTTTCGCTCTTTCTGAGTATTCAGTTCAGATTTTGTTTGTTAAAGTAATTTGATTGTTTTTATGCTTAAATTCGTTTGAATTTAAATGTTGATATTACGACTAGTTCTAGTTTCTTAACTTGGTTAGAGCTGCTTAGGAGTAACAATCAGCATGGGAAGCGCAAGGTTAGTGTTAGTGTGTGTTAAGCTTGTATTAAGAGGTGGCCAAAATGAAACCAAAGGCGAAGTCAAAAGCGATTTATATATATATTATATATATATAGATATATTTGTTGGTTTTCTTTCGAGAGTACGTTTGTGTGTGTGTGTGTTTTGTTTTATGAATGAATTTAGAGTTCGCGTTCGTTCGGTTTTGGTTTAAGTATATAGAGTTTTCTTTACGGTTATTTTCACTATGCGTGTGTTAGGTGTACAAAATGAGTAACGTGTTTAAATAAAGTTAAGGCCTTGCGTAAAGTTCAATATGTAATACTATGTGGCTATATACATGTGTAAGTATTTTTAAATATAGTTTAATATATAGGCGGCGCTTGAGATCCTTTCTCAAAATACATGGAAAAGAGTGTTGTGGACATAAATTATGAGAGCCTAGCTAGTGCCGAGCGGAGCTCTAAAACTGGTGTGGAGGAACAGCCAAAAAAGCCAAAGAATGATAAAGCCTTAAAACAAAGTTCAACAATTAATCAATCAGGCATCAGGCATCTCTCGTTGATGTTCAACATTGATAATGAGCTTACAGCTAATCCATAACAAAAAAAACTATACAAAATATATATATAATAACTCAGGTTCGTAACAAAATTCAATGCGAGTGACAAAAAAATATAAGGGGGACTCTGGTGGTGGTTGGTGGTGAGTTAAATGAATTTACAATTTTTAAAATATCATTTTTAAAAATTGAAATTCCCTGATAAACACGCTTAACGGACAATCCAAAAAATAATCATTTCAACTCGGGGGGCTTAGGGGCTTAGCTATGTAAAAAGAAACCATGTAAAATTCCTCAATAATAGCGCAAAAACATAACAAAAAAAATAGAATATCTCAAGGAAGAGTTGTTGCTGGGTCGAGTCTCTTCCGCTTCGCTCGCTTAAAATTAAACATTGTACAAATTAGAAAATATAAACAGCTTTTTCTTAGCCAAGAAACTAACAAGTATCGTTTTGGGGACGACCATTTCACGTATCCATTCGTTTAGCATTCGAATGCCAGCTCCAAATGCTGATATGTAAGCATGATTATCAAAAAAATAGTATGAATGAGTGTATGGGGGGGGGTCCTTTAAGGGGGAGGGGGGGCGTGGAGGGGCGCTCATCGACCAACACCTTAATTTGCCTTAAAGGAAATTCAAAGTGTAAGCTTCATCATATCCTACCGATCTAATATACACACATCAATAAAACTGTGTTCACAATGATGATGAAGAGATGATGACGACGAGCCGGGATCTCCATCGGCTCCTGGAAAAACTCTGCCACTAAAAGTCCAAAAAATTCCGCATTCGCACATTCGCACATGCGGAAAAATCCGTAAAACGGCGCGGATAAAAGCTGAAGCTGTCTAGATCGCCGGATGATTGTACTCCCGGATGCTGTGCTGCTGCTGCTGCTGCTGCTGTTGGAAGTTGTACAGTGTTGCAGCGTTGCCGGTTACGGGATTGCTCATCAAGTTGAGATTGTGAGACTGTTGCGATGGTTGCTGCTGCTGCTGCTGCTGCTGCTGGAGATGATGGTGCTTCTGTTGCTGCTGTGCCTGATATTGTAGCTGGTGCTGCTGCGGCGGCGCCTTGTTTTCCCTGCGGCCACCGGACGAGTTCAGCGAAACGGTCGACGAGGATGGACCGATGCCAACCAGGTTCTGCGACTTTGAATTGCGCGTCAAGGGCTTATGGTTTTTGACAATGTCACAGCTGTGCTGCCATTGCCAGCAACTGCGGCAAAAGTATCTAAAAAGAAAGAAAAATAACTCAATTTAGGTTTCTTTCAATGGTTTTATGGTCATCAGTACTCACCGGAAACAAGACAACTCTCGGCAATAGTAGGGACCGTGCTGAACTCCGCATATTGAGCACAGTGCGTCCTCCAAATATGGATCTACCTGCACCTTTTTCGTAAACTTTGTGGTCCGAATCTCAATGAAGGCGGCCGAGACGGCCTTCATGTAGGAGCGAAAGTTACTGAAGGTCACGCGCCCCGATCCTATCGGATACTTGTACTTGTCCGTGTCGATGCCAGCATACAGCACACCATCGAATAGATCGTCCATGATCTTGCCCAGCCCCTCGGCCGTTAACTTGCCGTGCAAGGCGCCAACAAATACAGTCTTCGTAGGATCTAGTTTCTGGGAACTTGAACGCACAAAGTTCGAGTCGGCAATTATCCAGGGAATGACTTCCACCTTTAAAAAAGGGACAACAACAAATGTATTATTTGAATTGTTTAAATTAGACTTGGACTTGGATTACTCACATCCTTCGACTTGATGCGACGCGAGGAGATCTTGAAGAAGTAGTTGCTGCCGCTGTGCAAGTCGTCTATCTGGACCACACAGGCCGAGAGTAGGGCTTTGACCTGCTTGTCGGACTCAAAGATAATGTAAACATAGCCCTTGGGCTGCGCCGCTTGCTGTTCCTTTCCAGGCCACTCCACTCTGCCGAGAAATCGGGATTTGGGGGTTAGATAGAAATTCGGGTAAATGCTACACTTTACGCTTTCTCACTTGATAGAGCCGAAGGGCTTAAAGATCTGGATGAGCGACTGCTCACTGATGTCCCAGGGAATGCCGCCGAGGAAGACCTTTGGCGAATAGTTGAGCATGCGGTGAGAGCGTGGCGGCAGCTGTCCGCTCCAGGTACATGTGGCGTCGCACAGAGCCGCCGAGCTCCTGTGGAACTTCGCCACGCGATCCAGATGGCCATCGTTGGTGGCTCCTCCTCCGCTGCTGACAGTGCCGCCACCAGTCAAATCCGACATGGTTATTCCGCTGGTCGAGCCGCCAATAAGGCTGCTTAAGCTACTTCCCGTCACACTGCCCATGGTGCTCCCCGCGTAGCTCTGCAGCAGTTGGTTGAGCAGCGGCATCTGCTGCGTCTGAGCCTGCAGCAGCTTCAGCGTGTTGATGCGTTGCAAGTTCTGCAACTTGGCTAGTTCCATGTCCACGCTGGCGAAGTTGTCCAGGCTGCACTGACCCAGACAGTTCTCGCTGCCCGCGCCCACAGTGCCAACACCACCATTGAGCTCGAACTGCTGCTGACCTCCATTGTTGATCATATGCTGCTCGTAGTTCCTGCTCATGTTAGCGTATTGCTGCTGCAGCTGGTGTTGCTGCTGTTGCTGCTGCTGCTGCTGGTGGTGTTGTGCTGCTGCTGCATTGAGGATAATTTGTTGCTGTTAACAGACAGCAAATTCTGAAAGAGAATTTCATTTATTTCTAATAATTAAGTATCCTGAGGAGGGTGTGGGAAGAAGAACTACAAAATGTTACACCCTACAAAAGGGGGCCGAACCTGTGCTTGTTCCTAGCTAAGGATTAACACACCTAGGTATATATTTGGTGCTGCAATCTCGGGATAAAGATCATCTCTGCCCATTTTACCATCGTTTTGATGACTAAATTTAAAAAGCCACAGAGCCGGAGGAGCTAAAAGAGCATCTAAATGCCACCTTGGATTCAAAGCAAGATTCAACAATATTATTATATTCCTTTTAGCTCAAATGGGCTTTATCTTAATTACATGAATCTTAAGTTAGCTTAAGAAGTTAAATATTTTATCGAATTCTTTAATAATACGTGAATATTTTAAGGATCATCTTACCAAACGTAAAATATTAGCCATTGTTGTCCTTACGTTAAAATTTAAAACATACTTTTCTGATTTTTCTTTTTGTCCTCAAATAAGATTTGTTACCAAAAATTTGGTGAGTGAAAAGTCTGATTGAAAAGTCTTGAATGCCTTGTCTCAACGAAATGAAATGACAGTTGAAAGAATGAATAAAAAAAACGACTTACAATCATGTCCAGAAGGTTGGGCTCGCCAATCGACTGGCTGCTGTTCTGGCTCTCCGGCGAGTTGGAGCGCGTGGAGGCGTTCGCCAGGCTCAGTCCCAAGCCACTGCCCGTGGAGTGGCCCAAGCTAGTGTATCCCTGATGCTGCTGCTGCTGCTGGTGTTGCTGCTGCTGCTGCGGCTGCTGCTGCTGTTGCTGCTGATTCTGATGGTGGTAGAGCATGTTGATGGAGTCCATGGAGAGGCCATTGCCGCTAGAGGAGTTGCTGCTGTCACTGGAAGGGTGTTAAGGCAACAAGCTTTTCATTAGTCAACGTGGTCAATGGGGGGACGTGGGGGGGCGGGTGCCGCATATCACATTGGTTTTTATTACCTGACTAAAGGTGAACTGTGAAAGGAGCGATTGTAAATAGATGTAGGCGTACTTGGCGATAAAGGTGCAGAGCAATCGAAGCTGATGTTTGTTCTTTGGAAAGCCTTAAGTGGGTTACTTTGTGCAACATTTTCAAACTAAGTTCGCCAATTCACCCAAAAAAGAAAGAAAGAATGGAAACAACGAATAAATTAAAAACGAGGAAAGGAAACAACGAACGACAACCGCGATAACTTCGCCACAACGAAGTTGCACATACTCTTGCAATTCGATATTTAATTTGATTTCAAATTCAGTGTATCTTTGAGGTTGAGAGCATTTTGAGATGCTGCAATCGGAATATACAAATCTCGCTGCAATGTTGTATTGAAAAGGAAAAACACCGAGTGGAGTGGGTCTTATACAAAGGCAACACTTAAAAATGTATCAAATGACGGGGTTGCGACTTCAAAAAGTAAAGTAATTATTCTTAATTTAATTTATTATTATTCTATGGCAAAATATTTAATGTAATTTATTGATTAAATAACGAATTTAACTTGGTTTCTAAGCTAAAAGATATTTAGACAATTTTTGCCTGTTTTACTTATACGAAAAATACTACATTTAATATTTTTTTAACCCACTCGCACAACAAACAGAGAGACAGAGACAGAGACAGGCAGGAGGAAAGAGTTGGAAATCATAAGACGGTTTATAGTCCACGAGTGACACGAGTGAGACACACGGGCGGGAATAGATACGGATACGAGTACAAGCAAAAAGTTATAGGAGAATTAAGTGCAAATTGAGTGCAGTTAGAGACAAGTCCCAGCCAGAGACGACGACGACGATCTGCCGGAGGCGTTAACACAAGCGCCTAGCCTTACCTGGAAGTAGTCGAAACTGGACGACTTGGTGCCCGGCGATGCCGAGGACTGAGTGGAACTGGGCGTGAGCGGAGCGTAGACCGCCGCGTTGGTGGAAAGTTGGACGCCATCACCGGCAGACGCGGTGACAGCGACAGCAGCAGCAGCGCTGGCGAGCAGCAGATTGTTGCCGCTGCTGCTGCCGTTAGCACCGAGACCGCCGGGGGTTTGGCTCGTGGGGCAGGTAGCTGCTCCTCCCTGGCCAGATCCTAGTCCCGATCCTACTCCAGTTCCTGTTCCCGATGCCGTTCCTATTGTAGTAGCTCCTGCACTAGCTGCAGCTCCTCCTCCTCCGCCGCCCATCAAAGATGTCGAGGGGTTTTGGCCGCTTCCGACGACCCCATTGCTACCACTGCCGCAGAGGCCGAGCAGATCGTTCAGTGTGATTGGATCTGGGTTGTTGGGGAGAGAGAGAACAGAGGGAGAGAGGGTGAGTGCAATGTAAACAATTATCGTAGTTTGCCCAGCCCTCGATAAATCAAAACTATTGCCCCTCAAGCACTTTGCAAATATTCGAAAAACTGCTAATAAATTAGGCGTACTGCAGTTGCTGTTTGTGTTGTCCATGTTGCTCGGGTTGCTGTTGCTGTTGCTGCGTTGCTGCTGCTGCTGCTGATACTTTCCCCATTGCCATTGCTTTTGCTGTCTTGGGCCAAGTTCTGACCTCCGTAGCCGGCAGCCGCCAGCCTGCCAAGGTCCTTGTCAGTGTTGTTGCTCCCATCGCAGCTGCTTTCGCTGCTGTTGGTCTCGAATTCAAAGGATTTCTGCTGCATCTGCTGCTGCTTTCCAATGTAAACTGTCTCTAGGCCCAGCATAGGTGCTGCTACAGCGGATCGGAGGGTACTTGAGCAATGATGGAACGCTTCTGCTTCAGCGTTTTGTTTCTTTGAGCTGGTGCACATTTCACTTTTCGGGGACGGTAACAATTTCGAGGTTGTATTAAAAATTTGTGTGGTACTTAAAAATTTCGTGGTTGCGGTACTTTCGGTGACAATTTAAAGCCCAAAAACGTTAAGTGAAATTTTTTAAAGCCCACCACTCGAGTCTTAGGGTCCTCGAGGCCAGCTTAAAAGAACGTGTCTCATGAAACTTAATAACAATGTGAAATTAGACTACGAATTGTGTATGTATGTGTGCCGACTTCTAAAAGTAAAAAAGTATTGAACGATTTTTGTGCCTGTCTGACATTTTAGCGATCAAATGAAACTTTGGCAGCAAAGTAAAAGTGATATTTATGATTCTCAATTAAAAAACACTCGAAAGAAAACACTGAAAAGTTTCCCTTAATTGCGTAATGGGTGCCTACGAGCTCGGTTAGGTTATCTTTTCTATCTGGTTTTACAGGAGATGGCTTATAGAAAATGCATTTAGCAAACTGCAAACGGCACTCACCGTTGATAAAACATATCAATCCGTCGTCGGACATCTGCAGATGATGGTGCTGCTGTTGCTGCTGCTGCTGCTGGTGATGGTCGAGAAAGGAACTGATCGAGTGCTTCTGTAAAAGCTCCGTCGTGGTGGCTCCACCGCTGAGGGCTCGCATGTTGCCGCCAGTTCCGGGGCAATCGGGGGTGTCGTACTGGAAATTAAATGGAGAACGTAGAAGATGACATCAAGCTGGAGATTTTCAATGAAGCTGCCATAAAATGGAAATAAAGACAGAATGCAGAACGATGACATCAAGCAAAAGATTTTCACTCAAGTTGCAATAAAAGCGGGTGGCAGTTGGTGAAACTTTTATTGTCTCTCTGTCTCCCCTTTTTTTTCGGTATGTCAGGTGGCGAAGGACAGGAGTTTTACCCCCCCCCCCCAGGCAGTAACTAATGAATCGTTTATCTTTCACATTTCTTGCCACATGCCAGGCGGCGGCGCCAAGGGGATGAGGATGCGGATGCAACCGCACGAGGACAGCCGCCACAAGGAGACAGCAGCAGCAGCAGCACCACACCATGCTTTCCCCCATTTTCCGGCACCCTTGTCGCACTCGCACTCGCACTGGTGGCACTGCCACCCGCACATCGCACATCCGCCTTCCTCGTCGTCCACCTCCTTCACCTCGCACTCCTCTGAAGCACTCTCGAGCGCCTGGGCGCAATTAAAAGCGCATCAAGTGTCAGTGGAGCACACTTAAAAATGCCAAATTAGTGCAAATATTGTTATCAGGCACTCACCAAACAATTTAGAGCAAAATGGCGTACAACTCATTACGCCGGATTAATGCGGCCCGCGAAATGGAAAGGAACGTAGCGAGGAGAGCCAACGATTCGGTGCGGAGAGCGACGGCAGAAGAGAGAAGGAAGCGACGGTGACTGGGATGGATGAGGAGAAAGAAGGAGGACGACGAGGATGAGGATGAGGCGCAAAGCTAAATGTGCCAAAGCCAAAGCCAAGGCAACAAGTCATTGTCGGTGGGCGACGGCGACGGTCAATGGTCAGATGATGATGATAAGTGGGTGCGAGCGAAGGAGTTGCTCCAGTTACCCAGAAGAGATACACTCCTTGATTGTCTATGTGAATCACTGGGTTGGTAAAAGGGAAATGTAACATAAATGAGTTGGGGTTTTAAGCCGAAAAATATTTATCAGGCTATAAACATTGATAAATGCTTATTCCAATTTGTATCTGCCTTCATATTACACCAATAATTTGGTTCAAGGAGAAAGTACTCAATATTTAAAGCCATTTCTAACTACTACAAGATTTGTAAAGTTTTTCTACATAAATTCGGGGGTTTTCTTCGAGTCGACACACCATAGCCTATAAATGTGAATAATATTTAAACTAAAAGGCATCAGATTTACATAAAAAATACTTTAAGCAATGGCAAAGCAGATCAACAATGACAATCGCTTGTCGTTTGATCTCTTCATATGACTTGCTTTCATGCTAAACTTTAATTAACTTCAGAAACATACATTTTGCAGAGTGGAAATGATGCGATTTTCCGGGCCCATTCCTACAAAGCGATGTGGTAAACGGTTCGGGTACAAAAGTTAAAGATCTAACCGCCACATAAGGGACTGACAAGTCAAAGGGAATGAAAAGAACTTCCACTTGGCGGCGGCAAGTTTTGAATGCCGGCAATGGAGCGACAGTCGACGGCTTCCTTAGTCTTTGTCAACTTGTCACAACTATGTTAAGTACAAAACTTGCTATGGATTTAAAAATTGAATGACAACTTGATGAAGGTACGTGCAAAGTCGGAAATGGCACGAGCATCCACACACACGCACGGCAATCATCCGGCCGCCTACTCCCTCCTCCCACTCCTGCCCATCCTCTCGGCTGAGTCAGGAAGCGGGTGAGAGATGTGGGTGGATCCGACCAGTCTCTGCCAGTGTGTGTGTGCCGGACAACTCTCTGCTCGACTGGGAGGCGGCAGCATTGTGGCCTGTTGACACACAACCAACGAGAGCACGGAGCTTCGGTGGGGGAAATTCAGACTTTGTTTTAAGCGCTCATACGTCACACCACCACCCACACATAGTTACAACTTGTGGCAGGCGATAAAAAAAAGGCGGCGTCAATGGATGCAAATTAGAAATAGTCTTCAAGCTATTTTGTAATGCCGAGGCCGCATCCGCATCCGCATCCTTCTCAGAGGCAGGCGTCCAAAATGCCAGTAAGACGCTAAAAGCTTTCGCTGTCGGAAATGGAAAAGGCGTCAAAGATACTAACGAGCACGAAAGGCCATTGCCTTGAAAACGAATGGAAGATGCTCTTTCGGGTAAAGGGTCTCTATGCTCTTGATTCAAAGAAAAAGCTTTTATGGATTTGAATATTAGAATCTTAAAAATACTCAAACATCCAGAGAAACTATATTTTCACGAACTACAGCAACCCGTTGTTTTCCATTTAGACTGGTAATAGCTCAATCAAGCACCAATACCCGATCAGCTCTTCTCACCCGTCTTTTTTCGCAAGAAAAAAGCCCATAAAAAACGAAATTGAATACGACAAAAAATCTTAACCACCCCATTGACGCATAGATAACACCCTGGCCTATTGACTGCTCTATTCTCGACACCCCAGGCCAAGCTCCTTCTGCTGGCCATCATCATCCACTATATCGATGCCTCTGTTTCAGGGGCTTTTTCTCCTGCTGCTCGTCTTTTGTCGTCGAGGATTTGCAAAATTTGATTCAATGGCGTTGCTGCTGCTGCTGCTGCTGCTGTGACCGAGAGTTGCCCTTCGTCCGCACTGCCAGCCGATTGCTACATGGAGATATTCGGCATCTCTCTGCGTCGCATCCAAAGACGTTGTCAGCCATGGGGCTAAAGAGCCTGGCCACCCATAACTCAGTAGTTATTTATCCAATGTCCATTTGACTTGGCTTTTGTACATTCTCCTTCGCTCCTCCTCCTATGTATCTCCTTCCTCCTCAGCTGGTTGGCCATTTTCTTCGGCTTTTCTTGAATTTATTTTTGGCAAGCGATTTGCCTGGACCACTGTGGGCTGTGGGATTTCGTCCTGGGTCTGGCCTGCATTTTAACGGCGGACACACTCACACATGGGGATGCACGAGGGGATTGGATGATTGGGAGGGAGTGGGCAGAGCGTTTCCGGGGCCAGGGCCTCTGCAAAATTACAAGTTTCTGCTTTCAGAAGTCATACAAATTATTATGTTTGCATCGCTTACAACACTTATTAGATGTTTTGCTCCCCCCCCCAGTACTGCTCCTGATTCTGCTCTCCTTGTTCCGCATCCGCATTCACATTCACATTCACATTCACATCCACATCCACATCCTCTCTCAATGCTTCTGGTGCTCTGTGGCCCAAAGGGTTTTCGGCATTAAAATTTGATGGCATGTAGTGATAAGCGTTCAATAACGATGTTGTCCTTGTCGTCGCCGCCACTCCAAGCTCCCGGCATCCTGGCATCCTGTCCCTACCCCCGGGGCCACTTCATTCGATTCGTTTCGTTTCGATTTCCCTCTGCCCCCCCCACTCCGTTTCCCCTCCGATGACCGCAGCAGCCAGAGGTTAATGCACAGTTGTAATTTTTTATGGCCGATTACATGTTGCCAACTTGTGGGCGAAAAGGGAATCATATAAAGGGGCCAGAGAAATGGCGGAGCTGGCTGGCTGGCAAGTCCATAAAGGATAAGAGTTATGGCCGAATGCATTTGAATTTGCCAGCGGTAATAGAGTGTTTGCATATTACGTGGCGAGAGTGTTTAAGTCCCCTCGAAGGCAACTCCTTTCTATGCATCCATCCGCTGAGTAAGTTTACCATGTGGACAATTTATGGAACTTTGATCTACAAATTGAGGGATTTTATTGGTGTGCCGGAAGGGGAAACCTAATAAATGCATCTACATTGCAGGTACTAAGTAAAGCTTTGCATATTTCAAGGTTAAATCGTTAGAAAGGATAGCTTATAGTTCAATTGAATGTCGAACTTTGTCTTCGAAAGGTGTCTAAAACAAAATAAGTATAAACCTGGACACGTAGTTCAACCAAGTGGATTTCCCTGGGACGCGCAGCTGGCGAAGACGGGAAGCGGCGTTTAATGTTTGCAAATTAAAAACCATTCACCGGAAGCAAGTCACCTTGGGCAGAACTTTATCCGCAGGCCAAAGGATTCGATAAGATGCAAATGCCTGCAGGACAGCAGACATTGCCTCCTCCTCTTTCTCCTGTACCTTGTTGGGATGGGTTCTCGCTGGCACCCTAATGCAGTGGCACGTAATTGCTGCGCCTACGAGAATGCAACGACAGTTGGGTCAAAGCTCCTGCTGTCGTACATCCTGTCTACAGCCTCCTCCTACTCCTGCTCCTGCTCCTGCTTTTGCCAGCAGCAGCTGCTGCCGTGCATTTCATTAAATGCCAATGTCTGGGCAAATTAAATTGAGTCTGAGCATGTCGAGTGCCATTTCATCGGGCTCAAAAGTCGATTTCAGCTTTGACGCGATGTGTCGCATTCATATTTACATAACTGCTTGCTGCATGCTCCCAGGCGCTCCAATGCCCTGTTGTTTTGTTTTGTGTTTGTGTTGAGTGCAATATGAAAACAAGACATTAAATGCCTTTCTGGATCAAAACTCAACTATCAAAGCGCAAGCAGACATCTTTCCTGACGACTTTAGAGGCTCTGTCCCTGCATAAAACAACCATAAAAGAGCAATATTGCTTATGGTATCGAACGATGAATACCCAGCTCTTAAATCCTTCAATTTTATATTTGAAAAATAAATTTCAAGCTCTTCTCTAGACAAGACGTAGGCAGCTTTGCCAAAAAGAATTGGTATTCTTGATTAGCCAGGTTAACCAGGTTACAATTTGTCCAACATATATCATAGAACTACACCCTGAGGAACACCGTACGGCGAGGGTACAGAAACTTCGAGTTGCCAAAGGTTGTGCTGCTGCCTTTAGCGTCTTCAGTGTGATCCCTCTTTTTCCCCTGTCAGTTTCCTTCTTGTTCTCCTCATGGCGGAGTCAGTCGCAGTTGCAGCTTCCTTTCGCATGCAGCCCATCCATTTAATAATAACAATATCGTAATTCAGGCAAGTCTCTGACAGCAGCAGCCTTTATATGGGCGTAGCCAGCCCCTCCTTCGGCCTCCTCCCAGCCTCCCACAGCCGGCTCTTTACAACGACAAACAAACGAGAGAAGCGTAGCGACATTTCAGTTTCAACGGCAACATTTCCGATTCTCGGCGCTTTGTTGCCGTTGTTATTGTTTCTCTCGTGGGAAAGGAGGGCGGTGGCTCCAAAAGTGGGAGGAGGGGGGGGGCCAAGCAGCCGTCAACAGGCATTCAATACAAGCACGTTTTATTTCGCGTGTGTGTGTGTGTGTGGGTGAGTGCTAAGTGGAAATAAAACACGCGCTTTTTCCGTACTGTATTATCTGCTGCTGGATCTGTGGATCTTTTTTTTTCTGCCGGTGGTGGGGTGCCTATCCTGCGCCACTGTCCCGCTCCTGGGGTTGCTTCTCCCACTCCTGGGGATGCTTCTCCCTGCTCCCCACTTTCGGGTGGCAGGGGCAGCCACCACAGGATGCATGCTGCGCATTTTTTAGGCAGCCCACGAGGCAAAAAGGCACCATTTTCCCATTTTGCCGGGTCTGGTTGAAAACAGAAACTCATCCAACTTTTAAAAGCCTGGGAAAGAGGCTCGAATATAAAATATTGTATACTTTTTAATAAAATCAAAGCAAAATTAATTGCAGACTTTAGACATTTCCAAATGCGTAAACAAAATAATAAAACGACACCTAGCCACGCATATTTGCCATTTGTTGTACGTTCCCTAAAAAGTAGGCTATAATTTATAGAAGAGACGAATTGCTGGCACGCGATTTATAGTTTGCATTAAATTAAAGGCACAGACTGATCTCTGTCAGGTATCTCTGCATTACTTTATATTCTCTTCTACAGGTAATATGCTCTCGATTTTATATAAAATGTGTAACAAGTATTTAAAGCGTACTTCATCGAGTCGAAAGGGAAATACACTTTCAGGCATAAAATACGTTAAAACTAATTACACATCCCTTTGACAGCACATTATTTGCATTCTCATTACCACTAAGCATAGCTTTATTTTCAAATCCAAGTGTTCCTTTCTTATAGTCCTGACTAAACAATGTGCATACATATTCCTTGGAATTTAGAAATAAAAAGAAGCTTAGAATTATTGCTTCTTGGGGCAAACAAAGTCCATTTTATGACAAGTTGTAATGAAAACGGATTCTGTAAGGACAAATGCCTCCTTGTGGGCGTTCTAAAAGTCACAACAGAGTTGCAGGAACCTCAGCGAGAGTATGGAAAACAAGAGGCGACTCCAGCTGGGTGCTGGCCTTTTGTGGTTGCCTTTTTTTTTTTTTTTTGCTGTTGTTGGTAATGTTTGTTGATGTTGCTGCTCTGCTCATTGCTGCTTGCTTCTATTTTCTTTTGCCGCATTTTTGTTCGCTTTTAATGATAACGCAACAGCATTGTCTATATGCCGCCACACAGCCACACTGCTCTTCGCCGAAAGCCAGATACCCTCGGCCACCTTTCGTCATCCGCTCAACCACAAAGTTGCCGAGGAGAGCGGAGGAGGATGAGGCGGCCAGTTCAGCGGCTCAGGGGTGATGGGGATGGGGATGGAGGTGGAGCGGTTGCACCACAACGCATGCCGCACTGCCAATGCATTAAATGCTAGTTGAGCCGCGTATTGTGCGACGTCTGGCGAAGTAAATTCAATTGAATTTTGCACTCGTTTTCTGTTTTTTAGTTATTTTCTTTTTCATTTTTCTCCCATTTGCTGCTGCTTTTTTTTTTTTTTGCCCCTCCCCATTTTTATTCCTTTTTTATATATTTTTTTTTCTTCTCATTTTTGTTAAATGCCAGAGGCTCATATTGCACTGGGCTACGCCCTAATACGCCACCGCCAACTCCACCCACCGCAGCAGTGCAACAAACGCACCCTGGTTGATATTTTCCCATTGTTGTTGCTGCCGCTGCTGCTGCTGCTCCTGCAGTTGTTATCCTTCTCGCTGGCGGCGGGCGTGTGATTTGCTTGGTATCGACATTTTAATGATGTGCCCTGGGGCTGCCGGCTGCCACCGCATTGTTGGAAGACGCCTTGGTCGCCTTGTACTTTTGGCATTTGCGCGAAATGTCGAGACATTCCAATAGTCTGGGCCAGGAGCAGCTGTAGGACTGGGATTGCGACTGAATCCGGGACTGGGGAGGGGGGCTGAGAGGCCGAGGTGGACATCCCTAGTTGGCGTAGACAGCCAGCCTGCGGCATATACTTAAGTATACATAACCAACTGTTAATGCCGCCCAGCTCAATGATTTGCTTGAAATGATTCTGCTTCCCTCTACTTCACAGCCTCTAGGATTTCCCTCGGGCCCGCGTTTTGAATAATCCCAATGATTTTCCATCTCAAAATCAAACTTGAGGCGACTAATAACTGGCAATTGCATGCAGGCACTTTGTGGCCATTAAGGCAGGTTGGTGCTTTTAATGGGTCCTTGATTCCCACAATCCACAGGCACGAAAGCAAACATTTCTCATAAGTATTAGCGTCTTGGTTTATATGATTTATATGAATAGTTATTTCCGCTTTCTTTGCGTAGGAAACTCAAATTTAATTAAACTTTTAAAGTCTTTTTACATCTCAAATGCTCAAGTGAAGGACCGAACCGCCGCTGAACTCCACTTGTACTCCAAAACAATAAAAGAAAATGTTCTACGAAATGATGCCACAGCAGGATATGAATATGCTTGGATGCAGAGCAGGACGCTACAGCGCAAAAACACATATCACACACATCCCACGGCTTAAAATGGCACATAAAATGTTCAGCATTTCTTATGACCGACAAATTTTCCGTTCTGGACCCCCCCCACATTATTTATAGGCAGTTTAAACAGCGGGCAATGGCGCAATGGAAATGAATGCAAAAATATAAATACTACAAATATATATTGTAGATGTAGAGAGAATACCAAGAGAGATGGGGGTTGGGAGAAGGACATTAAGTACACGCCACGTTGCCATGAAGTAGACGCATTTTAGACATTACTAGCAAATAAATATGAATATACAGCCATAGATCCCCTCCCTACGAGGGGGGGAAGGACTCTGCTTACACGACGAAATTGACATTTTGCATTTAGTTATTCAGTTGGGTCTATTTTGATCTTTTTTTTACCCATTTTCCTGCCGCTGCTGGCAGCCACAATAAAATGAGAAGAAAAATTGCATAATAACCCCTTTGAAATCGTCGGATTATCCTTAAATATTTGTGTAAACATTGTAACAAATGCGCAGCTCCATTGTCAGCCAACTCGGGCCATGGATGCAGCAGCTCCCTCAGCCTCCTCGAGGACCTCCTACTCCCCCTCCTGTGCCATCCCCAATCCATTGACGTAGTCAAGGCAGCTTTTCCTCCACCCCTGTGCCTCGTCGTCTGTCGTCAAATGCCTGAATGATGAGCAATAGACGGGGCCCGGGTCTGCTGTCACAGTCGACAATGAGCAACTTTTTCAGAAGTAGGAAGACGTGGCAAAGATGGAAGCGGCAGGCAAAGACGCAGCCAACAATGGGACCAAGTGCTCCAAAGGCGAAGCATCTTAAAAAACCTGTCACACATATTGACAGTCGTCAGTTCAGGACCGTTTAAATCTAGTCGAGGGTCGGGACATGGGCTTAGTTGCAATGGCTTGGTTAGCATGTGCGTATCACAGCATAAAATACATTGTAATCATTATATTCATACGTCGGATGAAGGGCAATTGCCACATCTGACATCATTTTGATGTGTATTGATATCCATCTAGGAGATTGTCAGGCAGCACAATTAATTTTAAGGGATTAAAGGGATGTCAGGGTGGGACAAGTAATTATTTTGGATAAGGGTAAAGAACTTCTAGAGTCACTGAGAGATATCAGTTCAA
This sequence comes from Drosophila bocqueti, assembly GCA_018151655.1. NCBI lineage: Eukaryota > Metazoa > Arthropoda > Insecta > Diptera > Drosophilidae > Drosophila > Drosophila bocqueti. Next base: position 1,066,605 of record JAECXF010000001.1, read on the forward strand.
ATCAAACATGTAAGCGTAATTGCTAAAGGATATTTTGAGACCAGGCCTTAAATTCAAATAGAATTAGGTAAATTATGTGTGTTTTAAAAGTATTTTTAATTAATTAAAGAACCAAAATGCATTTAAAAACGAATTATACAAAAGGATCTCAAGTTCTAAACAACATTTTCGAACATTTCGAAAAGTACTATTTCTCTTAATTTAGATCCCTTTTTATGTCAATTTTGGCTGTATATCATAATTTTAGCAGTGTAATAGCCACTTTGCTACTTTCCCAGCATTTTCTCCATTTATGTTGCTACTCGCTCTGCGAGCCCTAATCGAATCATGTCATTTAAGTGAATTAAAAACATATAAAGGCGAGCGAAATTAAATCACGCAACTATTTTGCGCAACAAAGAGTACAATTACACAGCTACGCCCAGGATATTACCCGCCCTCGCACTACAAAGGACTGGCGACACGGTCTACGGAGAGGCGCTGCAGTGTCTGGCGGACAAAACGCCGCAAGTTTAATCGAATTTAACTACTCATAATTTGCAGCAGACGGCAGGACGAACAAGGTGGCAAAACTCTCAGAAGTGAGGCGTAAAGTTGGGCACTAATCCTATTAGGATCATAGCCGTCCCGCCAGCCACTCGCGAGTTGGGACTCCCAAATTGGGTAGGTGAGCCAAAGGCCGGGGACAGCTGATGCGCTCTCTCCGTAATGTACGTAAGCCCTCTCTCGCCAGCGCCGCATTGCTGCGCCGCCTCGTTGTGCGACTTCAGTCGAACTCGTACGTGAGCGTTTCAATTACCGCTCTGGAGTGCGAATGGGTTTTATTATTATTTACATACCTGTTGCAGCAGGGGCATTGTTTTGAATAAAAATTCCAATTTCCACACTTGTTCACGTTGCGCTCCTGCTCGTTGGTGTTGGTGTTGGTGCTCGGTCCGTTTGCTCGTCCGCCTTCGTGTTGCTGTTCGGCAGCATCCGCAACTGACAAAGCGCCAAAACAGATGTCACCACTTCCGCGTCCTGCCGGCCCACTCCCTCTGCCCGCAGAGAGTCCTTGCGCGCACTTGCTTCTCTCGCAAGCTCCCACTCGCTCTCTTTCCCCTTATCTCCTGCGCAGGTTTGAGTTCGTTGCGGTTTGAGTTCGAGTTGGACTCCGTGTTAACCCTGGGGCCTCGTTGCCGTTATAGTTGTTGGGGAATTTCGGTTGACTTTTTTGGCTCCACAGGACATGCGAGTGAGTGGGTGTGTGAGGGGGAGGCCCAAAGACAGCTGGCAGATGTGGCCGTATCAGCAGTAAATAGTCATCGATTCATTATTCCGCCTCGTCAACGATGCAAATTTCCAAAGACCTGAAAGGCAGACACATACAATTAGCATAAGCTCGAATAAATAATGGATAATGGATGATAGTACGCCTCGCCGGCCCTTTGTAGTTTCCCCTTCCCCCCAAAAACCGTCCTCCTTTTTTGATCCAAATCAGTGGAGCGAGCGCAAGGAGCACACAAAAAACACACGCGTACGCATTTGAGCGTTAAGTGCCGTAAATCGATCAAGGCGTAGCCCTCTCACTCTCACCAATTGTAATTAACTGTAATCCATTGGCGTTTACTTTGGAGCCGTCGTTTTGCGGCTCCAAGCGCACCAACTATGCATTATCCCCCGGGTGGTAATCCTTTCGCCGGATAGCGGAAGCTGTGTGTTGAGAGAACCTATTATTAGAGCCATAAATCAGCGTGAAATGAGTTGGAGTTGGAAAATGGCTCCATCGCAGCTTTTCGAGATGGATGCCAAGCCCTGTCTCGTGCTCCCTCTCTCTCGCGCTCGCTCGCACTCTGTGCGTCCCTCTCTGTGCGTACAATAATGGGTAGTAAGAATAAGTGTGTAGTTGAGGCGGCGATTGGTTGTTCTTGTTGTTGCCGTCGTAGACGTTGTCGTTGTTCCTACCACAGAGATGACGTGAGCCGAAAAGCAAAAAAGCGTGTAAGGGGGAGCAACGGCAAATACTCTAGTCATAGTGCAGGTTGTAAAATACGCACTGCTAGAACGAGATGGAATGACAATGAGCCGCGGCCCATTTCTATGCCGATTTTCAGTCAACAAATTGTTGTGCCGGCTCCCCAATACACACACACACACTCACATGCACAGACAGCACACACCCATGACACCTATACATACCCAGGACTCTGCCGAAACACGCGCCTCGCGCATAAATTCGTGTGAATTTAATTTTAATTCTGCATCCGCAATCGCATCCCGTTCCTTTTGTCGTCCGCCAAGCACATTTTTACTATTGCTTCTGCTCATACACACTTGAACACTCCGTCGTGCCAGGAACTGTTACTTCTGCCTTGCACGCCTTTCGCCGTTCTTCGGTCGCTCCTTCTGCTTCCCCTGCTTCTTCGGCAAAACTACGTCTCACGGATGCATTGCTTGTTGTTTGTTAATAAACTATTTCTCTGAATCGTCCGCTTTAAACTCATTTATTTTCATTTTATTTTTCCGTGAGAAATGTTTAGTACTAAATCATAAACATTTTTGGAAGAAACTGAATTCCGTGATATTTGTTGTCTGAATTTACTTCGAAGCGGGAAATCTGGTATTTTTAATTTCCTAATTGGTAAAAACAAAAATTATTTAATAAATCCAATTAGTTTTAAGCTTTGCTTTATTGCCACCGGCGATGGTTGAGTATACAGTTATGTTTGTTTACAACTTATTTTTAAACATAAATACCTACACCCGCAACTGACTAAAATTTCTTTGCGAATGGAGGCTAACGACAGACTGACTTGCTAGAGCCTGCATACTTTCAAATATCGATGTTTCAAAACGATGATAACATCGATTAACCGATGTTTTGAACAAAAACTACATCGATGCATCGATACATCCCAGCTTGTAGACGAAAATTCAAAAATAATTAAAAACATTAGTTTTAAAACACAATTACACAATGTCTCCTTCACTGCGTTGCAAACTTCTGACTAAAATTATAATACCCTGCAAGGGTATAAATATAAAATAGCAAATAATATATTAATAATAACACACTCTTCCATTTTAAGTAATACAAAATTAAGATCACTTTTTAAAAACTTTAAATGGCCGGCGACGTTTGCTTTTTGTCTGTTTTGCGATAGTCTGGACTTGTCCCGGGCGATCGATAGATCGATAACATCGAAACAATAGTTTTTGAAGTTTCGCACCAAAACCCAATTGGAATCCTCGCAAGATTATGCAGCGATGAACAAGAATGCCCACGCCGCAAGAGGAGCCACAGTTAATGGAAATGCGTGTCGAATAGCGGGAGGCACTTCCCTTGGCATGCGGCTCTGGCCACCTTCAGGAAACCACCTAAGAACTGTACGGAAGAAGCTCTTTGGCTTCTCCCTCCTCCACCATCTTCCAAATTAAAGAAAAAAGTAGTGCTTCTTGTTTTAATCTATGATTTTATTGTAGTTCTTGCTTGTAACTCTCGGTGGGTTAGGTTGGGATCAGAGCGCCCACTACCTTGGCAAATCCCTTGATATCGCGGTGGACCGCCTTAAAAAAACGGTCCTCCAGGCACCCGCTATAAACGGGGGAGCCCATGTTATTCAGAATTCTCGACATTTCGCCCTCGCTCTTCACCACACGTATTAATTCGCTTCGGAATATTCGGTTGTTAATTGTCGTGTCTGCTTCGGCGTTCTCTACCGCTATAGTTACTAGTAAAAAGAGGCGACGCCTGGCCAATTTCGCCGCCGCTCTCTCTACCGCGTTCCTCCGTTGTCCTCCGCCTCCAACGAGGCCACCAGTTGCCGACGCAATTAAGTCATTAAGGCAGGCCTGGAAATCGTTGTTTCTGTTTGCCTAAAATAAACAAGCATCTTAAATAAAATATTAAAATTGGCGCGTGCAACTTACCATTTTCGCTTCAGAGTCAGTTTTCAGCAAATTGCGGGTTTTCTTATGAAGATGGGAATATTTCGATTAAGTAATCGATCATTCAATATCGCATATACTAAAAATATACAGGCGACGACTATTAGTTTAAAAAAACGAATAAAAAATACGTATAGCTGATTAACCTTTGCAAAGTTCCATATAAATATAACCATTCTGATATATTTTGTTTAAATTTTTAAATAAATAACATTTCTCGTCAAGCATTTAAAGAAGAGGTTTCTTTTATGATTTAAATAGTATTAAAGTAAACAACTGATTACACCAGCCAGGAAATAACAAAAATAGTGCCTATGTATAATATATACATACTTAAAACTTTTTAAAATATATATATTACGATTCACAAATACATAAAGCGATATATGGAAACATGTTTCAATATATGTATTCATAATTTGCAGTCATATTTACAATTAACATATAGGGGATTGATCAAGTTTGAACATTTCTCTTATTTTTAAGTTATTATAAATAATTTTCATAATGCCAAAACTTGCCCAATTTTTTACAGTGCAATAATATTTTAACTTCTGTGTGAATGGCAAAACAGCTGATTTTTCGGCGTTGCCAGATCAATGAACTCGCTCAGCGGCTGCGATTTCCAATAAAATTGTTTAATACTGAAAAGCAAATTGTTATTAAATTAAAATGCCGGGGGACGCGGAAAACACCAGTACCGACACCGCCAGTGACCACATCGACCTCTGCGTGTACAGGAAACTGGTCAAACAGTTCATAGACATGGCAAGTAGTAGTGAAAACAAAAAGCCGGCAATGATTAATTTATTTAAAATGGCACTTTCAGCGTCGCTATTCTACGGCGCTTTTCTGGGCAGAGAAGGTGGCGGTGCTGAGTGGACAGGAGCCCAGGGATATATATTACCAGGCGCAGTGCATGTTCCTGCTGGGCGAGTTCCACCGAGCTGCCTACACCATTCAGCACAACAAGCTGGAGAAGAGCTCGCTGCCGTGCTTTAATCTGCTGCTGGAGAGCCTTTACGCGGCCAAGGAGTTCGCGGAGGCGGCCAACGTCATTCAGAACGTGGAGGTGGAGATGATGACCACTTCCCTGATTAACCAGCCTGTGGACGCGGGCAGTGGCTGCTACCTGGAGAGCAACAGTGTCTTTGGCGGCGAGGAGAACCATCGCAACGAACTGCTGGCCTCCATTTACCTCATGAAGGGCAAGGTGTACGAGGCCCTTGACAATCGCGGCACGGCCATGGACTTTTACGTGCAGGCCCTGCACAAGTCTATCTACTGTTTCGAGGCTCTGGAGGCGCTGGTGCAGCATGAAATGCTGATGGCCTGGGAGGGTAATTAGAGAGCTTCTTCTAACTTCTTCTTAGTTCCGAATAATGAGCAAACTTTCCACAGAATTCGAGCTGATGCACCATTTACCTTTGGCTCAGCAATCCAGCGAAACGGACGCCAAGTTCATCCTGAAGCTCTACGAATCTCGTTTGAAGAAGTACTACGAGCTGATATCCGCTCGCAATGCCGAGGAGATCTCACCCATCGTTAATCCGGATGTGCTGAAGTTCATCAAGGAGTTTACGGCGCGGGTGCAGCAGACCTGCTCCTCGGATTCCCAAATGCCCAAGGTGAGCGCCCTCAAGGTGCCGCTTACTCCCAGTCAGTTTATGTCGCCCGCCCAGAAGTAAGTCCTCTTGAGGAGCGCACTTTGTGGTTGCACCAACTAACTTTGTTATTTATTCTGTTCCAGAGTCCTTGAGGATCTTAAGGCTCCCACGTTCTCGCTGCAAACGAGCCTGTCGCGAGCCTCCTCCCTTATTGATGCCTCCCATCGCTCCATGTTCGATTCCTCGAGTCGCAGGCGATCCCGTGATCACGATGCGGACACCCTAATTCCTCTCGGCGATTGCCTGAATCGTGTGCAACGCAGCACGGATCTCATGGCTGCCGAGGCGGAAAAGTGTTTCTACGACTGCGACTACAAACTGTGCCTAAAAATACTGAATGAGTGAGTAATAACGAGTAGGATGTCATCTTTATTGATGCAAACTGTGTGTCCTTGCAGACTACTCAAGGTGGATCCCTTTCATAACAACGCTCTGACCATTCAGATCGCCTGCTTGGTGGAGAACGGCGACTTTAATCGTCTCTTCTACGTGGCCCACAAGTTGGTGGATCGCTATCCCGACAAGGCCATCTCCTGGTATGCCGTTGGCTGCTACTACGACATGATTGGGAAAAGCGATCCCGCCCGCCGTTACCTGTCGAAGGCCACAGCTTTAGATCGATTGTATGGCCCCGCTTGGCTGGCCTACGGTCATAGCTTTGCCAATGAAAACGAACACGAACAGGCTATGGCGGCGTATTTTAAGGCCACCCAACTGATGCGTGGCTGCCACCTGCCTTTGCTCTACATCGGCGTGGAGTGTGGGCTGACCAAGAATCTGGAGCTGGCGGAGAAGTTCTTCCTGCAGGCGATGAACATTGCTCCCCTGGACGTATATGTGTTGCATGAGCTCGGTGTGATCAAGTATGAGTACGAGTTCTTTGACGGCGCTGCCACCATTTTCCAGTGCACCGTCGACATTGTGAAGCAGCGAGCGAAGACCAATAACGAAGAGATCTCGGCCCGCTGGGAGCCACTCTTCATCAACCTGGGTCACTCGCTGCGCAAGGTGCACAAGTATGAGGAGGCCCTGTATAACTTTCAAAATGTAAGAACTTGAGAAGTTTATATATAAAATGTTAATTATACATCGGTTTATACCTCTTTTTAGGCCCTCCTCCTGAAGCCACAGAATGCCACGACCTACACTTCGATTGGATTCATTCACGCCCTGCTGGGCAACTTGGACAGCGCCATCGAGTCGTTCCATAAGAGCTTGGCCCTAAACAGAGACTGCATTGTGACCGCAACGATCCTGAAGAGCTGCATAGAGGACCTCATGGACGACTCCAGCACCATCGATGAGATCTGCAGTGCCGCACTGCGGGATGTGGCCAAGAATATAACGGCCAACAGTCGTCGCGTTCTCAACTCCGACAAGCTGAAGCTGAAGCTTAAGTTTGAGGAGGAGGAGGAGCACGCTGCCTCAGATTCCAATATGGTGGTAGACATGAGCTTCGATACCTAGTCGTCTATCATCAATGCCAGCTGCGTACGTTAGCCGGGCAAACATGTGCCGCGTGCACTTGAACCTAATTCGTAGCCAGAGCAAACACAGATGTGTTCTGGCTAATGAGCAGAGTCTTTGGGATTTTTCTCAGCTCACTGTTTTTCCCCAAGCAAACCATTGAAGTCGCCGCCGCCATGTGAATAATATTTAGTATTTAAGAGTGCGCAAGTCTCATTTCAATCATATTTTGTGAGCCGAACTCTCTCCATCACTCTGTTAGTTGTAATCCATTCTGTCATTAGCTCTAATTGAAGTTTGTACAAGGGAATTGAAGTTGTCTCCGAACAAGCGAAAGAGGAACATAAACCCAGTTTGCTTCCTTAAATTAAAGCACGTACTCCCAAAAATTGAGTGAGTGAACTCGTTCAATGCCATTTTCGTTTCGCATGCCTCAAAGCAAGACATTTCCACATGAATTATTTAAATGTTCCGCGTGTGCCGCCTGTGCTGTTTCCACTCCAAATCCCCGGCCAATTATTCTGGAATATCTCAGCACAGTGAGTGGTATAAATCCATAAAGCGAAGAGGTCGCCGGCGCGATAGTGCTTATCGGTTATCGCTTTGGGGGCGAAAAATTACGAATTAAGTGTCGTTAAACTTTGGATATGCAAACAAACTACTGATACACTTTATGGCAATTGCCGAGCAGAGAGCCACCCACCCACAGCACACAGCACACAGTCCACAGCTCCATGAATAAGCGCTGGCCAAATATTTACTCCTGGCCATAAAGCGTGTGACAATCCACAATCCAAGAAGCCCCGGCAGCGATGACGACTGCAGATCCGGCGAAGGTTTCCGCGTGGAAAACTTGTTTATGCATATGAAAGCCACCGCCAACGGGGTTGGCAGAAGGGCGATAAAGACGTCGGCGAGATTATGCTGGGGAATATATAAGTCCAAGGCAGACCAGAACCCAGCACAGTCCAAGTCTAGCTATTCAGTCAAGAGGAAAGCCAACAAAAGCCAACCGATTTCCATTCCAAGTCCAACAATGAATCCAAAGGTATTTCTAGTCCTAGCTTTGGCTCTAACCACCTGCCAGGCGCTTCCTTTTGTGTCCTACGATGACGCGGACGACACGGAGGTGGTTGAGCTGCCGGGAATCGAAGAGGAGCCTCCAAAACTGGGCCAGGACATCATTGATCTCACGCCGCTGGGTACGGCTCTCTTTGGTAAGCCGGATGAGGAGATGACCGCCGTGCTGGTGGGCAACTTTAGTGCCGACACGGATGAGATGAATCCTGAGGAGCTGGGCAGCTACCTGGAGGGCGATATGCTGGTGCCCCAAACGGATCTGATCATGAAGAATGGCCTGCCCACCCAATCCTCCCGTTGGCCCAATGGCGTAGTCCCCTACGAGATCCGTGGCAGCTTCAATGCCCGCGACATGGCCACCATTGAGAATGCCATTGCCGAGTACCATCGTCGCACCTGCATCCGCTTTGTGCGTCGCAGCTCGGAGCGGGACTACATCTCCATTCGGGGCGACAACTCCGGCTGCTGGTCCTCGGTGGGCCGCGTGGGTGGCAAGCAGGAGGTGAATCTGCAGTCCCCCGGCTGCCTTAGTCGTCCCGGTACCGCCATGCACGAGCTGATGCACGCCCTGGGTTTCCTGCACGAGCAGAATCGCATGGAGCGCGACGGCTATGTGGCCATCCAGTACAACAACGTCCAGTCCTCGGCGATGAACAACTTCGAGAAGGCCGCCCGCACCGAGGCCTTTGGAGTGCCCTACGACTACGGCAGCGTGATGCACTACTCCAAGAATGCCTTCTCCATCAACGGACAGCCCACCATTGTGGCCATGGTAAGTGGCCAATTAATCCTAATTCCATTTAATTTTAATTTTCAATCATTAATTCCCTTGCAGCAAGCCAACGGCGCCGACAAGATGGGCCAGAGGAACGGCTTCTCTGAGTCCGATATCCAGAAACTCAACCGCATGTACGATTGCGGAACTGCCAACGCTGCTCCCGCTCCGGCTCCGGCTCCTGGCTCTGGAGCCGCTCCTGGTGCTGCTGCGGGCAGTGGCAATCCCATTGTGGACAGCTTCCTTGGCGGCCTGATCAGCGGCTTGGGCTTAGGTGAAGAGGAGGAAAAGACCAGCTCGTAAAAACAAAAAGAACTTGGCCACAGAATCTACTAGCTACGTACGATCACCCTCGCCCCGAAACTATTTAATGCATTCCACATACCAAACATCTAGCACCAGTATATGAATCTTTAGTCGATATGTTTAGGTTAAATCAATAAAAACAATAGCATGAATTGAACATAAATATGTCTTTGAGTTGTCCTTCCTACAACAATTGGGGATAATTGAAAGCAAATAACAAATAATTTAAAGTATTGCAAGAAGATTTCGCATTAGCTCTCCAGTTAGTGTAATCTGAAGGATGTTTCCCATATAAAACACTCATACGCAGTGTTGGCTGCCTTCAAAGAAATGTTTCGTAAAGCTTAAAATTTGACTTTATCCAGAAGAAGTTTTAAATTTATTATAATCCGAAACGATAATGTTTAGAATTTTAAGCATTAGGGACATCATACTCCTTGAAATATAAACCGAAACGGGTGATGATCCCCTGTTAACGCTGGGCAGAGCTTCTAGAGGAAGTTGCAGGCCCACTTAGTCCCTGAAGAAGGACCTACATATTACGCTTGGCGGCCAGGAGGCGTGAGCGCGGCAGTCGGCACTGACTGATGCTGTGCAGACGGTACTGCATCTCCGGCTGTGTGACCTTCTCGTACAGCTTCTTCTTGGCCTCGGTGACGGTGTGGACCAGAACGCCGTCGCCGCCTTCGTCCATGTTGAAGGCCTCGCCCTCGGCGCACTCGGGACACTGCTGGGTCAGCACGATGTCGTTGAGATCGGTGGGCAGCTCACAAACCTTCTCGATCTGCTTGACCACGTAGTCGAAGCGGCCTGCCTCCTGGCGCTCTGCCAAATACACGCTGGCCGTCAGCTCCTGGACTCGCACCTCGAGAATCTTAAGGAAGCGGCTCACGTTGACCAAGTTGACGTGAGTGTGATCGCCCAGTAGCTTCGAAAGCGGCGAGGCATCAATGGAGCACATTTCACAGACGGTCTCCACGCCCTGCAAGAGGTTCTCGAGCCGGGCATCGTTGCTTTCCCTGGCCTTGTGCAGTTCCATGTTCGACTCCTCCTTGTCACGCACCTTGGCCTCCAGGCTGGCGATCTCATCCAGCTGGTCCTGCAGCGTATTCGAGTTGTCCTTCTTCAAAGCGACAATGTCCTCGAAGAGGCGGTTCACCGAGTTGTTCAGCAGCGTGATGTGGTAGCTCATCTCGTTGGCGTAGTTGAAGAACGAATAGTAGAGGCTCTCCTGCTGCTGGAACTTCTCGATCACTTCGTCCACGTTGTTAGAGTCGGTGTACTCGAGGATCTTCTGCAGCACCGAATTGTACAGATTGATCTTCTTGTTGTGGATGCGCCGGAACTCGTCGCGTCGCTTGTACTCTTTGGGCTGCAGATCGGCCAGCTCCCTGGCCCTGGACTTGCACTGCAGGAATGCGCTGTTGTCTCCGTCGGCGGCCACCTTCCGCATGATGCCCTGCATCTCCACACGCCTAAGCTCCCGCTCCTTGGCCTCCCGCTTGGCCAGCATGTCGATCTTCTCGTAGACCTCAATGCAGCCATCGAAGGTGTTCACGGCGTACTCAATGAGATCCAAGAGGTACTTCTTGTCGCTGTTGAGCTTCTGCACCATCTTGGTGTACGAGTCGTTGAAGAAGGTGCGGTGGTTGAGGATGCGGATGAGCTGCTCCCGCAACTCGGCATTGGCCGCCGTGAAGCCGCACTCCTGCCGCACGCCCACCTCCAGCGAGTTCTCCAAGATGTTCAATCGCTTGCGGGCCTTCATCACATAGGCCTGGTGCTGCTGGTCGGGAATTGTCTGCCGGTTTAGGTTGTAGATTTGCTTGGCCATTCGACTCGTCTCGCGCTCCATGTTCAGGATGGAGGTCTTCAGCGAGTTGATGTCCTGCGAGAGGTTCTCCTGGCACTCGACATGGCAGCGGATCAGCTCTAGGCAGCGCTCGTTGTTCCTCTTGTGTGTGGTACCGCTGGCCACCCAGATCTGGGCCCTCAGGTCGTTCTTCTCCTCCTCCAACTGATCGTTGGCCGTCTCGTAGCTGGCCTCGATGATGGTCTCCTTGCGCGACTTGAGCTTGCTGGATAGGATCTTCTTGTACTCGCGCTGGCGCTTGCCCAGCTCCTTGTGCTTCAGCAGATAGCTCTCCAAGAAGCCGACCTTGTCAAAGGGCGTGATTTCCTCCATGGCGACTGTCTATTATCGATGTGAAATTTCTTTAACAAAAACAAGTATTCGTGGGTGGTTTTTCTAGGGAACGGAACGAGTAATCTTTTTGGTTTGTATTTGGGTGTCGTGTCCGCTCCTTGAATTCAATGAATTTCTGAATCTTTGTCCAATCGAAATGTCTACTAAAATGTGAACTTAAATCCAAGGCAAATGGGACGGAGAATCGGGGGGAATTTCGTATATCTCCGTAAGGAGCAGAAATAACTTAGTACTCTACTCAAAACCCTTCCTTCCAAGTCTCTCATTCCACTAGAACTTATCAATTTAATCCACTGACACACCTCTCATTATTGTAATATGCTTCGCTTCCTGGGCGCGCTGCGTCGCAGGCCCAGAAGCCGAATCCCAATGTGCAGGTGCCAACGCTTCGAACACAAAATGCCCGAGCACCTTCAGAAGGTCGAGACGGACAAGGATCCCGAGTTCTCGGCCATGGTGCTCTATTACTACCACAGGGCTGCCCAGACGCTGGAGCCCGAGCTGGTTAAGGAGATGGCAAAGTATCCGCACATGAAGCTCGAGGAGCGACAGGGGCGCGTCACCGCGATCCTCAATCTGATCGGAAGTGTATCTACCTCGGTGGAGGTTAACTTCCCCATCGCGCGGAAGAACGGCACCTACGAGATCATCACCGGCTATCGCTCTCATCACGTGCGCCACAAACTGCCCCTGAAGGGTGGTAAGTATGTATAAAAGACGCAAGGACTGTCCAGCACCTTTTTTGGGATGCACGGTTTCCGGGAGTCCTACTTGACTTGGCTAGAGCTTCGCGGGATCTGTGTAATTTGTTCCGGCACTTCCCTTAGGCATCCGCTTCGCCATGGACGTGGACGAGAACGAGGTAAAGGCCCTTGCCTCGATTATGACATTCAAGTGCGCCTGCGTCAACCTACCGTACGGTGGATCCAAGGGCGGAGTGCGCATCGATCCCAAGAACTACTCCGTGGACGAGTTGCAGACAATAACGAGACGGTACACAATGGAGCTGCTAAAGCGCAACATGATTGGTCCTGGGTTAGATGTGCCGGCACCCGACATGAATACTGGTCCGCGGGAGATGGCCTGGATCGTGGACCAATACCAGAAGACCTTCGGCTACAAGGACATCAATTCGGCGGCCATTACCACCGGCAAGCCCGTCCACATCGGCGGCATCAACGGTCGGAACTCGGCCACGGGCAGGGGAGTGTGGAAGTCGGGCGATCTCTTTCTGCAGGACAAGGAGTGGATGGATCTGATCCACTATAAAACGGGCTGGGAGGACAAGAGAGTCATTGTGCAGGGCTTTGGAAACGTTGGTTCCTTCGCCGCCAAGTTCGTACACGAGGCTGGGGCGAAGGTAATCGGGATCAAGGAGTTCAGTGTGTCCATCGTGAACCCGGACGGTATCGATATAAACGTAAGTAGCTTTGAGGCCGGTTTGCATTTGCATATCATTCCAGTTCCGTTGGATAGGATCTCTTCAAATACGTGGCAGAGAAGAAGACTGTCAAGGGATACCCCAAAGCCCAGGAGAGCACGGAGGACTTGCTGACCGCCGATTGCGATATCCTCATGCCCTGCGCCACCCAGAAGGTGATCACCAACGAGAACGCCGGTAATATCAAGGCCAAACTGATTCTGGAGGGGGCAAATGGACCCACCACCCCCGCTGGCGAGAAGATCCTGCTCGACAAGGGCGTGCTCCTGGTGCCCGATCTCTACTGCAATGCGGGCGGGGTAACAGTCTCCTACTTTGAGTATCTGAAAAACATCAACCACGTGTCCTACGGAAAAATGAACTCCAAGAAGACCTCTGAGCTTATCCACGAGATGATCAATTCCATCAACGAGTCGTTTCAGAGCTGCCCCGACAATAACTTTGTAAGTTGATCCTTCGAATTCTTTGAAACCTAATTAGACATTTGCCCCTTCTGTTCATTCTAGCCACCAATTCAGGTCAACCAGAAGCTGAAGAGGATACGCGAGTGCACCACGGAGGCGGACATTGTCGACTCAGCTCTCCAGACGGTCATGGAGTCAGCGGCGATAGGGATCAAGCAAGTTGCCAACAAATTTGAGCTCTGCAACGATCTTCGTCGTGCCGCCTACGTCTATTCGACTTATAAGGTCTTTGAGGCCATAGAGAGTTCGGGTATTTCCCAGCAGTGATGCGGGAACAGAAATTTATGTTATTTATTAGAGTTCAGAAAAAAAAAAACAAAAAATATTTTACAGATTGACCTGACCTGCAATAAAACTATATTCTGTTGATTGATCGGTCAAATAAAATCGTTAAAAGTAAAAATAATAATCTAGATGTGTATATAAAAGTGAATTCCTGTTCGTTAGTCTCACTAAAACTCGAGAACAGCCGAACGGATTTATCTTATTTTAGTCTTGAAATGTTCGTGGAGGTCTGGGAAAAGTTTAAAAGGCGAGAAAAAATCGAATACTTTCCGCGAAAACCCTAAAAACAGCACTTTTCTATTTCCCATTCAAACGTTTTCTAAATAAAATGTAGAGTCATCTGATAATAAATATATTTCAACGCCAAATTCGATCCTTGTTGATATTTGAAATGTGTCAGATATTTCATCCCGATAAACAGGATACAACAAAAGAATGTATTATATACTTCCTTAATTCTCTTACTGTATAGTAAACAATATCGAAACTCGGTTTTATTGTATTTTCATATCGGTTTTCCTTTTTATTGTTTTTATCATTAGCAATGTTAATGGTAGCTTTAATATTACAATTTACGCCTGTATAAATACAATATTTTAGAATTGCTCTACAACGTAAGTATGTGGTTTCTATGCATCAATTTCACTTTACGTTTATGCGTGTAGTACGTGGCTAAGCATCTACGAGCTAGACTTATATATTTAATAGCTATACACACACATCATACATCATACATCATCTATCAGACATCAGACATCAGACATCATACAGGGTAATCAATCGAATAACTTAGCGCACTCGGCGCACTAGAAGACTACGGCTAGGGCTAGGGCTAGGGGTAAGGTAACCTACAAGTACACATAGACTAACAAGAGTTCGTCGGCCGCACACGGTCGTCCATATCGATATGGTTCCGACTGCGGTGCGCCGTTTTACGTTTAAAACTTTTGGGATCGCACGGAAGCGCACAAGATGTAGATTAGGGAGTTTTGGGGGAGTACATAGTGGGGGGAGTGGCTTGTGGAAGTGGAAAACTTAGTTGTAGCACAGATTACAGGTTATTTTGTATGTATATATAAATACTAGAGACCTACTGATACGCCACAGACATCATCGTCATCGTCATCGTCATCGTCATCGCTATATACACGCATGATCTTGAAATGTTATGTTTCTCTGGTGCCCCGTGCGGGTAAAATGATTATGTACGTACATATAACAAAATGTTGCGCTCTAATATCACTTTGGGGACACACAATGCTTTATGGCCTCTATCAACGTTCGATTCCTGCAGCAGAGCAGAGACCTCTGTGAGAACGAGGGAATCATCAATCATCAATCATCACATTGCACACAGAATTCCAAATTTAATTCTTATCCTCTCTTCGTTCCTTTCATTTTCATTTTCATTTTCAACTGGTTCGTTCTCTTGCTGTGTTCCTATTTGATTTACGACTTACAGACTTATTGCTAGATCTCGGCTTAGGACTAACGCTCAAGTATTTTAAATTAATTTCAAATTAATTTAAAAGTCTAATTTTTACACGATAATTACAAGCAAATTGGTGTGACATATGTATGGGTGGGTGGGATTGAGGGGGCTGTTGGTTGGAGTTGCAGTTGCAGTTGGGAACACTTTAATCTCGTAGCAAGATCGCAGATCGGGGCTGCTGCTTAAAGGCTAACATCACGCTTGGTAAACAATAACGCTCGAAAGTATTTTGCGGTTGGTTGAGTACAATCCGTGGCTGGGAGAGGCAGAGGCAGGTCTCCTGGAAGCGGCGGCTCCCGATTCAGGCAGCTTCTCCGCTGCCCTGGCGCTAGTCCACGTCCTTCTTCTCAATCTTAAGATCGTACTTGGCCACCAGCTCCTCGGGGGTGTGTCTGCAAAATGAATAGAGTCCTTCGATTAGCCTCTGGCAAGCGGAGGTCACACAGCGCTCTTTCAACTTACCCAACTAGATTCTGGAGATCACAGACAAAGCGGTAGACATAGCGCTTGCCGGCCGTCTTGTGGATGATGTTCTTGTCGTAGTAGTAGCGCAGACCCCGGCTCAGCTTCTCGTAGTTCATCTTCGGCTTGTTCTTCCGAATGCCCCAGCGACGTGCCACCTGGAGGGAGGAATAAAAAGTAAGTCAAAGAGTTCGAATATAAATTATCAGATTATCAAAACGCACCTCATCCGGATCGGTGAGCTTGAACTCCCAGCCATCGCCCGTCCACGAGATGAAACTCTGGCACGTCTTGTCCAGCAGCAGCTCCAGCAGGAATTGCCACAGCTGGATGGGTCCGGAGCCCGTGAAGCACGGCACTCCGCCCTGCGTCGTGTAGCCGCCCAGCAGGCCCTTGTCCAGCCCCAGGGTGGACATGTACGCCGCCGGATGCTGATGGGCATGCGCTGCTCCCCACTGGTCCATGGCCGACGACTGTGCGCTCATCGCCTGGAAGGACTGCGCATCGTAGGGCTGGAACTCTGACCCATAGCCGTCGTGGAATCGCCCTCGGCCGTAGGCATAGAACTCGGAGCCGCTGTCCATGTACCCGTTGCTGTTGCCGGTGCTTCCGTTGCCACTGCCGCCACTGCCGGCCCCACTACCATTGGCTCCGCTGGACGCCTGGCTATGATGCTCCTGCGTGCTGTGGTAATCACTATCATCGCCGCCGCCGCCGCCGCCCGAGCTGCCGCCACCCGCGGGTCCGCCACTGCCACTGCTGTAGGCGAGGTGGGCGGGCAGGCCGTAGCTGCTGAGATCCGTGGGATCGTTCTGGCTGTTGCTGCCGCCGTAGCCGCTGCTCCCGTTACCGTTGCTGCTGCTCTGGGTGCCCGGCTCCTCTTTGAGCTGTTGCTGGTAGATGGCCGCCATTGCGGCCATGTAGTTAATATTGTTGTTGTTGTTGTTATTGTTATTATTGTTATTGTTGCTGCCCGCATTGGCATTGTTGCTGCTATTCGTGTTGCTGCTGGTGTTGCTTTCGTTGTTATTGCTGCTGGTGTTGGTGCTGTTGTTGTTGCTGTTGCTGTTCTGTTGGACAGCGGGCGGCAGCATGGAGTTATTGTTGCTGCCGCTGCCACCGCCACTGCCATTGACAGTCGGTTGCTGCTGCTGTTGCGGAGGCGGGCTGTTGTTGCTGCGATCGTGTGCATTGCTGGTGTAGCCTGAAATAAAGGAGAACATTTCGATTAGATTGGATATTCATACAAAAGAAGGGTGTAATGGATATGGTGGGTTCAGGGGGAGATGGGAAAACTGAATAGAATCATATATGTATATCAGAAAATGGTAGTGGTTGCATTTTTTTAAATTACTTTAAGTGGTTTATATACTCAAAAGAGTTTTTATAAGAGGCAGGATTCATAGAATGTTATTTTTAATTTATGTAAAGCGTAACTAATAAAGATTTTCATTTGGGGAATAATTAAACAATGCAGTCAAATGTCTGATTTTCCCTTGGAAATTCCGATTGCTGTAAAATCTAACTAGCAGGATGCATTTTACGAAGCAGTTGCTTACTTGACTCTTATTTATTATTAGACTCAAACTTATTTTATTAAATTATTTCTTTAGTTATACTAATGCTTTTTAACTTATTTATTTATTCAATTCTATCTTTCATTGATAAATATATAGAAAAGAGCTATCGAGTGCCTTAAGATATTTCTAAAATACATTTGAGAGCAACCTTTATAAAACCCTTTCACATAATTCCCAAGAAAAGCTCAAAGCACTTATTAATTACCCATTAAACAAACCCAGAAAACACTATTCAAATTAATTTATATTCTTCTATATAAATAGTTTGAAATAAATAAGTAATTATATAATATGTACATTAGCAAATAGATCATTAAATGTGCCATCTAATTGACTAATATTTAACCTAAAAGTTACTCGTATCTGCAACTAAATATGACAATCAGAACCAATAGCTAAGAACAAATCGTGGGAAATTTCACGGGTACAAAAAAATATCTCATGACTCGATATTTCACATGCCAACACCAACAACATTGATTACGGATTATTTAGCAATTGAAATGAAAATGGGGCGGCCCTCAATCGAGCGTACCAGAGAGAGCGTTCGGAAACCAATCAAAATCACAGCGCACACAGCCGCACGGCGAGCACACAGATACGCACGCACACATGCTCTCGCATCTAATGTTGGCGCGAGAGTGTGAGTGCACATTAATTGCGAACACAGCGAAATTTAACACATTTCGAACAAGTATCTGTGGGATACGAAAAAAGCGAACAACGAAAACCTGTTGGCGCTCACACACACACTCATGCAGCTGCCCCCCCATGTGGCTATCTTGCTCTGGCACAGCGAAGAAATGGTAAGCTTTCGTTACGCTTCCCATTCGCCTGTACTGCGCAGATACAGCGATACAGATACAGATACAGATACAGATACAGCTGCACTGGCTGGCCAAAGAGTTGGCAGCGCCTCTTTAGGTGCCGCCTCCAGAGAGGCAGAAAGAGAGAGTGGGATAGGGGAAGAGCGAGAAAGATAACCCTCAGATACAGATACGACTCTGTATTTGTATCTGCAGCCGAAGCATCTTTTGGATGCCCACAACCCCAAGCGCAAACAAGCCACTTAATTGCCAGGCACTTATCACTACCAGGTCAATCTGCGTACCCAAACCCCAGCTCGAATCCCAATCCCAATTCCCAACCCCCTTTTTCTGCCCAACCTGTTGCGTGTTTGCTGCCGCTGTCGCTCAAACACTTAAAAACGAATTACGAACGAATTTAATTATGCTAGCGCTTCTTCTGGTTTGCTGCTCTTCACACCCCAGCAGGCTGGCGTAATTAAAAAGTCCTCCATTTGATGTCGGTAAATATTTGCTGACCTGTGCTGAAGAAGTTGACATCCGAGTCCGTGTAGTAGGCACTGCCGTCGCCCCCGAAGGGCGCCATGTCATTGAAGTAGCCCAGGCCCAGCGATGCAGCCGTGGAGCTGCTCAGAGCTCCGACCAGGTTGCTGGCGCTGCTGCTGCCGCTCCCCGCGAATCCCTGCGAGGAGGCGCTGGACGTCGAGCCACTCGAGCTGGAGCCGGAGGAGGTGGTGGTGGTGCTGCCCGTACTGCCGCCGGACAGTCGATGATGGTGTTCCGCGGCTCCGTAGTGAGCCTGCTGCTGCTGGAGATGTTGCTGCTGCTGCGGCTGCAGTTGCGGAAGATGTGGCTGCTGCTGCTGGGGAGACTGTTGTTGCTGCTGCTGCTGCTGCAGTTGGTGGTGATGCAGCGGCTGCTGCTGGCCCAGTTGCTGGTGCGGGTGCGAGTGCAGGTGATGGTGCGGATGGTGGTGATGGTGTTGCGCCAGGTGATAGCTGGGATAGTTTTCATAGCTTTGCAGGACCATGTTGCCCTGTTTGTAGTTGTTGTAGTTGCTGCTGCTGCTGGTAAAGTGTTGCTGCTGTAGTTGCTGATGCTGATGCTGCTGCTGCTGCAGCTGCTCCTTGTCGCTGTCCAAGGCGTTGGCGGCACTGATTATGGTGGCATTCACTAAAAACGCAGAGGGCGGCATTTCTTCGCTTCAAGTTGATCGGTTCTCAAAAACGGAAACTCCACCTCGCTGGTCAAAGGTCGCGTCATTGACGCTGCTCAATGGAATCTGCGGGATCGGCTCTGTGTGCGTTTTGTGTATGTTTGTGTCAACTCCCGGCTCAGGGATCAGGGATCAGATTATGCTGGTGGTACTTGCAGTCGTATTAAAATTGATTTCACTTCACTTTTGTGGGGAGGGGAGCAAACACATATAAATATATTTTAATTTTTGCACTGTCAGCCACAGATTTTGGGCTGTTTTGTGGCTTATGCGGGCCCTAATCAATTGGACGATTGATAAGTCCCAGTTAGCCAGGGGGACTTATGGGGGCGTAATACCAAGTAGTATATTCCACTCTAGTGCTCTCCGCCTCAGTCTCGATCGTTAATTGTGTGGTTTATTTTCGCGGGTATTCACTGCTCACTGCACAATTCACACTTTGCCAGCGAATATTCTGCTGCCACACCGTCGCGAATTCTTAGCACTTTTGCGAATTAATGGCAATTAATTGTGGGCACTCTCGGTCGCTTGAACACTTGAGCACACTCGCGGCACACTGGCGATAAATTAATGCGCATATCGTAGTGTGGATGTTGACATTGTTTTCATTCCACGCGTTAATCAGTGAGTTTTAAATGTTGTTCTCCGATCCCACTGGCGGTTTCATAAAATTGGCTTTTTATCGTAACTTTTCAAGCCTCAATTCCTTCTTGCCTCCGGCGAGCGCGATAACACGGACGGACGAAAGGCGCACTGGACCAGGCGGCGTATGAGCGATTTCCACTGGCACGTACTATATAGCAAGATCGTTCGGTTTCTGTAAGCGAGCGAGCGAGCAACGTTAGCTCCGCCACCTTCGGCATTCGTTGAAGAAATGAAGTTGCTCTGAAGTTGCACTCGGGTTGTTGCCTGCTCGGCCACCGCTCGTTCGCTCGTTTATCGCCCTCTCGCTTGCGCTCGGGTCGTGTGTGTGTGGGAGAAGCGGCCCTCGGGTCGCCTTCGGCTCGACTTCGTTGCGCATTCCGAGATACGACGAGTGTGCCAATGGCAAATAATAATAATCATCATCATCGGGAATACTTTCACACAGGGTGTTTCTCACACTCGCACTCATGAGTGTTTCGCTCTCGCTCAATCGGACATTGGTTCCAGCGGCTGCTCTCTTTGGCCAAGTTAGTCAGTCGGTGTTAGTTAGTGGCAGCGTCTTAAAAAGTGACTCAGATTAAATGGCCCGCCGCTGCGCATTTACCCCCAAGTTGTGTTTGTTTAAAGAGATCGAGTGTTCGAGATACGCTTACGAGTCTCCAAACTTGTTCATTTTAAATAATTATAATTTGCCACAAAAAAACTATGATTTAAATGTTTAACATGTGTACGAACTTTTAAAATACACGGATCAAATAGTTTGATATGGAATCAGATAACTGAAAAGCTTTAATAATTTGTTGTTGGTAGTTTTTAAACACATCTCCTGCTTTTTAGTTGATTTCCTTTTCAAAACCCTTAAATTTTAACTCACCAAATTTTATATCTAACAGGAAAATCAATATTTTTTAAATCAATTTTTAGATTTTCAAGCTAACCCAAAAGCTTTGCTATATTTTCATCTATCCAAGACCACAGCTACATAGTACTATTGTTAATTTCCCCTGGGCAGCCGTACAGTTGCTGATGGAAATTGGCTTTTCAGATCATTAACAACGCCGACTCACACGGAGCCGTCAAAATGGCCCTCGCCAAACGAAAAGACAGAGAGGAAAGACATTAAGAGATACAAGACAATAGCGGTGGGGAGTGGGACAAAAAGATACAAAAGTATCTCCTCGGCCCACTGGCCAGTTGGCTGAGATTGCTATGGCTCTTGGCGATCATCATTACCATGATGATCGAGTGGGCAGCAGGCAGCAGGCAGCGGCACATCATCATCGGAGACCGCTACACGGAAAGCGTATGTATCTCACAGATACTTGCGTATGGGGGCAAAGTGGGATTGGTTGCCGTCACTAATACATAAATGCGATCATGAGATCATGCCAAAATAATAAAAAAAAATAAACAAAAAAGTCGAGAGCAAGAAAAGCATAAAAAAACGAAATTAAAAATTAGTTAACCATTCCAAACTGTAGGCGTACGTGTCTTCGCCACAGATACATATATACATACATATATGTATTATATAAATTTTAGTTTGGCTTTTCATAAAGAAAAAAACTAAAACAAATAAATAAATACAAAAAAATGGTGGCCCGCAGCTCTGGAAACGTGTTTTGGGGCATTTTTTCTCGCCATCCGCCAGCCAATGACAATTTGCTGTGGATTTTTCGGGCTAAGCGAGCGCGAAACGTGAAATCCGAAATGGCACGTTCCCCCTGCCAAAAGATAGATCCACGGCTAAGTGGATAAACTGCAAACTGTTCCCCTGTACGGCAAATGCAACGCCATGGCGAATATTTGCCTTATCAAATACAGAAGGGCAACACCACTAACTCAACTCCCTTATCGCCCACTGATAGCCGCTGCAAGAGCTTCCCAACTGCAATGGCCTCAGGTGGCTGGCGTTTCCTGGAAAAACTCGGGTGCACCTCCAGCTGATAAAGCACAAAAGCGAGGTACTGCAAAAAATTTAATTAATTTTGCAGTGAAAAATTAATTTTCAGTGATTTTCACATTTTATGCTGTAATTATCACATCGTTTTCTGGCTTTTAAGCATTGAAATTTGATGGTTTTCAAATGGGAAATATCTCTTAAATTTTAATAGATCTTTACGAGGGAATAATATATATTTTAAATATAATTTTCCCCTTCTTAATATAAACTATGGTTTATATATACTTTTCCCAGCAAAAGATTGTCTTAAATCTTTGAAATACTTAACTTTCAACCGATTTGAAACATTTCCCAATTTAATTTCTATTAAATTTTTTGTGGTAATTTTAGTAAATGTATTTTTCTCAGTTTATTTTGGGGGTTTACACGAAACCGCGTGGCCAATTTAACGGCATACATCATAAATTCGTATAAGGAAGCCCCAAAACCAAACAGCTGTTGACCATATTCAGTTGTGGCCACAAAAGGATCGCTTAGTTGGGCTTCTTCAGAACTGTTTTTCTTCAGGCTTATTTTTTGGGGCACTTAAAAATTCTCGGCAGCACACGCCAGTGAAGGGGAATAATCATATAATGTAAAATAAATATTGAAAATATGATGTCTTTCGTGAGCTTCAAGTTTTGTTTTCGCCTTTGATTTGCTGCGTAAAGTGGCGGAGAACAATAGAAAAACAAGCGGAAATACAAAAAACTAAAAAATAAAAAACTCGGTAAAAAGAAGAGGAGCTACCTGAGGGAAAGACAGAGAGAGAGAGAGAGGGTATACCGAGAGGTAGCCGGAGAAAGAGACGGCTGATGCGCCTCGCTTACGACCATTTCCGGTTGAAGCACGTGCGCACATTTCGAAGAGGAGCGCAGCTCAGCTCGGCTCCTCCTCCTCCTCCTGGTGCTGCTTAACCCGCCGAAAAGCCACCACCAAAGCGGAAAACCAATCACAATCTCATAAAACCGGCGACACTTCCACCCAAAAAAAAATACAACAAGAATATACACACAGAACGAGGAGTAAATGTAGATCCTACTTGCCCAAAACGCACACGTTCCCCGCCAAGGGTTAACACAACAATTATCATTGCCTCGAATGAATACCAAATGAGATGATGCGATGATGATGATGGTGTGTGCCAAAAAAAAGGAGCCGAAAAAGGAGCAAGCTGGAGGGGAGAGAGTACTTTCAGTTGAATTTCAATTAAAACTCGTTTCTCGCGCACAAAGGGATTACACACTTAATGCAATAAGGACGAGCCGGAGAGCAGGAGAGGAGGAGTTGCAGGAAGCGCCTACGGAGCGAACAAAGGATAGCGATGAAATAGTCCTGGATTCCTCCTCCCGAGCTGCCAGCCAACAGCTGTCGGCTGACACTCGAGATCGGCCATTCACAATTGATATCAAATTAAAGGAATCCGGGAATGTAATCCTCAAGTCTCAGTCCCCAGAATCTAGAATCCCTGTCTCGCATCCCTCTGCTGCACGTGTGCAAATTGCACTCGTTGCACTCCGCTGCCAGCACTTCCGGCCCCATCATCTTCTCCCCGTCCCTGTTCCGCTAATGTAAATCGGATGTCAATGGATTGCGCGTGAGGCATATCAATTAGAGGCGGGAAAGAGACGGCTCACCAGCCCCGGGGAGAACCTGTTGGATAGCAAGCCACATAACATAAATAAATAAACTGTTAGGCTGCAGCAGCAGCAGCAGCAGCAGCAAAACGGAAGGAAATCGTAAACACAGGCCAGTATGCAGTAGGTAGTTGCTGCCGATGTTTTGACACGCATACTATCGTAATTACGGCCTAGCTTTCGAGCTTTTTTTTCTACATTTTTCCCTCCCGGAATCTCAAATCGGAGTCTTTGGCCCACTGCGCCAGCCAGCCCACCTGTTCTGGAGATGGATCCGAGGCTGGACTGCAGCTTGAAGCTGCTGCTTCCGTGCAGGGGCCAAGAATAATATCAATTTCCTATGTAAACCGCGCTGTTCCTGCCTTAGAAATACCTGCGTTTTGACAACAAAATAAACAGATGCAACATCAGCAGCAGCAGCAGCAGCAGCCACCGCTGAAGAGCTGCCTTGATTGTTGGGAGCTGTAAACAAGACACACACACACACACTAAATACAAACAACAATAATCATAATAGTAGCGCTCCGCATGCGTTTCACAGCTCCTTGCTAGCCTGCCTGGCTGGGGAGCGGAAATGAAACCAGATACTTTGATAGCAACGCATGTGTGGAACTGGAGCTGGGAGCTGGGAGCTGGGAACTGGCAACTGGGAACTGGAGATCTCTGGAGATCTTCGGTGGACCTGCTGATGATGATACACATGTATTTGCCATTGCACTTATCGATCTTGATTAAGCAAAACGCTGCCAAGTGCTCTTGATCCGATGCAGATTGCTGAAGTAGGATATGATCCTGCAGTTGCTAAATGCCGGGCATGTCATTGATCTGATCTTTAAGATCTTGAGGCACATCTATCCATCCATCTATCTATCTATCTATCAAAGGCAGCCTGAAAGCTGAGAACTTCTCCACTCCCGGTGACTTTTGTGCGAGAAATGAGACACTAACCGATGCTGCCTGGGAAATGATTGAGGAAATCGGAGCTCTCGGACAGGTGAATCTTGATTATGGATCGGGTTCTCTAAATTGGCTGATCATGTTTGGGAAAAAGAGATTTGGCAGAGAGATTTTGCTAGCCAAACTGATGGCATCTTGAAGAGTTTTATAAGTTCCGGGGTTAAGGGTTAGCTAATGGTATTGATATTGGTGGGTATAAATGAGGTTTTTTATGTTTCAAGATGATTTATATATGTATTTTAAAATATATTTAGAAGTTTCTTAGAATTAACTAGCAATCCAAGCTATTATTGATCTTGCATCTTGTATAACCCAGATAAGATATCAGTTTTCAAGGGTTCCCTGTGATTTTCTTATACAACAAATCATCGTATCTTAAAGAATTATAACACCAACTGTTCATCCTTCAGCTACAGATCCTTTCAGCCTTTAATAATTAGACATACACAACCCACAGCCACATATTCTAACAAACCGGAAATGATCATGATCGAATGATCTTCAATCACAACTCCTTGCAGTCAGGATCTTCCACTATTTACTCGCTGTGTGTGTGCGTGTGTGTGTTTGCCAGGAACCTGGTCAGATGTACTGCTGGGGAAACAGTTGGCCAGAAGACAAGGAGCGGGAGAGAGAGAGAGTGACTCGCTAAATGGCTCATTTATGGCCGTTTCCCACTGCGCGGCAACAACGCACCCGGGCAGTGTGTGGCATGCGGTCACCTCCGGCCGAGGCAAGAGTACCGCAAAAGCAGAATCGAATGAACCTGAACCTAAACTCGAAAACTCGAAAACCTAAAACCCAAACCCGAATCCAGAACCTTAGCGGCAGCAGCAGCGGGGGTGGGGTGCTGCAGCAGGGCAACTCAAGCGGCTGACTAAATGTCAGAGAATTCACCTGCACCTGTCCGACTATCACCATGCCAACAACAAGAATAACAGCAGCACCGCCGCCAGCAGCAGCAGCGAGGGAGAGAAATGCTCGGTATATATTGTAAAAAAAAAGAAGGAAAAACTGCGTGCGTCGACAGAATATCGGACAGCGACAACATGTGTTGCTACTAAACTCGATTAAAAACAAAAAAAAAGGAACTGAAATACAGAGGCAGAGGAGGTCAGGGCCAAAGGGGAATAGAGGGACAACAACTGTTGTGCACCGCTGGTCTCTTTTTTTATATTTTGTATTTTATAGGGTTCGATGCAGATACAAAATATATATGGAAGCCCAGGGAAGTTGAGATTCTAAGGGAATATTTTCTATGTCTAATTAGAAGTTAAAAGTTAGGTCAATTGCAAACCTTTTCTGTAAAATTGTATCTAATTAAAGTGGGTTTTAATATATTCCTACAACTAAGCCTCCATAATCCCCTTAAAAACCCTGTAAAATGTCCTATAAGTACAAGTACTCTTTCTGCCAGTGCATTTCTGTCAGGGTCAGATTGTCCGATCACAGATACACACCAACACACACACATCGCCCACACAATAACCGAGTGTGAGAAACTGCAGGCAGTCGGTGTTTCTGCTCCTTCCAAGTTCCAAGTTCCAACTTCCTCCTTCCTCATTCCTCATGCCTTCTTCCTTGTTCCTCATGCTCTCCTTGTGTGTTTACCCCGGGCGAACAAGATGCAGTCAAGCGATATTGGGATATTAGAAGGCCCGAAGAAGGATCGGATCTATGGAGGATCTCGGGGATCTACCTGCCAGGGCCACTTTGGGCTTGCCTAATTTACTTGTGCCCCAGGATCATTGTTGTGCCGCATTCATTCACGAAAAAACAGAACACTGAAATCTCTACCCTGGCGAGGCATTGAACTGGTTGCTGCTGCTGCCTTAAGGGACTCGACTCTCAAGGTGCATCGGTACGGAACTAAAGGAAGTAAATTACCGGATGTTGTCTACTCATTCGCCTGTTGTTCTTTTGCTCGCCCTCTCCGTACTCAGACCTCTTTTGGCCATTCATTTCGTATTCCTTTGCTTTGATTCATCGAAATGTCCTGCGGCTGCGGCCCTTTGTCAACGACCTTGCTTTGCTGCTCACTTTTCGCATGAAACCGAAACCGATGCGAAGAACAAAACGAGCTGAATGCAAGCCAATAAAACATTTTGCCAATCCATATCCCTGGGATACATACACCTTCCGAGCAGAGAGCTCCGTGTTAGAGTGGCGGCTATCGTGGCATCCTGGCAGCAGTTTAATTACTCACCTCATGTGCAATGCGTTTGTAATTGCCATCAACTATTGGCCAACTCTCGATAGTTGAGTTGAGGCTGCTTTCCCACGCCCGTTGCTGGGGTGGTCGTTAGCAAAACCCACTAACTTGTTTATAGTTTTGTACTTTGTATCTTTCCTTGTTGATAAATTACCCAACAAATGCCGGGTGAGAGAGCGAGTTAGGGGCAGGGCCCGCGTTCCAGCTCATTGCGCGGTAATGTCTCGTTAAAGGACACGAAGGACAAGTTGCGAGGGTGGAGAGCGTGGGAGCGGTATTTACTTCTTTATGGGACATAACTTTTAAACTGCAGACAAATTTGGAAAAATAACGAGTATTTAAGCGATGGCTTTGATAAGGGTAATAGCTTTGTAATTAACTTGGTGATTTTTTAAAGTCTGTGTGAAAGTCTTTAATTATATTACCAGTTTTAGATCATTTTCCTAACGTTCTAGGTCATTATTTCTTAACCAAAACAGTTTAGAAATGTTTCAATATATTTTTGCACTCGAAAATGTAACCTAAGGCTGGCAATTTCCATCTCTTATCTTGGGGAATCGACTAGAGATACTTTGCATTGCCAGAGATACTTACTGGTGACTAAGCAAACAGCGTAAAAACCTCTCGGGCAAACACTGGAACACTACAGCAAGGGCGACAAAGATGGCAAATAGCAGCGAATGAAACAATACTTGGCGGGACAACAACATCAGCAGAAACAACAGAAGAAACAGGGAAAATATCAACAAATCAGCTGCGCAAGCGCACAGATCAAACGCTGAAAGGCCGCCAGAAATACTCAAAAAAAAAAAGAAAAAAATACAAATTTTAAGGCAAGAGGCGGCGGCTCGACACTTTTAAAAAACTGCCAGTGGAGGTGGGGCCCACAGAAAAAAAAGAAAAAATTAAAGCTAAAGCAAGCTGAAAATTCAAATTTATTTACACTTTGACGCATTTAAAACAAAGAGAGCGGTAGATACAACAAAAATGTATGGAAAAAAAAACCACAACAAGTGGGGGAAAACATAAAATAACGAAAAGAGAGAACAGAGCCAAATGTAGACAAATAAATGACACAAAACAGAAGGCAACAACAAAAACAATGCCTATAACGATGTGAAAATTAAATGAAAATGAATAAAAACAGGGAGAGAGAGGGGAGAGGGAGGGAGACTAGGAGATGGTGGAGCCACTAAGCAGGGCAGGCAGGTCTCAAACTGATAAAGATCTGAAAATAGCAATCGCAGGCCCAGAGTCGAAAGAGTCGAAAGAAACATTAACGGGGCCGACTGAGAAATGTTCAAGTTTTGCACAGAATTTACGAGTCTCGTCTCTGCTCTGCTCTGAGCCAGGCCAAATTGCATTAGCGGGGGAAAAGGCAAGGGAAATGAGAATTTTCCCACGTTCCGACTCCGTTCGCTCAGGTGTTTGAGTTGGACAAATTATCGCCACAAACGGGCCGACCAACCGACCAGCAGAAGGAGCTGCCCTGCACACCTTGGCAGGACCTGCACACAAACACACACAGAGGTCCTTTTGCACGGTGGTTGCATCCACGATAGCCATCGCAAAGCCAGGCACCACCAGCACAGCACCGCTTGCAGCCCCTAAATCATCTGAGCCCTTAGCCTGCACTTGCTGCTCTGGCGGAATTTCGCCCTCATCAACCCTCTCTCGCAGGTTCAGGTTCCCACAATTACACAGAGAACAATGCAGGACCAAGAACGTATCTTGTGTTATATGTATCTCAAAGATGCTAATAGAAGTCCTTAAGCAGGCATTTTAATTTAAATTTAATTGAATTTAATTAAAATAGTTTCAAATCTTTATTTCCTTGATTTTACACAACTAATATTGCCTTCCAAAATTTTAATTATATTTTAGAACCTTCTTTTAATTAATATTAAGCTAAAAATCAAGCTCTCCATATATTTTCCCCCGTGTAAAACACCCCTATGGCTCATTTCCCTTCCCCTATGGCCACATTTGTTGCATTTCCCATATTCCGATTGCATTTCTATATAATTTTGATATTTGCCTGCAGAGAGACAAGTGGTGTTACACCTATGTTGTTGCTATTATTTTGTGTGTGTGTTTTTTTTTTGGGTTGACAAGTTCCCAAGGTTTTGGGTCAGTAGAGCTGCTATACTCCACCAAAAAGAGAGGGTGGTTTTCCTGCATCGGATTTATCTTGGTTTTTGAGTGTTTGTTTGTTTGTTGATTTTAGCATCGTAATTTCGTGTTGTGTTGAGGTTTCTCAAGTGGGGAGAGATATAACCGGAAGTTGAGGAAAGTGAGGGAAGTATATTTCATATGTTTTAGGGGCTGAAACTATATAGTTCTCATAAATTTATGATTAATCCCTCTATGAATATTGGTAGAATTATTACTTGAATTAATTTAACAGCCATTATCTAGTTGTAAAGCATTATATTTGCTTTTGATTTCTTACTGTGCTCCCTCCATCATTTCACAATTCGATCCCCTTGAATTTTTCCCATCAATCGCGCGTGAATCCCCCCAACAATTCACGAAGAGAAAACAAATTTTCAACACAATTCAATTAGCGCACACACGCGGCCGCAAAAATCAAAAACCGAAATTGTTAATGAAAATTGCAAAGTGACCCCTGTATCTCTCTCCTCTCGACACGAAAAGTAAATAAACACGAAATGCATTTGGAGAGGAGGAAAACACGAAGAAAACAAAAAAAGAAAAGCTGATGGAAAACGCCTTAAAGCGGAAATATGCAAGGAAATTGCCAAGGCGCTGACAGCGAATTAATCGAGTTGCTGCGGGTCTAGCGTCTTAGGAATCTAAGAAATCAATGAATGGCGATGGAATATAGAGACTCCTGCTGGGGGTCGAAGGTGAGGCTGCGGATATTTTGACGCAAATGCAGCGGAAATTGCGGCCACAAAATGTCCCCAAAAAAAAGCCACTGAAGCCACCGAAAAACTCCTCCGAAAAAAGCCCGTAAAGGTAGTTAAAAGATGAAAAAACCAGAGCAGCAACCGCAGACCGAGACATAATTTCATCAGTGTTATTAATTTTAGCGTTGAAATTTGCTTTAATAATATAATTAATGTCTGGCAGAGGGAGACAGGAGTATTGGGAGCGAAAAGACAGGCAGATAGAGTGGCGGCGGCGGCTCCGAGGGAGAGAAAAAAAACGCAGCCTCACATCCGGTCAACATTTTGTCGCCGCTCGCCGCCGTGTCTCTCTCTCTCATGTGAACTCTTTTCAAAAGGCAACAAAATAAATAAGTAAAAAAGACAAAATAAGGCGAAAAAAAAAGAGAAAAACGGAAAAAGAGGTAAACCAAATTACAGCCCAGGGGGCGGGCGAGGGCTATGGCCGGGCCGGGCCGGAGGGAGCCGGAGCCCAGTCTTGGCGGATTGTCTGCAAATCCAAAACGAGTTACAGTTCATTCATTCCCAGCCGGGCTCACACACTCATTCATTGATTCACCCGGCCATTCATTCGGTTCGAGTCGAGTCGATCGCCAACCGGCTTCAGCCTGTGTGCTTTTTTTCGATCTATGCATCTCTACAAAGCTATATAGACACACATATAGCTCCATTCATCGGCTCTCGGCCAACGGATGTCGGGGTTCGGTTCTTTTCCTCCGAGATCTGATACATTCGAGGCGATTTTATTTATCTGTTTCGTTTGTCTGCCGTTTGTTGCGAGTTAATAATTATAAATTGGCGTTCGTTGGCTCGTTGGGCAACTAGCGTTGCCCCGCGAGATACATTTGTATCTCTGTATCTGTGCGGCTGCGGCTGTAACTGTGCGCCTGCCAAGACTATTTCTCCATTTTGTCGCTTGGCTTTTTGTTTGCCTAATTCTTAATGATGCATAAAGTGCTTTGCTTGGCACATGAAGTTTTGAAAGTTGATTGCAAATTAATTGCCAACCCCCGGCCAGCCTCTGACCCAGGTTTATTCTCTTAGATATTATTACCTTTTAATTAGTTTTTTATTTCTGTGATTTGGGAATTGAATTTGCAGCTATAAAAGTGTAAATATAGTACATTAAATCTATACGAACTGTAGTCAAATTATAAACATTATTTTCTTTAATTTGTCAAGTATAGGAATAGGTTATATTCTCCATTTAAAATGCTATTATTTAAGATCCTTTTTACACTCTCAAAAGTTATTCTCTTTCTTCACCTCTTCTTAATATTACTAAGATCCAACACTCCCCAGTAAATGGGTTACCTCTCCAGCCCCAGAATTTCAGTTCAAGGTAGTACGTACCTCCTAGCTTTAGCTATACCCCTGCATATATGCATACATATATAGAAGTCATATATCACTCTATATGGCCTGCATTTGCATCTGAAATCAAATGCAATTCGTCTCTTTCAGTTTCACGTTTCGTTCATTGCCTTTTCGGGCCTCCAATCGCCATCACAAAACACACTCCCTCCGGCCTCCTCCACTATTAGCGGCTTTTGCATTATACAAATTTAATGTTTAATTTTTTTCTCTCCCCTCCTCGTGTTGCTGTTGTTCTTTTGAGCGTTCTTTGTTTTAGATGAACTCGACCGTAACGCTTTTCTATGGCGTAAATTTACATCTACATACGTAACGAAATAAAACGAATAAAAAGGAGAACAAAAACAAAAAATAACAGAGTGAAAAAAATAAAAAGGTAAAAAATAAAACGTACAAAATTAAAGTTCGAGGAGACGACGTCGACGACGCCGCCGTCAACAGGCAGCAACTAAAACAATAACAATAGTGTGGCTGTTGATGTGCCGGCAGCAACATCAGTTCCACAGTTCCAATCCCCCACCAGCTTGTCGGAATCCCATTCGGATTCCACCCGATGGAGGGAGGCCCTAGTATTAGAACCAATGTCGGTTGGCTGCGCGTCGGATTCAGCTGAATATGGTAATAAATTAAGCGAAATCCGCGTAACTCTGCCCCCGGAGCGTTCGAGACAGATAAGTGTGTATGCCCCTCGTGCTGCACGGCCAGGTGATACGGTGGCTATAGTCGGGTGATGCTATATGTTTTTAATGTGTGTGTTGTTGCTGTTATGCAAGCCACTCTCGGCAGACCAACCGCAGAATGCAGCCCCAACTCACACTGGCGGAGTGGAAACAATGCCAAGGAATGCAGATCGCGGGGAGAATTTGACTGCAAAAATGGGTAACAACAGTGAAGATGCCTATTCTTAAAGTGATATTAGATTAAAAATTCTATAGGAAATATAACTCTAAAGAGTAAGCTTAAGAAATCAGTGTCAAAAGAGTCTTGCAAGTATTTGAAGCCTTTATTTCAATAACTTTTTCCATGGAACTCTTTAAGAAAAAAACATCTCCATTAGATGTTGTTTATTGAAATTATACAAATTAAGTTGCAAGTTATTAAGTTATTAGTATCAGGATTATTTCCACTAAAACAGGGTACTCAAATTCAAACATATACCTATTTTTTGTTAAACCTCCATAAAAACCAAAGGCTGGGGAAAAACCTCCGGGAGTGAAAAATAGCAGAAAACCGAAAACGTTGACTTGACTTTTCACAGCTCTCTGCGCTCTGGCACCCACCCCTCCTAAGCCGCAGTGCCTCATGCTCCTCCCTCATGCACCTCCCCCCTAGTACACACCACACCCATAGAAGACCCCAGATCGGAGCTTGGGGTACACTAAACCGGAGGAGTCGACTCCGGCAAAGTAGAGCTTCGGTAGCAGTTGCTCTGACCAGCGAAGCGCGCAGGCGCGTAGTCCGAAAACTCCCAACGGCGTCGACTATGTTAATTAGTGACAATGTGATTTCTGGCCCTGAAGGCGCTGCTGCGCCCCCGCCCTCGGGCACGCCTCCCCCTCGGAATGATTAATTTGCTGGCACTGAAAGCGGACTTCAGCCTGAAGTGGGTTGCCTTAAATTCCGCTAAATGCCATAATAATATGCTTCTTTTTCCAGCCGAGCCACACGGTTGTTTCTGTTTCTGGTTCTTCTACGATTCTACGACTTTGCATTCGCAAAACAATGGCGTTGAAATTAAAAATGAAATTCCACTTTATGACCTTAACAAATTTGCAATCAACATAATTCCACGTGTTATGACTCTTTAAGTTTTATGTTGCGTATCGAAAAAGATTTCTTTTTCCTACTCAAAAAAAAAAAACCAAAATTAAAAAAGGGGCTAACTTCTATGACTTTTTCGGGCTCTTTTCTTTCTGCTGGTTCTGCTCGGCGGCCTTAGCAATTTGTGGGAGGTGAAAACTATCTTGCGTTAATGCCTGAATTTAGCGTAATTAATACGTGGCGGCGGCCAGTAAATGAAGTAGAAGTTAAAGTCGGAGCAGAAGCCGTCGTCCGAGGTGATCATGTTTCCCATTTCGGCCTCACATTGTATGGTAATGGGACAGGGATTGGGTGTGTTCTTCTGGGTAGGTATTTAATTTCAACAACGAACGAACTGGATTCCCGATAATTCCGCTGGGATTATAGCACACGTTTTATTCATATTTTTCTGCTAATGTATAATTATGTGCTCTTCGAATTCCACGGAACTGTAAAATTGCCTCGTTTTGTGGTCTAATTTTTTATTTGATATTTATGCGGAAAATAAGTGGAGGAAATTACGGGTTGAAAATGTACAAGGTATAAGTGTTGAAAAATATATGAATAAATGGGTTGAAAGGGGGAAGAAGTATATTATTTACTATAGAAATTAGGTGTTTTATGATCTGAATTAATCCAAAAACTCATTAGAAAGCGTACAAAATATAATATCCTTTATTTTACCTTCTTCCAACGGTGTCCTTATATGTATTTTAGATAAATTTTTATAACCATTAGTATTAAAAAAGATACTTATTCTTGTTCAAGATACCTCTTTCTTTCCCCCTAAAAACCTCAAGCCACCCATGCAAATCAAATCAATGCCCTGACAAATGAAAGTGAAAACGCTGAGCACACTTTTCCACCATTCACGATGACTGTCTGCCTGTCTGCCACATGTCTGTCTTGGCGAGAACGGAAAGATTGTCATTCCATTGTCATTTTCAAAACCAACAAACTGTAGCTAAACAAGTGAGGTAGAGTAGTTGCCGAAGCACCCGAGAATTTACAAACTGTCACATGCTAAGAGAACCTCCAACGACATGTGACTGGAGATGGAGATGGAGTTGGAGTTGGAGTTGGAGCTGGGGATAGGGATTGGAGGTGCTCAGTCGGATGGATCTACAAGTCAAATGTGCATTAAATGTGTCATTCTGCGAGGCAACCAACTAAGCAGATCGGGGGATCGGGAACTGGAGCCTGAGTTGGAGCTGTTCTATGGTCGGTTGATCGGTCGGTTGCCTGGGCTGAGGTTATATGGAGCTGGGCCGCATTGCCTCAGCTGCGATGATGATGATGATGATGAATCAACAGCCGGCAAGGGGCAACAATGGCAACTCTTCAAGCTTGGACAAACATTTCACGCATCAGGCACTTTATTATGTAGAAATAAAAAAAAAACATACAACATCAGCAGCCGTCAGAGGAATAAAGGCAAATGCGAATACCAAAAACTTCATGAATGGGGCACAAATAGCAAATGGCAAATCATAGAATAGGAACAGCTTTAGACATGGCGATTTTCGCAAATCTAAATTTAGTGAACAATGGCGAGAGACTGGAAATGATTTTCACCGCAGCTCCGCAGCTCCGGAGGTAAATAAACTTGATTTTGATTTCTCTCTCACTTCTTCGACTTGGGTTTCATTAAGGGTTCGTTCGTTTTGTCGGCATAATGACATCATGCGAGTGTAAAACAAAAAACAAATCAAATTTGAAAAGAGATATATGGCGAGAGAGCAGCAGAACAATGACTGAAGAAGCGGCACAGGGGCTAAAAAAACAACAAAAAAATAATATTAAAAAACAACCAAAAAAGGCAGCGGCAATTTTGCGTGCAAATATCTAAGATACACTAGCCTAGATACGCTCTCAACCAAAACATCGAAAGACCCTGGTCATGATGGGGTCTGTAGTCTATAGTCCGTCGAACAATCATGCAGCTCACATATGTGTAGCTCTAGCTGTATCTGTATCTGTACCTGTATCTGTATCTGCGGCTATTGTATCTGTGATTCAGTTTCGACCGCTGACTAAGCGTTAGATGCGCGTACCGAAAAGCCGATCGGAATATAGTACACACTTTCGGAATGATCGCGGGGTTGAGTGCCGAATAACAACACCCGACTTGTGCATAAATTCCAGCTGTGTTAAAGTGCAGCACCGTAAATCATTCAACTACTGTAGTAAGCCCTCACCCTCACCTCACCTCACCCCCTTCGGGGCGCATCTTGGCTGCGACGATGATGAAACTTTGAAGCATTTTCAGCTTTTTTGCGCTTCGCTGATTTCGCTTGTAGGTGTTGCACGGTGCCTAGGCTAGTGGGAGGGTCAAATTAAATGAAGAATACTGCGAGGGGAAAAATGAGAAAAGACGCAGTTCGTTGGCCATAGCAAAAGTGAAGCGTGTTCATGACACTGTTTTCATTATTATTCGGCTGTTTGAAGATTTGGAAACTCGTTTGCCAAAGGCATGAACTCGATTCTTAATGTGTGTAATTAATCATAATTTGTTTTTAGTTTTAATGAGTGACTTTTAAGGCCTGTCCGTGAAGGTTTTAAGCTCGGGCACACCTGGATGCCATTAAAGCCAACGCGCACTCATCTGCATAATTGCCCTCCATAGGAGCTCCTCAGGAGCATCGAAGGAGTTGAGTGCCAGGAGCAGGGTTAACAGTGTCACCGAGTCACGCACTCGGCAAACCTTTTATCCCCCGATCCCCCCATTTCCCATCCCGGCATAGAAAGAATTCCCGCCGGGTCAATCCATTTTTCACACAGTCGTCCACACAAACTAGCCGTAAATTCGTATGCAAATACCACGGATCGGCAGGGGGAAAATCATCAATAATATGCAAATGCAGCAAATTAATGACTGACAAAAAGACAATCGAAACGAATTAAGAAAGCCAGCCCACAAGCCAGGAACACCGAACCACAAACGATCCCAACTGATCCGATCCGAGTCGCATAATTTGCGTAGATGCGGGCCTGCCCAGGAACAACAGCGACTAGCCGAGACGAGACGATACGTGGCGGTGGAGGGGGCCCCCAGCCGGTGGCTTTATCCACAAGATTGGAATAATAATAACAACGATGACAACAGGGGCTGTCTCTTCGCAGCAACAACACAAATGATTGAATCAAATTGACGACCAGAACCTAGCCACCGAAGCCATCGTTATGAGCTACTATACATGTGTCCGGCCACACTCTGACATTGAAGGGGATTTGGATTTTCTTAAGATTTTTGAGATATATTCAGAGAGTGTTTTTAAAGAAAGATAAAGAATCAATCAAAAAGCAAACAGCTTATAGGGCTTTCTAGGACTTCTTTACTGTCTAAATTTTCTAATAAACAATGACTTTTGTGACCTTTTTACTGGATCAACTGAGCCAGATCCTCAGATTACACAAATAAATACTCTTTTGATCGATAAAGCATGTCCCTTAGAAAGTTGTTTAAATGACAAAACAATTATAACCTAAACTATAGCAAAAATTGCAGGAGTAAATACAAAAATAAGTCGAAGAAATATAAATATTACATTTACACAGTTCCCAAAATAGAAAGAGTATTCAAAACTCCCCAAGTAATTTAAATAGACTTTTCGGTTTGACTTGGCCAGCGAATTGATTGTTTCATTAGCCGCGCACACGTCTGCAGCTGGGATATGTAAATGTTTAAACATTTATGGTCATAATGTGTCAAAGACCATAAATTCAATTAATTTATTATAATGACAGGAGTGGGCCTGGATCGCCGGCAAGTGCAGACGGCAGACTCCGTGCTGGGGGTCAGTTTTGATTAATCATACGAATGCGTAGCGCTCACTACATCATCTTGACACTGCAGCTCCGGCGGAGAGCCTGGCTGGCTGGCTGGCTGGCTGCTGTGTTCCAATTTGTACGGCGACGCATTAAACAAATGTATCTCAATCTCAAGCTGTGCCCCGGCGTCGACGACTCCGCCAGGCATAATATAGCCCCGCAATCGCACGCACTCCCCCGTGTCCCCGCCTAATACGTAAACAATTTAAATAGATATTTAGATATGCTGCCTACGCTGGCGCCAGGCTCACGCAGACGAGCGCTCACGAGCTGTCTCGCTATTTGTTTTAAATTTTAATTTCCGTTTCAATTTCACATAAATAAATTAAAATCACAAAATATAACTCAGATAAGATCGCTCTCCAGGGGATGGGAATGTGGATGCATTCGCAGCCATAAACCAACAGAATGTATCTGTATCTGTAGCTGTATCTGTATCTGTGTGCAAATGAATTGTTTAAATTGACTCTCGATTTGGATTTGAATTTGGTTATGGCTCCGCGATCTGCGATCTGCGATCTGCTCT
This sequence comes from Drosophila bocqueti, assembly GCA_018151655.1. Lineage (NCBI taxonomy): Eukaryota > Metazoa > Arthropoda > Insecta > Diptera > Drosophilidae > Drosophila > Drosophila bocqueti. The sequence goes on from JAECXF010000001.1 coordinate 1,103,615, forward strand.
TGATTTAGAGTCTTGTGCCGGATGCACTAAACACACGCCAAATGACTGTCCATCATTTGGCCAAATCGGTGCAGAGGATGTGCCGTAAATAAAACTGATCGCTTAATGAGCCCCAATATCCCCATATCCACCTCAGATCGATTGCCGTTTATTAGCGTCCATTATCGAGGTGTAATTTCTTGTTGGTAGATTGCGTTCAGGAATGCTGAATGATTTCGTTCATTCATTGAGACTTTTATGCCGCAAAACAAGTGAATTAATTTCTTTTCCTATAGTTTACGAGAGGCTATATACTTTTTATCATTTTAAGAGTTGCCTTATCAACGCTTGCAGTGCCTATTTTTCGCACAAGAACTATGCTTTAAAGATAAGATTCGCAGTTTAACCAAGTAAAGTGAATGGTTTCTGAGAATTTCAACGGAATTAATGATTGTCATCGTGTTGCGAATTTTGCACGACGATGCCATTGAGAGGACTTTGCAAATTATAAACTTTTTATGTGCGTTCAATCTTTTTTTTAAAGTTGATAAGGAAGAACTTGAAAGTACAGCGTACAATCAAACTAACCAATAAACCGAATAAACTTAAAGGAATAAGGAAGTTTTTTGTATAGTGAACTGTATTTGTAATATTCCAAGATATGTTTAGGCCCAAAGCATTAAAGCTTCAATTTAAACACATTTAAATTGCATTACTAAAATAATAAGGTCAAAATTCCCATATTTAATTCAAACCCCATGCCAAAAAGGGTCATAGAGAGAAGTCCCTTTCAATCAGTGACCCTTTGACCCCTCACAGTACCAAATTAACTCAATAGATATGCAAAAAAAAAGAGAGAGGTGTATCTTTCGCTTACCGTTGTGCGTGGCTGGGTGGAAGTGGCTCTTATCACTGCTCGCCGACGACGTCACATAATCCATGGACAGGCGGCTGTTCACGCTGCTGTTGTTGCTGCTGGAGAGCGGCGCTGCTTGGGCGGATGACTCGGGCGGGAAGGCGGTGCCCACCTGGTGGTCCGATCCACAGACCGAGGCGGTGGTGGCCGACTCAAAGGAATGGCCATGCACAATGTCCTCATTTGGTTTCTCGCATTCTGGAAATATACGGTTGTGTTGCCAATGATGTTGGGAAAGGGTACAAAATCAAATTAGTTGCCGGAAAATAATAATCATGTTTCCTTGCAAGCTAACAGCTTGGCAAACTCAATAAATTATAAAGCTAAAAAAACGAAATACAAAAATCTATTTATTTTTATTAGCTGTTTTCCTCCCACACCTTTTACGTTACACAGAGATTACAATATTTACCAGGTAATATTTAGAAAAAAAAGAAAAGAAAGATACATTTATAAAGGAGAAGAGGTGATATAAAACAAAGTTTTCCAGATAAGTAAGCTTGTATCGCAAGATTCCGTAACTTTTGTGTACTTAAAAGCCGACGGAATTTACTTAAGCATTTTTATATTACATTTATTTTTCTGTTCTTGATTTTCTTATTCTTTTCTATTCGGTTTTTTCAAGTGTAGCTACCACTTTCAAGCTTTACGTCAAATCAAATTTAACCGTTGGCCAGGCAGGACGTAAAAAAAAGGAGCCAAGGCAATGCTCAACAGGTCAGAAAACCCGTTCCCATTGCCACCCAAAACCTCCCTCTAAGAATTCCTAATGCAGTAACGCCATTCCCAAGGCTCGCTTGCTCCCTCCCTGAATTTGTTAGACAGGCTTCCGTTTTGGGTTTGCCGTGCTTTGCTCTTTGGGGCAGGTAAATTTTGTTACTGGCGCCACTGGAGCTATTTTTTATGACTTACTCTCCCTCACTCTCCCTCACTTATGCGACTCACGTACTCACCTTTCTGCAGGATGTCCAGGTGCTCCCACAGAATGTCGCCGGTGAAGGGCGGCGTTATGGCCAGGAACTTCTCCTTGCCCAGATCGACCATGGCACGGCCCTTCATCTTGTAGAAGGGGTCCAGGTTCATGGAGACCAGTGAGAACTCGTTTTTGGCCCAGTTGAACCAGTAGATGACGTGCTCCTCCGTCCACTCACGGGGATCTGCATGGGAATCAGTTTTTGGGGGTGTGTTAAGTGCAAGTGACGATTGAAATACAAATATAAATATAAATAGAGATGGAAATTAATCGTTTTCTAATGCCTCTCGGCTCTGCGGCGACTTAATTAGGCGTGGGAGCGTGAGTGCGCCTTGTTATTGCTGTGGGAAACTATTAATATTCATTATTGGTCTCAGGCCGGAACTCCAATTGATAGTTCACGGTTAGTTAGGACATTTTTTATGTCGATGGTATTGTTAGGAAAAAAAAAGCTTTTGAAAAAGAGAGCTGCAAAGTTCAAAGGTCATTATTCTCGCTCAAGTACATTTAGGTTTATCTGAAATTCTGTATAATAAGCCACCATAAAATGAATTACAGATCATAATCAGTGGATATATTGTAAAGAATTAGCCCTTAGTCACATATTATATCTTGCAGATACTTTTAGGAACAGTACGTTTCTTATTCCTCTTGCGTGACCAACGATTTTCCCTCCCACCTACCTTTGGTTATGTTGTACTTTTGCACCTCCTTTTCCCAGGAGGCAAAGGATGCCTTGAGCACCTCGTTGACCTTGCGATTGGTGCCGGGCGTGAGGGGTGGCAAGGCGGTGGGTACATCTGAAAGACGCAAAACAAACCAAAATATACATTAAAAATCAAGTTAAAATTATAAAAGCTAAAAAAAAAGGTAAAAGATTCTTGTGCGGATTGGTTAATTTATAAAAGAGCCAAAGCGCTGCTGCACCTTTGAGCTTGCTGTGATTGGTGGACAGTTGCTGTAGCTTCTGGGCCTTCAGATGGAACTTGCTGGTGAAGCACTGATAGTTGCTGTTGTGCAGATAGTTCTGGTGGTTGTAGTTGGCCGATCGCAGCGGCGGCAGCATGCGGCTGTCGCTCCAATCGATCCACTCATTGGTCATAATTGAGGGGTTTTCCCAGCGAGCTCGTTCGGGGTTCAGAGGTCGTTCACAACACTCGCACAACACAAGGGGTGGGGTTCAATTGGTTCTAATTGATTGGTGCGGCACAATCTTGACCCGGAGTGTCAGCGAAAGTCGCAAGATACGAGTGTCTATCGGTTTGTATCTCAGCCGCACTACAACAACAACAACAACAACTGGGTGCAATTGTCGCGCCTTAATTGTGGTAATTAAATGTTAATTGTACATATCACAGCGCCACTTGACCACTTTAGCTTTAGTATCTGAACTGGTTTTGCACTTCTTGGATTTGAATTTCAAATTTAATTCTATTTTTCAGTTGCTTTGACGAAACAAAACACAAAACGTTCGCGGAACGGAAAGTAAATTTTCGAAATTTGTTCGTCGTTCGTTCTGTGTATCTATCGGATTGCTGGATTTGTGAAGCCAAACTGAAACGAAACGAAACGATCGTATCCGCAGCCGCGCAGCTCCGACCGCTGCATATCCTAAGCAGAGAGAGCGACAGAGAGCGAGATGGAGCGCGAGAGCGCAACATGTGGGAATGGAACTCGTAAATCTCCAGCAGGCAGGCGGAACGAACTGGAATTCATTCATAAAACGAAACGCGAGCGTGACCAAATCGTGCGTATGTGTGAGTGCCAGTTCGCCTGTCGCTCTCTCCTTCTCTCGCTCTCCGTGCATCTGTGAATCCGTGTGTTTGGAACGGAAACGGCCATCATCAGAGCGGCGGCAGCAGCAACAACAACAAAGGCTACACGGCTACAGCTAGTAAAACAACAACGACGCTGCCAGGTTGTTTGTTTAGCCGAGAGAAGGCAAAAGGCAGAGGGAAAAAAACAAAGCACACACGCAAGCAAACATACGACACACGAAAAAATTAAAGCAAAAAAAGAGCAAACACAAATAAGAGCAAACAGTTTTTTGTTTTTTTTTTTTTGGGAGCATTGGCAACAGGTGACCAAATGCAAGGGCAGACAGGGTGTAGCAGGTGCAAAAAATTAGGGTATTAATAAATAAATATAGATTTGTAGCTTTGTAAGCTTTAGAAATTATATTTGATTTAAAAATATTTACTTTATAAAAATTAACCTTTTATTTTGTTAAAATTCTACTATTAACTTTCAAGGGCATTTTTCCTTAAATTATATAATATCACAGATTATGTGAGAATATTTAAAGTTATCTACATAATTTATTTGTCTCCCATAATTAGACAATTTACAAGGCTTTCTTTTGAGGTTTAATTTTTTTCTTTTATTTTTAAAATGATATCTCCTTTTCAATTTTTTCCTGCACTTTTTGATTCTCTTTTGGTTTTGTATAATTTTTTAACCAGATTGTTGTGCACATTTGGCAAATCTACTCAAGTTTCTTCCCCTCACAAACACACACGCACAGTCAGGCACTCCAGGAAAAATGTAGAAGAAAAAAACAGGCAAACAAGCAATTTATGAATGAATTTCTTGTGTTGCCTCACACGCGCATTCGCCTGAACAGAAACTCCAGACAAATTGACAAACAACAACAAAAGCAGCGGCACCGAGAGTGATAAAGAAGAAGACACCGATATTTTGTAGTAAGGGAACACAACAATACCCTCAAGGCAACACGACAACAACAATGATCAGACGCTGCGACGTCGACGTCGACGTCGACAGCGGCTGCTTCCGCTGCTTCCGTTCGATGTATTGAACAGCGAGGTCCAAGCGATAAGGAGAAAGGGAGATGGGGAGAGATAGTAAAAGAAAGAAGAAGACACAGCCCAAAGGTAAAGTAGAAGCAGCAGCAGAAGAAGAAGCAACTGAAGAAGAAGAGGAAGCAGGAGAGGATAAGATAAAGCTATTATTATGATGACTACGCCGACCAGGTAAATTTATGAATGGAAACGAAACGCAACGTAACGCAACGGAATGGGAAGCGAAACTATGAATGAATTGGAGTTACGTGCAACGTCGACAGCGACGCCGGCAGAGAGATCATTTGGTCATTATCACAAAACCGCATAATTGGCGACAAATGCAGGGGAAACCCTTTGGGCTTCACCTTTATCTCAACAACAACAACAACAACACTTTGGGTGCCTCTTCTACCTACCTGTGCACCAGCACCGGGAAAAATAGCCGGAAGAATTTAATCCAAATTTTTGAGATAAACTCAAGTGCCCGAATATATTAATTAATAGCTGTAATTAGGTTGGTAGCCATTTAGTTCCTGTCTAGCTTCTATAGTTTGTACTTCCTAAACGTGAAAGATTTAGAGTATACTTCCTCTTTTTAAGTTTAATCAATAAGGAGTATAAATTGGCAGGAACTAGTTTAAGTACTAATAATTTGATACTATAACTCGGTTTTAATTAATGCTGTAAAGTTTAATAGGGTTGTATCTTTATTATTCAACCTAAGAGTTACTTTCTATATTGTTGTTTCTAACTTATAGAATTTATTTGTTGTTATAGAATAGTAATTAGACACCATATTTTCTTGGTCTAAAAATTAAAGCTACACCACATATTTTTTTGGGCATTGAACTAAAACTCCTTTTCAGTAATCATAAACATTACAATCTATCGAAAAACTGTTGATAAATTCAAATATTGTTTTACAGTAGTGTTACTCCTATTTAACAACTGATTTATAGCAAATATAGCAAATACATATCTTCTCCGCTAAGATAGTACTTAGTACTTTAGTACCCTGGCTATTTTAAAGACTTGATAAAATGTCCCTGACATCAAGAGTAATAAAACGAACCATTAAAAAAAAATTCTCGGAACCTACATATGTACATACATACATATCTGATACAAAAATAGCAAAGTATTTTTGTGATAAAATAACGATCCATTTAATTGGAATTTAAAATCAATTTGAAGTTCAATAAACTTTCACGTATCTAAGAAAGTTTTGTAGACAAATGTAAACATTTTAAAAGAACTAATGCTATATTAACATTACAAATAAATAAATCCTTTACATTTATTTTTTAATGGACAGCTATTTCAGATTTATCTCTCAGATATTCCTTTCTGTGTAGATACTAGGTCCCAAGGTGGGCTGCGTGTTAAAGAAATTACTTCTCATAGCCATGGGTATGGGACTATATGACGATGACTACTATGCCTTCTCAAGCCCTGTACGTTCATATTTGGCATTGCATACATATGTATTATAACAATTATTATGACTTGTAGTCGTAGAAGAAGAAGTCGACGCGAAGCACTTCAAAGCGCAGCACTTACTACTCGAAATTACAAAACGTCTGTGCGTGTTCGAAATTCATTATGCGATCGGGCCAGGGACTGGGGACTGGGGAGCACCTTGGCGGACCTGCTGGGGCCACACACATTGGGCAGTGGCCGATCCTCCATTGAAGCCACTCCGGCCTAAGCGATGCGATGCGGTTGGTAATCATATGAGGTGTTCATTGTTCGCTCCTAGTCACTAGTCACTCTGCTTTTTTGCAGCAGAGGCAGCAGCAGCAGCTCTACTTGGAAATGGGTCAATCACCACCACCACTACTGTCTGTCTTCTTAGCTCACGAGATGGGTTGGTTGTGAGATGGATTCATAACCACGTCATGCTGGCTGGGACTCCTGGGAGGGCTTCTTAATTTATTCGAGCCATGATTAATGCATTTATTCTTGTTATTTCTATTATTCTAACCGAGTGGGTGGCATTTAATTAAAGAATATCTGCACGATTATCTTGGCGTTACGGTGATAACTCAATTTCATATGCAGAAATTACTGTATGAAATGTAAATTTGCAATTATTAGGTAAAGCATTATCTGATTATGTTGTAGAAATACCCAAACTCATATGAATCTCAGTTTCCTTATTATTGCGCAAAAAGAGTTTAATGAAAAGCAAAACCAGTTAAGTACCCGGAATTTCTTGTGATTCAAAAAGCTAAAAATGAGCTCTTATTCAATATATTTTTTTCAATTCAAAGGAAACAAAATACTATTAAAGGGAGAGCTCCCAAAATGATTCACATTTCACGTATATAGCTCACCCAACATACATCCTTGGGGACCCGCATCTGAAGTTATGCCGGTTTGAAACGACCTTTAAAGCGAAAGAAACATTTCCGATCTGGACTCAGAAGGAACTGCATATTCCCAAGAGGTCACGTAGACCACAATAATAGCGGAAAGTAAGCGGGACCCCCACAATCTGGGCACTACTAAGCCCACGCTCTGGTCCAGTTTTATCGGAATCTGCGTCAATAAGTTCCGCCGATGTGGCTGGGAAAAGGTTTCACAGAAATCTTGGCATGTGCCAATCGCACTCAGTGAGTAATTGGCGCAATTAGCACACGGCTATCAGACGCACTGGCGAAATCTTATCGCAGTTCCAAGAAATCGGGCGAGGACGGCGAAGACTCGCTGAAATTTATTAGTGCAGGTTATTTTTGAACTAATTACGTCTTATCAGGTGTGGCGGTGGAGACCTGCCTCCCTTCAGGCGATGGGAGGCGAACATCGAACGTTGGATGGTTGGATGGAGACCCACATTCATTCATAAAAGCACAGCTCGCACGGTGATCGACGTATTTCAGCGCCTAAGCGTGAACAACAATGAAATTCTATTTCCGTTTCCTGTTGTGCTCAGATCGTTATCAAGCGATAACCGGAGAAATTGCAATTTGAATGGAGTGTCTAAGTGTCTGAGTGCCTGAGTGTCTGATTGTCGAATCGAATCAAAGGCAATTGAAGCGCAATTTCACCGCCACCTATCCCTCCTGCCCCTTCGGTGCACCTGGAAGCGCAACAAGCTGCACGCAATTTTCAAGGGAGGAAAATTGCACCGAGGAAAATGTAAGCTCTGCTACATAATTTTCAATACTTAAATGTAATATTTTAAAATAAGATAAGATTATGTTCATAAATATTTACTACATATAATACATGGTGATTAGTGCCAAAATATACCTCTGGAAAATAATTATAATGAAGTTAAAGAATGTATTTTTATTAATACATTCAACTTGATTCAAATTCAAAGCATCTCCCTTAATTAACATCATTTTACGTCTATTTAAACAGTATTTTCTAGGTGTTGGTCTCAGTTTTTCTCGCGTGTATTTAAAGCCAAAAGGCAAACACTGAAACTTTGCCAGCAAACTGGCAACCACAAAGCGAACAACATTATTAAGTATTTGCCATTGACTTCCGGTCGTTAGATATTTCATTACCAACTTCGGCTTCAACTTTGAGTCGCTGGCGGTTGGGGGCCAGGACCAGGCAGCAACAATTCTATTAAATTGTATAATATTCTGGAGGGGCTGGAGCTGGAGTTGGGAACCAGAAGAGATACAATATGCAATCGAGAACAGATGGGAGGAAGGCAGATCCGATGATGTTGGGGTAATTATGTCTAAATACCCGGTGCAACCGATAGCTGTACCTACGTATGGACATACTATATAATGAAAACGTGGCTCTAAGTAGGTCTTTGCAATCTTTGCTAAAGACTCCTTTGTCATTTTTTTTTCTCTCAATTCCAATCTCTGGCCTTTACAAGTCCTTTGAAATTGAGTCCTTGGGCATTGAGCTATAAACGATTTACGCCTCGGGCAAGACAAGGCAGCTAATTTGATTGAAGCTTCAACTTCATTTGGACGACCAGACATCTGCCTATATATGTGAATATGTATATAGTTATATATGTACGTCCAACTCGATAAACGCCGCTCATTTAGTGCTTGAATCGTAAATAAAGTCAATAAAAGGGGAGTCGTAAGAGGAATTAAATAAATACAAATCCAAACAGAGGCAAAATGTGACAAGTTCCTGGAAAACTCGGCTGTCGACATAAGGAAAATCACAGTGCGGGTGTGTTAGACCACGAAATACCCTAGAAAGGAAATCCGATTAATTGATGGTGGTTTCTTAAACTAAAAATGAAAAGATTTTAAAAATGTAAGCAACAAAATCAACAAAACATTTTTACAAAGATCTTGACAAAAAACAGGCTTGAATGTACAGCTTATTCAGTAGGAAACCATCTTCTCCTCACCAGTAACCGGAAAATATCTCTCGTTTGCAGTTAGAACCCGTTGGGAATTATAGTGTAACGCAACAGATGCATAAGACTTTGTCATTTTGTACAGTTTTAAGCATATTTTATATGTAAAACCCTCAAAAATGTTTAAATAATTTTCTACAAATACAGTCCCCAATTTTATTTCCAGAAGATTTTAAAATTAAATTATATTCACTTTAAAACCAAAATGAATCTTTTGATATCTCTCTCCTTAACGGCACAACAATTCCTCGAAATCCATATATGCACTTTAGCTTTCCTTAATATCTTGAAGAAAAAAAAAAACCCCAGGAAACAATCTGAAATTCCCGATAAAAAAATAAAAAAGAGAATGGAAGACGGACAGACTAAAACTGAAAATTATATTGGAAGCAAATAAATCAAATAATGTGCAGCCAAATTACGACAAAATACACATTCGAGTATAAATAAATATGTATGCATGACAGGAGGCTAAGCGGGAGTTGGGGACTTGGGGGCCCGTAGAGTTGGGGTCGAGACTGGGGCGGGTGGAAAGGGGGTAGTGTGTGTGTGTGTGTGTGTGGGGAGTTTTCGATATAAAAATAATTGCAGGAATTGTGTGAGTTGTGTGCTGTTGACGTCGTTAAAAAAAAAAAGAAAAGACAGAAGCAGAAAAAACAGCAAAGGAAAATGGTATGAAAAAAAACGATCACTTCTTCTTGTTGCACATTTGCAGCTGAAACAGCAAAAGTAGAAAGAGAGGGGGGGAGGGCGAAAGCAAGTGTAAAAGAGAAGTGCGCTGGCTAACAAGAAGAATCCGAAGAAAAAGAAGGGGGATGCGACCCTGGCAGCGTCTATAAAACAGAAAAAAGTAAAAAAAAAAAAAAAGAAATACTGAAAAGGAAGTTACATTTTTTAAACTCGAAAGGAGTATACCCTTGTAATTGTTTACTATTTCATTTATTTTTCCTTTTTTTTTATAAAATTGTATGTTTTTAATAAGATTTCCTTCTTGAACCTAGCAGGACCTAATGTGATCTTAAAAATTATTTTGTATCTAATCGATTTGTAATCCTGTTTAATTTATTTATAAAAGTAGTTCTGATGTTTTGTTATAAAATTCAACAAGTCCCTTGACATTATATTTAACATTTGTAGTAAAATAAAGCATATTAAATATTAATAACATTAACAACTATTTTTATAATTAAATGCAGTGCTCAAAAGTACTTTGTGATTTCTCTTAGTTAACCTCTTAACTTACTTAACTATCAATTAACAAATTTAATAACTTTATAGCTCTGAAAATATCCTCATTTCACCTCATCACAAACCTCATAAGAAAATCAAAATACCCTCCATAAGGGGACAAAAAAAAAAAAAAAAAAAGAGCCGAGGAGTTGTCGTACGAAACTTACTACACCGGAAATATAAAATTACACACTCAACACTTAAATGCCGCGCTCGTATGTGTGAGTGTGTGTGCGTTGCATGCTGCAGCTGAGATTCGTGGCTCGAAACACCACGAGATGCGTTGCACGTTGCACGTAGCAGCCACTTGCTGCAAACAGGGTGCAAAGCGATCGAACCCAATACCAGGAGGAAGGGGCCAGGCCAGGCCAAAAGTAAATTAATTGCCCAATTTCGGACGTAGGTAGCCCCCTCATTCGACAATCAATGGACATGAAAAGTGTTGCACCTCAGGTGTGTTCCATAATTATGGGAATATTTATTTATTTAGCCAACTGCACACGAGAGGATCATGTCTGGGGATCAATGGATATCAAGAGGATTACATTTATGGTATTATATTTTGAGGGGATTAAGGGTGCAAATTACCCGAAGGGAGTCCTTGAATTGGAGAGGGGAATGCTCAAGAGAAAGCATTTGCCTCATAGATCTTGTGGGTTGTTTTTCATATGATGAAAGTTATAGAGAATCTGCTAAATACATCTCAAAATTATGTAGTAAATCTTGTTCCTTCCATGTTTCTTCCTTAATTAATCCAAGCCATTTTTATCTTCTTAGCTTCCCCTTTCTTGCAGATTGTGAAATTCGCAGAAAATAAAGTTCCCACGCACTTGAACTTGAATTGTTCGCTGTGTTATTTTGACAGATTCCAATACAGGTTTACTTGCAAATATATATGTTTATAAACATATATTTATAAACGAGTATTTAAATGGTATGCTAAAACGACTCAAATTACACAGACACATACGCTGGGAGTAGGACTGCCTCTTGGAGGATTATCAACACACAATAAGTCTGCGTCCTGCAGCTTTTACCTGCTAATGATCCTCGAAAAAGGACTGAATATACCCTCTCCGCTGGAGCCATGTCCGACTTGTGGGCTCCTGTAGCGGCTTCCCTGTACCTCCTCACTTGCGAGGTTCTCCCTCAAGGCTTGGGGGTATAGCGCGGATCAAGGACTCCACTCGCTTGGCGTCTGTGGCGTGGGAAAAATCATTCCAAAAATCTCTCCTCCTCGACGAACTCCTTCTGTTCGGTTTCTCTTTTTAAATTTTTATTTTATTTTTTACTTTTTTTGCAAACATATTTCTCAAGCCGCGCCGAGATCTTGTCTCCCCCTTCAATAATTCCAGCGCTGATTTTACTTTCGAAAGGGGACTGCGACTGTGACTGGGGTTGGGACTATGACGGTGACTGGGGCTGGATTTTCGGATTTTGGTCAGGACTGAGTCACCGACAGGTAGTGAACTCCGCCGGCTGATAACAAAGGCAACCCGCTGTCTGGCGACCTTCGAAGACCCCAGACAGCTTGGCCGATCAATAGATATACACTTAGTAGCGCTTTAGATATGTCTGCCTTGGCAAACACACTCGCTGACTCACTGACTCACTGCAGATAAAGCCCGGTTCTAGGAACCTGTGGCTCCCCTCCCTGTTCGGGAGGGCCGTCTTCTGTCGCCAAGGGCTGCTGCCTTAATTTGGCTCTTTCAACTTTAATTCCATTCAATTAGCCCATGGAAATCTCCTCACACACAAAACCAATTCACCAGGCTGCTCCTCCAGATCTCTTGCTTAATTGCTCTCGCTCTCTCTCTCTCTCTATCTAAATTGATGGTGGGCGGACACGGACGGACACTTTGTCTAATTGCATTTATTCATAATGATAAATCAGCATTCATAGTTCACTGCGTTCCGACGACTAAATTGAACGAACCGAGCAGCAGCTTTTCTGTGTGCGCCGTCTCTTTCAGATTTCGATCGAGTTAAAGTAAGTTGCCGTTTTGTGAATCTTACACTGTAAGCCAAAGAAATATGCTGATTATATTTTAGACAATATTCTAAGAAATCTCAATAGCTTGAAATGCATTTCCAGGAACGTGAAAATTTCCGACATAACTTTATTATCGCCGCAATTATTTGACTCGAAAGTGAGAAACGTTTTCCAGAGCTTTTGTTGCTGTTTCTATCAACAACAGCAACAGAAACAGCAACAACAACAACAACAACAATAACATTGTGCAAGTAAAAATGTTTATTTAGCAAACGATCAACAGGAGAACACGAAATTTATATGGACAGGCCAAAGTCAATCGGTGGAAATCCCCAATAACAATTGCGAGCCATAAAATTGATGATCAAACGAAAACTCTCACAGGCGGCGATATACGTACGTAGCCAGTGGCAAACGGAACTGAGATCAATCGTGTCTGTCCCAGATAACCAAAAGTTGGTGGTGGCCAGAGCTTTTTTTCTCCCCGAAACTTCTGGCTAAAAGCAAATAAATTCATTTTTAATATGCTCCAAGGAAGCCCGAAATTCAAGGCAGTCAAAACAGAAAGCCGAAGGAAAAAACACACAGACACATTGGTGTTTTTCAAAATTTTATGGGTATTTTGTTTCAACAAGAAAAACAACGAGCTGAGACATTAAAGAACACAAACAGCAGATACAGATACATTTGCAGATACGGATACAAATACAGCTACAGCTACAGATACAAGCCAAGCAGCAGACAGCGCGGCATTTTCTATTTTCCAATTACGAATTTCCATTTTCGATTTTTCCCATTTCCAATTTCAACTGCAATCGCAACTTCAGCGGAACTTGTCAATGTTTACAAACAAACAAACATAATCCCCCAAAAATATATACTGAAAGCTCGGCCATATCTAAACCGATTTATATGTATTTGTTGTACTTTTTTTTTTTGGCACAATAAATTCCAGTTGCAAACATTGTTTATTTTCCGTTGTGGGGGAAAAACATCAAACGACAAAGGAGAGAAGGAAAAAACCCTAATGAAATTTTGAAAAAATATCCCACAAAAATCAATGTTTATGATCTGGTCAACGATCTGCTGAGGTTATCTACTATATACATATATATATGTAGATATGCCTTCGATTGTTCTTCCTGCGCGCTCCTCCAGTAATTATGAGTTGGTGGGGTTGTTCTCCGCTCTTCGATAGATCAAAGAACTCGCGCCCTCCTCGTGTTTGTTGCCATTGCACTCGGCTGTTGTGGTCTGAGCTGGGGGTGTGGGATAATGCCCCAAAGGTGTGAAATAAGTGGAAAAGGGGGAGGAGGAGGAGGAACGTGCCACTGCCGCCTGCAGCGGAAGGCATCGCCGAATGTCTGATATCAAACAGACACTTTGGCAACTGTTTGAAGTGCAATCAGCTTGTTCACGATCGAAATTCTATATATATATACACCATACAGCATATCGGAGAGAGCTCATTTTTGAGTGTTTTATGAAAGGAAATGTTTAGGCAAGTGATTGCAGATCTGAGCGGGTAATTATGTTTCATTTCTGACGAGAAAGATGGGCACTATGACGTAGAAATAGTTGGAACTTCCTCTGAATATTAAGTATTAAAAACCATAATCTATTAAGGCAATTTAAGTTTCGGTAATAAACTACATGGTTAAGAGAAGCTCTCATAATTTAATTTGAGTTGGAAATCTTGTGGGTTTTTAAATTAATTAACGAATTGTAGGGAACATTTGAATATAAAGTTATTTTAAAAGAATTAAAATATGGTATTAAGTTCCTTTAAAAAAACCTAACCTACTATACTCTTCATTTTAAAAACATTTCTTGTCTTTATACATTAATTTATATATCAAAATAAGTTGATTTTCCAAGAATTACCAATTATAAAGGCCCACACATGTCCAACGGCTATCAAACAGGTGTAATGTGTAAGCCTACGGATAGATCGATCGATCGATTGATTGATTGATTAATTGACTGACCAACTGATCGGGTCTTTCCATAACGAACTCCCATCGAATCTCAACCGAAACTAAACAACGGCCAAAACTATCAATTGACAGCAAAGGAAATCACAAATAAATCTGTGCATATCCATTGGCGATATATATAAATCTTTATATGCTCGGCCATAAATCTCCCGGCCAGATCATTGGGCAACAAAAACATTTTTAATCAACACTCATTAAGTCTGCAAAGATCGCTGGCAATATAATTAAGAGAAATTAGATTTCCATCGGCGCTACATCGTTGACGACGACGACGACGACGGCGCTGGATGATTATGATGATGATAATAATGATCGTCATCGGGAGATCACCAAGTTTTGATGATCAATTCGCTGAGATGGACGACCTGTTGGATCAATGGCAAGCCACCACCAGAGCACCAACAAATAGCCACTGCCTGCTGCCCCGTCAAGATTGGAAGATTTTTAGTTGTTTTAACGATTTTGCAATTCAGCTGTCGATCATTTCATTCATAAAATCTTGGCACGCTCACACTAGTATCCACATCCACCCGGTGCCTCCATTCACACGGAGGGAGATCCGTTGATCTGGAAAACTCGCACATCCACATCGACATCCGCACATGCTGGGTTAATGCCAGTCTCGTCCACCCGCCGCCTGCTCTCGGATCTCCCCATCGGGTCCACTACAAACGAAGTGATTAATTCATGTAGTGGCCAGTGGTGTGCCCCCACACCCGATCCCTGCCAGCTCCCAGCTCCCAGCTGCTCCATCCTCCGCCCCCTTGGGCGATTCGCCGTTTTCTCAATGGGAACTGGTTTCGTCAGTTTTGGTCCATTCGCTCGCCTTGCTCGCCGATCGATCGGCCGTCGCTGCCGTTGTTGATATTGGGGTTTATGTTATTATATTCATCCTCACCTGATCCCCAGCAGCTGCTCATCCGGTCAATGTGAGAAGAAACTAAAAACAAACTCGGCGAATTTTGTATTAAGCGGGAAAGTAACGAACGGGGGATACCCTTTTGATGAAGGAGAGTTAACTACAATTGATTTAGCTTCATAAATCTTTTTAAAAGAGTTGAAATAACTCTTAGTTCCATATTTTAAGGATATTTTATGGTTCTAATTCGAAATATACCCTGAAAGGTAACTAAATTCATCATTTTTGTAAGTATTCCAGGACAACAAAGCAACCATTACTAAAAAAACAAAAGTAACTGCAGAAACGCATGCAACTTTTTCTTTTCGGGTTTTAGGGGGCTACACTCGCAGTTGGGGTTGTGGAGAGAAGCTGGAAGCTTGGGAGCTAGGAGCTGGGGAAACTGATCAACTGGCCAGATATTGAGCAGAGCAAAGCCAAGCCAAGTGAATGATGTGGTGGGGAGCTGCAACTCCAACTCCAGCTCCGACTCCAACTCCGTGCCAAATGAAATGCGAAAGTTGCTGCCTCACATCGACTAGTATCTGGCATTCAAATCAGCTTAGAAAACTGCAGCTTCGAGTGGACCGCTGGCCAAGTGGGGCCGGGACAGGCGAGGCCCAGGTCCAACCTATTTGCAGCATCCGCAGCAGCCACTGCAACGCAGCAAAGGAAGCGGAGCGGGTTGGGAAAACTAAAGCAAACTCTTTTTCCCCACTGCGGAAGTTTGTCAAGCACGTAAAACAGTTAATGGACACAGGATATGTTTCCGGGCCAAACAAGTTTCGCCATCTTTGCTGTTGTATTTTTTGTTTTTCTGTTGTGTTTCTTCTTATACCTGTCTGCACCCATCCAAGTTATTAATTATCAATTTGTTTTAATCAATGAATGTGTAAAATAGCTGGCAGACAGAGACAGAGAGAGAGAGAGAGACACAGAGACTTGTAACAGAATACAGCCCAAACTAGTTCATTCTATATGTATTGGCAAATATCGTCTTAATTGGCTTTTAATTGCTATGGGAAGTTCGGTTTAATATTTTCACGAGGAACGAGCAACTTGTGAATCAAATCAGTAGTTTACGCATAAATTAGATATGGAGATATCAATGGGAAGCGGCACTTTCAATGCGATCGCTGGTGGGTCACTAACCCGCTCGGAGTTAATTGGGGAGCAAAAACATACAAAAAATATATAGCAGATGATCGGAAATACACATTAATGGGCAAGTTGTAAATTCTAATGAGCAAAGTTCGTATAAATTTGGCAAAATTAAACGGAACTTGAATGAGTGAATGAGTTGTGAATGAAACTAGAGGTAGAAATCGCAACGGGAATATGTATTCATAGTTCTGATTATAATTTAGGACAAACGGAAGTAAGATTTGGGATGGGAAATGTTGATATATCTGAGATACAGCAAGCAAGAGGTTTTTTTTTTAATGGGAACCACTCATTTATCAATATCTTTAAAGTTATATAGCTTATCAGGGGTAAAGTTATTATATATAAGCTTTCAAAACTGTACGAAAACCCCTGGAAACTAAAACAGTATTATGTTTTTTTAACTATCCCAAGATTTCTAGGAAAATGCTGGACTACAAAACCAACTTGCACATGAAAATTATGAGCACTATAAGGGAATATAAATTAGTTTGATTATTAAAACAAATTTCAATCAACTTCAGATCGAGCAGCCCTACTCGTAGTTCGTATTTTACCAGCTCCCCAGGGATCTCCTGCAGTTTAAGCCAGTCTTAAATCGTTCGGCTCCAATTTAATTTAATTTAACAATATGAATATCAATAATTGAGCGCAGCCAAAGAGGCAAAGTCCCCTCACAGCTCTTAATGAAGCACCGCAAGGAAGTCGGAGCTGGGGAACCCAGGGACCAGGGGAATGGAGAAAAATCAAGAAGAGACTTCACATTTTAAAGCGCAAGATAAACACGGACGACGATCGGATGCCGATCGGATCAGTTGGGGCCTCCGAGCAGAGCAGAGAGGCCCGAAGAGGAGACGTCGATTGTCGCGCGGCTTACAACAAACAAAGAGCCCCTCTTCCCAGTCCCAGTCCCAAATGCCACCTCTTTCCCCCTCAAGTGGAGCCGCTCTTCGAAGAGGCTGGGACGGAAAATACAGTAGCCGCGCGCAGTAGCCAGCAAACAAATTACACACAATTCAAACTCCAAACAGAAGATTTCACAGCCTCCGAGAGCGGGGCAGGCAACGAGAACAACATTATTATCCGCTTTATGTCCAGAACTGAGAGGCTGAAGAGGCTGGGCCTCGACGGATGGCGCTTCCAGTGTCCAGCAGCGGCACCCCACACTCAGCACACACACACAACATACATCGGCCGAGCTCCAAGAGCTGCAGAGATCCAAGATCCAAGATTTAAGATCCAGCGCTCAACATCTCAGCCTCGACGGTTGAAAAAGACGATGATGAAGATGATTTCGCCTTTGTTCATGATGACCATGTCGTAGACACAAACTCGTAAGAACGAATCAAGTTGAATGGGACGAGTGTCGTTGCTGTTGTCGCAGGCCACTGGGAGAAAAATATGCCACTTGTAAATGTATCTTTTCGAATTATAAAGCAACTAAATAGGTCTAGATATTTATTTACGGTGTTATTTTAAATTATTTAACAAGTTTATAACTGGGAAATGTATTGTTATGTAATGGTAAGTTTATTAGATGTTTATAAATGGATAGTTTTGAATTTAAACAGAAGTAATTAAAAACTGAAAATATTAATATTACATTTACAGGTAAAAATGTAACTTCCCTAAGTTTTCGATAACGAATAACGTAGATGGTTTCGAAACGGAAGAACTCTTAGTTTATATTATAAATCTAAAGATAGTTTTCTTGTTTTTTATAGTGACTCGAAGATATCTGTCTACCTTTTATTTTATTTCAAACAACATTTTTTATTTAAAAAAAAGATATTCCAATGTTATCGAAATAGAAGAAGGGAACCCTTTATATCTTACCAAGTAAACAAAGGCTCAATTATTTATTATTTCAATCAGAAAAGGTTAAGATTGTACAATTTGTAATATTTTCTATCTAGGGTTTCAAGGAGAACAGTCCTTTTGAGTAGGAAAGGTTTGAAGATTTGAATATAATTTAAACATTAAACCTTCACTTTACAAAAATAAATCAATTGAAAGATATTCCCTACAACTTAAGGACCTCAGGTGTGTTTTATATATAGTAATAGAAAGAAAGCTACTTTTTCGGTCAGTGTGGCTACTGTTCAATGGGAATGGGATGCCTGGACAGGCCCGGGTTGGATTCGTTGGCTCCGTTGATTCGTTTGCTCGCCCGTTCGGTTGGTTTTTCGGTTAGTAAACCGGATGTTCCTAATCATTGCTAGTTTGCCTCAAATTAAATATGCTCGATGTGTGTG
The DNA here is from genome assembly GCA_018151655.1 of Drosophila bocqueti. Classification (NCBI taxonomy): domain Eukaryota; kingdom Metazoa; phylum Arthropoda; class Insecta; order Diptera; family Drosophilidae; genus Drosophila; species Drosophila bocqueti. Next base: position 1,122,175 of record JAECXF010000001.1, read on the forward strand.
CGAGTGTATCTTTTGTTTGTGTGCCCCGCTGCCATGCAGATAGATTATAGTTTATATGAGGCGCAGCACAACAGCACACTCGCAAATGTGAAGCCTTCGCGGGCCTATCTCGAATCATGAATGAAATTTGTTTTCGCTCTTTATCGGACTTGGTCTCGGACTCGGGTCTCCGGGACTCGGGACTCGGACTGGGTACTGGCAGTTCAGTGACGCATCTCGGTACACAAATATCGTATATTAAATGCCAGGGAGGAGTTGGCCCGGCTTAGCTTATTAGATAAAAAAAATGGCCAACTTCTTGCCCGTTGGCAACGCAAATTCCCATGGCCATGTTAGTCATTTTACCCATTCGTGGCTGATAACTGGTCGGAACAGGTCCCAGGCGAACCAATTTAATTGATAGAAGAGTGACCGCAACGGCGACAGAAACACATTCATAAATTCATTTTTATCAGCATCAATTAGCAATAATTATTCATTACGGAGCGCGGATGGAATGATAAAAAGCTAAAGCTAAAGCTGGCCTGCATTTGAGGGGGACAAGTGTTCATTGGGTATTTTTTTCTTATATTGAAAACTGAATCCCATGAAAGAAACACTCTACTGAATATAAGTAAAAACTTAACTTTGTATCCCAATAAAAATCAAATATATATTTGTTTATGTTCGTGACTTCCAATTAATTAAAAATCTCCATTAACCGCAGCTTCGCTTTTAATAGCTTTCACACACTCCAGGGGCAAGGGATCAAAAAACTAACTAAAACCTCAAACTTAAGAAATCCCAAGAAGAACTCCCGTACGACATTATTAAGAGTAGGTATTATCTCAATCGTGCGGTGGCCTTAAGTATTAATTTGGTAACGGCTTTGAATAAATTAAGAGACGCCGCCGAAAACGAAAATGAATTGAAATGAAATGTATCTGAAGCTGTAAAAACATTTTGTCTCGCTTTATTTACGGCTGAGACGTTTTCGGTTCCGACTGATGCGGTTTATTGGAACAAATATATTTGGCCATTAATTGATAACCGAATTTCGAAAATGGCCCCCGAAACGTGTGACGGAAGGCACTTTTAGCCATCCCGCTGAGTGGCGGATGATAAAAACCGAATTAAAAAAGACCCAAAAGAGGCAAAATATTAATTGTTTTTTAAATAAGATATCAAGAGACTGGCGCCAGCCACTGGAAAAAGCCCACACGGCATTAACTTAATTTTTCCTCCTATATAATTCGAGGGGATCGGATCGGCAGGGGTCATGGTGATAACTTCTTTTCCTGATTGCAGCTCCAAATGAAGATGCATGCCTTAGCTGGTGGCAGGTTGATGGTGGTGCCTGGTTGCTGGTTGCTGGTAATAAGCCCACGCCGGTCGAGCAACTGGATTGACTTCCCGCTCTGCATATTCCCCCAACGGATTCGACTCCTTTTCCCGGGTTCGTCTTAGCACCTGGCCTCTGCCTCGGCCCTAGAACCACAATGCTCATCGCGAGGATGCTCAAAACTGGACCCTAGACTCTCGCCTTCCTGCTCCACGTCCAGTCCTCCCCTTTTAAATTTGCATATTTACACTGGAGATGATTTTGAAACATGTACAGCTTCTTTATAATATAACATGGTTTATTTTTAAATAGAACTTTTTAACTACCATTTTTAAAAAGGAGTACCTATTATTTGTTTACCTAAAATTAAGTTTGAAATGCGTGTTAATGTTTTAAAAACAAAATCAGAAAGATGTCAAGATGTTAAATAGAATTAAATATATTTTACGGGATTTCCTTTCATGGAACTTAAGCTATATTTCATACTATGAAATCCTCTGACTTTTATAAATATCCTAGAACTTTTTTTCCTTCACAAACCTCAGCAGCTTAAGTTTCAGTGCATCACTGAGGTCTGTGGCATTGATCATTAGACTATTTTTAATAGAGATCTCCTCTCCGAGTAGGGGGAGGGAAGAAGGGTATGGACCCCAACCGCCAGCAGGACCCATAAGAGAGTCAACCAGTTTTATGCTTTAATGCCGCGCCACAAAAGTGGTTTGGTCAGCTGTTCAAGCTGCTACCAACCAACCGCCTGTCCACTCCCCCAAAAGCCCCCTCCCGAGTCTTCTCCCCCACCTCTCCTCAGCCTGGGCAAAAGTTTCACCTGCTCGCAAATGCAGCTTGCGTGTGCTGCTATCGAGGCGAGTGTTTGTTGGCATTAGCCATGGCTAAGAAAAGCGGTCCAAGTACAGGCCATCAGCCTTCCCCCTCGACTCGATATAGAAAAATGTGCTGCAGTCGCAGGCTCTAAATTTTCACACTCCTCGGTGCGATGCTGTGGCTACCTAAACAAATGTACGGAACGCAATTAAAAAATAAAACTAAATGGATTTCAACAGCCAAAGGGGAACGAACAAATTCAAGAAAGAATGAATTGGTTGGTGGTGGTGGAGACGGCGGGGGAGTTCGGCCCACAAGAGAAAGGTGCATTGACAAACAAATTTATGTGGAGAGCCACAAATCTTGCGGGTTTCAAATAAACAAAACTAAATGCTTAACCCTAGCATAAATTAGCTTCCGATCTCAGGCACACCTAATACAGAAATTCAAGTACAGTGCGTAGCAAGGTTGTAGGTGTCTTTGAAAAATGCTTGCAACGTTTTGGGAGAGTAAGTTAGGGAACCAAAAATAACATATCAAAGAAAGGATCTCATTCTTAGAACTATTAAAAATATTAAATGGAATCAGAGAACATTTTAAATGAATAACACAAAAGGTTTTTAGATTAATGCCATCATTGGGATTTTAAGCATATTATTTAAACATTTAAATGAATGATGCTAGTATCCTAAAAAACAAATTGTATCCAAATTGATCAGAATTTAAGGAATATTTAGAGGCTTACATTAATGTTTAAGGAAGCTTACATAACATGAGATAAACTAGGGATAAAATTTCATTAAAATCTCACTTAATTTACATTTTAAAAATCGTTCAACTTTATTCTTTTATATAAACAATAGAATATTAATCAAAAAAAAGTTTTGAAATACCTAAATAATACATGAAATAATCTATTATTTCGAACCATTAAAATCACACTTCATTTATATGTAAAAAAGCTTTCAATTTTAACTTAATTCATTGACACGCAAAATATAAATAAATATAGGATATTAAATACTTAAATTAATATATTTTTCCTAATTATTTTTGCTTAGTTTTCCCATAGCATGTTTTCCCTATAAACGCATGCCGCACTGTAAAAAGTATACTTATATAAATATATTTTCCCTTGTATATACAATCAGTGTGTCGGAGAGTCACACAGCCTCCTCCTCTACCCCAATAGATCCCACCTCAGCGATCCCATCGAATCCGAATCCGAATCGAATCCAATTGTGGGTGTTATGGTCAGCGTCAGGCGGCGAGGATTTCAAATGCAGGCGAGCTACGAAAACACTCAATAAAATGCGTTGATAAATTGCGCCCGGCATCAAAGGTAACCCACTGTGCGAATGGCGCTACCCTCGGCCACTTGCAGCAATCTTCTATGGAAATTTATCGATTGTTTTTGTTTAGAGAATTTTCGGTTCGAATAGACACAAAAGCGCCAGTGCCGACATTGCTGAACACCGGACTGGATGTGGAGAGGGATGATCAAGTGGTGGCGGAGGGGACTCCTCTTGAGTTAGAATCATCTCCCATGATGATCTTCAAGATGTTACTTATGGGCAGACTTTGATTAGCTTGCTGAAGATCTCCTCATGCGAAAGTTATTGAACGATATCAGAAATAAAGCTGTGCATAAATTCATTTTTCAAATAATTCAACTTAAGTTATGCCAAGCGATTTACTTGATTCAAAGGGCAAATAAATTCTAGCCGCTTGATAAATTGCTCATGTAATAAATAAAAAAGCAGCACTTGGCGGTCCATTAAAAGCATTTACATAAATCCAGGTGTAATTAATTTAAGCGCGCAATGAACTTGATTTAAAATTAATAAAGTAGACAGAGAATTAGGAATTTGTTGGGAGAAACGAAAGAATAATTTATATACAAACCCTAAAAGTTATTAAATTAAATTTGACTCACTTCATAAACTCCAACATGACATTCATTGGTTATACTTAACAAGATAACTTTCGCCTCCAAAAAAACGTTAAATTAAAACCGTTCCAATTGATATACTTTGCCCTTAAGCTAATGGAATAGGATCCGGCGATCGACTTAGTTAAAACTTCCACAATTCGAGTCAAAAGTAGCGCAACGAATAGGCTCTTAATTCAAATGACAATTGCAGAAAAGACATTAAGACACACAAAAGCCATTAGGCATTACACGAAGAGACGAAGGCGGACAAAGTTTAATTTAAAATGCTGAACAAATTATGACAAGGCAGAAAATGTAGTAATAAAGACTTGGAAAGGCAATGGCCCAGAGAACCATATAGGCTCGTATATAGCCCTCGCCTTTGTTTTAGACCACTTTTTTTGGGCCAATTGAAGCGTTAAATTATCAATTGGCCAAAGGGGTAGCAGTGGCTTCGGCGTTAAATTGGCCAAGAGAGCGAAATAGAACGTTGCTTGGACCAGGCCAGGTGGACACGCTTCGATTGCCGATCGATTGGCGTAGATCGAAGATCGATAGAACCGGGACGAGGACTCCTGGAGCAGAGTCGGGTAGACGACTCCGGGACTAGAGGCAGGCAACTGGAAAATTTTGCAGACACACAATCATTATGACATGGCAGGTGTTCTTCTCATATTCCCACTCCGCTCTCGCAACATATTTATTTGGATCGCTTCGGATCGAGAGAGATCCTGGGCGATTCAATTTTTCATCGATTGCATTATCAATTGGCCTGGCCGACTGCTGCCGCCGCTAGCTGCTGGCTTTGGGTTGGTAAATCATAAAATGCAATTGAAGCTGTCCCAAGAACGGGTTTCTACTGCCGCAATTTGTTGCCCCAACATCCAGCACACAGACACATAGATACACTCACACACACGGAGATCTAATTTTTCTGTTTTTCTTTTTATTATCTCGATTTTTTTTCTTGGACAGGTTGCCTTTTGTTGCATTAATTGATTCATATTTGTTCGTCTTGTCTTGCAGCATTTCCTAATGGCATTTCGGTTTCCTTTTCTCCGCCAATATATGTATTTTCGATCCATATTTGGCATTTATGATTAATTGAATTTGTCTCGGAATGGCCATATGTGGCTCTCAGAAATTCGGTTTTTATTCATTTGCCCAAATTATCAAATAATTAGTTTGTGGCACGCGCTGAAGTTTCTTTTTAATACGTTTCACTTTTAAGGCTTGGCAAAAAAACAAAGTTTTACATTTTTGGTCAGTGAATTCGTGGCGTATTTTATACATTTTATGACTATGATTGAAGGTTAAATAATATCCGCAATCGAAACTAATTCTATGCCAATTTGAGGTATTAGTAAAAAGTTATTAAAGATTTTCTTATTAATTGGAGAATTTTATGAAGTTTCTGCCATTTATTCAATTTGTTTGCTTATAATTATAATTTATTTACAAAATATTAATTTATATTTAAAAACAATTTTCCATTAAGTCTTGCTAGTAACCTCAGGGTATGCAATAGCTTTTTAGTTCTTCATTTTCCTAACTGCGCCCTTAGGTAGGCAATACTTTCCATATGCCACCAACTAATGTCTCGGCAACAGATGGCGCTCATTTTACACGTACAAAATACGTAAAAATTAAAATGAAGAAATTTCAAAATAATACCAAAAATACCTAAAGACAGTGTTTTACGATCTTTAAACTATTAAAAAGAATTCAACAAATAAAAAAAAATATATATAATAAAATAATAAAAATATTCTTATATTTTTACAAAAAATAAATATTTAAAAGAATCATTTTAAGAAAGTGTTTGATTAAAAAGCGAAAATGACAAAAAACTGAATTAAAATGTTTTTAATTTATTAGAAGCATTTAAGGAAAAAATAGCTAATGAAAAAGGAACTCACATTAAAAAATAAATAACAAACAAGTTAACAAGGTACAAAAAAAAATATAAAATAAAGCCATGGTCGTTTTTTCTTTAACTTTTAAACAATTACAACAGAAACTTTAGTTAATTAAAAACTCCTTTTGGAGTATTGTAAAGAAAAACTAAAAGCATGTTCCCAATTTAAGCCTTAGCAACAGTTCCAGAAACCTTCTTCATGCCACTGTGGTCCAATATTTCAAGGTGTTGGCTAAGTGCATTATAATATTTTGAGTGCTCAGGTAGTTGCCTCCCCCCCGAGTACCCCGAATACCGCCCGGCGATAAGAACTGCCCTTATCGGCCAGCCACAAATATTTGTGTTCGCTCTCTGTTAACTCAACCCAACTCAACTCTCAAGTTCTTCGATTTTTGGGGGGCGCACAAGAGCGGGAGTGTTCTTCGATTTGGTAAAGTTCAAAATAAGTGAAGGTCGCACGCGCACGAGGGTCGCCCCAAGAGTTTGTCGGCGATCTTGTAAGCATTTCACCCTGACGTTACTGCTGGCTCAGTTGTTTACGTTGACGGCTTTATCTTGGCTGTATATATTTTGGATCTTGTAACTCCCATTACAGCATTCGGTGCGTGCTGATTAGCCATGCGCCGGGCTTTATCCAACTGGAAGACTGGAAGATCCGTAGAAACAACAGAAATTGTTACAATAAACGCTGCTAATTTGTCCATGGGATGCACTCAATTTAGACACATCCGTTGGAAAAGCAGTTTGCTTTTGGGTAACATTTTTGATAACATTGTTTTTGTTTTTTTGGGGAATGGATGAATGGAAATGAAAATGAAAATGGAAGCAGAAACGGCGAGGGAACGTGATTAGATAAAGTCTATTTGACTTTTGTAAACGATTTACATTTGAATTTGAATATCTACACAGAGAAAAAGGAAAAGGAAAACTAAAAGGTATTGAGATTATTAAGTGTATTTAAAAAAAAAAAAAACAGATCTTGTGAAAATAAAATTTACAGATCCAAATTCATAGAGCCACTCTACGCTACTTATTAAAATAAATAAATTACCAGATAATTTGAGATTACAAAACAGATAAGATCTCGAGGCTTGGTCATAATTTCCCTATATCTAAAATAAATAAAATAATGCACTGAATTATGCCCTCATAAAAACCTCAAATGCAATTTGAATCAAAAAGTTTGCGAGCAATTAATTTCCAACGAAACAACAACACAAATCAACGTTGGGGCTGTAAAAATTTATGAATGAATAAAGCAGAATCAGACGAAACACACGCACACACACACTCGCAAACGAAACGCCGCGAAAAAGGCAAGGCGAGAAAAAAGCAAGCACAACGAAACCAAAATCACAAATAGTAAGTGAAGTGAGTACAAAGTGGCGTGCATATGAAATATAAAACAGGCGATATATTCCAAAAACGCACACACAAATCTACATTTAAGCACACACCTCAGCACGGCACGGGTGTGTGTGTGCGTATGCATGAATGAATGAAAAATTGTAGAAGCAGCAGAACAACAACAACACCACAAACCAAAAAAAGTTGTTAACGCAGCACTTCCACGAACCAAAAAAACAAAAACAAAAAACCTAAAACCAACGACAACCGCAAAAGAGGAAAAAAGATCTGTGAACAAGAAATTTGAAAGGTAACAAAAACTGAAATTAAAACAAAAAACTTGGAATCAGAAACACGAGCAACTGTATGTGTGTTTGTTGTTTGCTGCCAACTCGTTTTCCAGTTTTCCATACATATTTCCATACTTCCACTTTTCCATTTGCAGCAGCAGCAGCTGCCCACAAATTGTGCGTGGAGTCAGGGGCGGCTGCAGCTGAGTGATCTGCACGGGGGGAGCCTACAAGGGGGAGTTCAAATTATGAATAAATATGGAGTTGGTCCCAAGAGCGAACAGCTAAAAATCAAAATAAATACACAACAAGCAATAAAAACAAATGGGGAGGGGAGATAAAAACAAACCTTTTCAAGATGAAGTGTACTATACTCTTTCATTAATATGTTTTATTTATCATGTCTCCCTAATGTTAAAAAATATTCACCTTTTTCAATAAAGGATCTAATTTCGTCAAAACTTTGAAAATTAAAACTAATCACAATTACCTCTAATCCAAGTTTGAAAACTCCTTAACAGTTTCAAGGTAACTGCATGGGTAGGGTATTAAAAAGAAACAAAAGCTGCAGTTAAATTTTCAAGCCAAAGTCAGCGACGCGCCCACGGGCAGCGGCAAAGCTAGTGACAGCGGCAGCAGGAGGAAGAAGAAGAAGAAGCTGGAGCAGCGACTAAAGAGGGACCCAAAAGACAAAGCCAAAGAAGAATAGGAAGAAGAAATCGAAGCCGGTTTGCAGGAACCAGCCTAGGAGAAGGACAAGGGGTGGGAAGGAGCGGAGCAGATCGGAAGAAAGAGGGGCGCAGCAGCACACAGCACGCAAAAAAGGAAGGAAACAAACGTCAAGCCCCAAATGACAGAGGAAGCATCAGCAGAAACCGAGTGGAAGAGCGAGATGGGCAGACAGCTATCGAATTAAAAACAAAAACAAAAAAAGAAGAGAAGAACCAACAAACAAGATCCACTCGTCGCTGCCTTATATTCCCATTCTCATTCTTATTCCCATATTCCCCCCATTCATCAACTGCATTTCAAAGCCGCCACAGTTTTTGTTTCCATTTTTTTTTTTTTTCCATAGCTGCTTTGCTTTTTTCAGAACCAGCTAGTAGATTTGTTTTTGTTGCCTGGCCGAGTATGAATGAAAACGAACGTGTTTCTTCGGGAGAGAGCCCCAAGAGAGCCACGGAGCGAGACAGAGAGGGAGCTCTGCGAAGCAGCGACGTAGGCTTCGACGTCGACTGAGCGAGGATGAATGAAATGAGCGCCAAAATGAATGAAAGTTGTGGGGCTCACGACGTTGACGTCGCTGCTGACGCTAACGTCGACGCCCCACTCTCTCAGGAGCTCTCTACCGCTCTCTGCCTCGCTCTCCCTCATTTCTGGTGGAGCCCATTCTCTCTCTGTCTCGCTTTTCGAGAATTTAATAATATTTTTTGTACAAATCATAGCGCATATTAAATAAGCAAAAATTTAATTTGCTTTATTTATTATTTCGTTTCGCTCATTTCGTTTTGGTTCTTGTTTTTTTTCCCCAAAGTTTATGATTAATGAGAGATGATTAAAGGCGTTCTGAGTGTGTGTGCATACAGAAAACACTCTAAAAGTGAACAATTTTTTTTAGTTGACATGATAACAAATTAGATTTTAGATCTTGCTTAGATGTCGTTATTAGTCATATTAACTCAAATAAATATAATGATTAACACCATGTAATTTGTGCCTGTTTCGTTCAGAAAGGAATAATAGAAACTCTTCCTGAAGAATGTTCTTAGTTATAAGAAAATTATTACTTTCGACCTATTAACACTCTGGAATTAACAATAAAGAAAGAAGAATAAACTAAATAAAAGAAAAGCACGGTAAAGACCTTGTTCCTTTCTATGAACAATAGTTAATATATTCTGGTAATATTTATTGAAATACATCTTTCCTTTCTTTTTGCAAAAAGTTCCCTCGTCAGAGGGCTCACTGTACGGACATCTGTGTGCGCATATAATTAAAATAAGGGCAGCCTGCGTATATCTCGCTACATAATGTAAACTAAATTTACGCGTTGCCTCCCGATCTTTTGCTGCCGAGATGAATGTTCCCCCTTTTGATATTTATTTTTTATTTTTTGTATCCCCATTTTCCATTCAGCATCTGCGCAGTTGTCGCCGTTTTTTGCATGTTTTCTCAGCTTTTTGTTTTTATTCTCGTGATTTTATTTTATTTTTCCCTTTTTTTATTTTTGTTGCCATTTTTATGGCCGCGATCTTCTAGCGACGAGCGAAAAGTTCATGCTGCCAGCCGTTTTCAGTTTTGAGTAAGGGACTCTCGGGTCCCACATATGTACGTATGTATGTATGTACATATGAATGTACATGTGCCTTAATACATACCAACGCAAGTAGGATTGTACATACCTTTATATAGGCCCAGTAGGGTGGACCTTTTATAAACTAAGAATTGAGATCTTTGTATTTGAAACAATCCCTTTAGGCCCTTAAATTCAGCTTAGACAAAACTTATAATAAATTCACAAAGTATTACAAGCTAACACAAGCCAAGGCCACGCTGCGTATGAGTAATAAATATTGTAAATAATATTTTCACGCAACCAATAAATATTTTATGAAGATGTTTTTATTAAAAACTAATTATGGGCTATGAGCTAATACCGTAAACAAAAAAGAATATATGTATGTACGTTGTACATTAAGATTAAAAAGACAGAGCCAACACTACGTATGAGTGATTATTTTAAGAAGCTTCTTTAAAGCAAATTAAAATTGTGTATTTACGTAAAACCTTTGTGGTCCACCCCAGTGTACACTAGCCATTTGTATATTTAGTTGGGCACTGACTTTAGTCTTGGGTTTGCGTTGACATTGAAATTGTTTGCGCTTTGTTGATCTCTACGCAGCGATAAGACATAAATACATAAATACTTTTTACGTTTTTCGGGTTCCTTTTCATTCGGCAGCGACGACGGCGGCTGCCTCGCCGTTTTGGGCCGCAGCAAAAAACTGAATCCGCAGCGAGATTTGTATTATTTGTTTTTATAAACATTAAACAGCTTTAGGATCGTTTCCCTGCCTGCCAGTGACTTGGACAGCTGGGGCAGTGCATTGGGTTCGGATGTGTGCCACGGATACAGATACAGATGCAAACACAGAAATACAAAGATGCAAAGATATATTTATGTAGAATTAGGACCCAATGTTTCCCTACTCTTGGAAATATAAAATTGTATCAATTATTGTTATATAGATTATATTTATTGATACATACTTTGTTTTGCTTTAAACTCGATAATTTATACAAACAAACCCAGCAAACTTGTTGTACAATAATTCCCCTGTTAATTCCCTGCAGTGATATCATATTATTTGTTTTGTTTCGACATCGAGCCCCGACTTACGATATCTGCATACCCAATCCTAAGTGCTACCCACAAAAAAAAAAAAACAACGAAAATTTCCCATTATTAACACATTTTTCATACATTGTTCTCGGTTCGTGAACAACAGAGCAAAAGATGCATAACAAACTACCATAAAACGTTGTCCGATACAAAAACAAACGTACAAATGAAGCCGTTTCAGAGTGTGCGTGTAATAATAGCTAAAGAATACTAGACATATGCTAGGGTAAAGCAACAAGAACGGCAGCGATGTTTGTCACATTACGTATACGAACAGTTGACAGAGTGAGTGAGTGAGTGACTGACGTATTGCCTGATTGACAGCAGCAGCAACAGCAGCAGCAGCTGAAAGGGGGCGGCGTTTTAGGTAGCACTGCACATTTTCATATATTTATTTCGTGTATTTCCCATGCAAATGTATTCAGCAGCAAGATCTCGTTCATTCTTTTCTTTTTCTTTTTTTGAGAAGAATCCAAAGTAGCCAATGAATGAATGAATGAACGAATGACGGGCTGAGTGACTGAATGAATCTGTGTAAGTTCGCTTGGCACTTTGCCTTCGCCGAGGAGGAGCCTACAGCCTACGGTGTCGGGGGCTGGGCCCACCGGAAGCAAACGACGTGACTTTTCCCTGAAATATGAACCCAACTATGCGAGGGAATTATGTATATTCCAATGACTACATTATAATAAATGCACACGATATGCTGCCATAACACACACACCCATTCTGGGGGGGAATCTGGCAAAATATCTTTCTTCGGCATTGTTTTTCGCATTTTTGCCTTGCGTTGTCGGTTCTCTCTTTTTCAGCAACACGCTTTTTGTTGGCTTATCTTATCGCCAAATTATTTGGTTCGCTCCAGCCCCCTGCCTCTGACTATTTTTTGCCTTTTTATCGCCCAGTTCAAAAGGCAAAAAAAAAAAAGAATAATAATAAAGTCGCAAAAACAACTAGCCAAAATATGTTCGGTTGCGGCGACAGAGTTATATCCTTCAGAACACAGTTAACATTCATTCAGAATATACTCATATATTTCTCGATTTTCTTAGAATTCAAAAGAGATTACAAATGATACATTTCTAGGAGCTATCTTGAGCTATCTTATTTAATGAAAACCAAGTAAGTATCTATACACTTTTCCAACTACTAATCTTCCCCGCAGGGGATCAGGCCTTATTGGTAATGGATGCAGTACATACTTATATATAAACAAATGTAATCTTTCCCAGTATTGTGGATAGATATATAGCCACGTATGTATATATGAGTCAAGATAGGGCCACAACTATATAATGGTTCAACAACATTTTGCTCTTCAATTATTTCCATTTCTTGGAATTCCGTTATCAAACGCCTCGCCAGACCTCGAAATGCCATTTAACCAACAAAAAGTAAAGAGAAAAGAATCATATAAAGGAATACGAAACCGATATAGCAAATGGGTTAAGCACTTGGCCAAAGTAAACAATCCGCACAATGTATTGTCATGATTATGATAGGCTCTCTTTACTGTTTACTCACCCAATGACGCCTCGTGATCTGAAATATCCGATATACTGCAGATGGGCAGATCCTTGCAGCCGCTGATTGGCTCATCCTTGATGAAGATGTTTTTGGACTGTAAAAGAGGATAAGTTGTAATGGAAATTAATTCTGGATGAGGACTTAGTAAATCTTAGACTGTATATGTATATATTATAAGTACAATTGAAAAATAGTAAAAGTTGTACTTAAAGATAAGACATCAAAATGTATTATATTTTCTATTTGTTCTATTTGTTTAAGATATATTTTTTATACTATTACTCATTGTTGATAATAAAATCTGACTAAACACTTGTTTTCAGTTAAATTAGTCTAAAATTTTTTCATTCATTGATTTCCGTAATTAGATCTTCATCAAAAGTGATGGATCTCAAGAGTGAAACCTTTTAAAATTGGTTTGTATTTACCAGAAACGAGCAAATTAAGTTAATATTATATATCTAACCTTAAATTCCAAATACATATTTGCAGAAATACAATTATTATATCCTCAGTATTAAACATTTTCTTTGTTTTTAGTACATTTCACCTAGTAGTCTTCATATAAATAATTTGTTATTCCCCCATTCCGGGTGATTCCATTCCCCATCTTTACTATAATGATCGGCAGTCAACAAGGCATTCATGATTGTGTTGTACATATTTATAAACAAGCCACTTTTACCCAATTACAAAATACGAATCTACAACATACATATGTGTGCGCCCCTCGTCGGGAAAGTGTGTAACGTAAAACTGAGACTCGGGCATAATCAGAGCCACAGCCAGCAGAGAGTCGGTGGCATAGATTGCCGGCAATTGTCAGTGGACTGCCCCAATGCGACGTGGTGGCGATGTCCCATCGTGCTGGAGGCGATCTAATAAATTGAATTGTACGTTTGACTTGTACACACTCACAGAGGAGCGGAGAGGAGGCTGGGCTGTGTGTCGCTTAATGATAATGGAGGTCAGCGTAGTCAAACGAAATGCTCCGTAAATATCGTAATCAATTCGTGAGCGAATCCCTCCCTCAGCCAAAAGATTCGACTCAACTCAACTCAACTCGACTCGAATTGCAACCCAATTTGGGCACCTCGATCCACACATCGCACTCGCTCCAGCTCCAGCTTCAGCTTCAGTTACGTGGCTGGGCTGGCCTGAGTGGAAACCCTAGACCTGGGCTCCGACCCGGCCAGACACTGGGGATCCGATTACCTGGCTGCATTTTCCAAGCGACTGAGCATGCGCATGTCCTTTTTGGGGATTTTGCGGGGGAAAGGATCAGCCTGTTGGCCGTTGGCCCCGAACCAACCGGATGAAAGTGGTCAACGGCTCGGCGGGCCAGCGGATATGCTTACCGCAGGCGATGTGTCAAATGCCATCACTCGGGACCGCTGACAGCCGATCTGGTCAAGTTCAGGTGGAACACACAAAACAAAAAAACTCAGAGAGAGAGTGAAGGAATTAAGGAAGGACTAATTTTTCAAGACGACAATTTTATACTCTTGGTTTTGATATACTATCATAATTGCAAAGAAACTTAAATATTTCAGATATAATAAAATAACCAATAACCCAAATGACAAAGAACTTTTTATAATATATGTGTATTTTCACAATATAATAATTGTAAACCTAACAATCCAGTAGCAATGTTAAGAAACATTACAAATTATTTTTACCCCATGAAAGGATACTAAAAGAGAGAATGAAAAGAAAGGCAAGTAAGGGAACTGCCTTGGGTGAAGCCTTACGATCATTGGATTCCTCCATTGTTGGCAGCCTGTCTTTTTTAGGGTCTGTTACGCTGCATCGTGGTCCCAAGACGTAACTACATAATATGGTATATTCCAAATTTTGATCATGCCTTTTGTGTACTACCCAGAGATGCGTCACAAGCCAAGTGGCACGCTTATGGCTTTTCTAGCAAATAAACAAAAGATTGTTTACACAAAAGATTCCCATGGAATGCAAACGAATGGGCTACACCCTCACTTTCAAAAACAATTCTAAGATCGCAAGTGACAGCTCGACGCCTGCTGGCTGTAAATATATTTTATAAATTCAAGCTTATAAAGTTACCCCTCTAGTGCAGGGTGTTGGAAATGGCGAATAAGTAGTATAGCCACAAAGCATAATACATAATAATTGCGTTTTGTTTCGTCTACCAAATTTAGAATTCGATTTACGTGCCCTGCATTCGCGAATGGCGGATCAATCGCGCTGTCATTGAGGCACCAATAATCCAACTGCAGTGGCTGTCAAACTGGCATAGATACCGATGGACAGGCTATCGATCACTTGATCAGCAAATTCGCTTATATTCGCTTATGGTTATATATAGAAATTATAGATTTATGCAGCCGTCGATCAGCGACGTGCAGTCTTCGCTACCTAGTTTTGAAGAAGACTAGGCGGTTTATTCGAACTTTTTGATACTTTTTCTAGGTGATTATTAAAGGTGCTGAAGGAATTGACTTAAAGCTTGTCTTACTTTAGATCCTTTTACAGTTATTTGCAAACATTTTTAGTTATCGAATCAATATTATTAATATTTTATTTTAATATTAAATATTTTGACAGACAGTTCAAGTGTCTTGAGCTTTAAATCATTTGCAATATATCATTAAAACCTATCAGATTCAGAATAATAAAGCTAGGTTTCTTAGAAAATTAGACTACTTAGTTTTTATAATTTAATCTAAATAGAAATTTGGAATTCCACTGATAACGAAATTTCCGCCTAACCAGAGCTTAGCTTAATTCAAATTATAAAATTCCTTTACTCACCTCAACTAGGCTGGATAGAAATGTGACTTTGCGATTCTTTTTCATCCTCATGTTGCTAACCTGGCCCGCGTTGTTACCGCTTTGACTGTTGTTATTACTATTGCTGTGATGGTGGCTCAGGATCGAAGAATTGCTGGCCAAATTGTGATGATGATGGTGATGATGATGAAGATTGTGATGGCTGGGCGGCGATTTGAACAGATGACCGTTGATGGCGTTCAGAAAGGAATCCAATTGGGCCACAGTTGAGGTGTCCGCCGATGAGGTTCCAATGGTGGCGGCAACGGGCAGGGCAGGGGGCAGCATAAATTTCGTGGAAGACAGATCCGTCTTACAAATCGCCAATTCCATATTGCGCAGGCATCTGGTCGGGGAACGGGGAACGGGGAATAGAGAAAAGATAAAGAAACAATTAACGGGCTGCTCAATAAACAAATCAGTGCAATTATTACTGAGTAAATGTGTGTGTGAGGTGTTTTAATTATCGCTCAATTATTGGCTTGTTACCCCCGGGCCAGGTTTATTGGACCTCGTTGGCACCTCCCACTCCATTACCCTTCCCAGTCCCTGTATCCCAGGCCGGCGCACAGTTCGCACCTCTTTCTTGGCCCAATCCGACGATGTTGACTCGGGGAATTATGACACTTTTCCCCATCAGTGCAACATCAAACGTCTCCGCCACCACCTTTAAAGCAGCCACAACAAAAGGAGCCGACAAGGCGGTTTGCATACACGAGCACGCTTTTATTTTGTTTACTCAGCATCCATTCCATCATATGCGGAGAATAGAGCCTAGTCAAAGGGTTTCATTTTTCTAAATATATTTCTAATGGGTTTCGTTCTTTTCGAGCTCTCAAATATTTGCCCTGGCCAAGCAGCGGTTGATCATCGTGGAGCGATGCGATGTGCTGCGAGTCTCAAAGGAAACATGAAAAGTTACTTTGAAGTGTCGCCACAAAGAGATCGGATGTGAAGATCACACGGATTTTGTAAGGTCGCCTCCCAGATTGCCCAATTAGTGGCTTTGCTTGGGAGGAAATGTATCTTTCGAATTGCCCTTGCGGCTAACTAATAAACAAATTTTGTCCTTTAAAAACAAACTTATTACAGAGCAACAGGTTAAAATTAAACACTAAAATTATATAAAATATACAAGCAAGCTTGAAATTTGTAGCTTGAAGATACATTTTTCAAGTACACTTGCACTCGACTTATAATACCAATTTGTTCAAAGCTTCTCAAATTCATAACATTTACAACAATAAATCTTAGGGTATTTTATCAACGGAAGTGACCAAGATAAGGCTTTCCAGAGAAGTGAAGAGAAGAAAAGAGCAGCTTCAGAAATCCCAAAGACCTCTATATGAGGGTTCAGTGGCTGTTGCTGAATCTGCCCCGATGCCACTATAAATACCGCAGCCCTGCGATAAAGTCCAGAAATTACGCATTTAATATTATATTTACTTAAATTCAATTAAAGCGATAAAAGGCATTCAGATAACAATTAACAAGAATTCGGAGCCCTAGAATCTGAGGTTACTTGAAATCGTTTCAGAACTTTTATATATTTAAATAACCTAACAAAGTTATTTAGGGGATAGTTTGTTGTTAATTAAATCGTTAAATTTCGTTTTCGAGCAATAAATTCAAATTTAATATTAAGAACCATTACAAACCCATGTGGGTTGCTTTTATGATTCATTATTCCTACCTGTCTTATCACTCTACAAGGTTAAATTCAAATATATAATATTATTGCCAATTCTCGACTTAAGTCGTAGGTTATCATCAATATAGATGTATTCCTTGCGGTAAACGCCCCCGCATCTCGACCTTAATGTCCCCAGGCTGGTATACATATGTTTATCTAAGGGACAATCTGAGAAGTATCTTTAGGCACTGGCCGCCTAATTAGATACGTTATGCAAATGTGTAGATACTGTCGTCGCATCGGTGACGATTCTGCTCGATTTCCCTTCTCATTCTCTCATTGTCTCGCTCTCTCTCTCTCTGGCACATGGCGAGTGTGTGGCCAACAGTTATCTAGCCGCCTTATCAGTCGTCAACAGACACATATTTAAATCCACCCTATATATATATATGAACGAGTGAGTATGAGTTGAAGAAATTCCGCCATATTCCCGCTGATCTAACTGAATCAAAATAGAGAAAAGAAAGAACCAACGAAGATTTGAATACTCTTTTAGAGTTCGGGATTTACTTAATCTTCAAAAGTGTATTTCACAGATATTTCAAATCGTTTTCTTTAGCTTAGAAGGACTGCAACATATTTAAGCTTTTTTCTTGAAACAAATATGATCAGTTAAGAATCTATATAAAGAACTTGTACAATCTTTAACAGACATCTTAAGATCGAAAAAGAATAAACCTTGTGTCAGGGTAACAGAGCAATAAAAAAGCGTTGCATAAATTTGAGCTTTTGCTCTTGCGAAATCAATTTCGATTTGATTTGCTGATTTTTGTCCGTGGTCGTTCCTTCATTGCTGACCAACTGAAACGCCCCAAACGTCAAGCAGCACAGTTATGTATTCACGTTCGCTAGCCGATATATACATATACATCTGTGTATATATAATTGAGTGTACGGATCAAGTGAGTGCACTAAAAACGAATTTAAGTTAATCAACATTTAAATGGATAATAAAATCAGCGACTGCAGCCGCCAAATGCTCCACAAATTCCACAAAAAGTTGATTTATTTCGCTACTCTTAGTTTTCCTGCCACTGTCCGCCCCAGTGCAATCAATTCAATGTAGAACAGCAATAACAGCAGCCGCAAAAAAAAACATTACTAAATCTGCACACAAAATATATGTATGTGTTTGAATGTAGTTTTGGTTGCGGATATATATAGATCTCGAGACTGCATATGATTTTGAATATGGTAAAAATACTAAAATGCGCTTTTCACACGAAAATAATTTATTGACGCATAAAAGTGGCCAAGATAATTGGCAACTTTTGGCAAGTCTAATTGATTTCTTAGGTGGCTGAGGGAAGCCAAAACGTAGCATATTCATAATTTGTCTTTGAAATGTTATTGCACCTAGGAACAGGAATTCGTAGCATAGACTGACATGGGAAGGAAAATGGCATATAAACAGGCATACAGGAAGGATCATTAATTAAAGCATGAAATGAAACAAACCATTTAACATAACAGTAAGGCATCAAATAAAAGGAACCATTTTACAGATACAGATACACCTAAATACCACCTATTTAATATACAGAAACCAATTAAAAAATACTTAATGTAGAAATCATATGATAACTCAAAGAAATATTCTTGAAACCAACACATTTCAAAAATGAAATTGGAACCAGGGGAATTACCTTTTCGCGACTACGTACAAAGATTAAGAGTCGCTTTATATACTTTTTAAAAAATATATATACATATATATATATATATTTACGACTCAAAATTCGTTCTTATCGGTAAAAGGCAAATTCCACGATTTATTGTGCATTTTTAAACAAATCATTGTTATCGTTAGGCAAATTCCCCACTGATCGTTCCATTGGGAGAAAAGTTCAGTTGTGTATTTTAAAAAAGACATGCAAAAAAAGGAAAGTTATTAATGGGATCAAAAGCCGTTCGAACTGCTATTTTTTTAATAGCTGGCAGAGCACCAAAAACCTTTCGGTCGTCAGCCAAAAAGAGTCGCAATCGCCAAACTATCGGAACGAACCTCCTCCTTATCGCCCAGACACACGTAGATAACCAAAACGAACAAAAAATAAAAATAAACGAAAAATACAGGCGACAACAAAAAAAACCACACGAATCGAAATGCGGAGCATATGTTTTCCCTGGAAAAGAGCAATTTTTGGGAGGGCGGAGTAAGTGGACCAAGCAAGAGTAGCGCACCTCCGTGAGGGTCTTAGTCGGAGTCTGGGCAGATGCTTGAGGAACAGATTGTAAACGAATATGATCATCATTCGATATGGTGCACACTCCTCTCGGCCAGCCAGCCAGCCAGACAGCAAACCGAATAGGGGTGCAATTTTTCGGTGTGTACGTAACGGTAGAATACACACATTTAGAGTCGCCCTTTCTGGAAGAGAAGATGATGCAGAAGGGACCTTCTTCTCCGATCCGACGACGACGATGATCCTCTCGGCCTGCCTGCGCACATGTGTTCTATCTGCATCTGTATGTATCTGTGTGAGGGCCTTGTGTATCTGTCTTGTCATGGGATCGATCTTGATCTCGATCTCGGCCTGTCTGCAGCAGGTTGATACTTTTAGCATCGGACGCGGCGGCGCAGAATCCGAGTTTAACGTGGCATGGGGCAACGAACCAGCCCAAAGATTCACTGTACTGTAATTGTCTGTGGGTATTTATGGAAAAGGATCTTGAACTGGTCTTTGCTTTCAAGGGAGACAGAGAAAGAGAGAGAGAGAAAGGGAGCAAAGGAAGCAGAGGGAGGCTGAACGCGGCTCAATTATGATCCAACGATCGTCGCAGATCAAATTATCGATTATGGCAATAATTTCTTATCATTCCCTTGTGTATCTTTTGTAGCTTGAAATTGATTGTTGTGGACATAAGGATTTTAAACGTCTTTGGAGAGACAAGGAAAACCAGTAACTCTTGAGTTTAATCGTAATTTAGAGATCGTTACACAGAAAATTATCGATTTAGAACACTTATGTGATCTAAACTAACGATGTAATTATTAACCCAGCTAAGAAAATGTAATTTGTATAATTAAACATTGATAAATATAGAGAAAAATAAATTAGATATTAATGTTACATCCAAAGAACGGCACTAAACTATTACAGTAAAGTGTTATGTAGATAAGAAATAACTACTTTATTTTCCCAGAAACTATAAGATTTTGTAACGCTTAAACTAGCTCATAATAGGTTCCAAAAGTTCTAAAATTAAATATATTTTACAAAAGAATTTTTAATATATGTACCTATTAAGGGTTCCTATTAATTTGATAGTCAGATAATCCTTTAATGACATGTTAGGTAAGCAAAGATTCAGGCAGGAAAACCCCAATTATGTGAGGTTGGTCCCTCCAATTGATCCCCTTTGATTTTCCTTGGTCAAAACCCGAAAAAGAGTGGCAGTTTCGTATCAGTTTTATTGATACTTAATTGTCTAATGCGTTCATTGGTCCACATTCTATTCTATTTAAAACCACAGGCCGGTGTTCACACATTCTCGATTACAAAATTGGTAAGAAAATCTACGCATGTAACTCTACCATCGGATCCCGATCAAAGGCCATTCAAGCTCATTTGTGGCGGCAGCACCGGAAGCTGTAAAAGGAACAGTAGTAATTTCGATTGCGTTCCCACAAGGGTTGTGGAAGTCCACAAACACACGCACACACCACACACACAGAAAGCTAGTTAACTTGGCTGAGAAGAGAGGTAGAAAACCAATTCAAATTCTGTGTTGGCCAACAACGAGTTTATAGAGCCAGCACAATCCTGAATCGAGGCGAGATCGCCGGATCGCTGGATCGCTCGGTAGCCAAACCAGTTTTTTTCCTAGATTCATTGAAGAAAACAGGCAACACACACACTTGCGCGAGAAAAGGGTTTACATCGGGGGAAAATAACAAAAAAAAAAAAAAAATAAGATACTTGAACTACTGTTTTCAACACTTCAGCTCAGTTTACTCACCGGTGCGGGGCAATAAAGTAGCGCCCCTCGAGAGAAACAGAAGGTGCGGGGGATTCTTGGGGTTCTTAGTCTTGATCTTTTCGGGTTCTCTGTTGGGTTTTTATTAGGGTATCCAAATTAATTACAGCTTCAAATTAGGCGCACAATCTCGATAGAGGCAGGAGTCCGGCGCGATGGCTATCTCCCTCGCACTCCCTCTGCGTGTGTGTGCGTTTGTGTGCTTTAACCCTCCGGTGGGATCAGCAGGTTGATTAGGGCAAGAGAGGGAGAGATTACGTGCCGGAGACAAAGACGAAAGCAGCAACGAAAGGAGCAACTCCGTCCGACAGAACGGGACGGGGATGTCGGTTTAGCAGCTCGGCTTATAAGACGCGAAACGAAAGAGACCGAAAAAAGGCCGCCGGATCACAGACACAAACACAGACGTACGCCGCACCGAACACACGCGATGTTTGAGGAGATTTTTGTGGTTTTATGATGGATTTTGGATATAGATTTCAAGGGTTTGGGTTTTTTGGCATTTTCTATACGATTTCTGGCCAAGTGTCTCCCGATTCTTTGGGCGGTTTTCAACCGGATTCTGTGATATTTTTGCACAAGCAATTTGGATTCTTTTTCGATTTGTAATCAAATTCTCACAACGCGATCTATTGCATTCACAAATACACAGAGGCACTAAACACTGGCACAATTATTGCATAGTTTCTTATATTTTGTTTTGCTCGCAAGTATTTAGTATTTATTTATTATTTCATTCAACATTAACACTAACATTAACCGTTATGTGTGCACGCTGCCCGAAAGAGAGTCGACGAACGAATGTCGAAAACACACAAGCGGCAACAGGCGGCAGCGACGCCGACGCAGCGCCAACGCCGACGCCAGTGCTGTCAGTTTTTGTTATTTCAGGCTAGATCTATCATATTTGAAAATGGAAATTCTACAAAAGTTTCCAATAGCAGTTAAATTAAAATCCAAAATAAAGCTATTGTTAATATAAGTTTACAATTTCGGCAAATCGGACTTTTTTGGGATTGGCCATTTAATCAAATATATTTATTTTATAAAAAAAAAACTTATATAAAATAATATATGTTTTCCCGTACCAGGTGGGTGTCATTTGTTTGCAACACATAATTTTTAATTATTTTGTTTCTTAATTTATTTTTTTTGTTTTGCTCAGAATCCAGCTTATATGGGCGATCATCACTGGCAACACTGACCGACGCAAAGTCGCCAGTGAGCGGCCCAGAGAGCACGAGAGAGCGAAGAACACACCAGAGCGAAAAGTGCCTGACGCAGCGCTGGAAGAAGAAGCAGCGGCAGAGAATTCAACTGATAACAAGCGCAAAATATAGCAAATAATTAAAATCGAGAGTTTTTCGCGCTATATAATTATTATGTACATTTTATTTTGTCACTGGCGATCCACTTGAGAGAGCAACGAGCGTGGGCGCCGATTTTCCACTCTCCTCCCCACATGAAACACACACACACACCCACTAGAGCGTGCAGCAAAAAAAGATTGAAAATGAAAATCAGAATTACATATTTTGAGCAGTAAAAACAAAGTGTTGGCTGTGACAAAAAAATAGCAACAAATTAAAAAAAATCTGCTCGCTCAGAACTGTGTGTAGTAGTGCGATAGTGTGCGTGCGTGAGCTGTCGTGTGGGTGTGAGTGCGGGCGATCGTTTTTAGCAAGCATTCGCACAGTGTCAAAAACGACAAACATGTGTTGTGAATAAATTAAGACTAACATATATGTAAATAAAAATTAAATATACAATCATAAGAAATGCAAACATTTAAAGTAATAATAAAATCTAGGATAACTTGAATCTTTCCCTTAAAAAACTTAATTTACTATTTTATACCTTTCAATTCTAAAATTAGATGCAAAATTGACTTCTTTCCCATGACAACCACTGTGCATTCGAAAGACTCTCCTGCTGCAGACCAAAAACAAAAACAGGTTTATGTGTGCCGTGCGAGAAAGAGAGAGAGGAGAGAGTGATGGTGTTTTTATATTCTGGCAACAACGCATTTCGCATAAATTACACACAGGCATAACATAAGCATAAGCATAGTGCATGTGCATATGGATGCCTGTGCAGGGGCGGCAGCAACAGCCAGCTGCACCCAGAAAAAAAAAACAGAAAAGGGGCAATAAGATTCGGGATACCACCGCGATTCCCGATTTTCCTGGACAGAGGCAGCCTTGCATAACGAAACGCAGCGAGACACGTGCAACAAATATGGCTGCTGATTGTCAATTTAATTGCCGTCACAAAGGTAGAATAAAAAGGGGGCGACAAGTGCTTAGAGACCGAAGTGGAAGTCAGCTCGAAAAGAGCGCATGCGCACAGCCCCATTGATTATTCCACTGCATTTTTACAACTCGTGTAGGTGAGCCGGATTTTATGAATGAATGCGCTGGTGTGCGAACGATCGCAAGAGAGAGAGAGAGGGAGGTGCAATGGAAAATGAGCATTTCAAGCTGGAAAAGCGCAGAGCAGCACAACACATTTTCCACAGGCAAAACTCAACTCAAGTGCCACATGTGGAAATACTGGAGAATCAGAACAATCCGGATTGAATCAATGTATGGGAAAATATCTAATTCTGTTTTTATAAAAAATCGGAATACTTTTGAAAACGTCTAAGAGCCGATGTTTGCATTGCCTTGTATCGGTATCTTAAAACAAAAGAGGTATGTTATATTAATTTCTACATAAAAATTTATAAAAAATATGATTAAATTTTTATAAGCCTTAGATTTGACTAATACAAATATTTAACGTTATATTTTTTCATAATAACTTTTATTTATTTTATTAGTTATATCATTTTTGTAGAAAAAGAATACTTATAATTTATATTTAATTTAAATTTAAAATGAAAATACGAAGAAAGACATTTTTTTCTGTATTTACAATTTTTATTTTTTAACAAGCCCGCCAATTATCGATAACTTTCAGTGTTGCGCAACTGCACAATGGCATTGCGTCAGTTTCACCATTCGAACTTGTTGCATGTTTACGAGCTGGTCACACTTGATTTTTGGCGGCAAATTGTTATTTGCTACTATTTTTATTTATTTTCGCAAATCAGCAACAATGGCAATGGATTCAGGCAAAGCCAAGGTGCTCCAAAACACAGGGAAATTCGTGAGCGAGAACAGAACTGAGGGGTAAGCTATACTTTTACTGAAAATCCCAGCGTCACAGTTGATTTTTAATGCTTTTTCGTTTAGGGACGACTTCTTCAACGAGGCGGGCTACCGCCAATCTCGAGAAAATGACAAGATCGACTCAAAATATGGATTCGATCGGGTCAAGGATAGTCAGGAGCGGACGGGATACCTCATTAACATGCATTCGGTGAGTCGGAAGGGTCATTTATATCTATCAAAGACGAGTTTACTCAAAGTTTCCCTCCGTAGAACGAGGTTCTGGATGAGGACAGGCGACTTATCGCCGCCCTGGATCTGTTCTTCATCCAAATGGACGGTTCGCGATTCAAGTGCACAGTGGCGTATCAGCCGTACCTGCTTGTCCGGCCGGAGGACAACATGCACCTGGAGGTGGCCCGTTTTCTGGGCCGCAAGTACTCCGGCCAGATCTCCAGCCTCGAGCACATCAGCAAGGAGGATTTGGACTTGCCCAATCATCTGTCCGGCCTGCAGCAGCAGTACATCAAGCTGTCCTTCCTCAATCAGACCGCCATGACCAAGGTGCGCAGGGAACTGATGTCCGCTGTGCGCAGGAACCAGGAGCGCCAGAAGTCCAACACCTACTACATGCAGATGCTGGCCACCTCGCTGGCACAGTCCTCGTCGGCGGGCTCCGAGGATGCTGCTCTGGCCAAGCGGCAGCAGGACTACATGGATTGCATCGTGGACATCCGGGAGCACGATGTGCCCTACCACGTGCGCGTCTCCATCGATCTGCGCATCTTCTGCGGCCAGTGGTACAACATCCGTTGCAGGAGCGGCGTGGAACTGCCCACGATCACCTGCCGGCCGGACATCCTGGACAGACCCGAGCCCGTGGTCCTGGCCTTCGATATCGAGACTACGAAGCTGCCGCTGAAGTTCCCCGATGCCCAGACGGATCAGATTATGATGATTTCGTACATGATCGATGGCCAGGGCTACCTGATAACCAACCGGGAGATCATCTCCTCCAATGTGGACGACTTCGAGTACACCCCCAAGCCGGAGTTTGAGGGCAACTTCGTTGTGTTCAACGAGGAAAACGAGATGCAGCTGCTGCAGCGTTTCTTTGACCACATCATGGAGGTGCGGCCGCACATTGTGGTCACCTACAACGGCGACTTCTTCGACTGGCCCTTCGTGGAGACGCGAGCCGCTGTCTACGACCTGGACATGAAGCAGGAGATTGGCTTCGCCAAGGTGAGGGACGGAAACTACCTCAGTCGTCCCTCGATTCACATGGATTGCCTGTGCTGGGTGAAGCGAGATTCCTATCTGCCAGTCGGATCGCAAGGCCTCAAGGCGGTGGCGAAGGCGAAGCTGCGTTACGATCCCGTCGAGCTCGATCCGGAGGACATGTGCCGCATGGCCGTGGAGCAGCCCCAAGTGCTGGCCAACTATTCCGTGTCGGATGCGGTGGCCACTTACTATCTGTACATGAAATACGTGCATCCCTTTATCTTCGCCCTGAACACGATTATTCCCATGGAACCGGACGAGATCCTGCGCAAGGGTTCCGGCACTCTCTGCGAAACTCTGCTGATGGTGGAGGCCTATCACGCCCAGATCGTGTACCCCAACAAGCACCAGAGCGAGCTGAACAAGCTCTCGAACGAGGGCCACGTCCTGGACTCGGAGACGTATGTCGGTGGTCATGTGGAGGCCTTGGAATCGGGCGTGTTTCGTGCTGATATACCCTGTCGTTTCCGTTTGGATCCCGCCATGATTAAGAAACTCCAGGAGCAGGTGGACGCCGTCCTGCGACACGCCATCGAAGTGGAGGAGGGAATTCCGCTGGAGAAAGTCTTAAACCTCGATGAGGTGCGTCAGGAGATCGTGCAGGGACTGCAGGGACTGCACGACATACCCAATCGGCTGGAGCAGCCTGTCATTTATCACTTGGATGTGGGCGCCATGTACCCCAACATCATCCTGACCAATCGCCTGCAGCCCTCGGCCATGGTCAGTGACTTGGACTGCGCTGCCTGCGATTTCAATAAGCCGGGAGTCCGCTGCAAGCGCTCCATGGACTGGCTGTGGCGCGGCGAGATGCTGCCAGCCTCGCGGAACGAGTTTCAGCGCATCCAGCAGCAGCTGGAGACGGAGAAGTTTCCGCCCCTCTTTCCGGGCGGACCGCAGCGCGCCTTCCACGAGCTCTCCAAGGAGGATCAGGCGGCGTATGAGAAGAAGCGACTGTCGGATTACTGCCGCAAGGCGTACAAGAAAACCAAACTGACCAAACTGGAGACCCGCAACTCGACCATCTGCCAGAAGGAGAACAGTTTCTATGTGGACACCGTCCGCGCGTTCCGAGATCGCCGCTACGAGTACAAGGGACTCACGAAGGTGGCCAAGGCATCGGTGAATGCGGCTGTGGCATCCGGGGATGCGGCAGAGATCAAGGCCGCTAAGGGCAGGGAAGTGCTCTACGATTCCCTGCAGCTGGCACACAAGTGCATCCTCAACTCCTTCTACGGCTATGTGATGCGAAGGGGAGCCCGCTGGCACTCCATGCCCATGGCGGGCATCGTGTGTCTTACTGGCTCGAATATCATTACCAAAGCGAGGGAAATCATCGAGCGAGTGGGTCGCCCCTTAGAGTTGGACACTGATGGTATATGGTGTATATTACCAGGCTCCTTTCCGCAGGAGTTCACCATCCAAACCAGTCACGAGAAGAAGAAAAAGATTAACATTTCCTATCCGAACGCCGTGCTCAACACGATGGTCAAGGACCACTTTACCAACGATCAGTACCATGAATTGCGGAAAGACACGGAGAATGAGAAACCCAAGTATGACATACGCGAGGAGAACTCCATCTTCTTTGAGGTGGATGGACCTTACCTGGCCATGGTCTTGCCAGCCGCCAAGGAGGAGGGAAAGAAACTGAAGAAACGTTACGCCGTCTTCAACTTTGATGGTTCTTTGGCCGAACTGAAGGGATTCGAGGTGAAGCGACGCGGCGAGCTGCAGCTAATCAAGAATTTCCAGAGCTCTGTCTTCGAGGCCTTCCTGGCTGGCAGCACCCTGGAAGAATGCTATGCATCCGTGGCCAAAGTGGCAGACTATTGGCTAGACGTCCTCTACAGCAGGGGATCCAATCTGCCCGATTCGGAGCTCTTCGAACTGATTGCGGAGAACAAGAGCATGTCCAAGAAGCTGGAGGAGTATGGAGCCCAAAAGAGCACATCCATATCCACGGCCAAGCGCTTGGCCGAGTTCCTGGGCGAGCAGATGGTCAAGGATGCTGGTCTGGCCTGCAAGTACATCATTTCCAAGAAACCAGAGGGAGCACCCGTCACCGAAAGAGCCATTCCCTTGGCTATTTTCCAATCGGAGCCGAGTGTGCGGCGACATCACTTGCGCCGTTGGCTCAAGGACAACACGATGGGCGATGCGGACATTCGTGATGTGCTCGATTGGAACTACTACATCGAGCGGTTGGGTGGCACCATTCAGAAGATTATCACCATTCCGGCAGCGCTGCAGGGTCTGGCCAACCCGGTGCCCCGGGTACAGCATCCGGATTGGTTGCACAAGAAGATGCTGGAGAAGAACGATGTGCTGAAGCAGCGCCGGATCAACGAGATGTTCACCAGCAGGCCCAAGCCGAAGCCCCTGGTCACCGAAGAGGATAAGCTGGCGGATATGGAGGATTTGGCTGGTCGAGATGGCGGCGGTGGGGATGCTTCAGGCCGTCCCATGGTCACCAAGAGGAAGCGCGTTCAGCTCGAGGATGGAGATGGGGCGGAGGAACAGGAGGCACCGCAGCCAACCACCTGGCGACAAGCATTGGGAGCACCACCGCCGATCGGGGAAACGAGAAAAACCCTTGTGGAGTGGGTGCGCTTTCAGAAGAAGAAATGGAAGTGGCAATACGACCAGCGCCAGCGGAGTCGCCAGGCCAGCAAGAGATCTCGCGGATGCGAGGATGCTCCCGTGGTGCGGCCCACAGGATCTACAGCTACCTTGGGCGGATTCCTGAGACGAGCCCAGCGCACGCTGTTGGACCAACCCTGGCAGATCCTGCAACTGGTGCCCATCGATGATCTTGGCCACTTTACCGTGTGGGCTTTGATTGGCGAAGAGCTGCACAGGATTAAGCTGACGGTGCCCAGGATCTTCTATGTGAATCAGCGCAGTGCAGCGCCCCCCGAAGAGGGTCAATTGTGGCGCAAGGTCAACAGGGTTCTGCCCCGATCCCGGCCTGTCTTCAATCTCTACCGTTATAGTGTCCCAGAGCAGCTCTTCCGGGATAACTCCCTGGGAATGCTGGCGGATCTGGCCACGCCCGATATCGAGGGCATCTACGAGACGCAAATGACGCTGGAGTTCCGGGCCCTCATGGACATGGGCTGCATCTGTGGCGTGCAACGCGAGGAGGCACGCAGACTGGCCCAACTGGCCACCAAGGATCTGGAGACCTTCAGCATTGAGCAGCTGGAGCAGCGGCCCCAAACACAGGTCAAGTATCTGGCGAGTGCCAACCACAGGATGCGGAAAATCTACCTGTACCAGCACAACACACCGACGGCCAAGAAGGAGATATGGTCCCTGATCCTGATGCCCAGCAAAAAGGGTTACATCTTCGCCCTGGACACGGTGCGAGCCAATCAGATGCCCAACATGAAGCAGATGTATACGGCGGAGCGTTTGGCGCTGCTCAGGAATCTCACGGCCAGCGCTGAGCAGGAGAAGATTCCCGTGGAGGACTACACCTTTGAGGTTCTGATCGAAGTGGATGCGAAGCAGATTTACCGCCACATCCAGAGGGCTCTGACCGCCTACAAACAGGAGCACCAGGGACCCACAATGCTGTGCCTGCAAACGGCGCTGGAGGCGCGCAAGCTCAGCCTGGCCATGCCCATCCTGCTGGAATTTCCCCAGGCGCAGATCCACATCTCCGATGATGCCAGCCTGCTGTCCGGCCTGGACTGGCAGCGCCAGGGCTCGAGAGCAGTGATCCGTCACTTCCTCAACCTCAATAATGTGCTCGATCTGATGCTGGATCAGTGTCGCTATTTCCACGTGCCCATCGGCAACATGCCGCCGGATACGGTGCTGTTCGGAGCGGATCTATTCTTCGCCCGCCTGCTGCAGCGTCACAACTTCGTGCTCTGGTGGTCGGCGAGTACCAGGCCGGATCTCGGTGGCCGGGAGGCGGATGACAGCCGCCTGCTGGCGGAATTCGAGGAGAGCATAAGTGTGGTGCAGAACAAGGCCGGATTTTATCCGGATGTCTGCGTAGAGTTGGCCCTAGACAGTCTGGCTGTGAGTGCACTCCTGCAGTCGAACCGGATTCAGGAGATGGAGGGCGCCTCCTCGGCGATTACCTTTGACGTGATGCCGCAGGCCTCGCTGGAGGAGATGATCGGCACAGTTCCAGCTGCCACACTGCCGAGCTACGATGAGACGGCCCTCTGCTCGGCTGCCTTTCGCGTGATGCGCTCCATGGTGAACGGCTGGTTGAGGGAGGTGTCCATCAATAGGAACATCTTCTCAGACTTCCAGATCGTCCACTTCTATCGCTGGGTGCGCTCCAGCAATGCGCTGCTCTACGATCCGGCGCTGCGGAGATCCCTCAACAATCTGATGAGGAAAATGTTCCTGCGCATCATCGCCGAGTTCAAGAGACTCGGGGCCACCATTGTTTATGCGGACTTCAACAGGATCATCCTCAGTTCGGGCAAGAAGTCCGTCTCGGATGCCCTCGGCTATGTGGACTACATTGTGCAGAGCCTGAGGAACAAGGAGATGTTCCATTCCATTCAGCTCAGCTTCGAGCAGTGCTGGAACTTTATGCTGTGGATGGATCAGGCCAATTTCTCGGGAATCCGGGGAAAGCTGCCCAAAGGCATCGACGAGACTGTGTCCTCCATTGTTTCCACAACCCTTCGACCTGATACGGAACGAAACGAGGACGAAGGGGAGGATGATGATGATGATGAGGATGCGGAAAACAGGGATCCGGTGGAGATAAACGAAACCGAGCGGGATCAGGGGAGGAGGAGGAGCTCTCCCTGGAGCTCAACTGGACCATTGGCGAGCATTTGCCCGATGAAAACGAGTGCCGCGAAAAGTTTGAATCCCTCCTTACGCTCTTCATGCAATCCCTGGCCGAAAGGAAGACCACCGAGCAGTCCATCCGTGACCTGTCCCACTGCGCCTTTGACTTCATCCTGAAGCTGCACAAGAACTACGGCAAGGGCAAGCCCAGTCCCGGGCTGGAGCTCATCCGCACACTGATCAAGGTGCTGAGTGTGGACAAGACCCTGGCGGAGCAGATCAACGAGTTGCGCCGAAATATGCTGAGGCTGGTCGGTATCGGCGAATTCTCGGACATGGCCGAGTGGACGGATCCCTGTGACAGCCACATCATCAACGAGGTCATCTGCAAGGCCTGCAATCATTGTAGGGACCTAGATCTCTGCAAGGACAAGCATCGGGCCATGAAGGATGGAGTGTGAGTAGCAACTACAGGAGACAGAAGTTACTTTAAATTTATATTCCAAATCACTTTATTTCAAGTCCCGTCTGGCTTTGTGCCCAGTGCTATGTGGCCTATGACAACGAGGAGATCGAGATGCGAATGCTGGACGCCCTGCAGCGCAAGATGATGTCCTATGTCCTGCAGGATCTGCGGTGCGCCCGCTGCAGCGAGATTAAACGCGAAAATCTGGCCGAGTTCTGCACCTGTGCCGGCAACTTTGTGCCCCTCATCAGCGGCAAAGACATCCAGACCCTGCTGAGTACATTCAGCAAGGTGGCCACCAATCACAAGATGCAGCTGCTCCAGCAGACAGTTCAACAGGCACTGAACACGCCGCGGTAGAACTACATTTTGATTCATATTGTTAACTCCGTGATTGTAGGATTTATCTAAAATATATGCTAAGCGTTAAAACATTGATTTCGCGATGAATGGAGATTTGATAATGATTCTCTGCGACACACACACACTTTTTTGCTTGTTTCACAAACGTTTCGCTTGTTTTCCGATTTTATTGATTGGATTTATGACGTGTTTTTCCCGTGGTTTTTGTGGGCGTTCGGAGAGGACATCAGCAGCAGAACTTAAAGCAATTAAACTAAGTCATACGCAAGATATATTTAAGAGGCGGCCTGCGTGATGGGGTCGACCTTAACATCGGGGAACGAGAACTCGGGGAACTTGAGCATGTCGGTCTTGCCGTCGCTGCCGAACTGCTTGGCCACACGGTCCAGCTCGTTCTTCATCTCGCGCTCGATCTCGGGATTGGAGTCGACCAGCTTGCCGCCGCTGTGGAAGAGGAGATACTGGTTATTACTCGAACTAAGCCCGGCTTGGAGGCGGAAACTTACGAGCTCTTCTGCTTGTACTCGCGCACTTTGTCCAGGAACAGCTGCTGGATGGGATCGGAGGCCTTGTTCATGGCGGGGGCCATCAGGGCGATGTTACGACGGGCCTCGGTGCGCAGGACACGCATGCCACTCAGCAGGGATTGCGACAGCATCTGGAATTTAGATTAAAACAAATATAATTACGGGTTTTTTGGCCTTTCTCATATGTAACCTTAAAAAGGTTATGTAATACACTTTGTTGTTTTCGTGATTTCTGAAGTATCCCAGAGCTGATATTGATAGTAATTCCGGCAGGGCGTCAGTTCACGCTCGAGGGAGTATTTAGAACCCATTTAAAATCATATTTTTACCTTAATTTCCTTGGCAAATGCAAACTTTCGTGCGGAAAAGTGTCAATTGTCAGCTTAAGTGTGACCAGGTGTCGTGGAGGGATAAGTCCGCTCCTTCTGGCGGGGAATTTAAGCATTATGAATGGAAGCCGCAGCGAGCACACTGCACCTTTCGCGGGACTTCCAACCAAGAAAAATAACTGGAATATATGAGCTTTAAACTACACATGCATTTAAAAAAATAAACGAAAATGTTAAACGATTCTCGGCTTATGACTTTTGCATGAATCTACATAAAAATTGAAACTTGGAAGGTTCCAGTAAAGAAATTTAAAATGCGTTATAATGTTCACAAGCAGCAATTTAGTATTCTAAAATCAATGCAGGTGTTTTTTTAGCCCCAATATATGTAATATATATATATGTAATATATATGTACCTGCGATAGAAGAATATGCAGAAACTGACAAGCGATTATCTTTTAATCTTTATACATATTTACATGTTTATTCTTTAATAAACGGTTTTTCCATGTTCGGACTAATGTACCGAAAGCTCTGGCTCCTCCGCGATTGGCTGCTCATCCGGGGTCGCCTGTACCTCTGGGATCGGCTGCTCATCCGGGGTCGCCTGTTCCTCCTGAGTTGTCTCTTGATCCTGCATCAGCCGATCTTGGTCCTGAGTTGGCTGCAGCGCCGACATTACTGCACCTCGAATTAAATCAGGCAGACCGTGCTGCAGACTCTGCGCTATGGCACCATGTAAGTCCTGGACAGTGCGAGGGTGACCTTGGAGCGGGAGGTCCTCCTCCTGTTCCTCTGGATGCTCCTGACCTTGTATCTGTCGATCTTGGCCCTGATCTGCCTGCAGAGTGGCTTTTATAGCACGCCAAACCAAAGTATTTATGGCTTTCGATAGAGTTTTCTCCAAGCTTTGCGCTATGGTCGCCGCATGTAACTCATTGGGGACTGGAGCACGAGCAGACGCTGCGACAGTTCGCCTAATACTTCGTGAGCGACGGCTTCTTCGTTTTCTACATTTTTCCATATTTAGGTAAACGTTAAAGTTAACCATCTAAAGAAAAGAAAATTTGTAAAACTACAGAGTACTAAGGAAAAAGCGTCTCCGCTTACCGTCTTAAAATTCCCGGTTTGTCGCCCAGAGTTGAATTCAGTTAAAAGTAGAGATGAGAGAATGGTCGAAACATCGATATTTTCGTAAATATTATTACACAACAAATAAATTAACTCATTTATTCACTTTTAATGTGCTACAAATATATATTATGTTATTTATTAATTAACATAAATTTAAAAAAATCGATGGAGCTCTTGTAATCGATATTGCACAAACAATCGATGTCACGCCCAAAACAATTCATCGATGTGACCATCGATTGACTCCCACCTCTATACAGTCGGCCATCTTTTGACAGGAAAAAATCAAACGAATTTCAGCTCGCAAGCAAATTGTACGCCTAAATAAATTGATAAAATGGGTTCGCGTAACGAGTGCCGTATCTATGTGGGCAACCTGCCGCCAGATATCCGCACCAAGGACATCCAGGATTTGTTCCACAAGTTCGGCAAAGTGACGTTCGTCGACCTAAAGAATCGGCGTGGGCCGCCATTTGCTTTTGTCGAGTTCGAAGATGCGCGGTGAGTAATGGGAATACACACAGGCACAGCAGGCTGTCCGCCGGACGAAGACACCCCAACTAATCCGAGCTTTTTGTGTCTCTCCCTCTGACCTTGGCTCCTTTCTGCGCCGCTGCTCCAAAAACAGCGATGCTGACGATGCTGTTAAGGCGCGTGATGGCTACGACTACGACGGTTACCGCCTGCGTGTAGAGTTTCCTCGGGGCGGCGGGCCCGGCAGTTACCGCGGCAACCGCGACGGCGGACGCAGCCGTGACGGTGGGCGCATGGGCGGACGCGGACCTCCGGCGAAGCGGTCGCAGTACAGAGTCATGGTCACCGGGCTGCCGGCTTCCGGCTCCTGGCAGGATCTCAAGGACCACATGCGCGAGGCGGGCGACGTGTGCTTCGCAGACACATACAAGGACGGCTCCGGCGTGGTGGAGTTTCTGCGTCACGAGGACATGAAGTACGCCATCAAGAAGTTGGACGACTCGCGCTTCCGTTCCCATGAGGTATGCAAATTATTGATTTTCCATTCCGAAGGGTCAATTTCTGGGTAGGCAATTGCCTGCCATTGAAATGTTTAACTTATTGGGTCAGAATGCATTATTCATTTCGAATAATTGACTACAATTAATACTGGGGCTAAGCCCAACATGTTCCCTTACTGCTTATCGTTGCAGAATATATTTATAGCTCGATATGCATCTATACATAGCCTCATTTGAACAGGAAATTTTGGCATAGAGCACAGTTTTTTAATGGGTTCTATATATTTTTTAAATACTTAAATTAATCAACGCCCACTTTGTTTACTATTTTTTTCTTCAGGGAGAGGTTGCCTACATACGGGTTCGCGAGGACAGCGGTGATGGTGAACGCAGTGGCGGCGGCGGAGGAGGAGGCGGTGGCGGCGGTGGAGGAGGTGGTGGTGGTGGTGGCGGCGGCCGTGACTACCGCGACAGGTAAGCATTGGCCCTTAGCTCAGACTATTGAATATGATGATATATTCTATATTCCCTCTCGACAGGTCGCGCTCGCGCTCTTTCTCGTCTAGGCCGCGACGTCGAGGAACACCCACCTATTCGCCAGTTCGACGTCAATCCTATTCCAGGTCTCGCTCTCGCTCTAATTACTAAACACTACCAAGCATTATCCATTAATATATATTTCTTACGAGCAGGAATTTTTAGGGAAAGCAAGATAAATTAAGAAAAGAAACCACATTCAATATTTGTTCAAGCCACATTGTAAATTGACTAACCCCAAGCAAGAGACATCGGCCAAGCAATCAAGTTTGATCAGTCAACTTTCAAGCCCTCATCAAAAACAAGAATTCAAAACCTCAAGACTTTCTTTCCAAACTGAGCCGAGAATCCTCAGAGAAGCAGAGAAGAAGAGTTCCGTTAAACTAACATCTGGAATCATTCACTATTATCTTTTGACAAAAATAGTTCGAAAATGACAAATGTAATCCAGGGAATCGCTCCTGTATTTCCTGGATTGCCTTTGTTTTATTTTGAACCTTTGCTCTGCGAACACACAACCAATTTTAACAGAAACCTCACTTTTGGCTGCATATTTTATTACATTTTACCTTTACGAAAGCAAGAAACAAACATCGATACAGAATAAATATGTTTATAATGAAAGATATAA
This sequence comes from Drosophila bocqueti, assembly GCA_018151655.1. Classification (NCBI taxonomy): domain Eukaryota; kingdom Metazoa; phylum Arthropoda; class Insecta; order Diptera; family Drosophilidae; genus Drosophila; species Drosophila bocqueti. The sequence goes on from JAECXF010000001.1 coordinate 1,157,387, forward strand.
AACAAGAAACCCGAACACAAATCGCAATGTCAACCACATTGATCAGCAAACTATTAATACTTACATTTTTATTTTCTTCTCTTCCCCTTTTGCGCGTTTATGATTGGAGAGTGGATGAGGAGGATGAGGATAAATGGAGGAGGAGGAGGATAAGAAGGATATTTTTTGGATATTATGGAGTGGAGAGGATAAATTTGGATTTAAATGTAGTGTGGAGGCAGGACCTGTCTATATAGATCTGGATAAATATGTGTATATATTTATGAGATTGTGATCAGGAATGGATTTGGATTTGGATTTGGATGTAGGATTTTTCTGAGCCCTTCGCTAGGACAACGTGGGATGCGGAGTCCCCACGGCTTACTCGCACCTCGATGGATGAGGAGGAGGAGGAGACAGGATTTTCGCATTTTTCGGCTCTGTCATGGATTTTCTGTATCCTTTGGTCGTGTAATGGGTAACGGATGTGTGGAGGAGGAGGAGGAGGAGGACGATGTTAATGCCATGTCGAGTTGCCCATGGACAGGACTAGAGTGAACAGTTTCGGACTCGGCCGCCATTTCTTCGAGCCACGCATTTTCTTCGGCATCTGCCTAACGGTCTCGGGATTAGGATTCACTTGGAACAGGCTCACGCGCGTTGTTGTCGCCTTTGGATCTTTGGATCGCAACCCCCATCACTTGCAATCGCACACTTCAGGGAACCGCGAATTTCGAGGCCTTCGCGCCCCAGTCGTTATCATTTCATGGATTTGCTGTGCATCATCCAACGTTGCCTTGCGCCCAACGCTGGATAGTGGATAGTGATCCCATGTCTGGTCCATGTGGTCCTGTCTCCCTCTGTCTCGTCTCTTAGCGGTATGTTCGATTGCCACATCTATTTTAACTTACTTTTAATTTGCGTTTATAAGTTATATGATTTACATAATATCTCAACCCGGTTCCCACTTCCAAATCGAAGCGAACGACATGGAATCTGAATTGTTTAAACAAAGTCTACAGAGAGAATTGCAATATTTGCAGAGATTTATTTTACGAAGGTTCAGGAAACTTTTCAATTCAGATTCCAAGAAAAGCGAAAAATGGAATTGGGAACCCGGCCGAATACTCTTTACCCAACTCTTTCGTCTCCATTGGTGTTGTTGCCTCCGAAATGTGACGAATATGTCGTGTGTGTTTTGGTTTTCCATGTTTTGACTAGAAAAACGTTAAACCGCAAGCCCAAACCAATCATTATTTGCATGATCTTTCTTTTATCCAAATACAATTTAATTTATTACCATGAAATGAAGCGATTTTAGACCTGAGAACCAATTAACGAGTTCTTACTGCTTATCGAACGACCTATAGTCTTAAATATTTTTGAAATATAATCCACCTTTACAATAAATATATAACTATATATATACACCGATCAAACAAAAGCGTTTCCATTTTATTTGGTTTTGTTTAAGGAGGCGGGAACAATCAGTTATTGTTAAAATGCAGAGCAGACAGGCCTGCGAATCCTGTGATTTATGGTAATTCAGAACGTTATTGAAGGGCCTGCTTAATCTATTAATTAATATTTGGAAAAGGTTTGGCGGCAACCATTCAAATTGGAACCATTCTCATTCGTGGTGAGTTACTCTTATTATGAATGTTATCGAAATAGAAAATATCGATGGTGGGGAAAAAAGAATCGCCAGTCATATAAAAGCTAGAAAATTCCCTCTGAAGCTAAAGTTAACACTAATTAAATAGTAGTAAATATATGTGATTTTATTTTTGGGTCAATTCTTTTTTGGAAGCTACAATTTTTCCACATTCGCGATACAACGAAAACGGCATTAAAAAACCACCAGATTTGACGGGAAAAAAGCGGAATTGGCATCCTTGACTGCGCGCACGTTCAAATAATTCAAATAAAAAAAACCTTCAACGAAGGCGGTTGTGTCGTGTCTGTGTGTCTTGAAATTCCCCATCGGCGGCCGGCCGGCGACTCCCGCGCTCCAACAACAACTCGCATGTGCCGTGGCCTGCGGGCGAAAAGTGCGCCAAAAGCCTGGGAAACTCTGCTGGAGAGATCACTGTGCAGAAACAAAGTGTGTGCCCTCGTCGGGAGTGTCCGTAAATAATAAATAATTCGGAATAGTGCATTGACAAACCTCCGAACAAGTCTGTGGGCAGTTGGTCTTTTGTTAGCGAGGCGCGGATCCAGAGTCGTGGGATGCAGACGAGTTGTTTGCCGACCCCAAGTTAATTGACTGCGTTGCGTTGGTGTCCATCGGCTTATCAGCGGCGGCTCCTCCCCGCCCTCAGTGCCAGCGGACTTCTTCGGATCGACCGGGGCTATCCGCGGTTAGTCAGCTCCACCGCGTAATCGCGATTGTACAACCAATTACCGGGTTTATCATCTAATTCAAGAGGCACTTCGAACGACACAAACTATAAATAGAAGGTGAAGTGTCGAAATTGGACGCCGCCGGGCTAAGTAAACTCATGTGTTGAAGTTACAATTACTTGGAAGAAAAATATTAAAAAAAAGCAAGAGGTATGTGAGTTTTCTGCATTTTATTGATGTTTTTGCATGCTCACGGAATTGCTGCGATCGTTAAAATTAACAACTAAGAACGCAATCTCAGCGAATCTACCCTGCGAGTCATTGTTCTCGTTCCGAACTTAAAAGGTTTTTTATTGATCATAACTTGAAATTAGCTTGAGGGCTTTGAGCTAATCCAATCGAATCATGCGATATCGGTGCTTTTTTACGAGCCCCATTAACTATTGCCACCCTGTTGAATCTACGTTGTTCTACGGATTCATTAGCACTTCCGCCTCGTTCTCCAGTGAAAGTAACACGGAATGCATTTCGATCGCTGGATCGCTTGGTAATGTGACCCACTTTGGATCGGCGTTGCGGCCCGACACTTGGCAGCTTCCTAGGGTGCCGCTTCTTTGGTAATTCGATCTGTCAACCCAAAGGTGTTGCCCCTTGTGGCAACTACCTAAATGCATACAATACCTGCCTACCTGGTGGCCTTCAAGGTCTCGTATCTCTGGTGGTTCCGGTTGATCTGTGGGTACACTGGTATTCTAGAAAGTGTCTTCTATACACACAAGTAACTCTGCCTGATGTTTATATTCTTATCTTATCTTACTTATTTTGCATGATGGAAATTAGTACACGAGATAATAGTTTTGAAACAAACGAAAAAGCTGTACGCTTCCACACGAACCCTTTTAATTTCTGTAGTTAAATAATATATTTTGTATCCTCAAATATTTTTCTCTCTGCTTATTGTGCGCAGGCAGATCATTTTGAGATCCTGCAGCCGCCTTCTCGTCTCTAATCGGAGACCTGTCCATCTGCCCAACAACGGTCTCTGATCTTTGTCCCTCCCCGGCGTGTTAATCTTTTGTTGTGATGAGATGCTTATCGCACAAGCGGCATAGTGCGACAGGTGGGCTCTGTAGTTTCCACCGGGGCTGGGAAATCGGCAATAGGCTAGCTGGCAAGCGTGGAAATTGAAAACCCTTGCCCCCTAGTCGCAGTTCGTTTGCGCGAATGATTGACGGTCGGCAACTGTGACCCCTTAACCTCTTGTCCGCACTCAATGGGCCGCATCGCGTAAGCAATTTATGTTAATTGTTGTTTGCCTGATGTACACTGTCCTCTTCGACCGGGTACATTGACTAAGTTGGTTAGGAAAGTAAACAAAGTCAAACTCTCGGTGAATAAAATCACTTTTAGTATTTGCTGCAAATGGGAATTTTCCAACGACTTTTAAATAGACTCACTTACCTCGCTAACACAAATACTATCTCGCTAGTAAATAAAACGTTGTCAAGCTGTTAGGTCTGAATAAGTTTTATATGATAGAGGCAAAGTTTACTACCGATGACTTTTGGCTACTAATAAATGTATGTGCTGAATCCATTAGACAGTTCAGGGTAAGTCCAAGGATTTCGACTATTTCGTAGAAGGGAAGTGGATATAATGTTGAATTCAATAATTAATGTAAGAGTTAAATGTGTAACACAACCGTTCATCATTTTTACCAAAAAAACATAGACATAGAGGAAACTTTCCTTGGGAAATGCTTACCAAACATATATAAGCCTAATTTTATGTTTATAAATTATTTAATTCGAACTTATTTAAGTTGGTTAGAGTAGTTGTTTAGTCGTTTAATGGTTTGCCTCTTCAGATTTCCTGCGGCCTGAGCGGCCAAGCATTTAATTAGACACTTTTTACTTTTCCCAGCGCAAGACTCTGCGTCTTTTGTCCGCGGCGGCAACAAGTTGTAGCCGCTAGCCTGGTCGGGCTGTCTAATTGTTTCGACTGCGGCAATTTCTCCTGGCCTTTTTCGGCCTGGCGAGGAGTTGCAGTTGGAGCTGAGGCTGGAAACTGGTTTCCACGCTCCACGCAATCCGAGAGCTATAATTCGGTCAGCTGCAGGTTAAGGCTCTGGAGGAGAGACGCAGGAGAAGGAGGAGCTGGGCGACAATGACGATGACTAACGCTGGCCCCAAGCCATCGACCAGGCCGGGCCAACGAGAACGATCCGTTTTGGCCTTTTACCGTAATCAGGTTTCGGTCGGTCCGTTCGAAGCCCAAAAAGCCCGATGAATGAATGAATGAATGGCCGGCTGAATGAGCGATTGGGGGACCGAGTTATTCAGCTGGCCGGCAATCCATCATGCTGTCCTCGGAACTGGTTGACTAACACCACTTAATGAGTGGACAAGGCGTCTCCGACTCCCATTTGCATCCGCTCCCCGCTCTCCAGGCGGAGTCATTAGCCGCAAACTATGTTTGTATATATGTATGTATATGGGCTGATGCTACGCCAGACATGGCACGCATAAAATACAGTCATAAAATCGCCCGGGAGGCGGACTCTATCCCAGCACGCGTTTCGGGGCGCCGTTTAATTGCGGCTTGCGATTTGTGCGCGTTTTTAAACGCCTCAATTTGCATTTCCCCCCGAAGTCGTGGGGTCCGGTCTAGAAATGGATCGAACTGAAACGCCCAATGGAGGGGCAGCTGCATGTCATTTAGAAGCAAGTGTAAATTAACACTTGTAGCCGGGCATCAAATTCAACGCGCCTCTACCTCCGCCTCTGTTGGAGGCTGAAAGCCGATAAGGACAATGGACCGCGCCCTCGCACTATCTGGGGTTAATTGGGAATTGAATGAATTTTAATTGAAATGTTTAGGAAACTATTGTACATATATATTACAGATAGAGCGGCTGTCTGGGACCGACACCCGATCAGTGCTGGCATGACTATAGTTAGTAGCATTTATTCTGCGTAATTCGGTTTACAAAGTAGATTAAGTGAAGTGAGAAATATAGTTTGTTTTTTCTATAAATACAATTTATTGATCATCTCATAGAGCCCTATTAATTCTGTTTCCTGTTTATTTGTTTATACGCACAAAGTTAGTACTGAACACGACCCTAGCAAGGTCTTTTCAATGAATGAAGAACGGAAAATATTATTTGTAAACAACAACATTTATTTAGCTATATTGTCGTAGTAAAGTCAATATTTCAGACAATACCATTTAATTCCTTCCACTGAGTGTTCAGTGTACTTGGGCCTTATATCTACCATATACCTCAGAGTCTTCGACTGAATTTATTTTTAACTCTGCTCTCCTGCAACTAGCTATCCAGCGTGCATCCTCACACCCCTTGGCAGTCCTATTTTAATGTCCGGCCTGTCTGGCCGAAAGGCGCTCTTTTTAAATCGCGTCAAACATTGAAGACATTAAAAACATTACCCCGGCCAGGGGTTGGTCCTGGTAATTGTAAGCGGCTATTAAATTAATTCAGCTCGCCGCCGCACGCTGTGCAGCTTGGCTGAAGGATTACCGCCCCAAAGGGGATTAACATAATTTTTGCTAATATTTTGAGCGGGGCTCGCGGCATAATGCGCTTAGAAAAATAGTATAAATAAAGGCTGCATTAACCTGAATGGCGGCGCAGCTGCAGCTTCGAAAGGATTGCGGACACGCAGGCTCGACTTTAGCAGGGGGTGAAGGAGAAGCCGAAGAAGGAGCAGGGTGAGGCGCCTCGGGAGCTGGCTGTTCTGATCCATGATGAGCTGTGCGGCAGAAAACGCGCCAAAAAGCGGCGACGTCGACTGCATTAAAGTGGAAAATCCTGTCTGACAACATTTAAACCAAAATATATACATATACACAGACCTATAGTAAATATGTGCACAACAAACCAACATCAGCCGCAACTACAACAAACCACACATAATAAGCGTGAAAAAAGGCAAAATGAGAGCAAACCTACTCATTCCCAGTCCCATTCCCAGTCCCATTCCCAGTCCCATTCCCAGTCCCATTCTCAGTGCCAGTCTCAGTTCCAGACATAGTTTCAGGCCAGGACGAAGCGGGCAATGAAAAGCGAGTGGGCCTAGAAAAAAAAAAACCATAAACAAACAAAAGAATGGAAGCAAAACGAGAAAATAGCAAGACATTGCTATTCAAAGTCTTTAATACCTAAGGGAAAATAAATAATTAAATCTCATAATTAAACTGGGCGTAATAAATGCTAACAGCATTGATATTTACTTAAGAATATAGTTATTTATGAATACAAAGAAATGAAAATACTCATCAAAAATTTAATGTAAAGCTGGAAACTTTCTTTAAATATTTATGGGTTTTTAAAAGATTGAAGTCTGTGGAATACCATTTAATGTCCATTAACATTAACCAGTTACCCCAACTTTGTTGCCCTAAATTGTTAATTAAATTCAGGCTAATACAATGAAGTCATTGAACCAAATTTATTCTGACATTAAACACGCCTTGCTGTGAGCATTAAAACAAGGATGCTGCAGCTACAGATAAAGTGCGCTTCCTGAAAATGAATTAACTCATTGAATTTCATATACCAGACAAATAACCCTATTGTGTCAAGTTCCTCTTAATCCTATTCAATCCCTAAACAATTACTTTTCAATAAGGTTTCTGAAATTACCTAAGCGACAACAAAAATAATTTACAAAATCCTCAGTATGTCCAAACTTAGTTACTTCAAAGGCATTAATATAGGATTTATAAAGCTGAAGCTGCAATATATACATACATATGAAATTACGTTCAATGAATAAGAAACATCATGTGATTATGTGATTCTGAATACGATCCAACAACCATTCAATAACAACTTGTAGAAAATATTTGGGATACCCGATCCCAAGGCTAGCTAAGCACTAAATCCATCCCACGTTGCACATTTTCCTCGCTCGCGGTCTGCAACAGATAAACAAACAAGGGGCAATCAGAATCACATTCATAACATCAATAAAAGTTCGTGATTGTTTATGACCAAAAACAAATTAATGATGGAAAACCTCATGTGGTTTTTTCCCCCAAACCAAACATGAGCCAAAAATTCCCTCGCATTTATAGATGAAAACGAAACGTAAGCCAATAATACAAATTTGTAAATTCATTATAAATTATGATTATAATGTTTTGAGGAAAAAGAAGAACAAAATTAAATGAAAAATGTGCAAATTTAGCGCCAGTGTGGGGTGTCGAAATACAATAAAACTTTTGGCGGACCGAGTGTAGTATCTGGTGCTAAATGATCTTGAAAAGGCCAGAGCCAGGTGATTAATGAGCCATTCTGTATACAAGCATATATTGATGTTCGTTTCATTTATGAATATCTTTGGCATATTGAACGGCAGAGTTCAGAGAGCGCGTGCTGCTTAATAATTCCCCATAATGCTTGCCAGTGCTAATTGAAAATCTTTCCCAGAATCCCAAGTGTGTGTGTGTTTGCTTGCCAAAGCCATTTGTTTGGCTGTCAACAGATGCGAGTGCGATTTATCAGGTAGTTTTCTGAGCATTCATAAGAGCAGCTACGGATATTAATTTTTACAAAAAACACCGACTGGCTTTCGGGTTGCCTCGAAGTTGCTTCAAGTGATTTCTGTGGAACGAATTGTTCGATGATACAAGGAATCCAGGGATCCGTTCGGTCCATTGTGGCATTTCCGTTCGAAGTCGACCGAATTTTTGAACCAAATTCCTTCCACTGACAAATCGACACAAATATCTCATACACACTCTGAATGCGCGTTGTTTCCCGAGAATGTTGAGTAAATATGGCCTTCATTTTGTCAAAGTCAAAGGCAGACCGAAAGGTAAGAAATGAGCCCACCTCGAAGCCCTTTTCTTGCACAGGTCAAATGCCCTTGCCCCTTTGCCCTGGCTCACACCTTGGCTGCTGTATTGAATGTATTAACCATAACTGACAGACGCAGGACAAAAGGACAAAGGAGCCCACCGGAAACCGAACCAATTCACTTGAAAGAGCTGCCTGCGACAATGTCCATAAATAATCGCTGTGCCCGAGAGCGCTCAATCAATTGTTCAATTGCTGAATAATTAATTCGGCACACAATGGCCTACCGCCTTCGCAATCAATTAACAAGCGTTTTACGATTGCAATGGCTGGCTATTACAGCTATAAATAAATAAAAAATATCTACGACAATAATAACATTCCAAACTGTGATTTGCATGCGCCATTTTCCAACTCAATCAAACCTCAACTCTGGCCGAGGCGTTTATTACATTTTCTGCGTGTGTGTCTCTCGGTTTGATGTGAATGCCTGTCAGTAGTTGGCTGGCGGCATTGATTATTGACCGATTTGAGTTATTTTTGCCATAAATATGATTTTTTATTCGATTCGTGACAGATTAATGGGCAGGCCATTTGAGTCGGCATGTAAATCCCCTAATTACTTCGGATTATAACTATTCACTTGGGTTTAATACTGAAGGTGTGGATAGTATGGAAATAGTATATCGCAGCTCAGGTGGAATGCCATCTCACATTCTCCTCCCAACTGGCGGTAATTGGTGCGTAACAATTCCCTCTGGCGATCAATGAAGCATATCGAAATGCATTATTGCCATTCGAATTGTTTGTCTTTGTTCCATGAAATCATCGCCATGCAACAACTACCTGTTTCCCCTAGATTTTAATCTGTACATAGAAAAAAAATAATGCTTCAACTGTAAATCAGTTTGATACTTGTCAAAATAAAATACTCTATCTACTTAAATTTATAAATATATCTAACAAACAAACGTAGTAAAATTATTATACTTAAGTAGCATGCCTTAGTTAACATTGTAACTAAGAAAAATTATTTTAAAAACTATTTTAAGCACACAATGAATTTGGTTTTCGTATCATTATGTCATTAATCAATATTATTTTTATAAAATGACTTTACATTGTCATGAATTTCTTAGAGTGCCTCCTATTTTATAGGCAAATGCGCAATAGTCCGGCACAAGTAACCAAGAGCCGTGAATGCCGGGGGACCCAAGATCAATGACTCCACGAAGGGAGTTTGGGGGGCGGGAATCCGCTTCTGGGCGCTTATCAAATGTTCTGGCCTGTTGATAAACAAGCGGCATGATAAATGGACAGCAATCAATAACGAAGAGTTGTCTGCTGCTGCCTCCGCGGCCAGTCGCTTAGTCAGTTAGTCAGTCGGCTTGTTTACCTGCAATCAAAACAGTTTATGTTTTTCCTTTTCATTCTGTTTGCCAGCACACCTCGCTTGCCTGCCTGCCTGCCTCTGCCTTGTATGTAAATACAACCCGAACACCCGAACAGAGGGGCAGCGACAGCCATTCACTTCTTGTTTGCCTTCCTCTTTGCGCACGCTGCGTATACGCAATGGGTGCAGTTTCGATTCGAATTTGGTTTGTTGAATCGTTCAAGGTTGCCGGGGGCGGCGGCAGGTGGACTCCGAATTCTGGCGTTCGCATGTCAAGTGAACACTTCCCAAGAGGTGATGGCGATGATAAGGAACACAGAAGAAGCAGAAGGGTAACAAACTTGCAGGCCAAACTGGGTTAAAAGGCGACTTTTCGCCCACCCATTGCGCATACGCAGCGTTGCAGTGTAGCCATAAAAACGAGAAAGCAACGGCTCACTCCACCAGCAGGTTGGCAGTTAAGCGGCAGCTGTTTGTTCAATAAAAGCCAAACAAGCCGGCCTTAACTGGCAAGGAGAGAGCTCGCCAAACAGAACGAAGTCGGAATACCCTTGCTGACAGGTGCCGTGGGAGAGCGCCACTCCAGCTCCAGCTCCTCACAAGTGGCAGCCGGCAAATCCCATTAATTCGCATTCACATTCGCGCTGCAGTCATTTCCCTGAGTTTTTTCTTTTGCACTCAATTAAAATGCCAAGTTCAGCGCCTGCCAACATTCAAAACTGACAGCTGACAGATGGAAATTTACCCCGGCCAAGGAAACTTCGGAGTGCGGACCGGGTCACGGACGGATTTGCTCCCTCTCCGGGTCCCACTATCAATCATTTAGAGCTCATTCCGCTGTGAGGCAGGTGCAAATGTGTCAGTCGCAAATGAGCAGAAAGTTCACGGGAAAGTGTCACCGTCTTGAGTCGGCAGCATGGACTGTTTTAATTGAGATGAATTAATGATATTGCAGCTTGATTAAGGATTTCCAGCTGTCTATCTTTGTCTTTGTTTCCCTCTCCTCTCGCAGATGTTAATCTTAGAATATTTCTGCTTGTTTGAATTGCAGATATATTGTGACCAAGTGGAAGTCTAATATATATTCTATTAAAAGGTGAGTTACAATTTTGTTATATCCTCACAATACCATACTGCCATAAAGCACCTTAATTCCCATTTAACGACTCACCTTAGTTCGTGCTTCCAAAGGCGCTGCATACATTTCTGTGCTACCAGCAAATTTTCCTTTGAGCAGTTAATTAGCCCAAGCTGCGGTCCATAAAATCCCATTTTCGCACACGGGATCTGGTGGATGCAGTCACTTTGCCGCTCACCCATGGCAAGGCAATTAAATGCACTGCCTTGTGGCTTGAACTCTCACCCTTCGTGGACCATGGAAGCCCTGAAGGAAGGTGCGCGCAATCAGTGTGCAAAATCACGCGTCTGCATTTAATTCACTTTGGGGCCTGGGAAATCGTTGAGTCGCGGAAATGTGGCGCACTCGAGGGATGTGGCAAACATTTCTGCACGCATTTGGCGGTTCCCATATCTTGGCCAGCTTCTTCGTCTCTATTTCTATTTAAGGGCATTGCCGCCTGCCTGTGCTTTTCCAGCTGCCAGCTCTCTCAGCTCTCTCTCGTGGAGCCCGTTGTCCGTGGCTGCTGCTGGCAATTGTCCTTTATTGCCATTCCTTCATTAGGCCCCGCGTCTGGGATGGCATTTTAATGCAATTTTTATGCGCATTTTTGTGCGCTGTAATGGACCGGCCCCGCATCCCTGTTGTCGATGTGTCACTTGTAAGATAATTTCAATTGTAATTCATATAATTCGCCTTATTGTTGCCTCAATGGGCCTTTGTTGTTGGTTGGGCCTCGCTTCTGGGGAATGCCACGTTGCCTCACTTCAGTGAGGAAAAAAAAAATCGGAATATATTTCTACACTGATTCAGTGATCTCAGCAAGGTTCCTATTGGCATGAGCTTGTTAATGAAATTATTGACTAACTTGGCTTAGTGATAGTTTAATGCTCTTACTGACTGATATATATAGTTTTTTACAAGGGAGATATCCATTTACAAACTAGACGCTTTGATGAAAGCAGCTGCCGCATTTAGAAAAAATGTTTAATTGGTCGTGGAAATGATTTGATTCATAAAAGTGCATTAAAAACGCATAAACCGCCGGCGGAAAGCTAAACAAACATGCGAACACCACAAAAGCGCCATCAAAGTGTCAAAAATGGAGTTATCCACTGCATCCACATGTGCCCGCAGCTCCGGCAGGGAGATTAGGTCCGGACTCCGGAGAGCAGAGCCGGCGGAGACATAAATTAGTCCGTAATAAAGTTCAAAATAAACCGGGCAGCGCCCGCAGCCCTATAAAAATAGTCTCCAGTGGGTCGCCAAGAGAGGGGGAATTAGCCGCATTAAATATTTGGGAAGACATAAATATATGCGTACGAGCAGAGGCAGCTGGCCTGGCTGGGCTGCTTTTTTGGCCACGCGGAAGTCAACGGGGCGAATGAGTAATGCACCGAACACTTGCCACATTTACCTACTTTGCGTACAAAATTATATATTCTTGATTCTCGCGTTTGTTTGATCCAGAAGACAAATTGCAAATATACCCAGTTGATTCTCAAAAAGCGCAGCTGAATTTAAAAATAAGAATCGTAAATCAATACGCACCTTGCTTTAAATTTAGAAATTCAGAATTACTTAGGCTGTACATTTGAGATGAAAATTTCCTTAGATAGAATAAATGTTAATTAAAAATGTAGGTAATTATAAAGTTGGCTGTATAAAGGCAATAGTTTATTGAACAAATGCAAGTACCATGAAATACAAATTTTAAATAGAAGCCCAGTTAGTAGGCCATCACATCGTGGACCCGTCGGAAGCGCTCGCCCGCCTGGCGCAGCGTCATGCCGCGGGTCTCTGGCATGACTACCGCAAAGGCCACCAGACCCACCACCAGGATGATGCCCACGGCCACGAAGTAACCATAAAAGCTGTTGGCGCCCGAATTGAACGTAACAATGACAATAATGTGAATAACCTGCTCCAGGCACACGATCAGGCCAATCAGGAAGGGCTTTACACGCATGGGGAAGGCCTCTCCCAGGTAAACAGAGCTGCTGCAGATGAAGAGTCCGGCGAAGAACTGGAAGGCCATGCCCAGGCGGCACACTTGCCACATGAAGTAGGAACTGTAAATGTTCGAGTAGTCTCCGTAAACTCCACCCATGCCCAGCATCAGTCCGGCCATGCACATGAGTCCCAGCAGCGAGACGAATTTCCTGCCCACTGGGTCTAACACGCCAATGGTGATCAGGGCTCCGATGAGGCGAAGTATGCCGAACACGACTGGTGGCCAGGCAATGGTAGTGCCCTCCACCTCGTAGGTACTGCTTAGCATCGACAGGGAGAGTGGCAACGAAAAGGAGAAGGCGACGAAGCACCGGAAGAGCAGCAGTTTGATGAAGGGCATTAGGGACTCGCCCAATTGTTCGCCAACCCCTTGACTGCTGCCTTCCACCACATACAACTTCGCCTCGTTGTAGGCCCGCTCGCCGTTCTCCTGCGTCCAGTAGCCGCCCATCAGCCGCTTCAGGCTGGCCCTCGCCTTCTGCTCCTGGTTCTGGCGGATGTAGAAGATCGGCGACTCCGTGGAGACTGCCACGCTGCCCAAAGCGACCGCCGTAAAGACAATGCCAAAGATGCCGTGCACCCGATTGATGCTCATGTCCAGGCGCGGCGTCCATTGCGAGTCATAGATCACCTGGATGGCAACGCCTAGGGCGAGACCGTATTGTTCCATGGCGCAGCAGGAGCCACGATTGCTGCTCGATGCAATCTCGGCGCTGTGGATGAGGAAGGGTACGGTGATAAGGCCGATGCCCACTCCGCCTACATAGCGGGCAGCCAGGATTGACTCATACTCGTAGGGAGCGCTCACAAAAATAATGGCGTCGATCAGGTTCATGACTCCACCGAGGCTCTGTAGGGAATACGATCGTTAGTTCAGTGAATCTGCGGTTAGAAACTAATAGGTTTGCTCACATAGAAAACCATTTTGGGTAGAAAAGATGAGGTTACGGCGGAGACCACAGCTCCAATGATGACGCCAATAAACCAGCTGTACTGAAACTCCAATGTGCTGGCCGTAAAGAGAGAGCTCCAGCCCAGGCTCTGGGCCATGTCCATGCCAGCGTACACAAAGAGGAAACAGGCTAAGAGAGAAATAAGGGTTTTAGTATGTATTGCAGGAGAAATAGAAAAGGTTTTGGGCTCTGAAATGTTAAGGTAAAAAGGCATTGTTAAATTTAGTTAAAGTTTACAGAAGTTATTTGAGGACTTCCAGCTGTTGGTTTTGTTTACTTCTTTTATATGTTGTCTTTTATAAAACCTTTATTTTCAACTAAGTTACATATATTAATTTATTCCTCACACACCCCTGTAGTATTTCTGCTTTTATATATTATCGCGGTTGTCATAGATAGTTTAACAATGAGCTTTAAAATAATATGATATTATTCTTATCAGGTGGTCAGGAATTCCCAAGAAAATGCTTTGTCAACATTTTGTAGAATCGTTGTCATATATACATTCTTCATATATACTACGGATGATATTACGATTCAAAATTTAAGAAATAAAAACACATGTCCTGCAAGGTTCCTCCAATCTCACCAGCTGTTCCGGATTGCGTTTGGGCGCTAGTCGCCCAGCGTCCAGTGGTGGGAGCTGTGACCACCACTCTGGGGACCGGAGGCGGTGGCGGCTGTGGTCGACCCGTGGTGATGTACGTGGTTTGGATCTGCTGGGGACCCGTTGTGATAAAGGTGGTCTGCTGGACGGGCACCTGGCCCGTGGTCACATATGTTGTGGTCATGTTCGTCGTTCAACTTATGTAACCTGAAGGGGCGAGCTAAATTCGATTCCACTTCCAAGGAGCGCGTGCGATTCGATTCGATTCGATCGTTTTGGTAGCTACGGGCGGACTGGGCGGGCTTTTATAAAATGTGGCTGCCTAAGTGGTAGCTATCAACATAATTGATATCTAGCCAGCAGATAATTGATATACACATAGGTTTTATCAGCTGGTAGATACTCGCGTTCCCCGCTTTACGGTAGGCCCGATGCCCGCTGCCTGTTGCCGTGATTCATTCCGAGTAAGCCGCGATAAGTTGCGATAAAGTCGCCGAAACATTCGAGGGCCATGGGGGCAACCGAGTTACTCACTCCCTCCACAGGACTGGACCTGGCCTCCTAGTCAACCAAGTGAAATTGATCGGATTCGGGAGTACAAAGTTCAGCGTGAGCCATCGCTTGCCACTAAATGGGGGTATACCCCCAGCGACTGAGGGAAAGCCTCTCTACCATCCTATGACGTGCCGCCAATAGTTGGAACTCGCTTATCAATCCCAAATAATTAATTCGATTTACAAATGTCACAGATAACCGATTCGGGGGGTCAGAGATAATCGTTATCGTAGCAGCAGAACTGGAATTTCTAGTGCACTCACAAGTACCTTAATTAATAATTCATTTGCTTTACATAGATAGTTTGTTAATTAATTGATTTCTTCAACAACATTAATTTACTTAGAAAAATCGTATATTTAAAAATCGTTGGAAGCGCCTGCCAGCCTCCCGGAGGGTGAGTTTCTTCGTCTCCGGCATCACAAACGCAAAGAATATCACGCCCAGCATCAGGATGATTCCCACAGTCAGGTAGTAGCGGTAGAAGAAGTCCACGGAACCCTTGTTGTACCCCACTATGTTGAGTATATGAATCGTCTGCTCAAAGCCCACAATGTATCCCACGAGGAAGGGCTTCAGGCGCAGGGGGAAGGCCTCACCCAGATAGACCGAGGAACTGCAGACGAAGACCCCGGCAAAGGCCTGAAAGGCCACGCCCAGCCTCCACACCTGGTTCATGTAGAAGGTGACGAGGATGTTGGCCGGGTCGTCGTAGGAGACAGCCATACACAGCATCAGGATGGCCATGCAGAGCAGTCCCACAAGCGAAAACAGCTTTCGCCCCACCTTGTCCAGGAATCCCTGGGCGACGAGAGCGCCGAGGAGGCGCACTAAGCCCCACACGGTGACTGGCCAGCAGGAAATTTGGCCCTCGGTGAGTTTTGCGCTCGAGATAAGGGACGCGGACAGGGGCAGGGAGAAGGAGAAGGCAACGAAGCCGCGGTAGAGGAGCATCTTGATGAAGGGCAGCACGGAGGCAAGTAGTTCCTGCAAGAAGGTCTTCTCGCGGCTCTCCGCCACGTACAGTCTGGCCTCCTCGAAGGCCTGGTCGACAAAGGGGTTGAAGCTTCCCAAGAGTTTCTCATGGCAATCGCGTGCCTTCTCCTCCTGGTTGCGGCGCAGGTGGAAGATAGGCGACTCAATCGAGAGGGCTGTCATGCCTAGACCAAGCAGGGACAGCACGATGCCTATAATTCCGTGGACCTCATTGACGGACGCCTCCTTGTCATCCACCCACTGGGTGTCGTAGATCACCTGAATGGCAATGCCCAGGGCCAGGCCACACTGTTCCATGGCTCCACTGACCCCGCGATATTTATCCGCCGCCACCTCGGCGCTGTGGATAAGGAACGGGACAGTGATCAGTCCAATTCCAGCGCCAGCCACGTAGCGAGCAGCCATAAGGAGTGCGTAATCGAAGGGAGCACAGGCGAAGATGATGGCGCCAATGAGCTGCATAAGTCCTCCAAGGATCTTTGAAAAATATACAAAAAAATAAGATGATATATCCAGGAAACAAATATGACTCACATAAAAGGGCAACTTGGGAAGGATGCTCATGAGCAGGGACGAGAGCGCGGATCCACCGAGAACTCCGATAAACCAGCTGGTCTTGAAGTGCTGGGAAGCCTTCGTGTTCAGGGTCTGATTCCAACCCGCACTGTGAGCCAGGTCCATTCCACCATACACAAACAGAAAGAACACTGCAGGGACAAAGGATAAAAGAAGGAGTCTCCTCCTGAAACTAGATAAATGTAGTTCCCTTTACACACCTGCAGAGGCCACATTGAGCTGCTTGTTGAAATGGCGCCTAGAATCCGGATTGCTCATGGATACATTCACATTTTGCATACTTGGCTGATCTTTAGGAACACATCCTCCTTCAGAATCCGTGATGTTAAAGTTATTCTGTTGATCCAGGACAGGACCACGGGTAACATAAGAGATTGTCATACTCTTTGGGTGCACTTAATTTCTTTCGATCCGTTCTTTTCAATGGACAAGGGACAACTGCACGAGCCATAAGAACCAATTGAGGTCTAAGTAATATAAACCTATTGGGGAATTAGTGTAGTATGTAATAAGCTTTAGATAAAGTTTGCTTTATGGAAGTTCCGACAGTGAAAGTAAGCCTCAATGAGGCACGATAAAAATGTGATTTTTTATGGCGGTCTAGTCATCTTCTTGACATATTGCCAATGCCTTGAACTTGAATGATAGTTTGTACACCAGTGTTTGATAGCAGCTGGAAATGGATAGCTAATTAATTAATTTTAAGTTCTGTAAAGTTAAGTTAAGCTTAATTTTCATATATAAATGAAAGAATATTGTCACAAGTTCGTGGTTTCGAATGTTGTTGCATCTTATTCTCAAAAGGTCTTGTGAAGTTACCTTAAAAATCATTTAAAGTCAAGTTCAAACAAATCCATTTATAGATCTAGTTTTATTTACAAAGAACAAACATAAATTTGAACAAATTGTTGAGTGTTTAGTCCACAGTCTCAAGCCTAGTATATCGTCACATCGTACCACTTCTGGAATCGGTTACCAGCCTCCCGCAGTGTCATTCTCTTCGTTTCCGGCATGGAGACAGCGAAGAAGATCACGCACAGGAGCATGATAATGCCCACGGACAGGAAGTACGCAAAGAAGTTGACTCCTACTCCAGAGCCGATGCATGCAATTACGATGACGTGGATCACCTGCTCTATGATCACGATCAGTCCAACGAGGTAGGGCTTCAGCCGCAGAGGAAAAGCCTCACCCAGGTACACCGAGGAGCTGCAGATGAAGAGTCCGGCAAAGGCCTGGAAGGCCATCCCAATGTTGCATACCTGGGCCATGGAGTAAAAGCTCACCGAGCCGTTGTACAGACCCGCCATGCCGAGCATCAGTCCGGCCATGCAGAGCAGACCGACAAGCGACACTGCCTTGCGGCCGATTGTGTCCAGGAAAAAGAGGGCCACCAGTGTGCCGATCAGCCGGAGCACACCCCACACGTACAACTGCCAGGAGAGGGAGATGCCCTCAACTAACTGGCTGCTGTATAGGATGGCGCTGGTCAGCGGCAGGGAAAAGGAGAACGCGACGCAGCAGCGGAATAAGAGCAGCTTGACGAAGGGCATCGCGGAGGCGACCAGCTCCTCGCCAAGGCTCCGGCTGCAGCTTTCCACGACGTAGATCCGGGCCTCCTCGAAATACTTGTTGGCAACGCCCGTATTATGCCCCACGAGCTGAAGCTGGCATCTGCGCGCCTTCTGCTCCTGGTTGCGCTGCAGAAAGAAGACCGGTGACTCGATGACCGTACTACACATTGCCAGGCCCAACACGGAGAAGACAATTCCGAGTATGCCGTGCACCAAGTTCGAGTCGCCATCATTAAAGCTGAGCCACTCCGTAGTATACACCACTTGAGCAGCTATACCGATGGCCAGGCCACATTGCTCCACTCCTGTGGTAACGCCGCGCTGGTTGGTCGCTGCCACCTCGGCATTGTGGATGATGAACGGAACGGTGATCAGGCCGATGCCTACGCCGGCTACATAACGAGCGGCGAGACAGCACGAGTAGTCTTCGGGGGCAGCTGTGAAGATAATGGAACCCGTAAGCTGCATTAGACCTCCAAGCACCTAAAAATAGTAAATATTACTAAACATTTTATAAAATTAGCAAACTTTGTATCACTCACATAGTAGACCTGCTTGGGCATAAATGTCATGGTGGCCATGGCGGCCAGTGCTCCGATTATGACGCCTATGAACCAGCAGTACGAGAATTCAGCGGACAAGAGGACAGAGAAGGTTGAATCCCAGCCCAAGCTGGCGGCAAAGTCCATGCCCCCATAGACAAGGAAAAAGAAAACTGCAGGCCAGAGAATATATATATGTATATCGATTAGTCGAGTCACGAGCCATCATGGCTGGGAGTTTCCAATTTTCTCACCCGCACTAGACGGCGCTGACTGCTTGTTGGATCTGGCCCAGTAGCCATGGTTGGTAGCGGTCGCGTTAACAGGTGGCGCTGGTGGTGGTCTCACAGGTTCCGGCGGAGGTGCAGTGCTTATGTAGATGGTCTCCTTCACCGGAAGGGGACCTGCACTCATGTTTGTGCCTTGAAATCCGCTCATTTCCAAAAAGTCGAAGGGTTTCGTTGGGTAGTTCGTTCGTTACTGGGGCCCAGCCATGGTCTGCAATCGCATTTAAATTGGAAATTGAAAATATGTAGTCCGAACTTTGCGATACCGATATCTAGCTGATAAGTAATGACACTATAATCAGTTTATAGATACAAGGGTCTTCGCGATTCCCATAGATTCAAGTCAATTGGGCGCTTGGCCATGGCTGTGAATCACGATCAGTCATATTGGGGACTTTTTCGGGTGACCAAACAGGCGGGGCAGACTAAAAATAGGTTTCTTTGTTGTTATCTTTAATTATTTGCAAGTATAATTGCAAGGCAATCAGTATCAGTATCTTAAAGTATGTGACACGCTTCTCGGTCAGCTAAGACCTATTTGTTCAAAAGGAAAGTGTTTTAAATAGCCCGGCTTATTACTATCTACGGGCCAAAGGTTGAGGGAATGGGGAATGAAGAAGCCTTCTTCGCTTGATGGAGCCAAGTGGTGTGTGACGACTCCAGAGCGCCTGTCTAGCGTCTGCATTATGTATGGCATCAGCACCAGCAACAAACTCATCGGGCTCGCAATCATAATCATCCCGGCGGCGGGCCACACTCGAGTGTTTGCTTGAGTTGTCTCAAATTGCGTAATGTCTGTGTACTGACACTGCCATTTCCATCCACTCCACTTCACTGCCCGCCATCCCCTTCCCGACTCGACTTCATCCAACTGATCCAAAGGCCCAGCATCTCTGCGAGCCAATCTATCTTGTTGCGCCTCAAACTGTCAAATCGCGCCACATGTCTATGGGTTCTGGGGAGGAGGGAGAGTGCGATGTGCCGCTGCTGGGGCCTGTTCCTTGTCATTTGACGCCGCTCGACAAATTAGCCAAGTGCGATGCCATAGCGACTCCAGCTCCAGCTCCAGATCCAGATCCAGCCACATCATCAGCAGTGCCATCTCCATTTCGTTTCGAGAGACTCGAGTACATTTTAATGAGTTTATGCACAAAGTTGTCTAATGGCGTAAAAATTATGAGCGCCAACATGCGGCCATGGATATGGGCATGGCTGTAGATTGAGATAGATCTGGAGACGGGCACATGGCACAAATGGCAAATGGCAAATGGCACATGGCACTTGGGCACTTTGCATGGATTTCTGTGGTGATGCTGCCTTTGGCAGAAGCTCGGCGACGTCTGCCAGGCCACTAATGGAGTCTAATTACTCTGGCCGACAGCCGGCGCGAATCTCTTGGCCAATAAAAGCATATTAAGACAGCGCGCACAGACATTCCCCAACTGTCGTTTATTTCCGCCAAATGGGACATACAGGAATCAAGTGAGTGCTGCTGCTGCAACCCCCACCAACAAACCCCTTCGATGCTTCTGGGCCATGGCCATCCCCGCACTCTTTCTGCTTAATGTCACAATCATCAGGAGGTAGACGCACTTCAGCGAGAGCAGCAACGTCCGCTTCCAGTTGAGCCGGGTGCGCGGCCAGGACGGGGAAGTGGGCATCCTGCTAATGCTGCTGCTGTAAAATCTCGGAAATACTAACACATTTGGTAAACCGAAAGGTGACACTAGACTCGAAAGTCGTACAAAATGCTGTTTTATAGAAAATTATTTTAGATTCGAGGTATCTGAACTTTTATATATTCTTATTTGTTCAAAGTAGCCGATTATCAAATGTCTCCCTTTGAATAATACATTACATTTTTTCCAAATAAAAATAACACTTAATAATTAAGTGTTTGGTAACTAAATTTGTTTCCGCCCGGGATTGAACCGGGGGCCTTCCGCGTGTTAGGCGGATGTGATAACCACTACACCACGGAAACATTTCCGAGGGTTGCTTAACTCTTCAGAATTTTGAAAAGGTAAAATAGATACCAAGGGAAAATTGATACATTCCAAATCTATCTGTTTTTTATATTTATAATTTATTACTGCCACACTTCAATA
This sequence comes from Drosophila bocqueti, assembly GCA_018151655.1. NCBI lineage: Eukaryota > Metazoa > Arthropoda > Insecta > Diptera > Drosophilidae > Drosophila > Drosophila bocqueti. The sequence continues at coordinate 1,178,254 of JAECXF010000001.1, forward strand.
CAACCTGAACTAAAAAATTCATTGCCGAAACCCGGGATTGAACCGGGGACCTTTAGATCTTCAGTCTAACGCTCTCCCAACTGAGCTATTTCGGCAATTGATGTTATTAAAATATTATTAATTAATAAATTATAAACAAATGCATCAACCAGCTTAGAACAGGGTATTTAATAGTTAAAAAATAAAACTCAAATTATATATATACATTTTTTGCCTTTAGTAATATTTTTGTAATGCAGATCAAAAGAAATGTTTGCTTTTAGTAGTATTTTCTTAAAGAAAATCAAACGCAATTTTTGAATATTAAGTCATTAAAAAATACAACATTTATTAAATAACCTTAAAATAAAAAAGATATTTGCCGAAACCCGGGATTGAACCGGGGACCTTTAGATCTTCAGTCTAACGCTCTCCCAACTGAGCTATTTCGGCATGTGAATTCCTTGCAGCGATTTAGCGATTACGCGCTGATGGTTTATAAATAAAATTACCAGCAGTCCCGCATTTAAGTTCACCGCAAAGTTCAATTGCGTTCTCTATTTTTAAAGCGCTTACTATATATAAAAACATTTTGGCTTCGCCTTTTTTGCCTGTCAAAATTTCTGACAGTTGCAGAAATGTATGTTGACATTTGTGTGTCCTAATAGGTCCACATCAATTTCACAAAGACGCTTTCCTTGCAGCCGCACGTTTTGACTGACGGAAATTGCACTTTAAAAGAAAACTGAAAAACAAATAAGTAAATAAATGTTGCCATATTGTTTGTAATAATTTTGTTAATTATGAATTTTTACGATGCCCGGGTGGAATAATAAATAAAATGTATAATGTAAAGGCGCATCTGACATATGGCAAGCTTACATTTGGTTTTCATATTTGGCAAACTTTCAGAAAACATTTTTAAATCTATATACATTACCAAAATTTAAAATGAAATATGTGGGAGGGTAATAAATGTTTTACTACCTACAAGTAGCGTGGAACTAACAAGACAAGGTTAATGACAACTTTATTGAGAATCTGAGAACAATAATAATATACATAAGTATTTTTCATATTCCCACACTAATTAAGGTTATTTTGTTTGAACAAAGTCTCCTCTACATCATACATTTATTTGTTTATTAATGACTGAATTTATTTCATCAGAAGAGTATTAAAAAGAACTTGATTTCCCATTTAGGCTGAGCCCTTCCTCTGCAACCTGATGAATTCTGACGAAATCGAATCCACTACCCTCGTGCCTCGTGTCCCTGAAAGCGGTTGCCTTGCCCCGGAGGCCAGACAACCTGATCTGATCCATTATAAAAGCTGTATCGTGGTTTAGAGCACCTTCCCAGTTCCAACTTCCAACTAATGCGGCTTCCGTTTGACGCCCGGCGCTGAAAGCTGAGCTGCACTCGGTCTCTTCATCATCATGAGGATGATGATAATGCCCGTTCCCGAGCCGATCCCCTGGCCGGTCTGCTCAATGATTCACATTCTCGAAAGGCGATCGTGTGGCAGACCGAAATTCCTTTGAAAACGAATCCGAGCCAGTCCACGCCCACGTCCCCGCCCCAGTCCAAGTCCCAGTCCCAGTCCAGTGGTTATGATTTATCGCCTCGAATTCTGCGCACATTTGGTCCAAGGCAAGCGACTTTTTTCCCCCTCTCTCTCTGCTCTGCATTGGCTATTATTATTCGAATTGTTTTAATTATTCGTCGTTTCTGTGTCATCACATTGGCCTCTGGAGGCATTTCTTTGCGGCTAATTTTTGGGGATTTGTAGATTTTCAGATTGAATCGCGAGCAGCAGCAGCAGCGGCGGTGACGACAACACGGCATTCCTCTGATATGTCAAGGGAATGTTTAACATTTTCGCTAGAATTTCTATTTTGGTCGCGGCACGGCTTGGGGCCAGACCTTGACGGTCTGGGAACTGGGAACTGGGCAGCCTAAGACATTTTATTTCTTGTTAAATTCGGCCAAATCGAAATTGCGAAGAAGCAGCACTCAATGCGCCATAGTTTTCGGGGGGGTCTTAGTTGTACATGGGTCTATGAACTGATAATGGTCTTTCAAGTGTACAAATATTGCGATAAGAAAGTTCAATTGGGCACAGAAATAACCATGAAGGCAATTTGAATCGATTTCTAGGAAAAAATTATACACATTACGGTAAAACAGCAGCAACTATAGTCAGCAAAAAAAAAAAAATATATGCAAATCACAGGCAACAACCCAGAGGTCCTTTTCCTTTCTTGTGAGTGTGTGGAGTGGAGGACACTTTTTGCCGACTGGCTAAGTAGGTCACAATTGGACTTGAATTGTTTATGCCACAACAACAACAGCTTAAAGTAGGAGTTCTTGCGGTCCGGACCTGGCTTTTCATAAATAATATCGCAGTTTGTGTGACAGCCGTAATAGTGCGATTGCAGGATACCTGCTAGACCCTCACTTTTAACCTTTAGCAATGCGCCATACGAGTTGTTCGGGCCACAACTTGTAATTGAGTTAATTGCTAAAATTCTTGTTTCTCGCCAGCAGCAGCTGCAAAATAAATTACTGAAATCTGTGTAAAACAAATTGCCATCGACGTGATTACAAAATAACTGCAGTCATAACCGAATTCGGCATACTTGGCTTTATTAAAAACGAATAAATATTCATTTGGCAATGTGGTGCGGGGCCGATCCCAGGGCGTTGGCCCCCGGGAAATCGGCCATAAATTTATCTGAACGTGAATCCCACTGATCACTGCTCACTGTTCACTGTTCACTGGTCACTGGTCACTCTCCCCTCTGTTATAATTCTGACAAAATAACACAAAAAACGAGCGACTCGCAAAAAAACCGCAAGATTTATTGGCAGCCGTTTCACGAACAATTTGTTGCCATTGAAATTTATTGGGGCGACTTTTGAATATGTGTTCCGCTACGCCACACTCACTCACTCACGACATTTGGCGTTTTATTTCCATTAACAAATCGTTGCGAACCCACTCCCCGCCCTGCCCCTTACGAGCTCTGTTTATTCTCTGCGGCTTCCTTTGGCCTCGTCCAGCGCACTTGTCGCCGCGTCTGAGTGATTTCGGAACGTGAACGTGCCGCCAAGTCGTTCACATTGTCGAATATAGCTCATTCCCCGCCCTCGGGACAGTGTTATTTTAATGTATCAGATGCGTGTTTATAGAGTTTCTGATAATTGTCGGCTTACGACTTTGTGAAATAGATTTAGGGAGTTTGGGAGTTAATGTGGCTAAAACTAAATCATAAAACCTCGACTCCCCTTGATACATCTTTCACATTACTTACGGTAACCCGGTAAACTTTCGCAAGTGTCGCGCTGAGGCTCCAAAGTGAACTTAAATATTTCAAGTCCATTACAAACTGTCACAACATGTTCGGGGTTTTGTGAGTTGAGTGAGCTGAACGCAAATTGGCTTGCCACAAGTCGACCCCTGTCACAGCCCGCCCGCTTGACACTTGCCACATGCTTTCCCCGCTCTGGAAATACTGGAGGCGTCTTTTCGGTTTCGGTTTCGGTGTCGGTTTTGGGATTGAAACTGGGACTGTTGCCGGAGCTAGAGAGCCGGGATCCCATTAAATATGCATAAATCGAACTGGAAAGGCAGCAGAGCCAGCAAACGGAGATGTGGCAGGCAGCCTCATGCGAGTGGGCTTGGGAGTGGGAGTTGCATTCGCCACGGGATGGCTCTTAAATAGTTAGTTGAGCGTTAAATTGACTCGGCGAAGCCATCAACTGGTCACATGTCAGATCCAATCCCTAGCCGGCTGGCTGCCTTGTTAATTGCATAATTAAGCGCAAAGTTGGACTTGACAGCCTACGCAGACACTGCTCCAGATCCGCTGCGATCTGCAGACTGCAGCAGCAGCCACAGGAGCAGCCACAGCAGCTCCACTTCTCGCAGCTCTAATCCACTTGGAGTCGTCGACATGTCCGCTAATGAGTCGCTGCAGCTTTGAGTTCCTCCTGCCAATGCGATGCAGCGCTGATAAGGCGGAATTTATCATCTGGATGCCTGGCAACTGTCGGATTAGCAGACATCGCTCTATTTGCATATTCATAAATCTCGGGAGCCTGCACTCTGGAGCGGACTAATTGAAATACGTATTTGCATGTAATTGAGTGCCTGCCTCTATCTGTCCTATCTGCTAAGCCGTCTCTCCAGTGCCAGGCCAGAGCTTTCCCCGTCAGGTTTTCCTCCTGGCCCGACTTCTGTTCCATGTTCGTGCCTCTTTGCTGTGTAATCACTTTGTCCACTGGATAAGGGAGATCGCTCTATGTGATATACAGTCGGATTTTCACTTCGTAAGCTATATAAACATATAAACACATTTAACCCCAGACTGCAGAATAAAATGGAGACTGAGGATCAGCTTACCAATTGCATCATTTTTTGTTTAATAATTTATAATTTTATGCCAGTGGAAAAATATAAAAAATATACCCCAGTATCCATCAAAAAAGAAGATCTTTACTCTTTAGGTTTCTTGTATTTTTGATTCTTGAGCATCAAAGACATCTTCAGGTTTCAATTCTAGACCGGCAAGGATTTGCTCACTCAATGTCTTGAATGGAGCTGAGCTCAGAATTTCTGACGGCACTTTGGTGAAGATTTGCTTGTAGACCTCTTTCATTTCGCTCTGGGAAATATTTATTTCAAATTTCCTCTTCTTTTCAGCGGGTTCATAGACTTGATTCTTTTCCATTTCGCTAAGGTAGGCAGCCTCATGGCACTGCAGCAGGTGCCTCTTCATATTTGTGGTGTAGGATCCCTTGAAGCAGTTCCGGCAAATCTTGCATTCCTCCTCGTTTTTGGTGGGATGGAAAACGAAAAAATTTCGAACAATAAAATTACTCTTTATTTTCATCTTTAGCTCGCTTCGCCCAAAATGAAAAAGATATAAAAATGGATATAATAGATCTGTAAATAGTAATTTGATGTTTTTATACTTACATAAGAATGCTATAGCTGTTTTATTAATGGTTTCTTTGTTAGAATCTGGAGAATCTGATCCAGTTAGGCCTGAACAATTTCCAAAACTGACTTATTACCTATGTAATATTTTGTCGAATGGCCACTTATTTGAAGTATGTCAATAATTTCATGGCCAACTCATTCGAGAGCTTGAATAATCTTGCTTTTGGATTAAATAATGTTAAATTAAAGCTTGAGATTAATTAGTTGTTTTTTGTTTGTAAAATAAACGCATCTCCTTCTTTTCCACACACAAAAAGCGAAAACATAAGTAACTTTTAAACCTTGCAAAAACCGAAAGGCATCATTCTTCGAGAAAACTTCTGTAATAAAATTTTACGATCGCCTAGCAACAAGCACGACTTTCGGTCGCCAGGAGATGGAATTGCCTGGGATCGGGACACTGGGAACCAGTGAGAGAATTGGGGAATGCAGGAGGGCGAAGGACACAAAACAAAAGTCATGAAATTCATGAATGAATCAGGAAATCGTGTTGGCTTTCATCCTCACCCCAAGCCGCCAATCTGTGCGGCTGCCGCAGCTGAGTTTCGGTGAGACAAGTTTGCTCGATGTTGCCAAGTCGGGAACACGTTCACTGTGGTCCAGGTCGGGATAGCCGCCGTCGCCTGAACCTTCCTCCTCCTGCTCCTTCTGCTGCCAGTGCCGTCTGCGCATGCGTGACGTCTGTCAGCAGGCGACAGGAAGGTGCCGCACAAAAAGAGGCAGCCGGGATCCAGGCTCCTTTTAGCCGGCTTTGTTTGGTCTGTTTGGCCACAAACATGTTTTCCTTTTAGGGCCGGCGGCGGCTGTTGGGTCATGCTGGGCCCAAACCCGTTCCCAGTCCGGGCCTTTCCTTGCGTTAGTCCATCTATCGAAACGGGCCAAAAACAGCCTTGGGGGAAACAAGGAAGTTTCGCCAGTCAAGTGGCTGAGGGCCTCCAGCTGCTCCGCCAATGGAGCAGCCACTTCAGCCGGCCTTCCGCTGCTCAAGTTGGCATTTCTATTTCGATTGCGATTGCTATTCGAGGAAAAGAAGGAAGGAATGCAGCATAATTGAGCATAAATAAATGAAATGCCTGGCGAAATATTGCATTTGCCATTGGTGGGCGGCATTCTCTATTGTGTCGAGCTCAAGTGGCTCATTGAGTTGGCTCCCATCGGTCCATCCATCTAGTGGGATGGCTACCTATTCATCTTGGCACACCGCCGGATGTTGGGCCTCTCCAGCTATCAGATATTTCTGTAGCAACCTGCAGTGGCCTTATTCATTTTTCTTTTTTTGCATTATTTGTGCTGCATATTTAAATACAATTTGGCCTCCGTCTGGGCATGTCAAATTCGAACTCCACTCCAAAAACTTTTGGCAGGAAGTACTTTTTCTGATTATGCAACAGCTGAACTGAGGGATTGAAGCATGGGCTTGGCCACTGTGGGATTTAAGAGCAAAAACTCAATGACTTGAAGAGATTAAAGTTATATGGTATTTGGAAAAATATGCGCAGAGAGAGTCACCTTCCCTTACTTTAAGTTTTTGAGAAACGGCAGAGCGCGGTCACCAGGGGAGTTTGTATTTATGAGAAGCGCCGAGAGCGGCTCCATTCGTCGAGTTTCTTTGAGTTTCAACCTCGAAATGTGAGATTTACGCGAAGAGCAATCATTAGTGAGTGGAGCCGAGGCAGCCGCGATAATTCTTCTCGGCGTGCCGAATCGCTGAGCACACTGCATCCAAGGCCAAGTCGAATCGTCGAGTGCCCTGCCGTATGCAGAAGGTCGCGACCCAGTGGAGCTTCCACGGTGTTCGACTCTCGAACACACTTCTCGAAGAAGTGGCCAGAACTGACTGTTACCTGGCAATTACAGTGCAACAAACAGCGGCACTGCGACCACATAAATCACACTTAAACGGGCCGCAGTAAACCGTAAAGCTCCTTGTTCCGCCCCTTTATTACTGTGTCCCGCCGCAGGAAATGCAGGTTGCGTGGGCGGCAGATTGGGCTGGCTGGCAGCCCAATGCCAGGCGGGGGGGCATAAGCTGCACAAGGAAATTTACGTGGATCCGCCGCAGGATAAGGGAAAGCCACTGCTTGTGCAGTTTTCACTTAACGGCAAGTGGCACATAAATTTCAGCAAGGACGCAAATACACTTGACGGGGGCGGAGTCGGCGGGACTGGGTCTCTGAGCCCGGCTGACAGTCGCCGGCATTTGCTGATAAGTGGACAAAATGTGCATCGTTCTGATTTCGCTTTGGGCCAAGCTGTCTTGGCAAATATTTGGTGGCAAGGGCACTCAAGCCGAAGTACCGTCGAGGTCAACTGGTGCATGAAATTTGGAGGCAGGCAAAGCAGCAGCTGCAAGCCAGGCAGCTGCATCCGAAATCAGGTCCAAGAAGATGCTTGAGTTGGTTCCAAACAAAATGAAAAATTTCAGGGGAAATCATTTACACACTATTTACAAAAATAAAGATATGCGCCGCGCCACCTTTAACGCTTTAAATCACTCGTTTTTTTCCAGGTCAACCAAAAACAAGATGCAACTTCTGAGCGATTCGAGCGCTTTGTGAGAGCAGCTCTGTACTTAAAGAATCGGTGTAGTAGTTACCCGTAAAGCTATCAAGATGATGCACCCCTCCAGCCTGCGCCTGGCCATTGCCAGCTTTATTCTGTTCCTCTTTGTGCTGCACGTGCTCGGCAAGGAGCAGGGAACCGGAGGAGCAGGAGCACAGCACCACCGACAGCACCACCAGCGCAGTCACGCGGCCAAACGCTTTTCGCGTGACTCCAACGCTGCCCGCGAGCGCCGACCGAACATTATCCTGATCCTCACCGACGACCAGGATGTGGAGCTGGGCTCGCTAAACTTTATGCCGCGCACCCTGCGCCTGCTAAGGGATGGTGGCGCAGAGTTCCGGCATGCCTACACCACCACGCCCATGTGCTGCCCGGCGCGCTCCTCGCTGCTCACCGGGATGTACGTGCACAACCACCAGGTGTTCACCAACAATGACAACTGCTCCAGTCCCCAGTGGCAGGCCACGCACGAGACGCGCTCCTACGCCACGTATTTGTCGAATGCCGGCTACCGCACTGGTTACTTTGGGAAGTACCTGAACAAGTACAATGGCTCCTACATCCCGCCCGGCTGGCGGGAGTGGGGCGGCCTGATCATGAACTCCAAGTACTACAACTACAGCATCAACCTCAACGGACAGAAGATCAAGCATGGCTTCGACTACGCCAAGGACTACTATCCGGATCTCATTGCCAACGATTCGATCGCCTTTCTGCGCTCCTCCAAGCAGCAGAACCAGCGCAAGCCCGTCCTGCTCACCATGAGCTTCCCAGCGCCCCATGGTCCAGAGGATTCGGCGCCGCAGTACAGTCATTTGTTCTTCAATGTGACCACCCACCAGTGAGTAAAGCTAAGATTCTTTCGGAAATCCTTTACTGATTTTTCATTTATTTACCTCCAGCACTCCATCGTATGATCATGCCCCGAATCCGGACAAGCAGTGGATCCTGCGGGTCACCGAGCCTATGCAGCCCGTCCACAAACGCTTCACCAACCTGCTGATGACGAAGCGTCTGCAGACGCTCCAGAGCGTGGATGTGGCTGTGGAGCGGGTCTACAACGAGCTGAAGGAACTCGGGGAGCTGGACAATACGTATATTGTGTACACCTCGGATCATGGCTACCACCTGGGACAGTTCGGCCTGATCAAGGGCAAGAGCTTTCCCTTCGAGTTTGATGTGCGGGTGCCGTTCCTCATCCGCGGTCCCGGCATTCAGGCCTCCAAGGTGTAAGTAGCTTGAGCTTTTCCCCGATCTCTTGACTAAATAAAGTGTGTACATTTTCAGGGTCAATGAGATTGTGCTGAACGTAGACCTGGCTCCCACTTTCCTGGACATGGGTGGAGTGCCAACGCCTCAGCACATGGACGGAAGGAGCATCATGCCTTTGCTGCTGAGCAGGAACCGCGCTGTGCGGGATAACTGGCCCGACAGCTTCCTCATCGAGAGTTCCGGCCGGAGGGAGACTTCGGAGCAGATAGCAGAGTCAAGGGCACGGTTACAGGCCGAACGACGCAGCATGAAGTTGGTCAACAGTTCGCTGCTGGAGGACTTCCTTGACATTGGAACGGAGAGTACAACCACCATCTCAAGCAGAAGCAGCAGCAGCAGCAGCAGCACTGCTGCCACCCTCATGAGCTCCACCACACAGCAGTTTGAGGATGGCGAGGAAGATTTGGACACAGACAACGAAGAGGAGGATGTAGACGGAGCCATGGACAGCTCTGCCGCTGCCCTGGAAGAGGAGGATCTCGAGGACGCTGCCATTGAGGAGGGCGACGAGGAGCTGGACGATCAGGAGTTCCCTCAGCCGCAAGACAACGATCTTCCCCTGGCTCCCTACATAACCAAGATGATGCGCCTAAACTCCGAGTGCTCGGATCCGGCCCTGCTGAAGAACTGCCTGCCTGGCCAGAAGTGGAAGTGCGTCAACGAGGATGGACGTTGGCGCAAGCACAAGTGCAAGTTCCATGTAAGTATCATTGCCACATATTCTGTGAGGAGTTCTATTAATTATACCCAATCCAAATCAGCTCCAGTTAGAGCATCAGTTGGCTGCGATGCCCCGGAAGCAGTACCAACGCAACTGCGCCTGCTTCACCTCCGACGGCGTGGTGTACACCAAGATCCGAGCGCCATCCGCCGGATCACATCGCGTGAACAAACGCACCCATCATGGTGGCCATGCCAGGCGGCGGAACAAGCGTGAGTTGTTCCACACAGAGCTGCCCTACGAGATGGAGGAGCTGCTGGACCTCCACCAGGCGGTCGATATGCTCACCGAGCACTCGCACCGCAGCAAGCGGGAGTTGTCAGCGAGCAACGAGATGATTGCCCAGGTTATCCAGCAGATACAGACCACGCTGGAGACCCTGGAGCACAAGTTCAACGAGCACGAGCTGCACGGCCCCGGACTTCTGTCCAACTCCACCTCCCATCCCAATGGACGGGGCGAGAAGTTCCCAAAGACCGAGGGTCATCGGTGCTTCGTGGACGCGACCTCGGGCAAGGTAAACTGCTCAAACGTAATCTACGACGACGAGAAGACGTGGCGCACCTCCCGCATGCAGATCGACATGCTGATCAAGGTGCTGAAGGACAAGATCGGAAAGCTGAAGGAGATGAAGAAGCAGCTGCGGGAGAACAACAAGCTAGTGGGGTCGTCTGGCCGAAGGCAGGAGAACCGCCGGCGGAACGAGGAGAACGTGCTGGACGGTGGAGCCGGGCCGGAGTTCAACATGAGCTACTTCACCGAGGTCAGCAGCAGCACGATCAAACCGAGTGTCGGCGGCGGCCAGAAGGAGATCTACCGGGGCTATGGAAGCGCCGGACTGCTGGACTCATTGGAGCCGCAGACGCCTCGGTTTTCTCCGCGGGCCGAGTGCTATTGCGAGCCGGATGTGGGCGAGAGGTGAGTGTTTCACCTTTTCTTTTGGAGGTTCAGCACTAATTCGGCATATTCTCCTCTGTTCCAGCTACGCGGACTCCAAGGAAATGGCCCGCGAGGCGCGCAGGAAGCTGAAGGAGGAGCGGCAGCGCAAGAAGGAGCGTAAGCGCATTAAGAAGGCCCGCCTGGAGAAGGAGTGCCTGTCGGAGAAGATGAACTGCTTCTCGCATGACAACCAGCACTGGCGCACTGCCCCGCTGTGGAACGACAGTCCCTTCTGCTTTTGCATGAACGCCAACAACAACACCTACTCCTGCCTAAGGACCATCAACGCCACCCACAACTATCTCTACTGCGAGTTTACCACGGGCCTGATCACCTTCTACAACCTGACAATAGGTAAGAAGGAGGGTTTAGACGCTTAATATAAGATGGAACCTAATATTCGTACCTTCCTCAGATCGCTTTGAGACCACCAAATCGTGCTGCCGGCTTGACGCACGGGGAGAGAGCCCACATGCACGATGCCCTGGAGCAGCTCAAAGGCTGTAGGGGTCGCAGCTGCAGCATCCGGCGACACCAGGCCCAGTTGCATAGCGGAACCAGTGCACCGCAGCTGCCCAGTGGCATCAATCAGGTGCATCGCAACAACAAACGCAAGCACTGTAAGAAACTCCTAGCCTGCCATCTCGTTGATGTGTGCCTTGAACTGTTTTCTGTTCTCTCTGCTCCGTTTCAGCTCCCCTCGCGGGAACCGTGGGTAACTACGCCTTCGTGGGACCGCGACTGGACATGGACGGGCTGCCGCCGATGAAGCGACGTAAGCTGTCCAAATACAACAGGTTAGCGAAGTGCGAAGTGGAAAAGAACGCCAAGCCGAGGGTCTAACTCTTTTCTCTTGCAGATTGACGGGATCGCAACAGACGCACCTAAAGCGGCGGCCATGGAAGCAGCAGCCCCATCAGCAGCAGTCGCCCAGATTCTTGCCCACGCACTCAGTGAGCCCGGCAGCAGTGGCCTAGAGATGAGACCCGAGGACGGGAACACTCCACATACATATCCTATGCGTACCTTGCTTGCCTGCTCCAGTACCAGTACCAGCTCCAGCCCCTGTTATTTGGTTTGGCCCCCATTGGATTTCTTTATACATAAATAAGACTGTGTTTTAATCTATCATCTACTTACGTTTAGACTCTTGTAACCAAACTGTGTGTGTGTGTGTCTGAAGTTCATTTATTTGGCTTGCAATATTTATACATTATAGTAACAGCCACACATTTTAATTAATTAGCTCGTAGGTCGCCTAATTTGTACATAAATTGATAAGTTAAACCCAACAGCAGCAGCCAGTACCGAATGCTACAGAAACTAAATAAATTATTTAGCGAAATTGGTTAAAAGTTAAATTAGTTGAGTATATATCTAGCAAAGAATTCGATTAATTGTAGCGAATCCAAGTGAACTTGTATTTATTGGCCATTCTCATTGCTAAAGGAACAAACTCGATGCATAACACTTTGTTGTCAGTGTGTATTAATTAGAGAACTAAACCATATTTATGCCGTACGAGATACGTTATAATTGTTAAGAGATCCCCAGTCCCGCCCACGCCGTTAAGTAGCAAACCCGCTTGTAAGCGAGCAATTAACAAAAGTATTGCATCGGCCACGTTAATAATGTCATACCATTAACTCTGAAATATATAAACTCAAATGTATTAAAAGCAAAAACGTAAAAACAGTTGCAAATAATAAACTTTTATCACAACTTCATGATTTATTAGGCTCTGTTTTATTACATGTTTTTTAGGGAATGCGCAAGGGGAAAGGTATTCAGATATATAAGATTTATGAAGTAATATTATATATAATCTGCTACTACTTATAATTATTACCAACTTCTTATATGAGATACGAATTTTCTAGTGAAGCATTAGAGGGGATATGTGTAAGGAAGCCATTTTCTAGATTTGCAAATATGTGGTGAACATTTGTTACCTTTAATACATATACATTACATACTTTCAGGCTGATGTTAGCCTGATTCTTTGTAGATCTTTTTTACACACAACTTCCTAAAGAATATGTTTGCATATCTGAGTATAAGATCATTATTATCATGGATCTTATCTTATTATCATATCATCAAGAATACTCCCCATAAAATTCTATTAATACATTAAAGATACACATATCCTTATAGTATACACCCCTTTTTTAACATCCAAGTACACCCCTGGCTGGAACCATTAAGATCTAAGTCCAACCCGTTTTATTTGATATTTATTTAATAATACAAATTCGGAAATTACGCATACGAACTACCGGTTATCAGAGTGCCCAATTAGAACATAAAAGAGTTATTTCTTTGTTAGCCCGATTTTAACTATCGCATACCAATCGACTTTTTATTTATGATTTATTGCAAACACTCTCTCTCTGGTTGTATTTGGTTCAAGAGCAGGGGTTCAAATGATAATACAGGCATTGGCTATCAGGCAAGAATAAGTATTAGAGATTACCTGTTCCGCTTGCCGCTAAGCTCGTCGGGCAACACATTTTGCAATGCTTTTAAGGTATGTGCACCGCGCTGAGATAGTCGCGATAACATCTGGGAGAGCGTGCGAGCGATAAGAGGGAAGTTCCGACTCCGGCATGCGTTGGAAACAGAGTCGTCACTCAGCATCATCATCATCATTAGCAGATGTCAATAAGATCACCGATCACTGGAGTGCGCTAATTAAGCCACGAAGCTGTTTTGATCTGCTGTCAGGTATGGTTGCCGCCTGCCAATTCACACTTGACACTTGAGGCGCTAATTTCCGGTGCAGTCGGGGTCCGGGGACCGGGAACCAGGGCAGATGGCTGCCAGTTTGGCTCCGGCGGAGAACATGCGCCGCTTATCTCAGTTATCACAACACGGAGAGATAGCAGTCCGGAGAGCAAGAGCGGCGGAGCAAGAGCAGCCGATGTGAAAACCGGTCTGGGGACATTTTGCGGAGATATCGTGTTAAAAATTTACGCAAGCAACAAAGTTATCAGCTTGAAATTGTATTTATTGTGGGCTGGGGCGACAAAAACAAGCCGATCACATGATGAACCCCGAACAGGCCTCGGCAACAAGGCCTCCCTGTCCATCTATTTCAGGCAGCCACTTTACGATTCGCACTCTGCCAACGAGAGATATCGTGCTGAAATTTCACAATGTCGAGAATATCGCCGGTGCGCCGCAAACGGGGCCTGGATTGCAATAATCTGATGTGGGGAACTTTATGCCCAGGCACGTATTTCGCTTTATAGCGGGCATTTCTAGCATACAATGTACATGACATCGTGAAAAAAAATTATTAGGTTCTTTTCGGCACTAAACGACTTTCTTCATTTATGTACTACCTTATATAAAAATGCTCTTTCTGAAAATAAATTTAAACTTTCATGGTAAATGAGTACAAAATAAATTCATATGAAATAATCATTATTTACAGTCTAAGATTTTGAATATATATACTTATATTAAAGTTATAATTAATTGTTGAACTTCAAACGATTGAGGAAATTGTATTCTCTTGCATCGCCTCATATCGATAATATTTATAAATAATTAATTCTTGTTAAGAAGCTTTGAATGAAAGCAAAGTTGAAACTAACGTTTTTAATGAAATGTAGCTACGTTTTTGTCATTATAAATACTTATATACTTCAATATTAATAATCTTTTCGAATGACAAACACATGGATCTTATTATCGAAACAACAAGAAGTATTAAATAATTGTCATGCCCTAGTTAGTTATGTTGATTTGCTCTCAAA